>OZ030010.1:13801797-14401797 GCA_964023405.1 Apodemus agrarius
AAACAAACAAAGGAAGTCTTGCCTGGTTACAGGAGGTGAGTATTTCAGGTTCTACATCTCCTATTGCTAGGAGCATTAGCTAGGGTCACCCTCATAGGTTCCTGGGAATTTGCACTGTTCTAGGTGTCTAGCTCAGCCCAGAGATGACCACCCCCACCAGTGATTCCAATTTCTCTCCCATTTCTCACTTCCTCCATCCTCCCTATACTTGATCCTTCCTGTTCCCCTCATGACTCTTTCTCTCACGCAGGTCCCTTCCTCCAATCACAGACAAATCTATTCTATTTCCCCTTCTGAGAAAGATTCAAGCAACCTCCCTTAGGCTCTCCTTGTTATTTGTCTTCTTTTGGTCTGTACATGGTTATCCTATACTTTATGTCTACTATCCATTTGTAAGTGAGTACATACCATGTTTGTCTTTATGGGTCTAGGTTCTCTCACTCAGGATGATTGTATCTAGTTCCATTCACTTGCCTACAAATTTCATAATGTCACTGTTTTTTAATAGCTGAGTAATATTCCATTGTGTAAATGTTCCACATTTTTTATCCATTCTTCAGTTGAGAGACATTTAGGTTGTTTCCAGTTTTTTGCTAATATGAATAAAACTACTATGAACATAGTTGAGCAAGTTTCTTCTTTTGAGTATATACCCAGGAGTGGTATAGCTGGATCTTCAAGTAGAACTATTTCCAATTTTTCTGAGAAAGTGCCAATTGAGTTCTAAAGTGGTTGTACAAGTTTTTACTCCACATCCTTGCCAGCATGAACTTGAGTTTTTGATCTTAGTTATTCTGACAGATGTAAGATGGAATCAAGAGTCATTTCAATTTGCATTCCCCTGATGACTAAGGATGTTGAACATTTCTTAAAGTGTGTTCTGCCTATTAGATTCCTCCTTTGCCTTATAGAAGCTTTTCAGGTTCTTGAGGTTTCATTTATTAATCATTGCTCTTAGTGCCTGGGCTGTTGGTGATTTGTTTAGAAACTTGTCTCTTGTATGTTCAAGGCTGTTCCCCACTTTCTCTTCTCTCTAGTGTGTCTTTGTGCAGGGTGATAAATATGGATCTATTTGTATTCTTCTACATGCAGATGTCCTGTTAGACCAGCACAATTGGTTGAAGATACTTTCTTTTTTTCCATTGTATAGCTTTGGCTTCTTTGTCAAAAATCAAGTGTTTATAGGTATGTAAGTTTACTTCTGTATTTTCAATTTGATTCCATCGATCACCTGTCTGTTTTTATGCCAAAACCATACTTTGGTTTTTATAATTATCGCTCTGTAGTACAGCTTGAAATCAGAGATGGTGATAGCTCTAACAGTTCTTTTATTATACAGAATTTTAAAGCTATCCTTTGTTTTTCCTTTCTCCATATGAAATTGAGTACTGATTTTTTAAGGTCTGCAAATAATTGTGTTGAAATTTTGATGGGAATTGTGTTGAATCTGTGTATTGTTTTGGGTAAGGTGGCTATTTTACTATGTTAATTCTAATTCACGATTATGGGAGATTGTTTTCATCTTCTGATATCTTCAATTTCTTCAAAAATTTAAACTTCTTGTCATACAGGTCTTTCACTTGCTTGGTTCGAGTTATAGCAAGATATTTTATATTATTTGTTGCTATTTTAAAGGGTGCTATTTCCCTGAAGGTGTTTATCAACTGTAAGAGTTCATTGGTATAATTTTTCAGGCAAGTTATATATATTATCATATCATCTGTGAATAGTGATGCTTTGACTTTTTCTTTTTCTAATTTATATCCTATTGATCTCCTCTAGTTGTTTTATTGCTCTAGCTAAAAGTTCAAGTACTATATTGAAGAAGAATTGACAGGGTGGACAGTGTTGTTTTGTCCCTGATTTTAGTGGAATTGCTTTAAGTTTCTCTCCATTTAAGTTGATGTTAGTTATCAGCTTCCTTTATTATTTCTGGGTATGTGCCTTGTACCTCTGATATCTCCAAGACTTTTTGGAGGGATATTGACTTTTGTCAAAGGCTTTTTCAGCATCTAATAAGATGATCATGTGATTTTTTTCTTCTAGTTTGTTTATATGATGGATTATGTTGATGGATTTTCATATATTGAACCACCTCTACATCTCTGGGATGAAGGCTACTTGATCATGATGGATTATATCTTTGATGTGTTCTTAGATTCAGTTTGTGAATATTTTATTGAGTATTTTTGCATTAATAAGGGAATTTGATCTGATGTTCTCTTTCTTTGTTGAGTCTTTGTGTAGTTTAGGTATCGGGGTGACTGTGGCCTCATAGAATGAGTTTAGCAATATTTTTTCTGTTTCTGCTTTGTGGAATAAGTTGAGGAATATTAGCTCTTCTTTGAAAGATTGGTAGAATTCTGTGCTAACATCTGGTCCTGGACCCTCTTCTCTTTTCTTTTCTTTTCTTTTCTTTTCTTTTCTTTTCTTTTCTTTTCTTTTCTTTTCTTTTCTTTTCTTTTCTTTTCTTTTCTTTTCTTTTCTTTTCTTTTCTTTTCTTTCCTTTCCCTTTCCCTTTCCCTTTCCCTTTCCCTTTCTTTCTTTCTTTCTTTCTTTCTTTCTTTCTTTCTTTCTTTCTTTCTTTCTTTCTTTCATCTACTTCTAATTCCTTAGGGGTTATCAGTCTATTTAAAGTTGTATACCTGATCTTTATTTAACTTTGGTAAGTGGTATCTATCAAGACAAATGTCCATTTTGTTTATATTTCCTAACTTTGAGGCATGCAGTTTTTTGAAGTAAGACCTAATGCTTGTTTGGATTTCCTATTGTTATGTCCCCCATTTTCCTTTCTGATTTTGTTAAGTTGGATAATCTTTCTCTGCCTCTTAGTTTGGCTAAGGGTTTGTTTATCTTGCTTATTTTCTCAAAAAACAAAACAAAACAAAACAAAAATACAAATCCCCTAACAACTCTGTTTCCTTGAGACTTTGAATTATTCTGTTTTTCTAATTTATTGATTTTGGCTCTGAGTTTGATTATTTTCTGCCATATACTCCTCTTGGATATGTTTGCTTTTTTTGGTCTAGAGCTTTTAGGTGTGCTGTTAAGTTGCTAGTATGAGATCTCACCAATTTCTTTATGAAGGGACTTATTGTTATGAACTTTTTTCTTAGTACTTCTTTCATAGTCTATCCCATAAGTTTGGATATGTTATGCCTTCCATTTTTATTGAATTCTAGAAAGCCTTTAATGTCTTTATTTCTTCCCTGACCCAGAGACCATTGAATAGAGTTGTTCAATTTTTTATGTTTGTAGGTTTTCTATTGTTGTTGTTGAAGTCTAGCTTTAATCCATGGTATTCTGATAAGGCGCAGGGAATTATTTTAAATTTTTTTATCTGTTGAGACTTTCTTTGTGACCAACTTACATGCTCAATTTTGGAGAATGTTCTGTGAGGTACTGAGAAGAAGGTATATTCTTTTGTGTTTGGGTAAAATGTTTTATAGATATCTGTTAGGTTCATCTGACTTAAAACTTTTATTAGTTTCATTATTTATCTGTTTAGTTTCTGTCTTTTCAGTTTCTGATATGTCCATTGGCAAGAATGGGTTGTTGAAGTCTCCCACTATTAATGTGTTGAGTTCAATGCATGATTTAAGCTTTAGTAATGTTTTTTTTATGAATGTGGGTACACTTGTATTTGGGGTATAGATATTCAGAATTGAGACATCATCTTGGTATAACTCTGGGAAGTATGAAATGTCCTTCCCCATATCTTTTGATTAATTTTGGTTGAAAATCTGTTTTATTAGATATTAGAATGGTTACTCCAGCATGCTTCTTGAGATTATTTGTTTGGAAAATGTTTCTCCTAGCTTTTACTCTGAGTTAATGTCTGTCTTTGTTCCTGAAATGTATTTCTTGTAAGCAGCAGAATTTTCCTATTTTCCTATCATATTTTCACATCCATTCTATTAGCCTGTGTCTTTCTATTGGGGAATTGAGTCCATTGATATTGAGAGATATTAATGATAATTGATTATTAATTCCTATTAATTTGATGTTGCTGGTAATTGTCTGGTGTGTATGTGTATGTGTGTGTATTTCCCTTCCGTTAGTTTTGCTGGTATGGAATGATTTATTTCCTGTGTTTTTCTTGATGTACTCTTTAGGTTAAAGTTTTCTGTGTAATATCTTCTGTATGGCTGGATTTGTGGATAGATATTGCTTAAATTTGGTTTTGTCATGGAATATTTTATTTTCTTCATCTATTGTAATTGAGAGTTTTGCTGATTATAGTAGTCTGGCTGATATCTGTGGTTTATATGTTACTGGTCCTTTTTTCTCTTGCAATTTTTTTAATTGGTTATTTTATTGATTTAGATTTCAAATGTTGTACCCCTTCTCAATTTCCCCTCTGTAAGCCCCCATCCTATCCTCCTCCTCCTGCTTCTATGAGGGTGTTCACCACCCACCCACTCCTGCCTTATCACCCTAGTATCCCCCTATGCTGGGGCATTGAGCCTCCACAGGGCAAAGGATGTTCCCCTCCCATTGATGGCAGATAAGGCAGTCCTCTACTACATATACAGGTGGAACCATGGGTTCCTTCATATGTACTCTTTGGTTGGTAGTTTAGTCCCTGTGATCTCTGGCAGGTCTGGTTAGTTGATATTATTGGTCTTTCTATGGGGTTGCAAACCCCTTCAGCTCCTTCACTTCTTCCCCTGACTCCTCCATTGGAGTCCCTATGCTCAGTCCAATGGTAGGCTACAAGCATCCACCTCTGTATTTGTCAGGCTCTACCAGAGCCTCTCAGGGGACAGCTATACCAGGCTCCTGTCAGCAAGCACTTCTTGTATCAGCAATAGTGTCTGGGTTTGGTATCTGCATGTGGGATGGATCCCTAGCTGGGGCAGTCTCTGGATGGCCTTTCCTTCAGTCTCTGCTCTACTCTTTGTATCTGCATTTCCTTTAGACAGGAGGAATTCTGGGTCAATATTTTTTGAGATGGGTGGGTGGCCCCATCCCTCCACCAGGGACATGCCTACTCACTGGATATAGTCTCTACATGTTGTATTTCCCCTTTGTTGGGTATTTTGGCTAATGTCTTTGTTGGGTCCTGAGAACCTCTTGCTTCTTTGGCATCTGGGACTTTCTAGTGGCTACTCTTAGTTCCTCATGCCCAACTGCTATATACCTTTGTTCAATTTCCTGACCTTCTATAATTCTACTCACCTCCTCCCACACCTGATCCTGCCCCCTTTTTCCTTCTCCTTCCTCTCTCCCTCCCAGGTTCTTCCCTCCCTCTACCTTCTGTGACTATTTTGTTTCCCCCTTCTAAGCAGGATTGAAGCATCCATACTTTGGCCATACTTCTTGTTAAGCTTCATATGTTCTATGAGTTGTATTGTGGCTATTCCAAGCTTTTTGGCTAATATCCACTTATCAGTACATGCATACCATGTGTGTATGGAGGTCCTTGATCCACTTGGACTTGAGCTTTTTACAAGGAGACAAAAATGGGTCAATTTTCATTCTTCTACATGCCAACCTCCACTTGAACCAGTACCATATGCTGTCTCCCCCCCACACACACACACTGAATGGTTTTGTATTCTTTGTCAAAGATTAGGTGATAATAGGTGTGTGGGTTTATTTCTGGGTCTTCAATCATTGTTTCTTTATTCTCTACATTTAGTATTTTGATTATTATGTGGGAGGAGGATTTTCTTTTCTGGTCAAAACTTTTTCGTGTTCTATAAACTTCTTGCATGTTTATAGGTATCTCTTTAGGTTGGGGACATTTTCTTCTATGATTTGCTAAAAAATATTTTCTAGACCTTGTATCTCATAATATATCCCTTCTTTTATTCCTATTTTTCTTTGGCTGGGTTTTTTCATGATACCCCAGATTTCCTGGATGTTTTGTGTCAGGAATTTTTATATTTAACATTTTATTTGACTGATGTACCAATTTCTTCTAACATATCTCCTCAGCCTGAGATTCTCCTTTCCATTTCTGTTGGTGATGCTTGCATCTATTGTTTCTGTTCTCTTCTGTTTTCTTTCTCCAGGATTCCCTATGTTTGTGTTTTCTTTATTGGTTTTATTTCTATTTTCAGGTCTTGAACACTTTTATTAATTTCCTTTACCTGTTTCATTGTATTTTCCTGTATTTCTTTAAAGGATTTATTCATTTCCTCTTTAAAGGCCTCTATCTTCTTTATATTATTGGATTTAAGGTCATTTTCTTGTGCTTAAGCTGTGTTAGGATATCCAGGCTTGCTGGCGTAGAATTGCTGCACTCTGGTGGTGCCATATTGCACTGGCTCTTGTTGATTGTGCTCTTCTGCTGGCCTTTAGCCATCTGGTTGTCCCTGGTACCAGCATGTTTCTGGGAAATTCAGGCAGAGTCGTGGGCTAGAAAATGGAATGCAGGGAAAAGGGCACACTTTGCTGTTGCTGCTGGGTGTGCCCTATAGGGCCTCTGTTGGGCTCCTAGCTATTTATTCCCAGTGCTAGTAGGCCTGGAGGAATGCATGCAGAACCATGGGCCATGGATTCTTTTTTGGATTCTCGAGCATGTGACAAGTGGGTCTCTGACTCCTGTGCCTTCTCTTGGGCTCTTTCCCTTCTGTCTTATCTGACTTTGATGTGATAGTTTTTGTTTTATTTTATTATATTTCAGTTTGCTATATTTTTTAAAAAGTGAGTGAATGAATGAAAACTACCCAGTAGTATAAAGGTTAACATCAGAACTGTCATTTTTCCTGTTATAAGAGGAGAAATCAGCTTTCTCCAATGAAATGACATGTATAGCAAACATTCTGGGGCAGATCTCATGATAGGGAGTAGTTAACCAATAAATAATGAACCCCATACAGTTATTTTGTTATGCTTTTATTTGGTTATAGTTTGACCTTCCCCCCCCCCACCCGCTTTGACTGATGTATTTTATTTTCTAGGTTTTGAGCATTTTGTTGTTATATTGAGTTCTTATGGTTTTGGGGGGTTTTTTGTTTCTTTTATTTTTTTTTTTTGAGAAAGAAATTAAAGTTGAGTTTTTGATCTTAGCCATTCTGACTGGTAGGAGGTGAAATCTCAGGGTTGTTTTGATTTGCATTTCTCTAATGACTAATGATGTTGAACATTTTTTAGGGTGTTTCTCAGCCATCTGAATTTCTTCAAGTGAAAAGTCTTTGTTTAGCTCTGTACCCCACTTTTGGATAGGGTTATTTGGTTTTCTGGGATCTAACTTCTTGAGTTCTTTGTATATATTGGATATTAGCCCTCTGTTGGATGTGGGGTTGGTGAAGACCTTTCCCAATTTGTTGGTTGCTGATTTGTCCTTTTGAAAGTATCTTTGCCTTACAGAAACTTTGTAATTTTATGAGGTCCCATTTGTCTATTCTTGCTCTTAGAGCATAAGCAATTGGTGTTCTGTTCAGGAGAATGTCCAATGTCCTCACGTGTCTTCCCCAGTTTCTTTTCTATTAGTTTTAGTGTGATCAAAAACTCAGAAGACATCAGGTGTTGGAGAGGATGTGGAGAAAGAGGAACACTCCTCCACTGCTGGTGGGACTGCAAGCTGGTACAACCACTCTGGAAATCAGTCTGGTGGTTCCTCAGAAAACTGGGCATGACACTTCCAGAGGACCCTGTTATACCACTCCTGGGAATATACCCAGAAGATTCCCCAACATGCAATAAGGATACATGCTCCACTATGTTCATAGCAGCCTTATTTATAATAGCCTGAAGCTGGAAAGAACCCAGATGTCCCTCAACGGAGGAATGGATACAAAAAATGTGGTATATATACACAATGGAGTACTATTCAGCCATTAGAAACAATGAATTCATGAAATTCTTAGAGAAATGGATGGAGCTGGAGAATGGCATACTAAGTGAGGTGACCCAGTATCAAAAGAATACCCATGGTATGCACTCGCTGATAAGTGGATATTAGCCTAGAATCTTGAAACACCAAAGACACAATTCACGTACCAAAGGATATCTGACAAGAAGAAAGGAGTGGACACTGGTGCTGGAAAGGATCAAAGCATCAGTGTAGGGGAATACCAGAACAGGGAAGAGGGAAGGGGTGGATGAGGGAGCAGGGGGAGGGAAAAGGGCATGTGGGACCTTTGGGGGGTGGGGAACCAGAAAAAGGAAAATGAAATGTAAATATAGAATATATCCAATAAAAAAAAGAAATTAAAGTTGATTGGACAGGGCGTAGATGAGAATCTGGATTGAACTTGGGGGAAAGGAAGAATGTGATCATAATATATTTAAATTCAAAAATTGTCTTAATAATAAAATATAAAATGAATAAAATAAAATTAGAATATTTTATTAATAAATTAGAACATTTCTATTTAATTAAAATATAATTCATGATATCATTTTCTTTAATTATACACATACACATACAGTGGAATATAGGTATAAGACTTGTTTGTATAATAATGTATATATTTTACTTCATGTTCTTCCTTTGGGAAATATTCTCCCTGCTAAGGCTAATGACTCTATGATGATTAGAAACAACACAAGTCCAGGAGGTAATGGTGTGTCTGACATTTCTCAGCAAGGTGGTGAACACTGTGACCTTTAGGACAACCCTTGGCGTGGTGGTGGTGGTGGTGGTGGTGGTGGTGGTGCACACCTTTAATCCCAGCACTTGGAGGCAGGGGCAGGTGTTTGAGGCCAGCCTGGTCTACAGAGTAAGTTCCAGGACAGCCAGGGCTACACAGAGAAACCCTGTCTCGAAACAAAACAAAACAAAACAACAACAACAACAACAAAAAACCAAAAAGAAAGAAAAGAAAAAGAATATATAAACAGGATTTCTCAGCTATGCAAAATATAAAGATGTGCTATGAATTGTATGAGGGCTTCACAGATCCAAAAGAACAGAGGCAGTTGAACTAATGAGCCAGCTTGTCGGAAAAATATTAACGAAGGAGGTAAAGAGATTTAGGAAGTGGTGATCTCCAGGCAAGATCCCACCCCAGCTAAGTTTATTATTTGTGTTTACAAAGGCAGGCAGATCTCTGAGTTCATTTGATTATTCTCTCTCTCTCTCTCTCTCTCTCTCTCTCTCTCTCTCTCTCTCTCTCTCTGTGTGTGTGTGTGTGTGTGTGTGTGTGTGTGTTTTCTTCTAAGTTTCAAAGGACCAAGGCCATAAAGAGAACCTAAGGTAAACAATTGAATTGATATGTAAATTAAAGACTGGGCTTTGGTCTGCAAGAGAGAGCTAAACTACCTAGAGAGCTTTTTTTATAGATTTTTTTTTTTAGCAGGTTTTCTGATTTTGGTTGCTTTTTTCTTTTTAATTTTTATTCTCTATATTCTATGTTTACATTCCAAAGGCTTTCCCCTTTCCCAGTTCCCCCCCACCATACGTCCCATAATTCCTCTCCCCCCAACTATTCCCCAATCATTCCCCCTCCCCCCTCGGTTTCTTTACTAAACTGGATGCAATCTTTACAAGCCCAGGGTCCTCTCCTTTCTTCTTCTTGGGAATCATTTGACTTGCTAATTGTGCCTTGAGTATTTAGGGCTTCTGGGCTCATTAATATCCACTTATCAATGATTGCATTTCATGTGTATTCTTTTGTGATTGGGTTAACTTAGGATGATATTTTAGATTTTTTTCTAAGAGGTTTTCTGAGAGAGCTGTCTTGAGCAGAGAGCTATCTTGAGCAGGCTGCAGAGCCAAGAGCTACCTAGAGGGTTATCTCGAGCAAACTACAGAGCTATCAGCTTGCACTCCATCATTGACTTTGAGTCCTTCTTTTGCTGCCCTCAATTGTCCCTTTTCCAAGCCAAGGCTGGTCCTTGGCACTGAGTCTGTTTAGTGTTGCTTGTATGTATATGTTTTATTTGTACAAGACTTATACATATATGCTTGTATTGGGTAATCAACTATGGGCCTTATCCCTGGGTAAGAGTAATTTTTTTCTTACTCAGAAGTCATCTAGAGATTAAGCCCCGTGTTATTTTCCCCATCCATGTTGATACATGAATTGGTATTGTCATTTTTCAGGTCTTGTTTAGACGGCCATATTGAGATTTTATGGATATTGCTATGTCTTATCTAAAAGACAGAAATAAAATCATACAGCAGACTTCCTGGTCTTCTGTCTCTTACAATGTTCCTGTCCCCATTTCTGCAATGTTCTCTGAGCCTTACACGTAGAGATTTTGTTGTGAATATATCAACTAGGGGACACCATAGTACTCTAAATTTTGAGCTTTTATGGCTTTCTATAATGGTTTCTATCTGCTTCTTTGATGAGGGCTGAGAGCTATACTTTTCTGTAGGCATAAAGGTATACATTTAGAATGTAGATAGGAATTATAATTTAGGAAGCATGCAATAGTAGGCTCTCTTCTAGGGTCTATGGCCTCACCAGCCATGAATAGTAGGCTAGGTTACTAACGCCAGACATATATTCCCTTCTGATGAATAGTTTTTAAACCCTATTAGTCCTTATTGCACCTTGTGGTGGTTTGAATGAGAATGGCCCCTGTAGACTCATGTATTTGAATGATTGATTCCAGTAGGTAGGTTTAGGGCCTGTAGCCTTGGAGGAGATGTGTCACTGGGAGCTTTGAGGTTTCTAAAGCTCACATTAGGTACAGCATTTCTCTTGGCCTGTTTATCAGGATGTAAAGCTCTCTGTTACTTTTCCAGTGCCATGCCTGCCTATTTCTCACTATGGTAATAATGGACTAAGCCTCTGGAATTGTAAGCAAGCCTCTAATTAAATGTCTTCTTTTATAGAGTTGCCTTGGTCATAGTGTCTGTTTACAGCAATAGAACAGGTAATTAAAATACATCTTTTGGGATAGCTTACTGTGCTCATCATTGTAGTGCTTCATAGGCATCACACTTTGTAGGAGCATTAACTACGGTTTGCATATCATCTTCTCATACTATGAAAGCTAGTCCTCAAGGAAGAGTGTTTCAGGTCAAATTCAGCTTGCATTCTGAATCCTGTGTCTGAAGTGCACTGTATATTCAGCAATAAGGACTTAAATTAAATAGTAATAGCTTAAATTGTTTGTTCTTGGCATTCCCTGACCTAAAACTTGAAAGGAAGTTTCTTGTGCCTGATATTTTTTTTTTGTTTGTTTTATTGTGTTTTGTTTTGTTTTGTTTTGTGCGACATAGTATATGGATGGCTCTTGGGGACAGGATTATCATCCCAAGTGTCATAATATCATTTACACATTTATGTTATTTGGAATTTTAGCTGAACACAACTAATATGACTCTCTCTGGAGATTTTAAACATTCATAGTGTTATTTATCCTTTTCCTTCATTTCCTTCTGAATTCTCTTCCTCTCTCCTCCTCAAATGAAAGCCCTCCCTCTATTTTGTCCATTTCTTCCTATATACCACATCCTTCTATCCCACTCTCTAGAGCTCTTTCCCCATCCTTAAATTCTTCTTCTTTTCATGGTTTATGTGGTTAGTCCAGGTTACACACTCACAGCTGAGGATTTGCAGTTAGGAATCACATATAAAAGAAATGTGATGTTTGTCTTTCTGAGTCTTGGTTGCCTCCCTCAGTATAATTTATTCTAGCCTTACCTATTTACCTGCAAAGTTCATGATATCATTTTTCTTTATAGCTGAATAGTATTCCAATGTGTATATGTACTACATTTTCATTATCTATTCATCACAAAAGTGTGATGTATCTCCTCCACAGCAGAACTGTCAACCCACCCTCCCCAAAGGCCAGGAATGTAGTTTTTATAAGGATAACCTGAAATGTGGTCTTGAATGTCACCAATGTACTATCTACAAATAATTTTTACTATTTGGCAAGTTAAGGATTTATGAATTGAATTATTACCCATATAGAATTTTATGTGGAATCCTGGTCTGCTGTATCCTTAGTTGCCGATGGACTAAATATAATTAATATCTGGCTGTGGCAGAAATTAAACTATTTTCTTTTTTATTACAGTGTGTGTGTACATGACATAGCCTATGTTTGTGCTCATAGGACAATATTTGGGAGTCATTTATGTCTTAGATATTGAACTCAGGTAATCAGGCTTGGCAGCAAAACAACTTTGTCTGCTGTCCTAATTCAATGACCCTAAACTATTTTCAGTGCTAGGGCTAACCAACTTTGGCTCTAAACAGAACCCTTCCAACCTCAAATTCTTTTGGAAGGGAGAGTAGTATTTATTGTTTCTGTCAGGAAAAAAAAAACCTACTTTACTCCTCACTAACTGATGTTTCTCACCTGTGTCTGTGTCCTGCAGATAAATGACCTGTAGAGCAATTAGGGTGGCAGGCATTTCCACAGAAATGTCCTTAGGTTTTATAACCAGCTTCAGGAGCACTTGTAGCTTTAAAATCACCCTGAAGGGCCAGTCCTGGCTTGTGTTTTGCTGCCTACTCTTTCCTGCCACTGGTGCCTTAAAGGACCAGTCCAGTCCAATAACTGGCATCCAGCCCCAATCAGCTGTCACCCCCTCCAAGTTGAAAGAAATGAGAAGACATAGATATTGATGATATTTATCCATTTATTAAAATATTTAAGAAGCAATTATAATTGTGAGGACTGGTGTTCCATTTTGTGGGGAGGGCTAAAAGGAATAGGCACACTTTGTGGATCTTTTCCTTCTGCGTTGTTTTTTTTTTTTTTCTGTTATTCCTTAACTATTCCAGCCTCCTCCCCTGACCAGTCCCTGGCCCTGCTACTTATTTGCAGGGCCTTTGAGAAAACACAGAACACAGAATAGAAAGCAACAATGTATCACAGATTAGCAGACAAATGCAACTCCATAAACCATAAAGCCAATCAAGGTCCCTTATCCAATAGAAAGGTGTGAATGGGGTCTGATTTCTTTGGTAATAGTTTCCCTCTGTTATACAACTAAAATTCTACTGTATCCTGCAGAAAGATGACGTTGACCTCCCAACATTTCTTCTGGCCAACTTTTATTACTTTTTATTCTTTTCTTGCCCTTCTTTGGTGTAATAGAGGGCCTTAAAGGATAGCTGGTGACCTCCTATAGTATTAATGCCAGAAGTGGTTGGTGGCAGCTTAACTCTATTCGATGTTTCTTTCCCTATTGTCCTTCTGGCCAAGAATTAGCCACTCCATCAATTCTGCAGAAAGTACTACCAAAGACACAATCAAACCCCAGAGTTTTGAGTCTTAATGATTTCTGTACACAACTGTGGCAGATACTTCGTTTCCAGTCCCACCACCTGAGCAACTGTTTTTCTTCAAATAGTCAACAGTGAGATCTTGAAAGGAGTCCTCGTTCTCAGGGACTAAGTTAACTCCAGAGGAGGTGGGGGAGAGAGAAAGAGAGAGGAAAGGGGGGATGGTAGGTAGCTAGGGAGGGAGGATGGGAGAGAGGGAGATCCCTTCTTACTTTATAGATGTGTGAACAAGTTCTTAGCATGTCATCTTCCTTTCTCAGGAAAAAATGGTAACTAAGTAATTTAGATGACATCTGGACCATTTTAACAAGCCAAGTTTACTTCTTAGCTTATCAGTTTTGCTCCACATTTGGTTCAAGTCCCCATCCTATGGGTGTCATTCAGTAGCATTCTGACTCAGGTGGGAGGACGGGGAAAGTGAGTGGGAATTCAGATGGTACAATAGAGCAACAGCAGTATTACAGTGTACAAAGACCTATAGTAAGTACTTCAGCAAAATAAGCAGAGATGGGGTCCTATTCCAGTTGACTACCATTGTGATAAAAATAATTACAAGACATAGCCCTGCTTAGTCATTACCAAGATAAGGCTACGGTTTCCTTCTGTTTCCTTAAATTTGCTTATTTATAAATGGTCCTTGGAAAAGACTCCTCCGAGAAAGTTTAACATGGATCCTAAGTGTGTTAAGTGTGGCTGTGCAGGTATCCGTTCCTGCAACTGAGGAGGAACAATGACCTTGGTGGTTTGATCTGATACCTCCTCCTGGGAAGAAGAAGGCATAAGAAAAAACCAGAGACACTGCATCAGCACACTCCCCTCAAATACACACACTGTCAACACAAACACATTCTGATATTTGAGTCTTACACATTTTCTGTTGTCTTTTCCCATTGAATTGCTTCTCCAGTTGTAGAGCTAGGACATTTTTGTTTGGCACATCTATCAGACGTTTGGGGTCTACCCCATTGTTAGTCTCTTTTTCTCACCCTTGAAGAGGTGGAACACAGGCAGCTGGTTTAAGTGGGTTAGGCTGGTGGTGTTCTAGAAAGTTAAGAACCAGTGATTGAAGTCTGGATTGTGCACCTCAGTGAACCAGCCGTTGGACTGAGTAAGGTAATTGAGCACGCTAAGTTTGGCTGAGTGGTGAGAAGAGGGCAGTTTTCTGGAATTTTTTCTTGATAAGTGGGAAGGGACTTGTTTAAAAAGGTATGACTTGACGGTGAAGAGGAGAGGCAGACCAGAGGCATTCTTTCTGAGCACAGGACTTTTCATCAGAATCACTTGACTGAGATAGGATCAACTTAGGCCTACTATTTTCATGAAAAACACTTTGGAAGCAGAATAGTAGGGAAGCGGAGGCTTTTAGCCTTTGTTTCCCCAGATCTATGTTCTTTCTGGTCACCCTGACTGCCCCTCTTATACTCTGGGGGGTACGGGGTCAGATATGAGATTTGAAGATAATTTGATGAGTGACCCAACAGCTTATCTAATAGCTGCAGGCCCAGATTAAGCTTTTGGGGAAGGGCATGGGCTGTGGTTTGATTGTCAGGTAGACCCCGACTTAGACATTTAAAGGGTAGAACTCTTTGTCATCTTTGTATTGGGGAGGAGGTTGATAGAGCTTGGGCAGTTGCTGATGTCGAGCCAGGAGAGACAGAGCTAAACGGCAGCGTGCCAGCTTGGCCCTTTCTGCAGGGCATTGGTGGTTTTGTTCCCCCTCTGTGGCCTGGCTCAGAAGTGGATGTCAGAATTAACTGGGTTCTAAGGAGACCCCAGCTATTTCTAAGACACTAAAAAAATGCACCAAAAGATTAGAAGCTCCACCAAGAACTAGGGCAGTTGGTAGAGTATATATGTGTATAGGATAATAGGGATGAGGAGGGATTCCTGGGCTATCACAATAAATTAGAGGGTCACTTAGAGGTCGAGTTGTATTTTCAGTTCTTAAAAATATATATGTATATATATGTACATCTTTATGTCTCTGTATATAATCTATACTGCAGCACAGCGGCAAAACATTTAGTTAAAAAATCCAGCGAGAATGCAGGCAAGCACTCCATGGAGACATGCAGGCTGGGGTCAAGGCAGAAATACAGGAGCCTGTATGGTTGCCATGAGGGGTGAGTGGGCTCACCCAGCCACGAGAGCACCACCTGGACATGTGCAAAGACATACATGTACACATGGAAAAACACAGTTTATGGGGAGAGAAGGAGTAGTAGAGGAAAGTAGAGGAGAAGGGGAGAGAGAAAGGAAAGAAAACAGAAGGGGAGGGAGGTTAGAGAGAAGCAGGAGGAGAAAGAGAAAAGTGAGAGGAGAGAGAAGAGATGGGAGAGAAGAAAAGAGGTGAGAGAGGAGAGGAGAGGAGAAAGGAGAGAAGAGAAAAAAGAGAAGAGTCCTATATCTACAAGGAAAGATTCACATAGTCACTGTAACAGATGAGTGGACAAGCCCCAGGACCTTGTTCTCATCTTCTTAAACCAACTAGGAGCCATCTTTTGAAATTCAAGTTGCAGTTAGCAGGGATTGGAGGAGAAACACCACCAAGCCTGAGCACCCTGCCCCTTCCTCATCTTTCTGAAGAGTCCGTCACTCACTCATTCCTTGGTGTCAACAGTTTCTCTCCAAGTGAAAGAACCCCATTCTAATATTCCCAAACGAGATGCACTCCCATACATTCTCATAGCTCCCAGGCCATTCATAAAGAGCCTGTCTCCAATAAACACTGTAGTTGCCCAAGGTACACAAAAAGAAGGAGAACTGAACAAGACAACTCGGAACAAGAATCTTTGGCCAACGAGAAAAACGTAACCCTCTAAGGAGATCTGATTAAGTCCAGGGAAAATATATTAGTATAAGGATTTGGAGGGTCTTTCTTGGTGGTGCTCATGTTTGTTCTGAAATAATTTAGTTCAGCCTTTATTGAGGTCTTGAGAGTTTTTAGTAGAATTCTGTGTTAAGAGCTCTCCTTCCAGCTTTCAAAGACTATAGTTGAGAACTTGAAGGCGTTGGAGGATCATCATCATTTTCTCGATTGCCACGATGTCTGCGACGCCAGAACTTGCCTTCAGAGAAAAAAAATTTAAAAAATTTAAAAAGGTATAAAAATAATGAAGTAATGAAGTTAGTACTTTGCCAAATGCTTAAATGTATAAGCCCTAGAGAGGGCAGAGTGGCTGGAGACAGACTAATTTTATCCTACAGTACCAACCATCTCTGTATCATAGAGAAAGTCATCTGAGACCATACTAACTAAATGCAAGTAAGAATAATGTTTGGAACCTGATCATCTGTGCAACTACTATAGGCTCAGCCTAAGTGTAAAAAATACTTTCAAACACTAGAGATTTCTGAATGTCAGATTCTTAAGGAGTCAAACCAGCTGGACCATAGCCAAGAAAAGTAGTGTGAGAGCCAAAAGATTTTCTCTCGGCATCTATAAGCCTTTCTTTGTTAAAGCCAAACCAACTGCTCTTCTCGTACTGTGCTCTCACATATCTGCTAATACTCTATCTTTGAAGCATTCATGTTGACTAAGCCTCAAATTTAGGAGAGACCATGGGCATCGGGATCAGGACAACTACAAATTTCTAGTAGAATCTTCTTTTGAGACTCATTCACATTTCCACAATACTACAGACCAATTATAAGGAAGAATGGTATTTAAAAAAAAAAACAAAATTTATATGGTAAGAGTTTTATCTCTGTATCAAGGGAATCTATAACAGGGAGAAGGGATTTTGATGGGACAATGAACTTGTCCCCAAGCCTTAGGCATGGGTCAAGCAGTAAAACAACTATCTGGTTGCACTTAGTTTTGGCCGTAGAGCTCACAGGACCATTTCTTCACAGGTTTTCCTGTTACCAGTCATTATCCATACCATTCTCTAGTTCCTTTGACATTACCTAATACCAGCTTCCTCCTGGACTCCCTCTCCAACTTGCTCATGAACATTCCTGAGGGTACTTCCAGGTCTCTTGGGGATATCCAAGCTATTGGTTCATGACCTTTATGACTCTGAAACAGACTTACCAAGAAAACCAGGAAATCTTGGGCTTGATTTAGGCTTTTCTCCCTCTTCTCGATGTTTCTTCTTCCTTAGCTTGGGGAATCGAAGTCTAAACCTGCGACTTAAACTGTGAGTGTCGGAAGGCTGTTCATGGGAAACAACAACAAGAGTAAAGTCAAAATGTTAGTTAACATTCTGAAATAATCACTATAGGCTTTTAAAAGTGATTGACAAAGATGGTTAAAGAAAGCAGGTGTATCTACTCCTAGTTCAGGTAGGAGAGTTACTCCTTTCTCACTAGTCACATACCTTAATAAAGAAATTGAGCTTTAGCAAGAGCTCATTCTATATCATGTACCTTGCTAGACATATCAACAAATGCTCAAAACATTAAAATATTATATATGTCTCTGTATATAATTTATACCATAGCACAGTGGCAAAACATTTAGTTAAAAAATCCAGCGAGAATGCAAGCAAGCCCTCCATAGAGACATGCAGGCTGGGGTCAAGGCCAAAGTACAAGAGCCTGTATGGTTGCCATGAGGGGTGTTCCAACCAGTGGGCCCACCCAGCCAGGAGACTACCACCTGGTGCTCAAGCATCCTAGAAACATGGCTATTATCATTCCTGGATTAGAAATGAAGCAAAGGCTCGGAATTAGGGGGAGGCTAAACAGGGAGAGGGAAGGGCGAATAGCAGGGCATTCTTTAAACAAATGTCTTAATTTTCAATGTAAGTTCTTTGCTGTGCAGACAACAAGGGCCCTGTAATTCAATTCATTCTCCAGCTCACATCTTGTTTCTGTAAGAGCATTCTTATTTTACTTCTGTTCCTAGCAAAATGATTCTGAGGTTGATTTATTGCCAGGAAATCTAGCCAGACACATGATAAGAGGTTTTGGGATAATCTGCCTTTCAGGATTATAGCTTCAATCCTATCAGAAGAGAACAAACCCATTGTCCTACTCTTCCTGCACTGACTCCTATTGGACCTTTTCTTCTCTGTGCTGCTCCAGGCAGAATATCTCAACCTTCTGAACAGCTTTCTATAAACAACTTCAAGAAGGAACACAGAACCTTACCCTCACTCAGTTATAGCCTTGAAAAGCCCAATAAATAATTGACTCGTGTCCTGCTTTCCCCTAGAAAAGTGGCTCTGAATCTCCTGTAATGTCAAGGTAAGAGTATTTAGCATCTACAACATTTCCTTGGCTTATTTTCAATGTACTTCCTTTCTTCAGGGCTTTAAGTCCGTGGAAATACTGGAGCTCAGAAAATAGATTTTTGTCCCAGGTGTGGACGACTCACATATAAATTGGAACCCCAGGGTATAGGCTGAATTTGACTCATTTCTGTCGATATTCAGCTAGTTTGCTTAGGTAAGGAGCTTAATGGGAGCTAGCTGATCAAGGTAATATAATAAATAGAACGGCGAGTGGGACTTTTCTTTGCTTCTTGTCTAACAGCATGTCTTCCTTCCCTAGAGGGCTACTGATAAAAACATAAGGTATAGGAGGCCTTGTAATGTAATCACCAAAGACATAAATGAAAATTGGTAAACCTTTTAAGACAGTGGTTCTCAACTGTCCTAATGTTGAGACCATTTAAGATAATTCCTCATATTGTGGTGACCCCCAACCATAAAATTATTTTCATTGTTACTTTATAACTTTAATGTTGCTCCTGTTGTGAATTGTAATGTAAATATTTGTGTTTTCCAATGGTCTTTGGGGGTTAGAAGCTATGCTTTAAAACCCGAATTTGCATGTAATTTTTTTCTTCATACTGGTGCACAATTGCAAACATTCCTATATGACTTCCTGGCCATGTATACAATTGGCAGTTGGAGTCAGGATATAGTTATGAGGAGGCAGGGAAGGATTCTAAAATTTAAAATGAATGCTTTTATGGTGAAAATTTTTTGAGACATTTTCTGTCAGATCATAAAGGGAATACTTTACCTTGTTATAGGTGGCCATCTTTGGGATACTTGATTTATGAAATAAATGTGAACGTTTTCAATCTTAGAAAAGCACTCAAAGTAGTCCAAAAAAAAATGACAGCATCTCTTTACCTATATTGTATCTGTTGCAATGTTTGATTTTTTTTCCTTTTATACCACATATTGGCTGGGAAAGGGAATGGGGCAGGAGGAAGAGATGTGTTTGGGAGATTTAACTACCAATATGGCCTAGGTATCAACCAGTTGCAACATTTCTCTGTAAATGGGTGATGTGGCTATGGTAGCATGTACCAGGTAATGTTTCCTGCTAGCAGAAGACACTGAGCAGGCAGTTTGTAGCCTGGAGAACAAAGTGATCTTCCTTATTCTTTCTTGCTTTAGAATGGGTCTTCTGTCTGGTTATTTTTCCACAGCCCCCTACTTATTCACCTTTGCTGCTTTGTTCTGTCCATTTATGATGAGGACATTCGAGAGGAGGGTGCTTCATTAATACTGAAGCTAAAAGTTGGGTCTCTGTTATACCCATCCCGTGTACTGACCACACACTGTGAGATCTTACACCAAAGGAGAATTCCCACCTCCAAGTTTACTCACCTCTGAAAAGATCTGACTCAGCCAGCCAATTGCCATTACCCTCCTCAGCTCTGTGTTCATGGCATCCAAGGCAGTTTGTAGCATGGCCCGATCCTCAGCATCTCTCAACTGGCACACACAGGGAGAAAAGTGAGTGTACATTTCCTAGCATCCTGCTTTAGAGTCCATGCTAGGGGCTAAGAGATCATAAAGGTGGCACACCCTAGCTCATTTTGGCCAAGAGATCATTAAGGGTGACAAACTGTAGCTCATTTGGCCTATAATCTGATCATTTACTTCTCAAAAGTAGTACTAGCTTTAGACAGCTCTTCTTTCCCAACAAGAAGATCCATGAAGTAGTCAGATGGCTCAGGTCTCCTTGGAGATGGGAATGCCCAGTTTCACAAGTGAGGGAGGGTCTTTTCTCTAGCACGAATTAGCACTGAGATTTCCCCCTTTAGCTTAATGTAGAGAACAAGGGTCTCCTACTCTTGACTTCCAATTTCCAGAGTCATACTAGCATCCACCTAAGTAGCAGCTACCACTATATTCTGAGCATATTGTGCACATTGTATACTGTGAATACATAATTTTACTTACTATTCCCACTAACTTTACACGGTAAGATCATTCTCATTTCATGGTTGAAAAAAATGTTTAGTGTTCAAGATTACAGGACTAGATGGTACCCCTCTAACTTAATAGCTGACCTTTCAAACTATTTTGAAAAGAATATATAAAGTGTCCAAATGCTATAGGAAATAGTTATTTTATCATACATTATAATTTTATAAGATACTTTGTTAATCGAAGGTGACAAGGTTAGGGAAAGGCTATTTTAACTTTTCCCTTGCTGGCAGAGGGTCTACATCTCTAGACTGTGGTGTAGCTCCTAGTTCCTTGTTGTTCATGATTAAAAACATATTTTCAGATGGCTTATCCCATATGTTTAGAAAACGAAATTTAAGTGGTTACTACTAAGCTCCCAGAACACACAAGATAAATTCTGTGTGACACAGGGGAGACTTACAATATATTCTCTTAAAACCATCTCTAAGTTCCAAATCAGCAGCGTGGGTGAGACCATTTATATTTTAATAACTTGGGCACAGGGAAGTACACTGATGTAGGCAGCCCCTGAAAGCACACAGAAATCTAACCTGGACTCGGCCTCTTCTCCCTACCATTCATTCTGCTTTTAGTTTGACATTTCTGTGGCCTCTTTCTACTTATGGGGGCACTTGCTGCTGTAGCAATAGCTAGTGCCAGAAATGTGTAGCAAATGAATGGGCAGGGAGGTTGTGGCCAGTTAAAGCATCATATAAGGAAGAAACAAATCAATACTGACAAAGAATTTGTCCTGCTTCACAGCTTAAGACAATATAGCGTGGTTAGACGCATGCGCCAAATACATGCCAAAGGGAAATGGGAATTATTGAATAGGATTCCCTTCTTCTTCTTCTTCTTCTTCTTCTTCTTCTTCTTCTTCTTCTTCTTCTTCTTCTTCTTCTTCTTCTTCTCCTCCTCCTCCTCCTCCTCCTCCTCCTCCTCCTCCTCCTCCTCCTCCTCCTCCTCCTCCTCCTTCTTATTCTTCTAAAAAGCTATATTCCTATTGCAGTTTACCTCAAAGGCCCGTGGCTTAAAATTCTCAGCCTGGTACTATTGGGAGGCAGTGGAATGTTTAAGAGGTATAGCCTAGTCAGAAGTATCCTGGTCATTAGGGCCATTGCCTTTGAGAAGGACTTTGGCTCTTAACTGCCCTCTTTTTCATTTCTAGTCATGAGGCAAGCAACTTTAGTCTACCACATGATCTTCACCATGATGCCTGGCCATATGCAGAAAGCAACAGAGCAAACTTTCCAAAACTATGAGCCAAAACAAAGCTTTCTCTTTGTAAGTTGATTTTCCTGGGTGTTTGTTACAGTAATGGAACGCTAATACAGCCCCTTGCCCAAACTACTCTTTTTACTGCCATACTTCCTCAAGAGGAGGAATAATCCACAAATGAAACATGACTCGTACCCGTCTCATCTCCTTTCTGG
Organism: Apodemus agrarius; assembly: GCA_964023405.1. Lineage (NCBI taxonomy): Eukaryota > Metazoa > Chordata > Mammalia > Rodentia > Muridae > Apodemus > Apodemus agrarius. The sequence goes on from OZ030010.1 coordinate 13,823,545, forward strand.
AGATACATGGTCATTCTTATGCACTTTGAGTCTTCTAGACTTATTTTGATGTGTACACATGTGTGGGGCCTCACAGGTCCTATAGAAAGGAAGTATTCTGAAAGCCCGACGTTATGGTAGGGTATGTACAAGTTGGGCTTTTGCCTGGCATGGCTCAATTCCCAAGCTATGAGCTTCAAGAAAACCTAAGTAGCAACAAGAGGCCAACCTCCCATGTTGACCAGTGGTTAAGCTGAGAATGACACTGAGTTCAGAATTCCAGTTGAAATTGCCCAGAGCGAAAACACCCTAGGCACTGGGCTCAGATAATGAGGTGTTATGGGCTGAGTGCTTTAGCCGTTCTGCTTCCGAGGCAGTGTGACAGTTAGATATGCACATGTCAGAGGCAGTGGGCATTTATAGTTTCAACCCAGAAGCCCTTCTTCAAATTCATCTTTAATTAGATTAAAAGCAAGCACACAACACCTTCCTCAGGGACAACATCAAAGTTGGATAGTTATAATCAGTTGTCTTCTCAGAGTACAGTCACCTTGTGCCCAGTTACAGACATCACCTTATAAGAAACATGTAACTGATGTAATTCTCAGAGTCATGCTCACTTTTAAAGCTCGTCATTTGAGCCACAATTATGTACCAGGTACTGCCAGGCACTTAAGGTACAACAGTTTGTTATTTGTGTAAGTCCTCCAAACAAACAATAATAGTAGGGATTGCAATTCCTATCTTGAAGATAGGGAAAGTAAAATCAAAGAGGTGCAGTTACACAGTAAGTACTGTGGTTGTGTTGTATTCCCCTCAAAAGATGTGTTTAGAGTCTCCAGTGCTTCTGAATGTGTCCTTATGTGATTTATAGTCATTTCATTTGCAATTCACTGTTAATCGGAGGTCATAAGAGATAGGGCAGGTCTTATTCCATTCCTATTAATGACCCTTGCAGAATATGGCTATATGAAGACACAGACATTGAAGATGGAAACCAAGATTATATGACAAAGATTTTTTTAAAAAATGGCCAGAAAATGCTTCTGGCAAAGAAAGTTTTCCCTGGGGATTTTACAGGGACTGTGGGCCTACTGACATTTTGAGTTTGAATGTTGGGGTTTCCAGAATGATAAGATAGTGATATTCTGATATTTAAAGTCACATAATACTTGGTACTTGGTCATGGCAGCCTTAAGAAGTGAATCTGGATAGTAGGTAGCTACTTTGGATTTGAGCTCAGAGTCCCCCAAACTTCCCCCTATTTCCTGTTATTTTCTTCATGGTGAAGGTGACATTTAGAAATAATGGGATAAGGGAATCTCTCAAGAGCTCTCTCCTTTCACTTGGAGCTCTATCTGGTATAACGAGAACACCTTGCATCTGGTTGACCACTTGGAGACATTGACCAAAAAGAGACTTTCATCCAAAATATGGTAGTCCCTATGGATTAGCATTGCACATACAGCAGCATATTCAGGTGACAAATACTGGACAACAGCAGGCCTCATCAAGTAAGCCCCTACTCACAATGATTACATGTCTCTATTACCCTGGAACCAAATACAAGCTGTGGCCATATTCAGAAGAGGTTTCCCTCCCGGACTCCGACCCCCTGCACTCACCAAGTTTTCATCCAGGAAAGCTTTGGTGTCATCGTAGAGCCCTTTAAGACTAAATGTAACATCTACTGCATCAGTTCTGCTTAGAGTCTGAGAGGAGAAGGAAGGAAAAGAATAGAGGGGAAAGGACAAGTTAGAGGAGCTGGTTAGTGAGCATGCAGCTGGCTTCTCCGCGGGAAGGGTGGGGACAGTCTAGTAGGATATGGCTGTAGGTGCAAAAGTAATATTAAAAATATAGCACAGCTGGTACGGCATGAGCATCGACCGATAGGAATTGACACTGAGTGTCAACTGGTGCGTCTCTATTGGTGTGGCACAATACAGCTTAGCTTTTGGCATCGCTGATTGGATGCAGTAGGTAACAGGAAAATAGGACATTTGCAAACGAGAGGGTAAAATTTCAGGAGACTTGTCCCTAGGGTAAAACTATTTTTCCCATGGCAAGTAGAAATAGGTCTAAGCATACATATCTCTTCTTGAAACTCATGGCTTTTGGACCACTTTCAGCTAGTATCTGGCATAAAATAAAGTTAATTCACATTTGAACATATTCGGATTCCATTGTGTTTTTATCTATTGATGACGTTCTCTCTCTCCCCCTCCTCTCCCTCTTCTCACTTCATCTCCCTCCCTCCCTCCTTCTGCTCTGCCCCTTCCTCTCCTTCCCTTTCCCCTTCCTGTGTGCACATGCATTAGTGCATGCAGGCATGTGTGTGCGTATATATTTACATATGTCAGGGATCCTATCCAAGGCCTCAGGCAGGATAGGCAAGTTCTCTGTCACTAAGCTCCATTTCCAAATAGAAATTACACTTTAAAAGCAACACTCAAATCTTCTGGCAGTGAGCACTGGCAGGGGATGGCACATCTAATATTAAATGTCTGATCTGGAGCTGTCAAGAGGGAAATAAAAGCATCTTGGATCTCCGGTTCCAATGACAGGTATAACTTTATACCATTATACAGGGCATCGACTAGAGTGGGGACGGTCCAAGGCTATGTTTCTTTCTATTTATTAACTATTTGCCCCCGAGGCTGATGTGGTGGCTAGCTACTGGGGACAAACGCTGCTTCTCAGGATGATGGGATATGGCGTGGCATGCCTGAGCAGTCACCTTGGCCTTGTAATAATCTAAGGAACGCCTGCGTTCTCATCCACTCTTTTACTTTTCAATTTCTGAGTGGTCCTATGTATGTAATATATGCCTGTGTGTAAGGATGCATCTGTGTGTGTGTGTGTGTGTGTGTGTGTGTGTGTGTGTGTGTGTGTTCCTATAGAAGCCAGAGATAGCTTTGAGGTGACGTGTCTTTTTTTTTTTTTTTTTTTCTTTTTGCGGTTCACCTTACAGTTTTGAGGCAGGGGTTGGTCTGGACCTGGAACTCACTGATTTGGCTAGATTGACCAGCTAGAAAACCTCCGAGATCCTTCTTTTTCCACCAGAGCTGTGATTAAGATGCGTGCTAACCATGTCTGACTGTTAACATGGGTGCTGAGGATATGAATTCTGTCACTCATGCTTGCATGAGAAGCACTTTCCCTACTAATCCATGGCCTCAACTCCATGTCTACTCTACCCGTCAGATTTCTGTCATACCACTCACATATGTTCCACATTTAAGTTTTGTTTCGCTTTCTTTCCAACCCCCTTTCCTATAAAGTCTTATCTCATTTTGCTTATTTTCTCCCCTTACCTCAATGGGAATGCAGGAAGCTGCACCTGCTTCATTGCCACTGTCTTGGCTATAGAACACATCATTCAGTATGCTAGCACTGGCATTCACAGAATCCATGAGGACAGACACATGCTGGTGGACCTTGCTGAGGTCAGTAAGTCTGTAATAATAAAGCAAAGACAGATAAGTTAGTTCATTGCTATGGAATTTAAGATGTGGGGAGCTGGTTGTTTGGAACATGGGTCAGAATGGAGATCCTCAGTACTGGATTTGAACTCCCTTTTCCCTCTTGCTATTTCTGTTCTTCACTGGGTATCCAGGGATGCTGGCAAAGGTTTTTATTCTTCTGTAAGTACTTATATTTGTTCGTCTTAGTTTAGCTTGGATTTGGATACTGGGGACTTGAATAGGATGGGAAACAGAAGTAGAGGAGCAGGGCTAGCTCTCGCTGAAACTTCAAGGCGTTCTGAGAATTGAGGGCAAGGATAAACATCTTTCCAAAATACTTATTTGTTTATTTTGTTTGTACATACATTTCAGAGTGTGTGTGTGTGTGTGTGTGTGTGTGTGTGTGTGTGTATGTGTGTGTAGGGCAAGTTTAAGGAGTTGATTCTCTCAGTTTACCATTTGGGGACCTAAGATGGTCCCCAAACTCAGATGGTCAAGTTTAATGGCAAGTACCTTCACTCCATGAACCATTTTGCTGTCATGGAATAAACATTATTATTATTATTATTATTATTATTATTATTATTATTATTACTGGGTCATGGAAAGGAGAAAGAAATAAAATTCCACCTCTAGCTCTAGTGAGGAGTAGGAAAGATGGCTTATTGCTCATCGCAAAGCATCTTCTGGCATGCATGGTCAGGGCACTAATTCTCCACACATAGTGAGATTCTTTTTGTGAGGTAAGCTCTCCAGTAGTCAACAGAAATCACCTTGTGTCTCCCTATCCCTTCGTGGTTTCCCAGGCCTGTCTTAAGGTCACTCCTCTTACCTGCTAATGAGGTTTTCTGCAAGCCGAGCCAAGTGCTGCATCTGGGCATACTCTCCGTCAGAGAGGCTGTCATGAGACTCCTGGAGATCCAGGTGGGGTGGTTGGACAGCTTGGATTTCAGAGTGCTTAGATTCCCACGTTTTCATTGAGTTCTCAAAGTCCTAGAAATGAGTAGAGTAGCAAATTGTAATGACTGTTGGAGCTATGAAGACACATGACAGATTTGTCTGTAAGTGTGGAATTTTGTAGGTAACATTGAGTATAGATGAATACTTCCCTCTTCATTACCCCATGCCCCTATTTATAGAGCTTTTTAGTCAGTGTATCTTCTGTGTAAGGTAGTTCAGCTTTCATTGTTAGTACACTGGCTCATGGGACACCAGTCTTGAATTAGGTAAAATGTCTACCCTCTAGAAGGTCAGCTATGAGGACATGGTGACTGATAAGACAGTGGAAAGCTTTTTGTGCTCCATTCTTTCATACACACACACACACACACACACACACACACACACATATATGTAATATATGTATGTGTATATGTACATATATATAAGAATTCTTATATATAATATATATTCCTATATATTATATATATTATTGTGATGAGATTTAGGGTCAGACATGGAAAATTTATTTTTCCATTCTTTTTCATTTACTAGTTATGTGACTATTTGAAGTTATTTAAGCTCTCAACATGGAAATAAATGCCTCTTCCTCATAGGATTCTTTGGGGGAACCTATATCAGGTGATAAATGCAATGTGCCCAGAGCAAAGTTGCCATTTCATTAGGTGGACAGTCCCTCCCTCTCTATTGGTATTTTTATGTTCACAATTCAAAAAGATGGCCTCAAAGCCCTGAAAAGATGATCAATAATGTGACATCTGTGCCATTATTGTAACTTTTTACAATAGCAGAATTTTATGACATCTGTAAATGCAATATTTTAAGGAACCTTATAGGAGCCCCAAAGAAAACATATTCAATATAGGCCCTGTAGTTGAAAGGGTATATTTCTTCATCACCAAAGGGTCTTAGTTTTCTGTGTAGTGTATAGTGGAAGACATTGTTGAAAGGAAGACAGTGTCTTTTGGGCAGTGTCTTGAGCTTTTAGGAGTCACCCTTTTTCTTCAGTTCATTGAGTTTGGTATGGTGCCTAGGAGAATGCACTCCTATCATTCAAGGTGCCTGAATCAAGGGACGTGCAGACCTCCCTTTGGGGAATCCTTTCCGACTAGAAATGTGATAGCTATGGATGAAGTCACATAGGAACTCAAATAGAACTTTTCTCTTACCCGATCTCTCATCAACAACTGGGCAGTATTCTTGTATTTAATCTTGATAATGCCTGGTTTCTGAATCCAGGCTTCCCCATCCACCTGCACAGGGACACCATCTTCACCATTAATAGTTATCACCACCTCTTGGCACTGCCAGAAAAGAAGAGAGAACAAAAATGGAGACAAATTAGGAGATGGGTGTGGACTAATCTGGTATTGGGTCACAGTGTTAATGTGTATTTGAGGAGACACTGGCAAAAGATGTGAATCAGATCGTCCCATGGAGGAGCATGTATTACTTATGAGCTTTTTGCTTCTTTCGTCCCTGCCACCTCTACATTCAACAACAGTCACTACCTCACTGCCTAACAGAATGCCTACTGCCTCTACCCAGGAGCTCTTACAAGCAGACAAGAGGATTGCTCGGATTAGCTCACATCCTTGGGTTGTAGCTGGGAAATTTACCCCATATTTATATCCTTCCAAACCTTGCCTACCTGGGCAATTCGGTGATGTTGCAGGTTGATGATACGAGACATGGCCATCTGCACAGAACCAAAAATTGCCACAACCTCTAACTTCCCATCATCGATTGCAGGGGCCTCATATTCCTAGGGAGAAGAACCATGTCACAATTCTCCCAAGAATCCATACTTTGTCTACAATAAGTAAATGTTCTCTGAGGACTACTGGCAACATTTTTTCTAGCACAGGAGTAAGTGAGAAAATTACACTGAGAAGGAAAACTAAGGTAAGGAAGCCGAGATTAGAGAAGGGAATTGTGCTTGTAACATATTTGAACTCCTTTGGAGATCAAAACATTCCAATTTCTTCCCTGTTCACTGCAGCATCACAAATCCCCAAGATCAGTTCTATCGGTTTCATGGACTTATATGACTTCAGAGTGTGGAGCTCATGGCTCCTTTCTAAGAGATGCTTTTACTGACATACTATCTTGGGCTAAAGAACATAGCCTACTGGGTAATCTGAGTTATTTTTCAGGCCTTAGTAATGGGAAAGTAAAAACCCAGGTATCGCTTGACATAATTCTCGGGTCCTAGTGCTCTGGGATGGCACCTGTTTTAAAAAGCTGATCCTACTCAGCCTGTTAACAAGGGTCCCGAGCCTACCTCATCTTCCCCCACCGTCCACTTCCCATTCCAGTCAGCCCTGTTCTTTCCTTTCTGAGAAAACCGAGCAGCGTCTCTCCTCTGGCCCATCCCATTTCTCATTCCACACTCACCGTGTTGGCTCTGTTCCTTCCCCAGAAGTTGACACCTCCAGCATAGCTGGTAATGTTGAGCACTACGATGCCTTGAAGGTTTGGCAAGGGGACCTCTTCTCCATCACACTGAAAGAAAAGAGTAGCTCTTATCCCCTGGCTTTTCAGACAGCGAGATGGGGAAGGGCTTGGTCTTCTCTGCATACTATCATTTCCTTATGCATGGAATAGAAATCAAACTATGTGCTTTGTTTCCATGGCTGTAAGTTGGGTTCCCCAGAGGTAAATTTTAGAAGAAGCAAAGATAGAGTGGAAAGGTGCTTTCCAATGTCACAAGGTTCCCTTCCTCTATGCCCTTATATACTAACCTCGAGGTTTAGTCGCTCTTCCAGTTTCCTGTAAGAGCGCTGCAGCAGTTCCTTGCTTCCCAGAAGACCATACCATATTTTGTTCTTAAGGCGGCTGCTACAGAGAGAGAAGAGTAAAAAAAAGATAGTCAGAAGGTGAGTGATATAGAAGTGAGTGGATGGAGAAAGACAGGAAGGGGAAAACATCTTCTTTCTCAAGTGCCTATTTTTGCTTTTTAAATGTAATACTTTAAATTTATTCTCTGAGAAGCTCATACATACATATAATGTATTTCAACTGTATTCATCTCTTATCCCCCTGCCCAACCAATTCTTCTGTAATATATTTCAATTTTCTCATCCTCCCTGATAGCTTGGCCATGCTCTCATGTACATGCGGGCAAGACTATTTGGATGCAGTGGCTTATTAAAAATAAATAACTTTTTATTTTGAATGATGATATTGAATAGTCTGATATCTCAACATCCATTTTATTTAACTAGCCTAAAACTGCAACCTGGATGAAAACATAGGTTTATAGGCAATAATTCATTCAAACTAAAAAAGAAAACTGGTACTTTACTATGACAAGAATTATATTTCTTGGATATGTGGGAATTCACAGAAATACTTTTTAAAAGAAACGAGTAAGGGAAATAATTATGATTTGTTTCTTATAATTTTCTGAAGGCATAAATAACTAAGCAAATTATAAAAAAATAAAAGGAATTATGTGAAGATGGGAAGGAATATGATTTCTCATTTCTGACCAGAACTTGAAAATTAAACTGCTTTTTAGTTATTGGTACAAATATGAGTGAGGGGTGAATTTTTGGTGCAGTAATAAATGTCATGGACAAGAGGTACAGTGCTCACCTAAATTATATGTGTGATAATTCACAAAAGCTTATTGCATATTTTACAAAGAACAGAAAAAAGAAAGATTAATATGGATCTAGACATTATCTCATAAGGAGAGACAAATACTAATGATGCTGTTTTGAGCAGCATGCATTATATAAAGGTATTGAAACAGTGTACTTTATTCCATAAATATGAAATTTCTTACATCTTTGTGTGTTTGGGATAGAGAAAATATGGGACAGGCAAGGGATCACAAGAGACTTTGGATGGAGTTAAGAATAATAAAGTCTTATTAACTATAGGATCACCTATAAAAACAGAGAACTTTTTTTTGAGACAGGGTTTCTCTGTATAGTCCTGGCTGTCCTGGAACTCACTCTGTAGACCAGGCTGGCCTGGAACTCAAAACAGAGAACTTATACTTCCTAAATGGGTTGAATATTATTTATGAGTTTTTAACATCATAGAAATGAGCTATCGTAGGAAATATTTGAAAATATGCAAGGCTAGTGCAAAATTCTTTGTATCCTGAAACCAAATGCTTTTGGGGAATTTTAATTTCATCACCTATAAAATCAGAAGCTTAATTATATAGAAATACAAATATACCTAGAAAAAATATTCTATAAAATAACTAAACTAACTAATGAATAAGCACAAGGCTGGGAGACTTTCATCTCCCCTATCTCTAAAGTTACTTCCAACCTACAGTTATTAAAGCAGTGTGTTACTTGCACAGGATAGACAAAAATGTCAGTGAAATGAAAGGTCCAGAAACAAACCTTTATGGTCAATTGATTTTTTTTAAAAAAGATGCTAAAATTATTAATTCGGAAAATGACAACTTTTTGAAAAGACATAATACTGAAATAAATGAGGGTTAGGTGGTGGATGGAATACAAATGCCACACATAGGCTTACAGATCTGCATGCTTAGTGAGCAGGGGGTAGAACTCTTTGTTAGGTTTAGAAAGGTCAGGGGGTATGACCTTGTTGGAAGAAGTATGTCAGTGGGGGTGGGCTTTGATGTTTTCAAAAGCCCACATCTGGCCCAGTGTTTTTCTCTTTCTCTTGGCCTGTGAATCAGGATATAGAACTTTCAGCCCTTTCTCCAGCACCATGCCTGCTGCCATGCTCCCTGCCATGATGATAATGGACTAAAACTCCGAAACTGTAAGCCAGCCCTAATTAAATCATTTTCTTTATAAGAGTTGCCTTGGTCACTGTCTTTTCACAGCAATAGAACAGTGACTAAGACAGTATCTTCATGCAAAAGGATGAATTTAGAGCATTAGCTCTCACCGTACACACAGAAGAAAACAATTCAAAGTACATCAGAAACTTAAATGTAAGAATGTAAACAGTATAATTTTGGAAGAAAACAACATTTTCTGACCTTGAGTTAGATTAGTGTAATACCAGAGACATGGTTTATAAAGACAAAACATTAACTAGGCTTTATAAAAATTGAAACATTTTATACTTAAAAAAATATCAATAAGAAAATGAAAAGACTAGTAAACTGAGAGCAACTAATATAGTTCACCCTCATCCCAGGCCTTTTCTGAGAAAGAGATGCTAGTGGCAGTAGCCAAGGGAGGGTGCTGGTCCTTTTAACTTATACTTTCAATTTCTAAGAACTCTGAAGCTGCCTTAAGATATATCTTTAAGATAACGCTACCGGAAGGTGCCAGGTGGGCCAATACTAATCAGTGGGTCCAGACGACCCAATCTGCAACACCAGAAAACAATAGAAGCATCCTGGATACTTTGTATTAGCAGAAGCAGATCTGGAGCCCTCATTAGAGCCCAGTTAAACTCTTAGGAATAAAATAAAGTTCAATGTAATCAGTTCTCAACAGCAGTACCAGAAATCCTCCAGGGCAAATGTATGAAGCTAGGGTAATTATAAAGCAGCCCAGCTTTCTGGGTGCATTGTCCCCACTAGGCTAGTCTTGGAACCTATGTATTTCACTTCCCAAGGACCTTAGTCTTCTGGTTGCTTGTGTGATGCAGGAATACTTATGTGCACCGAGACTGTGTGTGTTTATCGAGAGAGCTGAGCTTCTTCTCCTTACTTGTATTGTTCTGGGTGTTCTTCTCTTCTGGCATTGAACTCCAGAGAGATTTTCGCGTCTAGTCCAATTCCAAAGTAGTTGTTCATGACACACTTTTCTTTGAAGCGTCTGAAATTAGACAGGGAAGAAGGCAGACACTAAAACAGGAAAGGGCATCAGACACCACCAGGTATCAGACAGCATCTACATAATGAAAACTAACTGAAGGAAGGCTCCTCCCCTGGGACAAGCCATATGGTTTCTGGAAAGGTATATATAGATGCCCATTTGTGCCCCAAAGTGACCTGATAGTTCTGAGAGACAATGTCCAGGCAGCTTGGAAGCTTTAGTGGGGTTATGGCTCATAGCCAAGAAGCCAAATTTGTAGCCTTAGTTGTATTTGACATGAGTCATGTCTTTCTTTCCACAAAGAATGGAATACTCATGGGTTGATCCCATCCCATAACTAATCTTGGAGTATCTTCCTTGCAAATGTATTTTGGCTAGTAAGTCTACATTACTAGTGCCAGTGATGGCTGACTCCTTCCTGGCACTTTCACACCAGAAACCAAAGGTTTGCATATTTCACATTTGAGAGGAGACTCTGGTAAAAAGAGGGCATACCAACAAGGACAACAATGACGGAACAAGTAGTTTCTACTGCATTCATTCATCTAGGGTATCGATCTCCAAACTAGAGCATCCCAGCTAAGTCCAGCCTATGCAAACTATGCATGCTCCTTCCCAGTTTTGCATTCAAAAACATCTCAGTTGCTTGGAATAGGCTACAGGACGGGGGTTTACACCAGGAATAAATGAGACAGTCCTTTTGCACACCTGCTGTTAAGCGTGCGCCACTGTACTGCTTATCAGAACCCATAAGGCAGACCCGTGAGACCTCAAACATGAATGGTGAAGTGACAGGTTGGAGGCAGGGGAGCTTTTGGGAATGTAAGAATGACTTTCTTCAATAAATTATTTATGAAACACTTGCTAGTTGTATCTTTCTTTTTGGAAACTGAAAAGGGCATAGTCTGGCTGTTTTAGGCCCAGGGAGTCAACTTGTTTCTTACTGACAAACAAGTCAGTAAACTTGCGTTACCTTTGCCTCCCTCAACCACAGTGAACTAAGGTCTCACTCAACTGATCCAGCAGAACTCAAAACAACTGAGCGTGGTAGAATTTGGCAGCTGGGATATTTCAGAGAAGAAGGACAGGTTATCTCACCTTGGATTTCCTATCAAGTCCCTTACATGACTAGTTTCTTTTGTATCCTCAACCATTTACAGTTAAAAGCAACACTGAGAAAAAATAAGTCTTCTGAAATAACAACTAACATTTATTATGTGTTTTCTTTTTTTTCTTTTTTTTATTATTGGATATATTCTATATTTACAATTCATTTCCCTTTTTCTGGTTCCCCACCCCCCAAAGATCCCACATGCCCTTTTCCCTCCCCCTGCTCCCTCATTTACCCCTTCCCACTTCCCTGTTCTTTTCAACGCATATAGCATTTAACTATGAGTATCAAATGCGGCTCCATGCAAGTCCTTTCCATATCTAAACTTAACAAATCAGAATTTGACTCCGGACATGGCAAGACTATGCTACCAACAAGGGAGACAGAAACACCATTAAAAGATCATAGAACTGCATACTTACATCGTTTCAGGTGTAATATGTAAGTGTTCTAAGTCAAGGTTATCTAGGTCTTCACTTCTCAAAGAAGGTATAGAATATAAGGTGTCACAACGAGCACCTAAACACAAAAAACATCGCCTTGGAGACAGATGCAAACAGAAAGCCTTTCTCCCCACCTGTAATCCACCCTGCTTTCCCTGTGGGTGAGGATCAAGGCTCCTAACTAAACTTCTGTGTTCTCACACTACAGGGGGCCCCCTTGGATCCTTTTAGATGAATAGGGACTTTCATTGAGCTGAGGTAGTTGCTGGCTGTCAGTGATACAAATTCATATCCTGGCTCTCATCAGGCCAGTATTTTCAAAGTGGCCAACACAGTCTCAAGTTTCTGGAAAAGAGTGAGGAATGTCCACTAGAGAGTGGGGTCATGTGTGAAGGCAGATGTGTGAAAATGTATTTATTCCTAGGAAACTAGGTGGCAGTGCTGTAGAGTAAAATAAGAGAAAGAAGATCCTTACGGTGTCTGGGGCTCTGATCATAGTCATCTGAGTCGTTTCCGTCTCCCAGGAACAAAGATGAAGCAAAGTTCTTAAGTGATAAGCTCTGTCTGCTTTCATCATCCAGAACTACAGAGAAGAAGTGGGGGGAGGGAAGGGGGTATGGAAGAAAGGAAGTAGAGAAGGATGGAAGATGGGTCACATTTATCAAACAGTTTCTGACCACGTATATATGCAGGTAGACAATGAGAGTCCAGTTTTCTATCCTTCATGATGCTACTTATATCCCCACATTTTTTATTGTATCATTTCCAAGGCTTTTTTTTTTTTACGATCTATGCTATTTTCTTCATTATTCTTTTTCTGCCACCACCACAGCACACAGAGTTGGGATCAGACACTTGGGGGGCGTGATATGAATATCAGGGTAGAGATCATTATTCGCTTCTATCCCATTTTGTTAGTTGATATACTCCCATACTATGTGGATGTATGCATGTGTGATATGTGTGTATGTATGATATGTGTGTATGCATGATGTATGTGTATGATGTGTATTGAGTGCAGGTACTTGCACGCCACAATACACAGGTGGAAATCAGAGGACCACCTCGGGAATCAGTTCTCATTTTCCACCTTGCTAGAGATAGGATATCTCTTGTTGTTTCTTGCTGCATACACCAGACCCACAAACTTCCATTGATTCTCTTGTGTCTCTTCTTCCCATTCCCCTAAAGAGGCGCACTGAGTTTATAGATGTGTCTGTTACCATACCCTGCTTTTATATGGGCTCTGAGAATTCAGTCAGGTTGCTAGCTGTGCTCAGCAAGTGTATTACCCACTGAGCCATCTCCTGGGCCATTACTGGTCACTCAAAGGTCTCACCCAATCCTCCAGATATTTGAGAGGTTCCTATCTTTTTTTGTTGTTGTTGTTGTCAGCCCATGTGTGGTGCAGCTCATGTGTCCAGCTTGTGCCAAGGCTCATATGGTCAATCATTACTTTACTGCCAAGTCTTTATTTGTCCTGTGACCACAAACTATAACCTTTCAACTTAACATTTGTTGAGGGAACAGGCTAACGATGGGTTGTGATGGAGCTATGGCCAAGCCAATTTAATTTGATCTTTATCACTACAGAACTAGGAACAAAAATGATAGTTTAATTCCTGGAAACTATAGAAACTGAAAGAAAGTGATCATTTAATTATTCCACAGTATAAAAGGGAGATGTAGGTTTTCAGAGACATGGCTAAGGTTTCTCCCAAAGGCATCAAAGCAGGACAGGTCCCATGGATAACCACCAAAGGCTAGCAGGAAAGAGTCCCATGTTAGACGGGACTTCTGCTCAGCTCCAATAGCTCAGTTAGAATGCACTTTATCATATAGCATTTTTTAAAATTTATTTTTCGAAGGAGCATTTTGTAGATAAAGAGGTCATTAAAAATACTATGTGAGGAACTTGTAGAACGTTAAAACTTCATACTCTGCTGTAAGTTTGAGAACTGTCAAGAATTCTGGGCGATTACAGTCGCTGTCATGTCAGCAAGGCCATTCTCAGGCTCTATATGCCTGAGTACAAGGCGTGCAAAGATGAACACCACACAAGAAGTGGGGCTGACAGAGCTCTCAGCCCTGTTCCTCACATCACCTGTAGTTGTTTAGGACACATGTCAGTTCCAAAAATAGAGAGGTGTCGGAACTGAAGGCCAGAAAAAGAGAAGTCAAAAGGACAGCTTATCTGGACTGAAGCTTTGCAAGTCAGCAGTCAGAGGCGTGACTTGCAATACCACACCAACGCAGAATCCTGTCAAATGTTGTCAGTGGGGTGATAGCAAACCCAGACTAAGGGAGATCATGAAACCATTCATAGGAGGAACCTTTTCTTTTTCCTATCCTAGTCACAATAACTCTAAACACCTTACCTTGTTCAATCTGGAATATGATGAGTTTCAAGGATTGCTGGAGTCTCTGTGTCCTCTCAGTCAACTCCATCTTGGCCTTTGCTATGTGGTCCAGTTGAGGCATGAAGGGTTTTCCGTCTGCTTTGCTTCTGCCATATGCTATGGCTGCCCTCTCAGCAGAGGCAGCAACTGCATCCTCAGCCAGGAGATCACTAAGGATACTGAGTTTATCATACATTAAGTCGCTCTATAGTGGGAAAAAGGAATGGGGTATTGTTAGCAAAGACGGAAGGGACAGTAGGAATGGGATGGGGAGGCTGAAGGGTACCCCTGCATAGAATTCCACAGGAAGTGATGGACAGGCGGTGCTGACACCCAAAGGGTAGCAGGGCATTGCTTTCTGAGCACATCCAGGTAGCTATGCATGCTCACAGTTTTTCTCATGTCAAGATGAATGGCCCTTGAAATTTGTATGGACCATGGATAAAAGGGAGAAATGGAAACATTTTCCTGTTAGTATTTTCATAAACATGCTTCCATGGATGCCGCTGTGCCTTTGTCTAGTGTTGGTATCTGTCTTCAGACACATGTATTTCAAGGATGCACATCTGCCACATTATTTAAACTTTTCTTTACTTAGAGCGGTAGGTTTCAACCTGCCTAAGGCTGCCGCTCTTTAATATATATAGTTCCTCATATTGTGGTGACCCTCAACCATAAAATTATTTTCGTTGCTAATTCACAACTATAATTTTGCTACTGTTATATATCTTAATGTAGATATATAATATACAGGATATTTGATATGCCACCTCTGTGAAAGGGTCACTCAACCCCCAAAAGAGATCACAACCCACAGGTTGAGAATTCTGACTTAGTAGTTTGCAATGTGAGACAATTTACTTAAGCTCTTTATTCCTTTACATCCGAGGTCAACTGTGAGAATTATATAAATTGATACATTAAGAGTACTTAGAAGAAGCTTTGACACAAAGTGTCATGTAATTGTTATTGTTACAGAGGTGAGTGTGAGCCTGTTTATTTTCATTTTTAATGTGTATGTATGTGGTTTGCCTGTTCATGTATGTGCATGTTTTGCACATATGTGAGTGTACATGTGTGTGGGGGTGTGGAGACTGGAGCTTAATGTCAGAATTAGCCTCAATCACTCTTTGACCCTCTTCACTGAGCCAGGTCTTTGAGTCAAACTCCCAGCTCCCTGATATGAATAGTCTCTAGCCAGATTGTTCTTAGAATCCCCTGTCTCCACTTTCCAGAGCCGGAATTAACAGTGCTCACCCAGAAGCTATGTGGGTTTCTAGGGTTCCAAACTTCAGGCTTCACATTTATATAGGAAGCACTTTAACTGTTGAGCCATGCCCTACCCACTGCAACCTGGTATATTTCTATTGTATAAATATGTTTGCAGTGCTAGGACTAAATTATGTGTGTGTGTGTGTGTGTGTGTGTGTGTGTGTATACATATATATATATACACACATATATACACATATATATCTACTGAGTAATATTTCCACCTTTTGTGAATTTAGATGCATGCTTTGATGCATAACTCCATTCACTGATGCTTAATGTACACTACTGTCTATTTATGGGCAGATTCTTGGCATATAACTCGGTGCATGAATGTGGATATGCACCAAAGTACCAGGCTTCATTTGGCTAAGATGAAAGTGATAAAATTGGGCCTTCCTCATCAAGAAGATTAAGCAGCTACTTAACTTTGCCACTACTTTATGATTCCCCAGTAAGAGGCCCATTTTATTTTATTGAAAAAGTTGGTCCTGGCTCACAAAGGGATGAGACAGTAGGACAGGACACTTACTTTCAAAATCACAGACTGCACGGCTGTGCTGTTCTGTTTTATTTGGTGCCAGACCTTTACAATATCATTCATAAAATCTTCCACTGCTGAGCACAGGAATCTGGAAAGATGAGGTAGATAGCATATGTGTTAGAGTCTGTGAGGCCTAGCATCATTATATATCTTCCTCTCCTTCTGTCTCTCTTTCACAATGTATCCTGCCTTCTCTGTCCACTTTCCAACTTACCATCCTTCTTTCTGTGTTTAATTTTCCCTGTACAGATGTTGTACAGGGAAACATGTTCCTTTCCCACTTAGGTCCAGTTTCACCCCACTTTCCAATTTGACCCCACTTGAGATAGGTTTGCCAGCATTTCTTAGTGATGGTTGTCAATGACCAGAAACAGAGACTTTGCTTGGTTAATATTTTCACCGTGGGTCAATCAGCACTAGTTTGAGGGCTACCCGATAAAGTATAAATGCAATGACACAAGGAAATGCCTTTTGGGTATGTGATTAGTGCTTCTCAGGTGAGAGTGTAGTAGATGGGCCAAGAGCCTTTGCTCCTAAGAGTGCTAGGGAAAATGAATGAGACAAATGTTTAGGAGGGGCATGTGTTGCTTGAGTTATAGGACAGCACACAGGTAAGGCATCAGTCCCTGAAGACTTGGCTCAAAATTCCACTAGTCCCCTAACTTTCCCAAGGCTGATGGGACCTAGGACCCTGACTTCTACCACCCATTAGTTCCTGATGCCCAGAGGTTAGGGTTCCACAGAGACCCTGCCCATAATTCTGTGGATGCTCTAGCTCCTGGACCTGAAATGTAAGGAGTTTCTAGAACATTAGCTCCCAGCTCCTATTTCCACTCACTGGCTATTATAACTTCATATGTGCAAGTCTCAGGGCCAAAACAAAATTGACATGCCAATCCAAGAAAACGTATATTCACAAAAAATTTACTGATCCTGTAATAATGAACCCCAATGAAAAGGACTGGGGAGAATTTCAGAGAAAGAATTAGGAAGAATGATTATAAGCATGCCCAAACAATGCAAAGAAGACAAGAATAGTCTCTAAGAACAAAAGAGATAAAGAATTCAATACAAGTTATGAAAAGAGAATTCAATAAAGACATAAAACTACTGAAGAAAGTTAAACTGAAATCATTCTGGAAATGAAAACGTCAATAAACAGGACTAGAAGCCAGGCTGCAGCATGAATTACAGTTAAGTAGTTAAAATAAATAGCTAATTACAGTTCAGTAGTTAAAAGGAACCTAAATATGTTAATATCCAATCAGCTTCTTCTCCAGTCTACGTTATCAATACCCCAATAAACCTCACGTACCATCAAACCCATGGACTATCTCTTAGTAGCTTGAACTTGTTGCTGTGATTGCAACCAATGCAGTTACCACCACCATATGGCCATTTTACTTCATGTAAAATAGGCTAAAAGAATCCCACCAGGATACCAAAAGTGTTGGTAGGGATTTCATAGAAGGGGTTCCCAGTAACTGCTGCCAGGGCTACCAGCAGTAAGTAACTCAGTGGGAAAAGGTAAAGCCCTGGGAGTTAGGCAAAGCTCTAAACAGTGCTTTGGGTAGCACAGAGCCAACAGCTGCTTCTGTCTTTGTGTGAATGCAGCAAGTGTGGCTAGATAGAGTTTGCTTTAGCTACCCACAGAACAGAGTCGGAAAAAGCTATATACAAGACAAATCAAGAGCCCACATGGGAAGAACTGGACTGGTAAAAATCAACACCTAGTGTGACCAGGGCCAGGACCAGGACAAGAGAGAAAAAACAGTGGCTCTAACAAAGAGAAAAAAAAAAAAGCCCAAACAAAATAAAACGAAATTCAGGACAGCGATCTTGTTTTCGTGTATCTCCACCCACTTCACCGCCTTCTTCTACAGCTATTTCTTAAGTACATGCACAGTAGGGCATTAGAGTAGGCCAACAGTGTCCCCTGCTGTTCACACCTTTTGCTGTTTTACTCCCTCTTTTGCTGTCCTTTGTTTCTTCCTTCCTCTTTCCTCACATGCATTCATTCCTTAGTACTACATCTCCTAAAGTCCAAAGGGTGACCTTGTTTATGGCACTGGGATACATATCTTTACCTCTTCTTTTTAATCTACCATTAATCAAAACTCTGATGTACTAACTCCATTTCTCCTTTGCCTCAACCATTCCGATCCATACTTCCAATGTGAGGACCTAACACTCATCGCTAGACTCAATGGGATTGTTTTCCTCTCCTCTCCTTTTCCATTCTGCTCACACTAACATATGAGCATACACAGCAGCCTTGGGGTTCCTTTATTCCCTAAAGTAGTCAGTACTTTTTAAGTGCCTATTTCATAGTCACTTTTTGCTGTTTTATCAGAGTGAGTGAACTATGGAATAGTGACTGGTGCTTCAGACAGTAGTCAGCCCCCAGAGCAGAGATAGAGCCTGGTGCCCGGAACACTAGTCTAACAGATGAAAACATTACCACACCTGCTGTAGCCTAGTCTCTCCTGAGCATTGCAAACATACCCATTGAGAGAGGAGAGGCAACCAGAAGGAAAAAACAAAAGTAAAAACAATGCATCTTAACCCCCCAAAGGCTGATCCCAGTGCAAAACCCCAAGTAACAAGAAAACTCAAGACAACTTATCTCCTCCAGAAATTACCAACTCCATACTAATGACCCATAGGCAAAATGGATTAGACAAAATTCAAGCTGAAGAATGCAAAGCAATAATTTCACATATGTAAGAATATCTCAAAGAGAACTACAATAGTTTCAAAGATAACACAAAGATACAGCTGAATGAAACAGGGAAGTCAGTTCGGGATATGAAAATAGAATTTAATAAAGAAATGCACATACCTAAAAACCTCAAACCATAATAACCATGGAAGTGAAAACATACTAGGTCAAGTAAAAACTTGGGTGAAAAGCCTCACCAATAGGATGAATCATGTGGAAAAGAGTCTATCAGGTAAAGAAGACAGAACGGCACAGCGGTTCTCAACCTATGGGTGGTGACTCCTTTGGGGGTTGAATGACCTTTTCACAGGGGTCACTTGACACCATAGGAAAACATAGATAATTGCATTATGATTCATAATAGTAACAAAATTATAGTCAGGAAGTAGTAGTGAAATAATTTTCTGGTTGGGAGTCGCTAAACCATGGGAAACTGTATTAAAGGGTCACAGTATTAGAAAGGTTGAGAACTGCTGGAATAGATAAATTGTATCATTCAAGGTCAATGATGACACATGAAAAACAATGTATGAACAGAACATGCATTAACTCTGAGACTACAAAATACATAATTGGCATAACCTACAAAGGCAAAAGAAGGATAACGTTCTCAGGCAAAAAGCATAGGAAATGATTTTAATATCATACATTTCCAAAATTGAGAGGGAGAGACACTCATCTAGATGTAAGACATACACAATGCACCAAACAGGACCAGAAAAGAAACCAACTATAAATAGGGATACTTTGATTCTTTCTGTTTGTCTGCCTGCCTACCTTCCTTCCTTCCTTCCTTCCTTCCTTCCTTCCTTCCTTCCTTCCTTCCTATCTATCTATCTATCTATCTATCTATCTATCTATCTATCTATCTATCTGTCTCTTTCCCTCCTTCCTTCCTTTCTTTTCTTCTCTCTCTCTTTCTTTTCCTCCCTCCCTCCCTCCCTTCCTTCTTTCTCTTTCTAAGATTTATCTACTTTATTTATGTGAGTACATTGTCACTGTCTTCAGACACTCCAGAAGAGGGCATCAGATTCCATTACAGATGGTTGTGAGCCACCATGTGGTTGCTGGGAATTGAACTCAGGACCTCAGTGTTCTTAAACACTGAGCAATCTCTCAAGCTCCTGATTCTTCCTTTTTATTTGTATCCCCTTTATGGCCTTCACTTGATTTATTGCTCTAGCTAAGATTTCAGTACTATGTTAATAGAGAGGGAGAGTGGGCAGTCTTTATTTTTTCTTGATCGTAGGGGAAATGCTTTGAGTTTCTTTCCATTTAGGATGGTACTGGTGATGAGATTACTTTATGTTCTTTTTACTATGATATATTCCCTGTGTCCTTGTTCTCTCTAGGACTTTTTCATTTGATTTGTTTGTTTTTCAAGACAAGGTTTCTCTGTGTAACAGCCCTGGCTATCCCGCAACAAACTCATTGAAATCTGCCTGCCTTTGCCTTCCAAGTGCTGGGATTAAAGGCATATGCCACCACATCTAGCTCAGCTACTTGATTCTTTTTTAAATAAAGACACCAAAAATACATGTAGAAAAATATAGCATCTCTAAAAATTATGTTGGGGAAACTGGATATATGCATGTAGAATAATAAAACTTGATCCAAATGGGTTAAAACATCAATGTTGGACCTATAACTCTGAAACGTCTAGAATAAAAAGTAGGTAATGCATTTAAAGATCTAAGCTCAGTCAAGAACTTTCTGAATAGGACTCCCAGGAACTCTGGAAATTGGACCAACAATAAGTAAATGTCGATTCATGAATCTAAAACATTTCTGTACTGCAAAAGAAACTTAATCAACTGAAGAGGCAGCCTATATGATAGGGAAAAATCTTTGCCAGCTATATATCTTACAGAAGTACGAGTATCTAGAATATATAGAATTAGGGGGGAAACCCCCCAAACACCAAGAAAACAATACCATTTGAAACTGGGATGTTGGGGCTGGAAGGATAGTTCAGTGGTTAAGAGGTCCTGAGTTCAATTCCCAGCAACCACATGGTGGCTCACAACCATCTGTAATGGGATCTAGTGTCGTCTTCTGTTATGTCTGAAGACAGTAACAGTGTACTCATATACATAAAATTAACAAAAAGTGGGCTATGGCCATGAAGTAAATTTTCTTAGAAGAAAAAATACAAATTGTTAAAAAAAAATTAGGGCTGGAGAGATGGCTCCAATTTTATAGTATTTTAAAAATATCTGTGTAACTTATTGAGAATTGTTTGGTCATTGCTGTATGTAGAAACATCATAATAAATATTAGATTCTTATGTTAATAAAAAATTTAAGTGTTTACTACCATTAGCCATCAGAGAAATACAAATTAAAACGATTTTATTTCATTTGACCCCAGTCATGTTAAAACAAGAGATGATAAGTGCTGTCAAAGATGTAGGGAATTAGAAACCCTCAGTGTACTATTAATGGGAGTGTCAATTGGCACAGCAAATATAGAAATCAGTGTGGAGCTTTCTCAAAAAACTAGAAATATATCTACCATATGACCTAGTTATACAACTTCTAGGTTTATACCCAAAGGAGTCTCTTTTCTACTACAGAGACATGCTCATTTAAGTTCATAGCTGTGCTCATTACAATGGCCAGTATATTACTTTTCTGTTGCTGTGATAGAATAACATGACCAAAAGCAACTTAAGAAAAGCTTATCTTGGATTATGGTTTGAGAGAGCTAGATGTCCAGAGTGGTAGGGAAACCATGATAGCAGGAGCGGGAAGCTCAAAGAACACATCTTATTCACACACAAGGAGAAGAGAGGGTAAGCAGGAAATGGAGTAATAGGATAAACCCTCAAAGTCTGCTCACAGTGACATACTTTATCCAGCAATACTGTTATTTCTAAAGGCTCCTTGACATTTTCAAACATACCCACTGGTTTCTAAGTGTTTTAACATCCTCAGAAATATCAACAGGGGACCAAGGGTTTAAATACTTGAATCTATGGGGGAATGTTTCTCATTCAAATCACAACAGCTAAGGAATAGACTTAATCTTGATGTCTATCAATTGATGAGTGTATAATAGAAATTTGATACCTTGGCACAATGGAATTTTATTTAACAAGAAAGAAAGAATCAGAGATTAAAAAATGGTATATGTGGATCTTATCATAGAATCTTTAGATTTGTGTGTTTAATGTGTATTATCTGTGGAATCCAGAAAAGTAGAAAGGGAACATTGGTGGAGAATGGGAAGAAAGATTTTCAGGGAGGGAGGATAGTGCAATACAAGTGTTATGAAAGGGACAGGAAAATAAGGGGAAGGAGGTTTAGGTGGGGAGAATCTGTATGAATATAATTAGAGTTATATTCATATAGATTATACTGGGATAATATTTCTCCCAGAAGGTCACACATTTGAAAGAAGAGGAGGTATATCTGGGGAAAATTTAGAGAAATGATTAAAATACATTTTATAAAATTCTCAAGGAATTCATACAATATTATACTTAAAAATAAGCCAAATGAGAACTCAGAAAATTCCAATAGAATTGAATGTGAAAAAAAGAACATAAGGTAGAGGAATTGGATGATTCAGTAAAGGACAATTGTAAAGTATATGTACATGTATGTGTATACATACACACACACACATACACACACAGAGACAAACACATAAGTGACAGAAATTAAGGATACCATGAAAACAGCTAAATTACAAGTTATGTGAATTAAATAATGAAAAGTATACCATACTAACACTAAAATATAGTTTAACAAAATTGTAGAAGAAAAATTTCCAAAATTAACAAGGCGCCCATAGGCAGAAGAGGCCTACAATACTCCAAATAGATAGGACAGAAAAGAGACTCCCTATGACATATTACAGTTAAAACATTGAAAACAGAATAAAGGATATTTATAAGAGAAAAAAATTCAAGTTATTTATAAAGGCAGGGTCATTAGAATAGCACCTGATTTGACATTTAAAGCCAGAAGGGCCTGAAGAAATGTATTTCAAGTTCTGAGAGATAAAAATTGTCAACCCTGACTATAACCAACAAAACTATCTATTAAAATTGAAGGAGAGATGAAAGTCTTCCATGATGAAAATAGATTAAAGAAATTTTCAATCAGTAAGCCAACTCCAACAAAAGATATAGAAAGGAATAATTTAATCTAAACAAAAGAGCAAACATATCCAAGAGGTCACAGGGAGTAAACAATACCAGGATCAAATGAAGTCTAAGAAAACATCACAAGATCAACAAAGCTAGGAATTAACGCACATATTTCAATAATAAGTCTGTATACTAATTGTCTCAATTACCCAATAAAAAGACAACAGACTAACACACTGGATTAGAAAACAGGATTCATCTTTTCTGTGAATCCAAGAAACACACCTTACCATCAACAACAGACACCATCTCTTGGCAAAAGCATGGAAAAAGTTATTTCAAGCAACCTGAACTAGGAAACAAATAGGCCTAGCTATTAGTCAAAAGACATAAGAAGGGTCATTTCATCCTCATTGAAGAAAAAATAAACCAAGATACCACAATTCTGAACATATACACACCAAACATAGGTGCATCTAATTTATAAAAGAAATACTACTAGTTATAAAACCACAGATTAACTACAACATAATGATAGTGGGTGACTGCAATGTCTCACAGCCACCAATATAAGGTTATTTGAACAAATACTAATTAAAGAAACATTGTAGTTAAATAACATCATAAATTAAATGAACATAAGGGACATCTACAGAACATTATACTTAAACACTAAGTGCTAAATTATATCACATATCAGGATACAAAGTGAGTCCCAAAAATATAGGGTAATGAAATAAAAGCCTGTATTCTATCTTACAACAATGGAATAAAGCTGCATATAAACAAAAATTAAGACTACAGAAAGAACTCAACATAATAGAGACTCAATAACAGAGTACTGAATGATAATTGAGTCAAGAGTAAAATCAAGAAGAAAAGATTTTAAATCCTATAATTAAAAATAAAAACAGAAAATACTTTTAAATATAAAATGGTTAAATATGAGAAATATAGGAGTTAAAGGATTAAGAGGGAGTGGGAGTAAAGGATAGGTCAGAGAAAGGGGGTTGTGGGTAAGTCAAACAAAAATAAGGATGTATGAAAATACATATCAAAATCAATTTGCTACTAAGATAATTTAAAACTACAACTTTAACAAAGGAAAATAATTTTCTGGTCCATAGTCAGATGCATTATCCATTGTGTCCTCAACTGAAGAATGGATACAGAAAATGTGGTACATCTATATAATGGAATACTATTCCACTATTAAAAATGAGGACAGCATGAATTTTGCAGGCAAATGGATGGATCTTGAGGATATCATCCTGAGTGAGGTAACCCAGGCTCAGATGGATATGTATGGTATGTATTTATTTATAAGTGGATATTAGCCATAAAATATAGGATGCCCATTTATCCCTACTCCAAAGACCCAAGGAGGATGTGCAGGAAGGAAGAAACAAGGAAGGATGTTTGAGCCTCACTTGGAAAAGGAAAGGGAATAGTCATAGAAGGCAGATAGAATAAAGGAACTGTGTGGGAGAGGGAACCAGAAGGGGAGTTGCTGTGGGACAGGTGTTTGGGGTTGGGTATGGGGAAGGGCAGAGGGGGGTTGACTGGATAGCCATGAAAATGGATGGAAATCTTCAACTAAGGGTGTGTATGGGGGTACCTCCAGAAAGAGACAGAGACTTGGGATAGGGGAGGTGGCCAAGAATCAACAGGGGTGGTCTTAGCTGTGATTCACAGCATTGGGGATATGGAGCCTGGGAGGCTGCTGCCTGTGGTCAAGCAAAAACCTCTGTGGAGCAATAGGGACTCTAACCCACCCATAAAAGTTTCAACCCAAAATTTATCCTGTCTGCAAGAAATGCAAGGACAGGGATGGAGCAGAGGCTAAGGGAAAGGCCAACCAATAACCATCCAAAGTTGAGACCCATCTTATGGACAAGAACCAATCCCTGACACGATGAATGATACTATGTTATGCTTGCATACAGGAGCCTAGCATAGCTGTCCTCTTAGAGACTCCACCCAGCAGCAGACTCAGACAGATGCAGACGCCCACAACCAAACAGTGGATGGAGCTTGGGGATTATAGAGAAACAAGAGGAAGGATTGCAGGCCCCAAAGGGGGTAGGAACACCACAGGAAGACCAACAGAGACAACTAACCTGGACCCTCGAGGCTCTCAGAAACTGAGCAACCAACCAAAGAACATACATGGGCTGGACCCAGGTCTCCCTGCTCATATGTAACAGATGTGCAACTTGGTTGTGGGGCCCCAACAACTAGGGCAGGGGCTATCTCAAAAGCTGTTGCCTGTATGTAGGATATGTTCTTCTAGCCTGGCTGTCCTCTCTGTCCTCAGTGAGAGAGGAAGTGCATAGCCACGCAAAAAACGAAGTTCCAGGGATGGGGAGGGATACTCAGGGGGATGTCCCACTCAGAGGAGAAGGGGATGGGGGAAGGATTGTGAGAGGGATTGACCAGAAGGGGGTCAGTGAGTGGGATGTAAAATGAATAAATAAAAACAAATAATTAATTTTTAAAAAAAGAAGCAGAATGGAATTACCCTACATGGATGGACGATGTCATTCCCAGAAGACATGGCTTATTATTGAAAGCCTAATTGCAAGACATGAGATACCTCCCAATGAATTATTGGTCAAGGAGCAACAGAGGTATCCAAAACAACACAATCTATTGCCATTGCCCTTGGTTACCCACCGTAACAATAAGTAAGTCACTATTTGGGAAAACACCTTGCACATTGGCTGTATGATATAAAGAAGTCAATTTCAAACCACCTGTAAAACTTTCTCCCTGCTGGTCAATTTTCATAGTAGTGTAAGGTGCTATGAAGGCTGCTGGGAGATTAAAAGCATCAATGATCTTATCCAGTGCTGGGCCCTGCATGCTACAATATCATCCTGCTAGGCAAGATGTGCCTACAGATAAAAATGTAGCATGACTATTATGGGGTAACTAGCACTTTTATGATTGAACTTGAGGCCTGTTCCACAGGAAGACATTTCACACCTGTTACTATAGCCTTCTCAAAAGTCCATGACTTGGAAGGTCATAGGTCCTAGGGTATAACCTGTTGGTATTACTGTCCTAAATGGACACATTGTCAAATTTCCTTCCAAATATTTGTTTAAACCATCAGACTGAGCACAGGGACCCCAATGGAGGAGTTAGGGGAAGGACTTAAGGAGCTGAAGGGGCCTTATCTGGCATCAATGGGAGGGGAGGCCCTTGGTCCTGTGAAGGCTTGATGACCCAGTGTACAGGAATGCTAGGGCTGTGAGGCGGGAGTGGGTGGGTGGGAGGGGGAGCTTCCTCGTAGAATCAGGGGGAGGGGAGGGGACTTTGCAGAGGGGAAACCAGGAAGGGGAATAACATTTGAAATGCAAACAAATAAAATATCCAATTAAAACAAAGAAGACTAACATGTATGGGCATAAGTGACTTGAGATACAGAGCAGCCACCTCATAGTAAATACTCTATAACTGTAAAAAACAACAACAACAAAAAACTTTTAAACCTGGCCTAACCTCAACGTTGGTCCAAGAAGCTGCTTTTTCTTTTTTTCTCTTTTGACATGGGAAGTACTTAATGCAGTCTTATAATAATAGTCTAAGTGATGACAATAAAAGATTGATTGCCCAGTAGCAAAGACACCTGCATCAACCCCACTACTGCTAAAGCTCAGAGGGTATGGCAGAGGAAGAGTGAAAAGATTGTAGAAGACAGAGGATGTGCACATGCTATTGTAGGACAGTAGCTATGGTTACCTTTAGAACATTAAGCCAGCCAAAACCTCAGCATAGATGGGGTAGGTGATCACCATGGCCATAGGAAAAGCTATTGGAAGTGGGTAGTTGCTGAAGGAGGAAGAATCACTGCTTTTGAGGATGTGGGCTCTGATAGGTTTCCCATACCCTAGTGGTTAGCCCTACACCTATGTATCTATGGGTAGCAGTAATTGGATTTAGTGGGTTATCAAAAGATAAAGACATAAATTTCATGTAGTATTGGGATGATGTGAGGGTTTATGGAAGGAGGAGATGGGGGTAGATATAATTATATTTCATTTATGCATATATGTATGACAATTAAAAAAACACAATTTTAATAAGAAAGATCCTGATGTATGGGCAAAGAATGATTCCCAAGACCTGGTGTTAAGTAAATCAGGCACTTTATAGAACAATGCATATCATATGCTAATGCCTAGTTAAACTGTTCCTAAAATTTGGGAATAATTAAACTATGGGGGATACAAAGCTACAAAGAGTTTTGACATTGCCAATGGCATGCATAAGAGGCACTTGTCCTTTTGTTTTTGTACTGTGTAGCTATGTAACCTATAAAGATGAAGTGTTTTGGTGCTGGAGAGATGGCTCAGTGGTTAAGAGCACTGGCTGCTCTTCCAGAGGTCCTGAGATCAATTCCCAGCAGCCACATGGTGGCTCACAATCATTTGCAATGGGATCTGGCGCCCTCTTCTGGCAGGCCAGTGTACATGCAGATAGAAACCTCATGGTTATTTTTCAAAGCTCAAAATAGAGTTTAAATTGGCAAGTAATATAATTTAAAAATAAAAACAAATCAGCAACCTACAGATTGGGAAAAAGAATCTTCACTAACACCATGTTCAATAGAGAGCTAATATCCAAAATATATAAAGAGCTCAAAAAAGCTACCCACCAAAAAACCAAACAACCCAATCAAAAAATGGGGTTTAAAATTAAACAGAGATTCAACATCATTAGTCATTAGGGAAATGCAAATCAAAACAACCCTGAGATGATATTTCACCTCACACCAATCAGAATGGCTAAGATTAAAAACTCAGGAGACATCAGGTGCTGGCGAGGATGTGGAGAAAGAGGAATGCTCCTCCACTGCTGGTGGGATTCCAAGATGGTACAACCACTCTGGAAATCAGTCTGGTGGTTCCTCAGAAAATTGGGCATGACACTTCCAGAGGACCCTGCCATACCACTCCTGGGCATATACCCAGAAGATTCCCCAGCACGCAATAAGGATACATGCTCCACTATGTTCATAGCAGCCTTGTTTATAATAGCCAGAAGCTGGAAAGAACCCAGATGTCCCTCCACGGAGGAATGGATACAGAAAATGTGGTATATATACACAATGGAGTACTGTTCAGCCATTAGAAACAATGAATTCATGAAATTCTTAGAGAAATGGATGGAGCTGGAGAACATCATACTAAGTGAGGTAACCCAGTCTCAAAAGAATACCCATGGTATGCAGTCATTGATAAGTGGATATTAGCCTAGAATCCTGGGACACCGAAGACACAATCCACATACCAAATGATGTCCAACAAGAAGGAAGGAGTGGACACTGGTGCTGGAAAGGATCAAAGCATCAGTGTAGGGGAATACCAGAACAGGGAAGTGGGAAGGGGTGGATGGGGGAACAGGGGGAGGGAAAAGGGCATGTGGGACCTTTGGGGGTGGGGAACCAGAAAAAGGGAAATGAATTGTAAATATAGTATATATCCAAGAAAAAATAAATAAATAAAATTAAACAGAGAATTCACAACAGAAGAATCTCGAATGGTCAAGAAGCAATTAGAGAAATGTTCAAAGTCCTTAGTCATCAGGGAAATGCAAATCAAAAGGACCCTGAGATTCTACCTTATACCAGTCAGAATGGCTAAGATCAAAACATCAGGTGACAGTAGATGCTGATGAGGATGTGGAGAAAGAGGAACTCTCCTCAATTGCTGGTGGGATTGCAAGCTGGTGCAACCATTGTAGAACTCAGTCTGGTAGTTCCTCAGAAAATTGGACCTAGTAATACCTGAGGACCCAGCTATATCACTCTTGGGCATATACCCAAAATATGCACCAACATATAACAAGGGCACATGTTCTACTATGTTCATAGCAGCCTTATTTGTGATAACCAGAAGTTGGATACAACCCAGATGTCCCACAACAAAAGAATGGATAAAAAAACGTGGTTCATTTACACAGTGGAATACTACTCAGCTATTAAGAATGAGGACATCCTGAGTTTTGCAGGCAAATGGATGGAACTAGAAAATATCATCCTGAGTGAGGGAACTCAGACTCAAAAGGACATGCGTGATATGTACTCACTAATAAGTGGATATTTGCCAAGAAAGTACAGAATACCCAGGACACAATTCACAGAACTCAAGAAGGCTAACAAGCCAAAGGGCCCAAGTGAGGACACTTCAGTCCCACTTGGGAGGGAGAAGAAAACAATCACAGAGGGTAGAGGAAGGGAGGGACCTGTGTGGGAGAGGGGACAGGGAGGAAAAAAGGGGAACATGATCAGGTATTGGGGGGGGTATGGAACAGGACTGAAGCACTGAGGGCCAGCAGAAAGAATGGAAACAGGCAACCTGAGGTTGGGGGGACCCTCCAGAATGCAGCAGAGACCTGGGAGGTGAGAGACTCTCAGAACGCAAAGGATGAAATGCCCTACATTGGAGAGAGGGAACTTGCAGAGCCCACCTCCAGTAAAAAGACAGGGCATCAGGTATAGGGATGGGTTTGCCAGCCCCTAGTCAAAATCTCTGACCCAGAATTGTCCATGTCTAAAAGAACTGCAGGGACAAAAATGGAGAAGAGACTGAGAGAAAGGAGGTTCAGTGACTGGCCCAAATTGGGATCCAGCTTAGGAGGAGGCCCCAAGGCCTGACACTGTTACTGATGTTATGTGCTTACAGACAGGGGCCTAGCATGGCTGTCCTCTGAGAGGCCCAACAAGGAGATGAAAGAGTCAGATGCAGATAAACCCAACCAATGGACAGAAGCTGGTAACACCTGTGGTTAAATTAAGGAAAGGCCGGACGAAGCTGAGGAGGCGGGTGACCAGCAGTCTCAACTAACCTGGACCTCTGAGATCTCTCAGACACTGAGCCACCAACCAGGCAGCAGGCACTAACTGGTCCAAGGCCCCAGACACATATACAGCACAGGATTGGCAGTCTGTCTTCAGTGAGAGAAGACACATCTAACTCTCGAGAGACTTGAGGCCCTAGGGAGTGGGGAGGTCTAGTGTGGCATGGGTGGGTTGGGAACATCCTCTTAGAGATGGGGGAGGAGGTATTATATGAGAAGAGGAACAGTCAGGGCAGATCGGTAGGGGCATAATGACTGGACTGTAAAAAAAAGATTTAATAATAATAATAATAATAATAATAATAATAAAGTTAAGAACATGAAAAATAAATAAATGAACAAATAACAAGCAAGCAGGTACCACTAAGCACTGAAGAGATCTTTTCCAGTGCCAAAGATAGAAAATAAGGTGTTTGAACTGCTGGATTACATAGACTGTTATATGTCCCTTCTGGAGCCTTCTTTCTAAACACCTACGTGCAATTTTGCCTCTTTTTTTTTTTTTAACAGCAGGACTCCTCATTCCCATCTCACTTTTTTTCCCTTAAACTTTCCAATAAGGATATTTGAGTTGATGCAAAATGATTAGAAAAGATAACCACATTTTTTCCTTGCTCTTGAAACTCCAGGCTCTCTGTCTCTGTCTCTGTCTCTGTCTCTGTCTCTGTCTCTGTCTCTGTCTCTCTCTCTCTCTCTATGAGACCCTGAAGGATGAAAACCGAAGGCAGACTCACCTCGTGGCGATGACCATCTCGGTGGGGTACTTGGCCTTCAGAATTTTGTTCAGCTCAGCAGTTGCAGACTCTACATTATTGACAGCAATAGCCTAGAGGGTAACAGAGTGTTCAGTCTCAGAAGCTTAGTACCGTGACTTATTAGACTGCATCGCCCCAACCCCTTGCCCATACCACCTTGTGATTTCCTTCTTAGTCTTTCTCAGAAACTCAACTGACTTCCTCGAAATAAACTCAAATAATCCTTAAATGTACCTAAAGATAATCTGGAATACAAATCATTCTAAAAATGAAAGAAAACCTCTACAAAAAAAAATCTCATATTATTTTATAGAGATAGTAAATAATAGATTTGTGATTCCAATTCATAACTTTCCAATACCATTAATTTACTTTTTGAATAAGGTCACAAAAAAATACAGCTCCAACTCTTATAGTACTAAATATGTGACTGTGTTCTAAATTAAATGTATATCTTCACTTTTATATATTCTCAATATCTACCCTGAGAGGTAAAGATTACTTATATACCCATTTCACAGAAGAGAAAACTGAGGTACAGGAAAGAAATCATTAAACAGCAGAACTTATGTTTGATTGCAGGTAATTGGACAGATCATTAGCCTATACTGTGATGTTCCAGGCCAATTAAAGACCCCATCCCAAACAAAAACATGGAAGGTGCCTAAGGGCCCAATGTGCTATATACATGTGCACCCACCTCACATACATACAAACAAAATCCCCCAAACTTTTTTAGACTTCTCATTGCTTTTAGGATAAAAGTCCAGATTCCCTACCATGATTTATTAGCCTTCTCTGGGTTTTGGTCCCTGATTAATTCTCTAGTCTCTCATTTTGTATGTTCCATCGCTAGCTGCCACACCCTGGACATTATGATTATGTTTCAGTTCTATTAATATCACCCAGCAATTACATCATATTCTTACGTTTGGACCAATAAAAAAACACAGGCCTTGTGGTGGTTTGAATAAGAATGGCCACCACTGGTTCATATATGTAAATGCTTAGTGACACTATTTGAAGGGATTAAGGGTAAAACCTTGTTGGAGGAAGTGTGTCATTGGGGGTGGGCTTTGGAGATTCAAAAGCCTAAGCTAGTCCCAGTGTATCTCTCTTCCTGCTGCTTGCTGCTTAGGACGGAGAACTCTCAGCTCATCGTCCAGCACCATGTCTGCCTGTGTGTCACCATGTTTGCTGCCTTGATGATAATGGACTAATCCTCTGAAGCTGTAAACCAGTCCCAATTAAATGCTCTCTTTTTTAAGAGTTGCCTTGGTCATGGCATCTTTTCACAGCTAGGAAGCACTCCCTAAACCAGGCTTAATTTGTCATTTTTGCCTATTTCTTGCTATTCCTTGGATGTTTACTGAAATAACACTCATTCTGGATGTTTTCCATGACACCTTACAAAGTGACACGCATGCAATATTTTATTAAAACTTTGTCTTTTCTAACTCTAAATAGACTCTGAGCTCCACAATAACAAGGATTATATCTTCTTTATCTACCAATGTATAAAAACATTTCCTAATACAGTATTTCATATATAGCAATTATCTAATAAGAATTTTGAATGAATAAGTAGCTGAATGACTTATATCCCTAATGTCTGACATATTTGTAGTCAATAGTTGCTGGTTGGTGTCTCTAGTCCTCAGATATCGACTTCTCATCAAGTCCTAGTATCTCATATGTGATAAAAATCGTTGCTCTCAATTATAGCTGACCAATACTCACCTCAAATCTTGATAGATCCATTTCCTCTTGACCTCTTAGCAGTAGGGGTTGTCTGGGGGTCTCACGGATCGTCACGCTCCATCTACAATGAAGTTTAAATACAAATATTATTCAGGTGTCCACTAATTACAAGGGAAATCAATAGTTCACAGATATGCTAAAGTTCAAAATGTTACTGAGGGCTACAGGGTATACTCAAGCAGTGTACCTAATCTCAAAATATACAAAAGAAAGGATTTTGCTTCATGACTACCCTAAATTAGTGTGATGGAAGGATTTTTTTCCTCAGGACTCTCAGAAATCAGTGCTTTTTAACTAGAAATAGCATCATGAGCATCAGAAATATTTTTATGAAATATTTATACCAGAGACTTGCCCAAGGGCTACTGAGTAAGAATCTCTGTGGTAGCCCTAGATTTGTGTCTTGAAAATCCACACCTTACAATAAAAGTCCTATTTCTGAAGATATAGGATGATGATATTCTCTATTGTCTGGAGCAGAGGAAATATCAGTCAGTTGTTGCTAAATTCCCTCTACTCCACCTTTGTTTTTTTTTAAGTTTCCCTTAGAGCCTGATTTTACTGTAGATTCTTTCTCATGAATAAGTATGTTTCACATTTAGAAGGACACTGAACAAACCTTTGAAATATATCCATGAATCCCCTGCTCTATGCTCTTTAAAGGGGAAGAAGGGCTTCCACAATATTGAGTGAATATGTGCCTCTCTGGCTTCTCAATAGATAAGCCCTCCTAAATAAGCCTGCATTTACACTACAAGGGAAATGGTCTATGGGGGAGGCTGGACTCTGGACTGTGAGGGTATATATGGAGGCACAGAGACATAGCCTTTTGGCCACTCACCTGTCTAAAATCCTCACGTGAGCCTGCTCTACTTGGGTGAGGATATCCAGTGGTGTTTTGTCTTTATGCCAGAATGCTCCCCAGCCAAGGACACGAGCCAGATCATTACCAGTTCCAAGTGGGATGATTGCCAGCTGACACTGCAAAAACAAAAGAAGAGACTCTTTTCAGACAATCTTTCCACCATGTTTTACTCTCTGCAAGATGCTGAGGATGTTCTTTGAGAAGGAATATGCCTTACATCCAGTGGCTTTAAAGGATTGCTTTCTAGAAAGTGTAGTAAGAGGGTATTTGGAGCTGAATGATATTTTCTCAAAGGAATTAGACCCCATTCTTAGTTATTTAATAATAATAATAATAATAATAATAATAATAATAATAATAATAATTCTGAGCTATGCAAAAAGTCATAGCTATAGCTATAAGTGAATATAACCATAATTTCTATTTGAGTTGGGGCTCAGCAGACGAAATGCCTCAGGAGACATAGATTCTGGGTTCAGAAGAGCAAGGGGCTACCTATAGATGGAGAAAGTTATGCCTTTGTAGAGCCTCAGGGAAGAAAATCATTTCCCACATAAGGAGAAGGAAATTGGAATGTTCTTTTCCACCTCTTTACTTTGAAGCCTAGAGAATGTTCATTCTTTATGCCCATTCCTTGATTTTTCCTTCACCCAGCTACAACTAGATAATAGTCTTAAGGGACCATGTTCAGGTTGGTCAGGTTAACTATTAAACTTGTAGAAGACATGCTTATAGATAGGAGGGATACAGACTTGGAACTTTGTAGGATAAACAGTTCCATACCCCCTACTCTTCCTAGCAATAGTTAAACTGACTCAGCCAGGGACTTACCCTATCGTGCAATCCATAGGCATCAATTGTAGATAAAACCCAGCTCACACTGCCATCTCCACCACAAACCAGCACTCGAAAACGGGCAAAGTTCTTGAACATAGCGATGCTATAAGAAAAAGGAGGAAAGTGTATTAGTTTCATAATTATTTGGAATTTACAACTATTTCTTATGGTATGTCAGAACCTAAGGACTTCTGCTTTAGTTCCCTCCTAACAAGGCCATCTGTCTTCTCTTTGTATTAGCTTCTGATTCTGTGTATATTTGTGACCACAACCATGCAAGACAATCTTAGAAATTAGACTTTGTCTCAACTCATATTATTTTGTAATTAGTTTTTCTTTGGGAGCCATTAATAACCTAGTCATGTGCTGAAGCTCAGGAAGAATACTTTGCATAGTTGTTGGGGCTCACAGGAGCCAGCACTGAACTGTCAAATGATCCCATAATAAAATAAGTCTGTAGTTATGTCTATTTGCTTCCTCCTCTGATGTCAAAGGGCATAGATTTTATATTGCCAATCAGAAAAAGGAAAGCAAGTTTGGGTTCAGGAAAAGAGATTGAAGAGATTTCTGGAATAGGACTAAATGGTAAAATGGTTCAAAGTCATATATTAGTGTATCTGTCTGGGTTCAAGAACTAATTCTAGATATTTATTCTACAATGAACAGGGAGTAGGTAGACTATTCTAAGAATCAACCATATTCCTTTCCCCATGCTTACCCTGCTTCAGGTCCACCCTTCGCCAGGTCGAATACTTGAGACGGATTAAGATATTGTTTGAATTTCCGGAGAAAGATGATCCCTTGATGATCTCCACTTTTAGAGTTAATGAAGATAAGCAAGGGACAGGAACAAGTCAGTGGCCAGTCGAGATTCCAGAAGTCAGGCGATACTACTAGCTGGCCTGTTAACACACACAAGAAAAAGAAAAAGGGCAATTGAGATAAGATATAATTCTGTATCACATTTTACAAAGACTTTGAATACCAGCCCCAGTCTTTTGCTGTTAAGGAGGAAAAGTTAGAATATCATCAAAAGGTGAATAAAAGTACTTGTTCTCCTATTTCTAGGCATCCACCTATAATTTTCTGAGAAATTATTATATACCAGATATCATATGAGATATTATTACGGATATAGCCTTTGATCTCAAGCAAGGGATATATATATATATATATATATATATATATATATATATATATAGGAAAACAATAAAGAAATTGCTGCAATAGCCAGAGATTAGCCAAACTCCATGGGAGAATAAAAGATTGAGAACCCAAGAGGAGGAGCAGTACCCAAGCTGGTCCATCCTCTCTGTATGGGCTAGCTCAGTTCTCTTAGTGAAAAGGGGGCAGGCCAAGAAAGGAGGGAAGGGAAGACTGTCATTAAGCCAAGAGGTAACAAAAGAGTTCCTAGAAGAATCACATATAAGATGAAGCCAGGAAAACTTAATCACATCTCTAAAGTTCAGAAAGAGCCATCTACATTATCATACCAATTCCATGGTGGAATGAGCCTACAGATAAATTGTCTGAGTAAGAGAGAGATTTTTAAATAATCTCCTACATGGGAATTACCCATATAGAAGTAGGGTTATAATAGCCAAATAAATAATTTAGACAGCCAAATCCTGCCAGTTTGTGGTGAGTCTTAAAGTCTATTGGCAAGGAGATGGGCATTGATAGTTTTCGAGGAGAGGAAGCATCAACAAATATTGGCCCACAAACATCTGAGCTCATGGTTTGTAAGGAATGTTCCAGAAAAAAATGCATAGGAAAAATCATGTGGCTCATACCTATGGAAAATGGGTGTACTGAACATTTCAAAAAAGTTCTGCTGTGCCTGGGAAAAATAGAAGTCAGATTCCTCCCAGTAATTGGCTGGTAATGTGAAGGCATCCTAAACAGTTGTGCACCAAATTTTCAGGGCTTGCCTGAACTTGCAACTACAGGAGGATTGTACTATGTTTCCTTAGCAGTATACCTTAGATGTAATTATGTTCCATGAGCAAATACAATACCCTTGTCAGCAATTTTTAATGAACGGTAAAATGGTATTATAATAATAGTTTGGTCACATTCATTCATTCATGCATGCATTCAACAAATGTGTATTGCGGATGTTCTCTGTGCTCATTCTTATTTATGTGAGCGGACAAAATACATCTCTTGTTTAACAAATGCAAGATAAATATAAAGCATAATGTGTTGGGAGGAAAACAATGTGATCAAGAAAAATTCTCTGGGAAGGCAGCATTTAATATGGAGGGGAAGGCGTGGCGGTTGGTGTTGCTCGACAGTAGCAGCAACATGTAAACTTATTCGCATCAATGCAAACCACCATTACAATGATCAAATAAATGAAGGCCTAAGTAATTGAGACATCTGGAGGAAGAAATTTGGGGGAGACAAGGAAGTGTGAGGGCCCTGAGAGGGAAGTCTAGTTGTCTGGGAACAGTGTGACTGTTACCAAGGGAGGGGTAAAGTAGAAGAGACGACAAAGCTGACAGGAGCCAGACAACATCATAGCAAGATGCTTAGAGAAAGCAGTATAAAAGAAAGATGAGGTTGAGACCGCCAAGTCAAACATGATCAGTCAAGTCACAAGACTTTTCTTGCTGTATCTCAACAAAGAATGTGGGTGGACCCCCAAGGGATATATGGTTTGGATATGAATATCAAATACCCTGCATGGACTCATGTGTTCTTAGCTGGAGGTGCTGTTTTGTCTTTTGAAAATCTGAAATTCGTGTAATCTTTAGAAGGTAAGGTCATGTTGGAGAAAGTGGTTCACTAGATTGGCAGGCCTGTTGAGTGTCATGGTCCGGTCCCTGTTGAAGCCCTGAGTTCTCTGCTTCTTGGTCTGCATTGATGTGAATAAGCTCACATGTTGCTGCTGCCCACTGCTACACCTTCCCCTCTGTGATAAACTGGACCGTGTTCCTTCAAACTGTGAGCCAAAATACACCCTTCCTAGTTTAAGTTGCTTCTTGTGAAGTATTTGGTCATAGCAACAAGAAAAGTAACGAACACACTGACTAAGGCAAGGGCTATGGGACATACAGACAAGAGAGGGAATAGATGCAAGATGTATCTGTAAATGTTTTGTATTATTTTAAAAAAGAAAACTCTTAGCCTGTGTGAACATATTTGCCAGTCAAGAATTAAGAATATAAGAAAACAAAAATATGCTAATGATATCTATAAGCTAAGTAACCATGAGAGTATAGCAAAAAAAAAAAAAAAAAAAAGACTTTTAGAATCATCTGGCAGCTTTGAGCATGTACTGTGCTTTGTGGTATATTTTTATAAGATGCATGCTACATCTTGTTGCCCACTGAGTTTAATCACTAAACTACAGGAAACATCTCTAAGAGTTCATCTTTTCATATGTATAACAGTAGCATATTGCAAGGATTAATAAATAGTCAACATAGAGAACTGGAGTGTTCAATTCACAGGTAAACAACCTGACTCACAAGGTTGTTTTTAAATGACTGATGTCAACTACAAGTGACCTTCTTGTACTGTGTCATGGTTTAGTTTAGTTTATTTCTTTTACATCCAAACCTCAGTTTCTCCTCCCTCCTCTCCTTCCAGTCCCTCCCCCATCTCCTCCCCCCCCCTGCCCACCACCCACTACTCCTCCATTTCACTTTATAAAAGAGCAGGCCTCCAGGAATAACAACCAGTCTTGTTTCACAATTGCATTCTGTACTTCAGAAGAGAACACAGAAAGTTGGCCTCTAAATTTTGAAGTACCCAGACTTGAGAAAGAGTTAACTGGATGAAAAAAATCAGTAGTAGAAAATGACCTCAAGACCAGAGAAAACAGATGAGTGTTTCTCATGGACCAGAGAAAACAGATGGGTGTGCACCTTGGACTTTAAGCTCAGGCTCAAGGGCATACATTATATATACTAGAACAGACCCATTAAAACTTGCTTGGCAACATCAAGTTGTGAGAAGAGTACAGGGGTGTTACTGCTTGTAATCTGCGCGTGAGTCAGCACTCTGAAGAACCTCTTAAAAAGAGCTCATGTTCTTTGTTCTAATATAGGTGATATCCTAATCCAAGAGATTTCACTCTAGTATTCAGGCCACAGAAAGGTGCTAAGTTGACATAAGATTTGCTTACTGCTGCCCTTCCTGTACTAGTGAAGCCATCTTTAAACATGCTTTAAAAATGTTAATTTTCATAACCCACCTAAGTATCTATCTTTACCTATGAGTAGACAAGAAATGACAGGTGACACCATGAGCTAGGAACACCCCTACCAGGCTGAAGAAGTCTTCAGAGAGTAAGTTATCAACACTAAGACATGTCCAGGAAATATTATTGAAGACTCTTTTTTTTTTTTTGAGACAGGGTTTCTCTGTGTAGCCCTGGCTGTCCTGGAACTCACTCTGTAGACCAGGCAGGCCTTGAAATCAGAAATCCGCCTGCCTCTGCCTCCCAAGTGCTGGGATTACAGGCATGCGCCACCATTGTCTGGCTGTTGAGGAGTCTTTATGAATGCTATGATCATCAAGTGTGTGGAAATGGCAGCGTAATAGGAAAACAGTGGTCAGCGAAGGAAATGATATCATGTCAGAAGCCTTGTTAGGGCTTCTTTTACTAAGATGTAAAAAATGGAGAAATGTATATTTTTGTATTAAAGGTTTTGCTAAATAAACTTCAGTAATAATGAAAAAAGTCAAAAACAAGGTAGAAACATGTTAAGAAACTTGTCTAAAATCACACAGTAAATAATGGAGCATGTTCATGGTACCAGTAGTATAGACAGTATTGGAGAACTTTTCAGAAATGCAAATTATTGGATCTCACTCAGATGTACTGAATCCAAACCTGAGGCTAGGGCCCAGAAACCAGTGCTTTTATCAATGCTTCTAAATGAATCTGATGTATGCTTATGCTTAATAACCACTGGGCGAGTTCCTACTTTATTGCACAGGATGTAATTAACTTGGGGAAGTGAAAAGAGGCCATTATAGGAGCAATAGAAGAGAACAGTTGATTGAGCTGGACCTTAAAGGATAAGAGAAGTGGGTAATTAGAGGTCTTGTCATCAATTGGAGCCTCTAGACTGAATCAATGCATGCAGGAATAACTGCACAACAGCACTGACAAAGGTTCCTGCCTCCGAAGGGCATCATCTGGTTGCTGGAGAAAGGATTTTTCTAGCCTGGCTAAGAAGGTGGGGTGGATTATCCTTAACAACATCAATAAGATTCTATGAGTAAGAAAGGCAGAAGGAAACTTCTCTTGAATAGAATATCTCAGAAGGTAACCTACTCTGGAAGGGCTTATTTGTCTGGGCTAATATGCTCCATTCAATTGTTAATCATGGTGTTGGACCTAGACCCTGGATTCACCAAGATTATTTGCTCTACAATGTCTATCTTAGATCTCTTTGTAGGCTTCAAGTACTTTGTGAAAAAGCATAAATCACTATTGTCTTGGAAGTAACAAAGTGTCGGTGGAGTGCAGATTTGATGTTTGTATTTGAAAGTAACGCAATCTAGGCTTTTGATAGTTTCTGAACAAATGGGAAGAAACAAATTCATTTCATAGATTAGGTAGTATTTGAAAATCATCAAGAAACTTGAAATTAACTTTGATCAATCAGAATTGTAACAGAGTCTACAGAGAACATGCCCATACACATGTACACATACATACACTGAAACACAATCTTCACCACTATACAGTTTCAAGACTAACTCTTTGATACACAGATAAAAAAATAACCATGCCCCCCCAATATTTTACTAGTTGTAGAGAATAATTTCTGCCCTTCCTCCCAGCCTTTATACCTTCCCACCCTCCCCAGTGTTTCTGAAGTAAAAAAATCAATGCACTCACCATCGCCCCTGGGGTCGCTCAGTGCCGTTGGTGGCACGATGGACGAGCGACGACTTCCGAAGGAACATTCCTTGGAAAACCGCTTCTGGCAGGCCCCGTGCACCTGAAACGATAAGAGCACAGAAGAAAAAGGAAGGGGAGAGAGAAAGAAGAACAGTGATTAGTTTCTGGTTCCATTCCAAGAATTAGATCCTTAATACTATAAATCTCCCTTTCTGAACTTTGGTACTAGTTACATAAACCCTAACTTGCTTGACACCACCCACCCTGCTCTACTATGAAACTGCAGTCTCCCTGAGCATGCAGAACATTGACCCTTCAGAAAGGTGTGTGTCTCCTCTACATATACTGAGATGTCACTAACAGCGTTAGTAGCCTGCTGAAGGGAGAATTTTCTTGCATTTCCAAAGTCCTAATACTGATAAGGTGTTTATCTGTCAATCTTTAGAACTGTGTGTGGCAGGAAAAGCATTATTGTTCTTAATTTAGAAATGTGCATATGTGAAGGCTCACAGAGGTAAAGGCTAAGGTCAACTAGCTGGGACATGTCAAAGCAGACTTCCCTACAAGCTGCCATTCTTCCTAGATTTTTGACCTTTTCAAGTACCACATCCTAAACAACTACAGTTACTAGGGACATAAGCCTGGCTGGCGTGGCTATTCAAAAACAATTAAAAGGAGGCCAGTGGACAGGCTCTTCAGTGAGGAAATCCATTTCATTTTCTTCTTGTCTTAGAAAACTCATTTTGAAAAAAAGCATCTAAAAGCTTAAAAGAAAGTCAAGATCAAAGTCTCAATCTTGGTGATATATCACAGTTTGAAGACTAATTGTCAGCTGTTTTATGTACATAAACAAATAATCATTCCCCCAAATAGTTTACTAGTTGTGGAGAATGTATAAGTATTTATATTATATTTATAACATATTATAATTTATATATTATAGTTTATATATTTTATAATTTTATATTTTAATTTCATAATATAGGATACTATCCTGTTCTTTGGAAGTTTTGAAGAACCTATTATATATGAGTTACATGTTTCCTGTCCAGTCTAGTTTTGGCCATCAAGAATGTCTCCAGATATTGCCAGATGTCTTCTAGAGCAAAAATTATCCTCATTTGAGAGCTAGTGTTTCAAAGATGGGGTGGTATTGTAGTTACGAACACAGAGTCTTATCAGAATTAAATATTGCTCAAGACTTTATTTCTGGCTGGCTATATGACCTTGGGTTGACCTTTGTGAGCCCCCACATGACCCATCTGTAAAATGGGGACAATGAGGCTTAGTTCAATGTTGTTCTAAGAATTGAGATAATGAATAGAAGATATTCATATATAGTAGCATGATAGCTTGTTATTATTACTAACCATTAGCAAAGATTGTAAGATTTTAGGAAATATTCATGAGTCTATTCTTTCTTAATGATAGACTCCAGAATTTATTTCTAATTGCTCATATTGCCAGTTTAGAATTCAGTTTTTCTCATTTCCAAGATGGCTTCATCAATTAAGAAGCATCATATTATGAACACCTTAAATCTTTCTCCCAAAGATCTCCATAACCATCTATGAAAGGCCAAGTTACTGGGTTCTGTACTATGGAATCTATATCTATATATCCACTTATCTATTTATTCTTATATAGTCACAATCTCCAATCTACCTCTTCTCTAGAAATAAATTTAAATATCAAAGATATGGAAAGAGTCTTACCGTAGAGCCACACCAGAGGCAGCGGAAATCCTGAAGTCTCTGATGACTACCGCAGCTCTTGTGACATACGACACATTGAGAGCTGGCGGGTATATTTCCTTCTACCCACTGATGTGGCATTGTTTGCTGAAAGAGAAACAGGCAAGAGATAGAAATTAGTGATAAAAGAAGGAAAAGCTGGGATCATTCTACCACCCATGTAATCAGATGACAATCCCATGGATGCTCTCAATGCCATTGACTAATGAAAAGTTTAACTCCTTGATATCTGTCGAGTCATTCGGTACTATGGAAGAGACTACTCTGCTTGCATAGTGTCCCCATGTGCCATGACTTTAAAAAGTAGGGGGAGGATATGGTTGCTACTTACTATTTCATCAGCGGGTAGAAGAAGGTCATCGGTTATGGATAAAGTGTTCCACTTGCAGTCTTTGTTTGCTCTCAAAGCGCAGATTTTATGAGACTTCACTTTACATACTGTGAAAGGAGGAAGAAAAAAATAGGTGTAAATCTGGTGACAATGTAAATTCTAATACCCCTCCCTAAGCTTCTCTGGAGGTTAGAATTCAAGTGCTTTCTAAATAGTTTTGACCCATTTCCAGAGGCCTACTTCTAATGTGAGCCAGTTCCTTGCTAGCTAAGCTTCCTACTACCCATTTTACATTACAATTAACAGTAGGAAAGATGTTATTTCTGATTTTTCAATTCCATCTTCCTATATCCAACCCTCCATTTTTATTCATGAGAATAAAAGCCCCTTCATGCTAATTTCTCTTTTGGCTTTCCCTCCATTGGGATTAACTCTACATAAGAACCAAAGGCTTAGATTTGGTCAGTAATACTAAATTCTTCATGCCTATCTCTATCCACTGAGCTCTGCTTTCCAAAGCAATCAAAAAGGTACCTTCACAGATGACAGCATCTCGAGACAAAGGAGGAATGTTCTCTCGACAAACATTGCAGAACTGACTTCGGGCAGTATAACTGGAATACCAGTAGTGCATTCCAACGAGGAAAGGATTGTTATCGGCTGCAGGAATCTAAAGTAAAACAAAGACAAAAAAAGAATGGATGGTTAATCACAGGTGGAGTAGGGAAGAACGGAAAATCTGCTGCTGGGGCTAAAATGGCTCACAATGTAGGTGTCAAAGCGTGCGAAGGAGAGGACTGAGAATTAGACACAGTCGGCAGTTTTTGTTTTAACTTTCTTTTATGACTAGCTTCAGAAGGAAAAAAAAAAGAAATAAATAGGAATGATCTCGAAGAGGAGCTGAAGATACAAGCAAGGGTCTTTATATTCCTTGCTCTAAACTACCATATTAGTTTAGTCCAAGCGTCATTTTTTTTCTGACGGGGTCTTGGTTCTCTTTAATTAGGAAACAAAGAGAAGCAGTGAGTTGGAAATCCAGGGGTATCCAAACGCTCTGATAAACAAAGGCAGGCAGGTGGCAGGGCTCACAGGCAGAACTAAGGAGTGCCTGCGAGGGTTTATCTCTTCCTCAGAACACTGCTGCCTAGTGAGCAGAGCATTTACATGGACAACACTTGAAAGAGCTTTAAATCCTTCTCTCAGGAACTTTTTTTTTTTAAAAAAAAGAAAAAAAAAGCACGCTTTGACTGCCTACAGCAGTTTCTTGGTTAATCATTTTAATCCACTCAATAAGCTATTAAACAAATATTTACTGAATTGCTATTATATGCCTGGTACTTTTTCAAGGCATTTGAGATATAATCATTAACAAGATACAGTCCTTGCCCTTATGGTGTCTTCCTTTCATACTAATTTTTCATTTTTGTTATCATGTCTGTGAGCGCAGCATTTGCATAGCACAGCCTAACTTTCATGTATCTGCAATGATTCGAGTTGTATAGACTGTTCTTTGTATATTTTCATAGCAATTGCCCATCTTTTCTCTAGTTAGCAAGAATATTTCAGTTTCTTATCTGTCTTTTTTTAAAAAAGAGTTTAGACATAGTCACACATAGGTTCTTATTCTTGTCATTTATAATGGGTAATGAGTGCAAAGACATGGGAAGACTTTAAAAGAATAATACATTCTCCCAGATGTAACTTGACAGCAGACCATTAAAGAGGTTGCTCTTGTGGGCTCAAACTTAAGTTCAAACTTAATCCATTTACTGGAATTACCCATCCAAGACATAGCCTGCACAGAGTACTCTCTGATCTTTATTCCCCATGGGCATGCTAGTTATGTGTTAAACTACTGTTGGATAGAATCTTTGTGTGTGTGTGTGTGTGTGTGTGTGTGTGTGTGTGTGTGTGTTTTGGTAGAAAAAGCAACTATGATGAAATGGCAATTTGGCCTTTCTTTGTGATTGGAATTTTATAGTATACTGACACCTTGAAAAGCTCCAGGCCTGAGATCATAGGAATAGAAAGCAGAGTCTTGATATTGGCACTCTGAGCTCACAATTCCTTTCTAGTCCCAAGGCTGCTGACTACAACTAAACAAACATCTTTCCTCCTTCCATTTCCTTTTCTTCTTTCCAAATTACTAGGAACCTATAACTACATGGTAACGTACTAAATACTGGAGTTATAGGGATCAATAAGTCACAGATATCAAGAAACTTGGTCTACTGGAAGAAACATTCTCAAAGAGATAGTCATAGTGTGGTCAAAATATTGGTTTAAAGAATGTGCAAGGCTCTATGTGACCAAGAAGAAGAAATAAAGAACTCTGGTTGGGTATCTTGATTATGTAGTTAACATGGACATTGCTTGGGTTCAGTTGTAAGGAAATAGAATTTATATCCCTTATGTTCATTTTATTCTCTAAGGAAAGTTTGATGCATCCAGTCCTGGATGAATACCTGTGGTAGTTTGAATTGTATGTGCTCTCAAGCATGTTTAAGTCCCTAACCTTCAGTGTC
This sequence comes from Apodemus agrarius, assembly GCA_964023405.1. Taxonomy (NCBI): domain Eukaryota; kingdom Metazoa; phylum Chordata; class Mammalia; order Rodentia; family Muridae; genus Apodemus; species Apodemus agrarius. The sequence goes on from OZ030010.1 coordinate 13,867,870, forward strand.
CATGAATGTGACTTTAATGGGAAATACTATCTTAGCAGATGTAATCAAATGGGACTTAATTCAAGGACTGTTGTCCTTATAAGAATAACAAAATATGGAAAGAGATGTAATCAGAGAAGAGAACACCTTGTGATAATATAGAGTACACACGCACGCAAGTAAGAATATCATGTGACAGTGGGGGCAGAGATTCAATAATGCACCTGCAAGCCAGAAAATATCAAGGTTGGTCTGTAATCACCAGATGAGGAGGAGGAGGAGGAAGAGGAGGAGAAGGAAGAAGAGAAGGAGGAAGAGGAAGAGAAGGAAGAGGAGGAGAAGGAAGAAGAGAAGGAGGAAGAGGAGGAGAAGGAAGAGGAGAAGAAGGAAGAGGAGAAGGAGGAAAAGGAGGAGGAAAAGGAAGAGGAGAAGGAGGAAAAGGAAGAGGAGGAGAAGGAAGAGGAGAAGGAGGAGGAGCAGGAGCAGGGGGAGGAGAAGGAAAAGAAGAAGAAGAAGAAGAAGAAGAAGAAGAAGAAGAAGAAGAAGAAGAAGAAGAAGAAGAAGAGAATTATTCTCCTTCTAGAACCTTTGAAGAGACTCTGACTGTATCATAAACACAAATCCAAATCTCTATCCTCTAGAAATATGAGAGAATAAATCTCTGTTGTTTTTAGTCTACTTGGTTCTTGATAGTTACTGCAATCCTAGAACATGAATATGGATTTGGGGATTGGTATGTCGATATTTTCTGTAAGAGATCCTAAAAATACAGAACTGCTTTTTACAGTTGTTAAGTATATAAATACTATGTTTTTTTGAGACATAAGACATTTAAAGGAGTATCTTGCCTTGAGTAGAATGTTATTAGAAATATGAGCTATATAAAGAAGAAAAGAAAAGAAAAGAAAAGAAAAGAAAAGAAAAGAAAAGAAAAGAAAAAAGAAAAATATGAGCGGCTTCTAGTACTGTCTCTAATGAGAAACAAGAAATATTCTATAAAATGGGCAAAAAGGTGATACTTTTCTGTCCATTTCTGAGTGGATCAGAATTGTGCTGTTGAGTTGGCAAGTAGTGTCTGATAAACTTGAACCCTTAGCTGGAACTCTGACCTCTGAGCTTGAGTTAACACTTCCAAGTTAAGTATTAGAGTACAGCCTGATTTCTTTCTGCTACTTATAGAAAAAGCAAAAGGAAAGTGATAAGTTCAAGAGCAAACAGTCAACCAAAGTTGTTCCCAAGGGCCTCCTTCATGGCTGGACTATGGCTACCTTTTCACTATCTGCTCACATGGCTTTTACTTAATGCATGCATATGAAGAAAGAAGATCTTTCTTGTTTTTTTGTCATGAGGCTATCAGCCTGACTGCATTTGGTCCCTGCCATCCTGGCTCCATCTGACCTTAACCATCTCCTAGGCATAGTCACATTTGGAGATGAATTGTCAACATATGAGCTTGGAGTAGGATTATGGTTCTGTTCACAAATGATCTATTAAATAAAACGTTGCCAGAACTTAAAGATTTGGCAACTTCTTAACATTTCCATTCTCAACCTATCTGTATTTCGAGCGCAAAATAGTGTACTCTTGAGTGCATACCAATGGTATAGATAGACAAACTTTTTCTACATCGAATCAGTATGAGACATGATTTTTGTGGCCTGACATGTTCAGTATGAGACTCATCAAAAGTAGAATGCTAGATGTCTGAGACTTGACAGGATGAAAGTGACAAAGCTATCAGGTGTAAACATGTATTGTTCTTTCAGGAAAATAGAATAATGGGTTCCAGTGATGGTTTGGAGGCTTGAAATGCTGGTGATGGGCTGAAAATTGTCGTTCTTGCCAGGATGAGAGTGTGGGCATTTTGAAAGAAGTCACTGCCTCTTTCCTTCCAGAAGGTGGGACCACTTCTTTACTTAGAGAAAAGATGCCACTTAGATAGGCTGAGAGAGTGATGCTGGGAGACAAGGCTGAGCCGTGGATAATGAGTTGCAGGCCTTTAAACCTAAGGGAACTTGTCTTTCTGGGTCTCAGCTTTCTTTAGACCAGTAGCCTTTTTAGTTCTTCATAATGAGAGTATCAATCCTCCACTACTTCTAATATGGGATTTTAGAGGTAGAAAATTTGGTTTTGAGGTGCCACATGTCCACACATAGAGGAAAAATATCACCCTCGAAAGGAACATACACAGAGGACAGAGAGGAACAAACAAGGAGGTTTGCTGTCATGTTACTAGTATTCTTTTCAAAAGAGGTAAATAGCTTGGGAAGATACAAAACAAATCGTCACACAGGAAAGCACCCTGTGATGGCTAAGGCAGAGACAGCAATGATATAGTGCAAGCCGAAGAACACCAAGGATTTCTAGTAACCACCAAAGCCTAGGAAGAGGCACAGGATTCTTCCATAAGGCCTTCAGAGAAACAGGGTTCTACTCAACTTGATTTCAGACTGTTGACCTCCAAAGTCTGTAAGAGAATACATTTCTGCTTTTGGCTTTTGGCTTTGTTTTAAGCAGGGTTTCATGTGGCTCCAGCTGTCCTTGGATTTGCTCTTTAGCTAAGGATAACCTTGAACTTCTCTTAAGTGATAAGACTATAAGGGTTTATAAATTACTTCTACTTCGTAAATCTGTGTGTTTTAAGTCACAAATTTTTGGGTGCTTTGTTTTAGCAGCCATCAACTCGCATAGTATGTCACCACAGGCCTTTCTATTTGCTGATAAAGATTTTTAAAAATCAAATTTGAAGAGAGATTCCAAACTGTAGTAGGCATACACATTTTTAAGACAGGTCAGTTGGCCTAAAGCTTTCAGAACCGAATAAAGAACTGGGTACTTGTGTTTGGTTTTTTATAATCTCTAAAATACACACTCCATTGTTCCACTCAGATCCTTCACTTGCAATGAACTGAATGTTTGTGTAATGCCCCACTCATATAATGAGATCTCTATGCTCAATATGGTAGCATTACCAGAGAGCCTTTGAGAAATGATTATGTCCTGAGGGCAGGGCCATAATGAATGATATTAGTTCCTATAGAAGAGCCTTCAGAATCTTCTCACTCTTGCATTTGTCATAGGAAGACACAGCACAAAGAGCCATCCTTGGCATAGAAAGTGGATCTTGGTAGACACTGAATTTGTCAGTACTTTCACCCCCAAAAAGAAGGAGATGAGTAAATGCCAAGATATATACAACTTACTAAGCCTGAATCATGAATGATGAGAAAATCAGAGCAGAACAATGGCAAGTAATGAGGCTGAATAAATAATAACAGTTATTCACCAAAGAAAATTCCGGGCTCAGATAGCATCACTGTTTAATTCTACCAAACACTTAAAGAAGAAAGAAGGAGTGTGATTGTAGTTCAGTGTTAAAGTTATTGCCTTGAGTGCGTGAGATACGGAGTTTGTGCCTCAGAACCACAAATTCCTAAAATCATCTAAAGAATCAAAGAATGAACAATACTCCCAAACTCATTTTATAAGGCTGACTTTGCTTGATGCTAAAGGAATAGAAAGACTATTACAAAAATATAAATTCCCCTGCACTGGGGCATCAAGCCTTCACAGGACCAATGGCCTCTCCTCTCATTGATGTCTGAAAAGGCCATCCTCTGCTACATATGCAGCTGGATCCAGGTGAGCAGGGGATGCAGGGATGGGATAGGGCATTTTTGGAGGGGAAATGAGGAAAGGGGATACCATTTGAAATGTAAATAAAGCAAATATCTGATAAAAATATTTTTAAAAAATCACTAATGTAAGTAGATTTCTGAAACAAAAGAACTATCCAGCACTCGAATTGGTTCATACCAGGGTTTTGTTCAGACTATCGTGTTTTTCATGTTACACGAAAAGCAAGGGAATTCACATAACTGAGTTACTGGTTGTAAAAATTGCTTTTAAAAGAATGTTATTAGCTACAAGAAATAAAAACAACCACAAGACAACTGTATTTTATGATGTAAAATATATGTGCATAAATTAATTTATAGGCCAATATTCCTGATGACTGTAGATGCAAAAGTCATTGAAAAAATATAGCAAACCAAATTTGATAACCACATTGGAATTTGTCACTGGGAGTCAAACTAGTTCAGCATACGCAACTCAATAAACATTCAATGAACATGCTATATCGCATTAACAAAATCAAGTATAAATTAACAGAACCATCTCAACAGATACAGAAAAAGCATTTGACAAAATTCAACATCCCTTCCAGATAGATCTCAGTAGGTTATAAACAAAGGAAATTTATCTAAACACAACAAAGGCCATTTATGATGAACCCATAGATAACACAGTTTTCAACAGCTAAGAGCTGAAAGCTTTCCCTCTAAGATCAAGGACAAAGTGGGATGCCAAATGTCACTCCTTTTCAGCATAGTACTGGGAGTCCTAGCAGAGAAATCTGACAAGAGAAAGAACAAAGTACCATTCGAATAGAAAAGAAAAATGTAAAAGAAAAAACAACCCCCCCAAAATTGTCTCTATTTGTCGATGAGTTCATCCTACTATTCCATTGCCCACAGGCTAGAAAAAACATTTAAAATGGTGAGTTATGTAAAGTAGTGGGATATAAAATCAGAATCCAAGAATCATTTGTGTTTCAATATGGTAATAATGATCTATCAAAATATTAAGAAAATAATCCTACTTGTAAAAGCAATTTTAAAGTTCAGTACTTAAGTGTAAATATAACCGAGAATGGAAAAGATCTACACAGTTAAAAAAAAAAAGTATTAAACTGGTGAGAGAAAGTAAGAAAACACAAGTAAATTGAAAGATATGTGGTTTGGATTGTAAGAATTAGTACTATTAAAATGTCCATAATATGCAGAGCAGTCTACAAATTCAACACAATCTCCATGAAAATTCCAATGTCATCCTCATAGACATGGAATAAACTACTTTGAACTTGTATGGACCCCAAAATAATTGTGTACCAAAGTACAAAGCCAGAGGTATCATACTCCTTGATTTGAAAACATAAGGTGATTATAATCAAAACATCACGGTACTGGCATTAAAATAATACATAAAGCAATGAAACAGATGACCCCAAAATAGACCCATAAACTTATGACAAATTTTCACAAAGGGTTTTAGAAAACAAAATGGAGAGAGGACATCATTTTTCAACCTGTGCTGCAGGGAAAGCTGCCCATCAACATGCAGCTCTCAAATGTCAAATATGAAAGTTGACAATCCTATCATACACAAAAATCAAGTCAGAACAAGTTAAAGATGCAAAGAAAAGACTCAAACCTGGAAGATTACTAAAATCTAGAAGACACGATCTTGTGTGAGACATTGGTTTGGACCAAATTTTTATTTGTGCTTTATCTTGAAAGCACAGATAGACTAACGGGATGATATTAAGCCAGAGCTTCAGCGTAGCAAAATGAATAAGGCAGAGTAGGAGCCTATGAAATGGGAGAAAATATTTGCAAATCGGAGGAGATCATATCCAAAATATATAAGAAATTCAATTGAAACAAAAACAAGTGTTTCATTAGAGAGGACTATAAAATGATAAAAGTGACTTGCAGGGGGAAATGGGTAAAATGGGGGGGTATTAATTGCAGTGGGAGAAGGCGTTCAGTACAGAAGAAAAGCGGGAAGGAGAATCAGTAATACTAAGGAGGTCTGAAAAACTATACGGAATCACATTAAAATTAAATTATTTAAATTATGTATAATGCATAAATATATATTCAAATGAAGTTATTCTTCTGGAGCAGACAATATTCCCCACCAGAGTTATAGCTTAAGGAAATTCCAAATACCAGTCATGAGAAACTCTCTATTGAGTTGCGGCTCAAGGGAGTTCAAGAAACAATATAGGCTATTGCTATTGCCCTTGATTGCTTCTTAGAGGTCTCTATTGATGAAATCACCATGCACTGTGGGCACAGGATCTGAGCAGGATCTGACTTGCAGACCTCCTTCGGACTAGCTTTCATGAGGGAAGCAACTCTCAGGGCTAGTGGAGTCATAGCTTAGAGAAGAACCTACGCCTTCCACTTTACTAAACCAGCACAATTCCTTATTGCAGTCTAAAGATCAAGTCTTCTATCCACAGATAAGTGTATATAACCCACCCCCACCCCATCAAAGAAACTTCTCTTTGCAAAGTGACAGAGATGATTGCAGTAAACTACAACTGGTCAAAAGGCAGAGGTGATCATGGGGTGTTGAAATCTAAAGACTTATCTACAACACAGCTTCTATACCCAAGGCTCAGGGCACACTTAAGAAGAGGAGGTGGAAAGATTTAAGAGCCAGAGGACCAGGCAATCTGTTGTGAGACTGTATTTTCTGGAAATTACAGGGAAGGTCATCCATGATGCTTCAATAACATGGCTGCCTAAACAAGACCTGAACGACAACAGCATGAACAGGCATGCTAACATGGGAGGGGGAGTCCACCCATAACTAAAGACATACAAGGAGGTGAGAAGTACCAAGAACACAAGAAACCATCTTTTCCAGAGATGAGCCCCTAACTGGTTCTCCAATACCAATTAGTCAGCTTTGAAATCATAGACATACAAGCAATTTTAAATTTTCTGACATGAATGTGTGTGTGTGTGTGTGTGTGTGTGTGTGTGTGTGTGTTATCTCAACTAGGCCACTATTTCTAGAAGGAGCATGGGAGAGTTGGTGGGAAGAAGAGGAAGAGGAAGAGGAGAAAATGATATAACTATATTTTAATTTTCAAAAACAAACTGATAAAAAAAAACCCACAGCCCTTTAAAAGGTCAACAAGCCTGAACAGACTTTTTCAATGAAGGTCAGTTGAAAATGCTTAGTATCACTAATCATTAAGTGCAAATCAAAACCATGGTGAGAGATACCATCTTTTTCCTGGTTGAATACTCTGATCCAAAGATGAGACGATCTATCCTGCTCACTGAGTCCTCTGAGGCATGACAAGGTGCTTTGAGCAGCCTGCCATCCCGGCTGGACATCCACTCTCCCTCCACCTCTCCACCCACCTTCATCAGACTTGCTGAGCCTGAACCATACAGTCCAAGGATACCCATCAGAGGCCTGCCACACCAGGACCGGAGGTTAATCCTCCTCCCAATACCTATTACAGCAGGAACATCCAGGGACCAAAGCTATCCAGATGGCTAAAGGGCCTCCAAAGAACACAATCAACAAAAGCCAGGGTGATATGACACCTTCAGTGCACAGCTACCCTGCTACAGCAAGACCTGGATATCCTAACACAACCAAAGCACAAGAAAATGACCTTAAATCCAATCTTCTAGAGTTGATAGAGGCCTTTAAGGAGGAAAGAATAAATACCTTAAAGAAACACAGAGAAATACAATCAAAGAAGCAGAGGTCTTTAAAGAGGAAACAAATAAATTCCTTAAAGATATACAGGAAAATACAATTAAGCAGGTGAAGGGATCACCTGTGCAAGACATGAAAGTGGAAATAGAAGCAATAAAGGAAACATAAACTGAGGAAACCCTGGGGATGGAAGACCTAGGGAAGAGAACAGGAACTACAGACCAAAGTATCACCAACAGAATACAGGAGATGGAACAGAGAATCACAGGTGTAAGATACAATAGAAGAAATTGACACATCAGTCAAAGAAAATGTTAAATCTAAAAACTTCCTTATACAAAACATCCAGTAAATCTGGGATACCATGAAAAGACCTAACCTAAGAATAATAGGAACAGAAGAAGGTGGAGAGTCCCAGCTCCAAGGCCCAGAAAATATTCTCAACAAAATCACAGAAGAATACTTTGTGAACCTAAAGAAAGAGATGCCTATAAACATACAAAAAGCTTACAGAACACCAATTACACTGGACCAGAAAGGAAAATCCTCCCTCCACATAATAATCAAAGCACTAAATCTACAGAACAAAGAAAGAATATTTAAAAGCATCAAGGGAAATGGCCAGGTAACATACAAAGGCATACCTGTCAGAATTACACACTTCTCAAGAGGGACTCTAATAGCTAGAAGGTCCTGGATATCTTGCAACCTCTAAAAAACCCATAGATACCAACCTAGACTACTATACCCAACAAAACTCCCAATCGTCATAGATGGAGAAAACAAGAAATTTCAAGACAAATCCAAGTTCAAACAATATCTATCCACAAATCCAGCCCAACAGAAAATACTAGAAGGAAAACTCCAACCCAAGCAGGGTAACTGCATCCAAGAAAACAGGGAATAAGTAAATCCATAGCAGCAAAAACAAGACCACACGCACACATACACTAACACCACCAACATTAAAATGATAGGAATTAATCACAGGAACTAACAATCACTGGTCATTAATATCTCTCAACACCAATAGACTCAATTCCCTAATAAAAAGACACAGCCAAACAGGCTAGATAGAAAAAAAGCAAGCACACAAAAGAGGAGTAGATAGAGAGATGGCTCAGTGGTTAAGAGCACTGACTGCTCTTTCAGAGGTCCTGAGTTCAAATCCCAGCAACCACATGGTGGCTCACAACCATCTGTAATGGGATCCAATGCCCTCTTCTGGTGTGTCTGAAGAGAGTGACAGTGTACTCACACACATAAAATAAATCTTTTTTTAAAAAAGAGGAGTAGAAGGCAGGAGGGGTCAATGAGAGGGATTTAAAGTGAATAAATAAAATTAAAAAAAAAAAAACCTAAGAAAACGATGAGAGGTCCAAAGTGTTGGAAAGGATATAAAACAAAGAGAGTTTTAAAAATGTGTTTATTTAAATGCAAATTAATATAACCATTATGAAAAACAGTAGAGAGATTCATCAAAAAATGAAAGCAGAACTACCACATAATGTTAGAATTATTGAGACTGGTAACATGGGGATCTAATATCAGTTTCTTTGGGGACAGGAAGACACAAGTTCAAAGACAATAGAATGAGTTCAAGGCTAGCCTGGGCAACTTGGTATGCTCCTGCTTTTAAAAAAAAAATTAAACTACTCATTTCTTTTCCTTTTTTGGATCGTAAAATATTTCTAAACCGGGCAGTGGTGGCACACGCCTGTAATCCCAGCACTTGGGAGGCAGAGGCAGGTGGATTTCTGAGTTCAAGGCCAGCCTGGTCTACAGAGTGAGTTCCAGGACAGCCAGGGCTATACAGAGAAACCCTGTCTCAGAAAAAAAAAGAAAAAGAAAAAAAAAAGAAAATATTTCTATCAATCACCTCTTCCTTATCTCCTTTCAAGTCATATACCGCTCGCTCCTTGCTCTTTTTCAAATAGATAGCTTCTCTTTTCATTAATTATTGTCACACACACACACACACACACACACACACACACACACACATATTATTATTGCAGAAGAGGTAGATGTAAGATTGTAAGAGCCAAAGGAACAGGTATTGTGTTGTGAGATTGTGTTTCCTAGGAGTAGAAGAAGCTAAACCCATGAAGCAAGCCCTGAGCTGAACAGTAGACATGGTAACACAGACAGAGTGGAAAAGCCCAGGAGACCTCAACCCTACACAAAAATACTACTGGCAACCAAGACAGAGAGAGAGAGAGAGAGAGAGAGAGAGAGAGAGAGAGAGAGAGAGAGAGAGAGAGCCAGAGCTTAGATGGTCCCTGTTTTGTAAAATAAAACAAAGAAAACAAATCATCTACAATGGTTCTTTCTTCTGTACATCAACGTTTAAGAAACAAATATTCTATTTATACAATGGAATACTACTCAGCAATTAAAAATAATGAATTCATGCAATTTGTAGGTAAATGGTTAGACCTGGAAAATATCATCCTGAGTGAATTAACCCAATCACAAAAGAATGCACATGAAATGCAATCACTGATAAGTGGATATTAATGAGGCCAGAAGCCCTAAATACTCAAGACACAAATAGCAAGTCAAATGATTCCCAAGAAGAAGAAAGGAGAGGACCCTGGGCCTGTAAAGATTGCATCCAGTTTAGTAAAGAAACCGAGGGGGGAGGGGAATGATTGGGGAACAGTTGGGGGGGGAGAGGAACTATAGGAACTATGGTGGGTGGGAACTGGGAGAGGGGAAAGCCTTTGGAATGTAAACATAGAATATAGAAAATAAAAAAAAAGAAACAAATATTCTTGGTTTGAAGTCTATTTTGTTAGATATTAAAATGACTATACCAGCGTGTTTCTTATGTCTTTTTGCTTGGAATATCTTTTCCAACCCACCCCCACCGACCCCCACCCCCTGCCGAGGTAATGCCTATTCTTGATATTGAGGGGGTGTTTCTTGGATACAGCAGAAGGATGGATCCTGTTTCACATCCATTCTGTTGGTCTGAAAACTTTTTAAATAGATAAATTGAGACCGTTGATGTTGAGAAATATCAATGACAAATGATTGTTGATTCCTGTTACTTTGTTCATGGTGGTGGTGGTGGTGATGATGGTGGTGGTTGGTGGTCTGTTTCTCTTTCTTCTTTTGCCTTGTCTAGTCTGGCATTATTTATTCCCTGTGTTTTCTTGGAAATAGTCAATGGTTTTAGGTTGAGCTTTACCATCTAGCACCCTTTATAGGTCTAGATTTGTAGATTGTTTAAATTTGGTTTTATTGTGGAATGCCTTTCTTTCTCCATCTATGGTGACTGAAAGGTTTGCTGTATATAGCAGTCTAGGCTGACATCTTTGATCTCTTAGAGTCTGCAATACATCTGTCCTGGCTCTACTGGCTTTTAGAGTTTCCATTGAGAAGTCAAGAGTAATTCTTTTTTATGGTTTTTTTTTAGAGACAGGGTTTCTCTGTGTAGCCCTGGCTGTCCTGGAACTCACTTTGCAGACCAGGCTGGCCTCGAACTCAGAAATCTGCCTGCCTCTGCCTCCTGAGTGCTGGGGTTAAAGGCGGTGCCACCACTGCCCAGCAAACAGCAGAGTTCTTTCTTTCTTTCTTTCTTTCTTTCTTTCTTTCTTTCTTTCTTTCTTTCTTCCTTCCTTCCTTCCTTCCTTCCTTCCTTCTTTCCTTCCTTTCTTTCTTTCTTTTTCTTTCAAGTATAATTCTAATAGGTCTCCCTTTATTTGTTACTTGGCCTTTTTCCCTTGCAGCTTTTAATATTCTTTCCCTGTTTTGTACACTTACTGTTTTAATTACTATGTGCTTCTTGTACCTTTATAGGTATGTACTTCTTCTGCTTAAGAATATTTTTCTTCTATGCTTTTTGAAAATATTTTCTGTACCTCTACCTGTGTTTCTTCACCATATTATTCCTAAATTTGATCTGTCCACAGGGTCCCAAATTTCCTGGATGTTTTATATCAAGAGTACTTTAGATTTTACATTTTCTTTGAACAATGTATTCATTTTTCTATCATATCTTCAATACCTGAGTTTCTCTCTCCCATCTCTCATCTCTTGTATACTGTTGGTGAAGCTTGCCTCTGTAGTTCCTGTTCCAATTCCTAAATTTTTCATTTTCAGAATTCTGTCAGTTTGCATTTTCTTGACTGATTCTATGGCCATTTAACAGTTTTATTCATTTCTGTCCACTGGGATTTTGTTTTGGTGTGTGTGTGTGTGTGTGTGTGTGTGTGTGTGTGTATGTGTTGTGCACATGTATACACACATGTTAAAGTGGTTTCCTCATGACTTGACACAGGACAAAAAAGCTTAGGTGGCAAAAGTGTATGTCCAGGTAATCTGAATTTGCTACAACGTACTACAAGCATACACATACTCTTGGATTTCTTTAAGGGATTTATTCATTTCTTCCTTATAGTCTTCTATTATCTTTGTATGGAATTTTTTAAAAAGTAATTTATTATGTTTCAACTATGTTGTAACATTCAGGGCTCTAGTGGACACAAACACACACACACACACACACACACACACACACATCCAAAAAAACAAAACAAACAGTTCTGGCTGTAACAGACTCTGTTTATTTATGCAAGTGTCTCAGCATCTTGGTTTGTTATGATTATAGTTCTAGATGCTGATATCTCATTTTGTCTTTGTTGGGTGATTTCTCTCCCCCCCCCCTTGGTTTCTGTTTACTCTCTATTTTTCAAGAGAATGTGATCGCTGCGTGTTGCATTGTAGGAAATTTACTGTGGAAGTGATAGGTGTGGCCACTGGGAATTCTAGGCAAATAGACCTAAGAAGCAAGCTGGTGAAGCCATTTTAATATATGATAAGATAGACTTCAAACAAAAACTAATCAGTAGAAATAGGAAGGACACTGCATTCTCATCAAAGGAAAAAAATCCATCAAGAGGACATTGTGAAAAGAAAAAAGAAAAAAAAGAGGACATTGTGATTCTTAATATCTATGCCCAAAACACAAGGACACCCAAGAATGTAAATGAAGCAGTACTATCACATCAATCACATACTGACCCTCACACAGTGATAGTAGGACACTTTAATACACTACTCATTAATAGACAGATCATCCAAACAAAAATTAAACAAAGAACTGGGGCTATTCAGCATTATAAACACATGGACCTAACAAAAGTTTAAAAAACATTTCACCCAGGCTGGAGAGATGGCTCAATGGTTAAGAGCCCTGACTTCTCTTCCAGAGGTCCTGAGTTCAAATCCCAGCAACCACATGGCGGCTCACAACCATCTGTAATGAGATCTGACACCCTCTTCTGGAGTGTCTGAAGACAGAACAGTGTACTCACATACATAAAATAAATAAATCTTAAAAAAAAACTTACCCAAACACAAAAGAATACACGTTTTTCTCTGCACCTCATGAAACTTTCTCCAAACTTGAACAAATACTTAGACACAAAGGAAGCCTCACCGAATACAAGAAAACTGAAACAATTCAATGCATCCTATCAGACCACCACAGATTAAAGCTGGATAACACCAACAAAAGAAACAACAAAAAGATGACAAACTCATGGAAACTAAATAACTCTCTACTGATGGAAAAACTGGTTAAGACAGAATTGAAGAAATTAAAGACTTTCTAGAATTGAATGAAAATGAATACATCACATACCCAATCTTATGTGATACATCGAAAGCAGTTCTATTTTTATTTATTGTAAAGGAAAGTAAAAACACTTTATGATAAAATTAAAGATTTACATGAAAAATATTTCAGATAAACATGTTAAAATTGACAATTTTCATGGAAAATTAGTCTGGCCGTTCCTTAGAAAACTGGACGTGATACTTCCGGAGGACCCAGCCACACCACTCCTGGGAATAATCCCAGAAGATTCCCCAGCATGCAATAAGGATACATGCTCCACTATGTTCATAGCAGCCTTATATATAATAGCCAGAAGCTGGAAAGAACCCAGATGTCCCTCAACGGAGGAATGGATACAAAAAATGTGGTATATATACACAATGGAGTACTATTCAGCCATTAGAAAGAAACAATGAATTCATGAAATTCTTAGAGAAATGGATGGAGCTGGAGAACATCATACTAAGTGAGGTGACCCAGTCTCAAAAGAATACCCATGGTATGCAGTCACTGATAAGTGGATATTAGCCTAGAATCTTTGAACACCAAAGACATAAATCATATATCAAGTGATGTCTCACAAGAAGAAAGGAGTGAACACTGGTGCTAGAATGGACCAAAGCATCATTGTAGGGGAATACAAGAACAGGGAAGTGGTAAGGGGTGGATGAGGGAGCAGGGGGAGGGAAAAGGGCATGTGGGACCTTTGGGGGCAGGGAACCAGAAAAAGGGAAATGAATTGTAAATATAGAATATATCCAGTAAAAAAAGAATATATCCAATAAAAAAAAGAAAAAAAAGAGTAAAGTGGTAGACATGTAAAACATTGCTAAATTAATTGAAATATGAGATAGAAACATTTTATGATAGAATTGAAGATTTATGTGGAAAATATTTCTGATAAAATTATAGAAAAATGTAGAAAAATGTTAGATTTGAAGATTATCATGGAAATTTTTATGTAGATATAATAATGGTAGGCATAAAAGTATTCCTAAGTTGGTTAAATGTGGAATTATAAACATTTTCTGATAAACTTGAAGATTTACATGGAAAATATTGCTGATAAAATTGAAGAAATATATAGAAAACATGTTCAAATTAAAGATTATCATGGAAATTATATAGATAAAATGATAGGCATAAAGATAATTCTAAGTTGATTGAAGGTGGAATTATAAACATTTTCAGATAACATTGAAGATTTACGTGAAAAATATTTCTGGTAAAATTCAAGAAATATATAGACAAACATGTTAAAATTGACTATTTCATGGAAAATTTTACATATAAAATGGTAGATATAAAACGTTTTAAATTAATTGAAGGTGGAGTTAATTATCAGAAATGTTTTTAATGAAAGCAGTTCTAAGAGGCAAATTCATAGCACTAAGTGCCTACATTTAAAAAATGGAGAGATCTCTACTAGCAACACAATAGCCTGCTTGAAAGCTCTAAAACAAAAAGCCCAATAGCAATAGATGGCAAGAAATAATCAAACTCAGAACTGAAATCAATAGAATAGAAACAAAGACAACAATGAAACAAAGACTTGGTTATCTGAGAAAACCAACAAGCAAGGCAAACTTTGTCCAAACTAACTAAAACTAAGAGGCTGAGAAGGAATATCCAAATTAATAAAACCAGAAATGAAAAGGAAGCCATAAACACAGATGTCAAGAAAACCCAGAGAATATTAAAGACATAGGTTAAAAACCTGTATGTCACCAAATTTGAAAAATCTAAAAGCAATAACTAATTTTCTTGCTATGTACCACTTACCAAAGTTAAATCAACACCAAACAAGCAATTTTGACAGACCTATAACCCCTAGTGAAATAGAAGCTGTTATTAAATGTTTCACAACAACAACAACAACAAAAGCCAATTCATTTTATGAGGCCACAGTTATTCTAATACCCAAACCACTCAACAAAGAGTATTACAGACTAATATCCCTTAGGAACATAGATATAAAACACCCAATAAAATACTAGCAAATCTAATCTACAAATCAAAAAGCAATAAATGTAATACATCATATAAAGAACTGAAAGACAAAAACATGATCATCACATTAAATGAAGAAAATACCTTTGACAAAACCAACACTGAAGTGGAAACTTCTAGTTTCTTTGGAAAGTCAGTTATGTCAAATGATGGTTTTCTGGTGCACACAGGTGAAAGGATGACTTGCTAAAAGCAGACACATGGAAGACTTTTCCTGAAGCAGACACAGGTGAAAGGATGTGTGGATATAGCAAACAGGTGAAAGGACTCTTGCTGAGGGAATATAAATATGATCTCACAGACAGTGGGAGAGGAGCACCGAGTCTTGCTGTGGCTTAGGTCAGCGTCGATGTTGTTTGCTAATGACACACACGAATTGGTTCCCCTTACATACAGTTGTTGAACTTAACTTGTAACGTGCACAAGAATTGCTCATGAGGTTCCTTCAGGCAGCTTGCTGCTCGGAGGCCACCCCTCAGGCAAGTTGGCTAACCTGGCAGTTCCTTCAGGATTGAAGGACAGCCGCTGGTTCTTGACTGGTGCCTGCCTGCCTGCCTAGAGGACTGGTCTGCAGCTGCTGAGTATTACTTGGTGTTTGTTATAGGACTGAACTGCTGCTAAAGAAGATTGAGCTTGCTCCTCAAAAGTATTGTTAAACATGTCCAATTCCCCCATATCCTAATAACTTTTCTCTTCTACTACCACTGCTGGGTGGTAGGCTAGAGGAGAGGTTGAACCCCTACTAAAAGTAGGCTGCCAAAAATGTATGCCTACACAACCCCATTCATTATAAAAGTCCTGGGGAGAATCCGGATACAAGGGACATACCTCAGCCCAATAAAGGAAGCTCACAGCAAGCCCAGAGCCAACATCAGCTTAAGTGGAAAGAAACTCAAAGCAATTTCTCTAAAATCAGGAATAAGACACAGTTATCCACTCTCTCTATATTTATTCAATATTGTACTTTAAGTTTTAGCCAGAACAATAAGATAACTGAAAGAGATCAAGGGGACACAAATTGGAAAGGAATGAGTCAAGGAATCTTTATTTGCAGAGATATGATACTATACATGTGACCCCCCTCAAAAAAAATCTATGAGAACTCCTACAACTGATAAAACATTTTCAGCAAACTGGTTGGATACAAACTCACAGAAAAAAATGTAACCCTCCTATATATACAAATACAAATTGACTGAGAAAGAAATCAAGGAAATAGCATGTCACAATAGCCTCATATAATATCTTACCAAAAGCAATTGCAGATTCAATGCAACCCCCCATCAAAATTTCAACACAATACTTTACAAACCTTGAAAGAATGATACTCAAATTCCTATGGCACAAAAACAGACTGGATTGATCAATGGAATTGAATCAAGACCCAGATACAAATCCACACACCTGAATTTTGATGAATAAACCATGAATACACACTGGAAAGAGACAAACAGCATCTTTGACAAATGGTGCTGGTCAAACTGTGCAGAGAAGTGCAAATAGACTCATTTTTTCACAAAACTCAACTCCAAATGGATCAAAGACCTCAACATGAAACCAGACACACTGAACCTAATAGAAGAGAAAGTGGGGAATAGCCTTGAACTCATTGTCCCAAGAACACATGGATTTCCCTTGTAGGGAGATATAGAATATATTTTATGGATGAACTAGGTGTAGATGTATTGGAAATAGGAGGAGGTCAAGTGAATGGGGATAGAAAGCTTAAACCGAGGGGCATTTTGAGGGGTTGGTATGGAAACCTAGTGCAATAGAAGCTTCCTAAATTATAATAAGAAGTTAATCCTAATAAAGAATCCAAATAAAGATGTAGTCCTATTTGGCCATACCTTGTCACCAAAGGAAGCTTCCAGCACCTGAACTAAATTACAACAATGGCCAAATTACAAATGGCCAAAGGAAACTTCCAGCACCTGAACTAAATTACAACAATGGCCAAATTACAAGTGGCCAAAGGGGTCCCATGGAAATCTCAAACAACCCAAGCTGTTGCCAAGACAATAGGTTACTCTCCACAAACTGACAGCAAGGCCCCATTAGTGAAGACCACACTCACACAATTCATTGAACAGAGAGACTGAGCTGATGCCTCCATAGGAACTTCACCCTGATAGTATAGTGGTTTTGGTAGAGGAAGATATTCCACACACTGTCAAAAGGGAAACATAAACAACAACCCAGCCACAAAACCATTGCTCTACAATGCTGTCCTGCCTCCAAAACATGCTAGGGCAATGGTGGTACAAAGCTTGTGGGAGTAACCAACCATGTCTGATTTGACATAAGGCCCACTCCATGAAATGGACCTTGTTAGTACCTTACTTCTCTGTCAAAACCTCCTTCCTACCACACTCCTTCAATGGTGCAGATGAAACCAAGGATCTTTCACTTGGTAGTTTGTGTTCAAGCATTGACTTTCAGCCCTCATTCCCATTGTATCTTTTTCTTATATCTAGCTTCTCTTTTTAGTCCACTATCTACAAATTAGTATTTACTTCTTATCCGCCTTTTCTATCATCCTACTGGGATTGTGATGGTTTGTGTATGCTTGGCCCAGAGAGTGGCACTATAATAAAGTGTGTCCCTGTTGGAGTATGTGTGTCCCTGTTGGAGTAGGTGTGTCACTGTGGGTGTGGGCTTTAAGACCTTCACCCTAGCTGCCTAGAAGCCACTCTTCCACTAGCAGCCTTCAGATGAAGATGTAGAACTCTCAGCTCCTCCTGCACCATGCCTGCCTAGATGCTGCCATGATTTTGCCTTGATAATGGACTGAACCTCTGAACCTGTGAGCCAGCCCCAACTAAATGTTGTCCTTCTAAGAGTTGCCTTGGTCATGATGTCTCTTCACAGCAGTAAAACCCTGACTAAGACAGAGATTTACCTTTATTTTGCCCCAAGTATATATAACTCCCTGAAGTTCTAGCCTCTATTGTTTCCATGTCTAATCCATTCTGTGTTCTGTATGTGGGCGAGAGTATTGTGTACATGACATACTTGACACACTTGACATATATGTGTGCAAGTGTAGAGGAGGCCATGAGGTATTAACATGTATTGCTCCCTAACTTATTTTGTGACATAGGGTTTCTCACTCAACCTAGACATTGCAATCTTAGCTATGCTGGTTGGCCAATTAACTCCAGGAACCCACCTGCCTCTGCACCTCCATGGCCTCAGTCCTGGATTTAAAGGAATACAGTGTCATGGCAGTCTTTTTATGTGGGTGCTGGGGATGCAAATTCAGGTTCCCATGCTCATTAGCAAGTTTTACCCACTAAGCCATCTACCAGCATCTCTGAATACAACTGAACAACTCTTTCTATTGAAATGTTATCATATTGTAAGCCTTCACTCCTTGTCCTGGCACTGAAAAACTTCTGCCATTATACCTACTTCACCTCTCTGGCTATGGTTCTTGTGTCCACATTCCTAAACATTTTCAAGCCACATTTCATTGTATTTCAAGAAAATTCTCTTGTCTTAGTTTTTTCTTATTATCAGTTTCCTTGTTCATGACTCCATGCTAGCCCAAACCCTTGCCGCTAATTAAGTCCCATTTTTCTCTCAAGGTCAGTCTCAAGTCTCTTTATTAATTCTTCTAAGAAGGCTCTAGACACTTATCCTTTTCCTCTTCTGTACTCCTAATACTGCTTTATTATCTGTTTTATCTGAGAACTAATTGTCAGTACTAGCATCACATCTCCCTAACTACCTAAAATTTCACTGGGGCCAGGAAGTAGGATTCTACTTTTTTTTCCAACACATTTGGCAATGTAACTAAACATCTAGTAGTATATCTATTGAGCAGTTACCAACAGATTATTCGATGACTTTGTCAGTACTCTAATATGTCACTAAACCTAGGATTGATCTTTTGTCACCACAAATGTAAGGCACTACTGGTGACAGAAGATAGAAAGGATTGTTATATTTAGAAGGTGCATGAAAAGGGAAATATCTGCCTGTTTAAGCCTCAAGCAAGATGAAACGCTAAGGTTCTCATAGTGAGGGCTTTGCCCAGCAGCTGGAAGTGTTCCTTAATGTATTTAGGTCCCTGAGGCAACTCCACAGAGGTTTGGATTTGGTCCTCATCCAATTCTTCTAAGAGAGTAAACAAGCACATTATTCTTTTCTTTCTTAGCATGTGCTGGGTTGTTAATAACCAGGTGTTTAATTCACTGGAGTGAATAATGACACGTCTATTTTCTGATAATTTTCTCTAGGATTTCTGTATTCCTAGGCTAATAATTACAGCTCAAAATATCCCATGTGACCATTTGTGAAATTGAAAATATTATGTGATATGTAAGAAGCATTCCAGTTCCAATAGCTGTAAGCCAAGAGAAAGGCATTGCTCCGTGTGGATAAGAACAACAGAGCAGTGAAGAATGATCAACTCTTTGTTGTTGCCACTATCTTGGCCTCATTGCCAGGGTGGGGATATATTACTCCATCAGCAAAAGAAGAGAAAGAGAGCAAAGCAGTTAAATACTAAGATGCTAAGTCACGTGAAAACCAAGTAGCATATGCTATGAGGAGGACTCTCAATTGAGCATCTATTGTAAGCCTGTCAGAGGGCTTCATGATATGCTGGAGGCTCCACTTTCCTCATGTTGGCATGTTACCCCCATCAGAGTCATCAATAGTCAAATGTATAGTTATGACACCGAGTATTCAGAAGCCTAAGAAATCCTAGGAATAGGAAGAAAGATGGATCTTCTTAAAGACATTTTTTTTTTTAATTTCTAGGCCTCATTATTACTGAGCACCCTGCTCCAGCCTAAATTCACAAAACAATCCTCTGTTGTTCATTAGGTATTTAAGGCATTAAGATTCTTTTTGTGATACACTTTCTTCTGGATTGAGTTTTTAAAATTATATTGTGTGACACTGAGGTCTCTAAAGATTGTATTCACTTCGCTCCTTTAACTCCAAGACTTTCACAGAAGAATTTTGTTTTAGGATGAACTCTGTATCATTCCAAGTCAAAACTGACTTCAAGATTTCCCTTAGATATCCCTATTCTTTCAAAAAATATTTATCTAGCCTCCCCGTGATGTACACATTTTTCCAAGTAAAGAAATAACATGATCCTTTCCATCTTGCAAATTATATAGATTATTACAGAAGAGCTGGTGGAGGCCAGACACACAGTTTGAATAGTAGCACAGAGCGTTTTAGAGACAGTGAAGGAGAAAAGATCCCTGAGGAGCTGCTGGTAGACTGCTCTTGTCCTTCCTTCCACATTTCTTTTGTAATAGACAGAAAATAGAGGTAGACTTGTATAGCAGTTAAAGACATAAACCTAGGGATTACAGAGCCTGGGTCCAAATTCTCTTTTGTTTTGTTTTGAAGAGAGTGTTTATTTCTCCTTGATCTGATTCCTTCCTCTTTCTCAGCCTCAACTTCCTTGAAGTGTTATTATTGTTCTTTTGAATACAGGAATTTAAACTGCTGTTTGCAACTTTCTTAACATTATGAATGTCTAAGTTAGCTACACAAAAACATCCTGTGCATTTCATTTATTGGATATACCATGGCATATCTGCCACATGTGTACAGAAGAGTCTAAGCTACACGGTTACTAAAGTCTGAGACTAAGTGAATCTCTCTTGTTTGTGAGGAGTTCTAAGCAGGTTTCCAAATGATATCTATATGCACATCTTGGCTGGATAGTCTCTGCTTCTATTTTGCCAGTTCTTTGTTTGAACTGACTTCCCAATGTAGTCACTTAAGTATTTTCTCATGAGAGTTGTACATTTTTGCTGCCATTTGCCTTACCTCACGGATTTCTCCCTGTTGGACAGTCTTTATGATGTTAATCCATTCTTCCATATCTTGCCGGGTGGGTGCAACTAGAGAGACTTTCCGATGTGGTGTAATAATCTAAAGAAAACATCCTATTATTAGTTGATTTTCACTAACAAATGCCCCTGCCCAAAAATTCTGTATGAAATTAGACATAGGTACCAAGCATATTCCAAAGCACTTCTTGAATATGACATAAGTTTCCAGGGCTACCCTCAGCTACTTTAATAACTATTCTAAACAATAATTATAATAGTAATAATTAAGATTTTAATACCACTTCATGGGTGCCAAGAACTATTCCAATGTACTTTTAGGCATATTACTTCAATGAAACTTCATTACAATCCCATGAGATGGGCATTGTAATTGTTCACATTTCGTAGCCAGGAAAACTGAGAAGAGGACAGCTAAATGATTTTGCAGAGTTACCCAGCACTTTAAAAATACGAAGACAAATTCTCTGGTTCTTGAATCCACACCACACTCTTAGGCATTCAGCTACATGCCATCTATTTCTAACATTCTTCCTTGCTCACTGCTGTTCTGTGTGAAGTGGGGAAAGTGTATTTGCTCAGCAGGGTGCCTCTCTTGTGTTGTGTGGGCAAAGCAAGATGTAAAGAAATCCAGTTTCTTTCTTTATCATAGACAGGGATAGGAAGAGAATTTTACAGGAGTCTCTCTTAATCCTTTGTGATAATGAAAGAACCGAGCCAGGATTAGTATCAAAGCCAATCTGAATGTCTTATTTGTTTACTGCTTGGTTCACCTATTGGTCTATTTATTATTGGGTGCATGTGTGTGTATGATGTTTGTATACACATGTATGCATGTGAGTGTGGGTGTACGTGTGGCAAAGACCATGTGGGGAGGCCAATTGTTAGGTGTTAGCTTGCTCCTTCCTTGATTGGATCCAGGGATTGCATTCAGGTTATTGAGCTTGCATGGCAAACTCCTTTTCCTGAAGAGTCATCTCACTGGCTCGGTACTGAAGGTCTTAATGATGTAGACTAGGAGCAGAACTTCAACTTTTCCCACATAGTAAGAGAAAACAAGATTGGCTCTGATATCAGTCACTGCTTCAATGGCCCTGCTTGTTTTTGTTCTTGTTTTATAATGAATGCCACAAATGGAAGCTAGTGCTAACCAGACTAACATGTAATTTCTGCCTCCTGTTGCATGTAGCACTTGATTGTGTGGTAGATAGGCATAGGAACTGGTTGGGAACATGACTACAGTCACTCCTTCATTTCACATCTATTCTTAGCTAGTCTGTGCACTGGCCCTGAGCTTTCATTAAGATAAGGGATAGCATAGCTCGAGAAGAAACCTGATATAACCAACTGATGAGGCTAGGGAAGACAATTTCAGGAGAGGTGAGATGGAGTCTTTGGAACTAGTGGACTTGATACTTTTCAGTGATTATTTTGGTTTAGATTTATGTGTGTGATCAAAGCTGCACAACATTCCAGGCTCACTAAACCCTGAACGCTTCCTCTGTTTTCTTAGAAATATTCCCCAGAACCTCACTGTGGGCTAGAGTTCACTGAGGATTATCTGTAGCATCAAAGGAAATGATGCCATGGACCTTGGTTATTCTAACGTTTCCTATGACTTACCCGTGTCTTGTAACCCTTTCCAACAATACTTTTAAATTACATTTACCAAGATGACTGTGTGAATGCTGTAATATTCAAAGACCCCTTATCCTCTGAAGTCAGCTTGGCTTATTATAGCAGCCTATTAATAGGGAACATGATTAGTGCACACTGTCCTGTCTATCACTAGGCTAATGGAAATTTGTATGAATAGTAACACTTTGCAATCAAAGAAGACTTGATAAACCTGATGCCCCCTACAAAATGGACCAAGCACCTATAACCACCCTTCTTCTCAGTCAGTCCCACCCATGCACATTCAGATATTCTCAATCTTACTTACACAAAATCCGTGGTAAAGATTTCTGCAGCTACTTTCGGCCAAGACGACTTGAGACAGATCAATTGTTTCAAAGTGTGCGAACTGGAGAGACAGGGGGAGAATAATAAGAAGCCATTGAATTCATTAGCACAAATAGACATCGAAATGTATATATACATTCAAACACACACTGACAAACATTTTTGGCAGTTATGATCTAACCATTATTTGTCTTGAGGGCTAGGATTAATATAATAACATGATTTTTGTAGATATAGTAAGTAAAACAATTAAATTAAAATACAACTTTCCTACAACTTTTCCTTGGGCTTAAGTCTTTGGCTGGTCAGTTTGGACTTATCCGAATATAAATTTAAGGCTAGATAAGATAACAAAATATAGCCTACCTGGAGAACTTGTAGTATAAATTGTTATTAAATTTATTGGGTTAGCAGTCTTTGACTATCTTTCCTATCACATCCAGTTTGGAGCCTGTATCTCCTGGTATAATTGATATGGTAGTTGTTGCCCAGTTATCAGCTGGAAATCAGTACTATCAGGAGGACAAGACTCTTTGATCACTATGTAACTTGTGCTGTCATGCAAGACTCCATGTTCAGAATAGCCCAGGACTTAGTCTAATAGTTTGTTGTTGTCATCTTTAAATTCCTGACCATTTGATCTTTGCGCTTGTGTTTTGTAAATAAAGCCCAATAAGACCATAGGGCTGTGCACATGAATACAGGAGACACGTATCATCTGCGTGTCCACCCTGTGTCCTGGCATACTAATTGCATTTGTCATAGGCATGAGCTTAGATTTCTAATGAATCCCATCATAGTAATAATGCAAGTCCAATTGTCATATGTGTATGACTCAGCAGACAAGGATACTGAGAGTCCACACAGTCTACTGGAGTCAGAACTTGCTACAAACATGAAGAAAAGGCAGTGTGCTTTAGGAAACAAGCAACCCGGGAGACCTATTCTATTAATTCTTATTCATGTTCTTATCCTCGGGTTATGCAACCATTTATGCTAAAAAGGACGACACTGAAGAAAAAGGAAAGTCCGGACAAGCTACTGTCCCTTTCCCACTTACTTAGAAAGTATAGGCAGAATGTGAAAATATAAAAAAGTAAAGAAAAAAAAGCTAGTTTTGTATACTGCTGAAAACAAAATACACATGCATGTATGAACTACTACCATAAATTATATAATGATGGTTGTTTTTTCTATAAGTTAAATGCTCTTATATTTACATTTAAAATTGGGGTGGTAGAAAAGAAAATTAAATGGTAAACCTCATGCTAATTTTTTCTTTTTAGAACAACATTAAATATCAAATTAAAACACCATAAATCAACACTTTATATTGTAGTATAAAAATGAAACATTTTATGTTAGTACCATTAGTGACATTTTTCCTGTTTTTTGAATAAAGTTTTCTGTTTTTTCATTTTGTACTGTGCACACGAATTTGGTAGGCACCTTTGGAAACAGAAACTAACCTGGGAATCCATGCAAAGGAAGATATATAGGAAAGGGCAAAGAAAAACACTACCACCTATTTGTGCAAGAGGATTAGTTAAAAGAAGAATACTTGGTTTTAACTTCTACTCTAATGATGGCCTCCTCTGAGCTCACCCATTTCTTGGCACCCACCCATTATAGCAGATGAAAGGGTTCTATAATTACCGAAGGATGGTGTGCAAAGTGGAGCTTCTGTCCTTGAACCAGACAGTATCTAAGCTTCCATCTTCTGAAGGAGCTACAGTTCTTTAGCAGGGGTCCTTCCTTCAGTATTTTCTGAAAGACAGAAGCAGAGCAGTAGGTTCGTTAGATGAACTTGTGAGGTCGTTGATTTGTTCTCTCAGGTGGGAAAATTACCTATCTGGAAAAGTCTCTCTCTCCTACGTGGCTGATGAATAATAGCCTGTAGGCCAGGCAAGAACACAAGGAAATTAGTTCCACCAGAAAAGGCATTGGTTTCCTTTCTATAAAACACTCATAATGACATATCCTTCGATTTTCTTAGGATATATTGCTCAAAAGCTATGGAAAACATTTCCATTTGTGGTCAGGGTAGAGAGAAAAGCATGTATGTATAAAGAGAAAAATGACAGTCCCGAGAAAGAACGGGGTAGCAGTAGAAAAGGCTAATAAGTCCAATAAAGGCTGATTTTGCTAAACTATTAAGGTCAGAGATAGAACCTTCCAATCAGCTCTTTTAGGAGAGTCTTCTTAGAATATTAAGTTGGATTATGTCTCTCCACTGCTCTCAAGCCTCCAATAGCTTCCTAATATTTTTAGAACCAAATATAAATTCCTTATCAAGGCCTTCAGGGGATTCATGAACTGGTGACGGAGCAAGCATAAAAAGGACTCCAAAAGACAATGACCTTCTGATTGCTTTCTTTATTTAGCACATGGTCTGGCCAAAGATTTTCCAGTTATTGCTCAACACACAGATCCTACCGGATACAGAGATCACTTATCATCTTTGCCACGGAAGACATGCCTGGTTATGTTATAGAAAACAAACCAACATAAAGACTGTCATAAGTACTCATACACACATTACTTGGGAACCGAACCTATATTTATTGATCAAAGAGTGAGACACTTAAATTCACCAAATCAACCCCCTCTTTTTACTGTAAAGTCTCCTTCATCTAATTTACTATTAAATGGCTTTAATAGCAAATTAGAATTTACTACTAAATGGTTAATGAAGTGTTTTATTTAGCCTAAGTAGAGCATCTTAAAAGTTTAAGTTAATTGATAATGTTTAAAAGGCTTGTGTTTCCAGAAAAAAATGTAGTTACTTGTTCCTTTTGAATACTTATATTTTTAAGCAGAATACCTAGCAAAAGTAGGCCTTATGTTCTTGTATAGCAACACTTAGCTGGAACGGTATAGCAGCTGCCACCTTCGGATGGAATATCTGACTACGGCAAACAGTTGAATTTTACTCTAAGTAAGTATTGGGAGGGTATATTGCTCAGTGCTACAGTGCTCAGTATCGTGGGCACAAGTCCTATGCTCAATTCCCAGCATCACAATCAATTCATTAATAGAGAAAACAAAGCAAAAAATGGGGTGGAGAATGAATAAGGATAAAGTATAAAGGCATATATGAGTGGAAATATAATGAAACCCATTACTTCTATATGTTAATTTAAAATATTAATAAAAGCCGATTGTCCTGGTAACTGGAAACGGGCCACTGAGAACAGATTTTGAAGATGGAGGAGGTAGAAAATGAAAGTAGAGCGGGAGAATACAGGGACTGAAGGGGGGGGGGCTCAAGCACCAAGTGGGTAGAGGATAGGAAAATGATGGGTTTGTAGAAGGCTAAACTAAAATGAAGGAGATACAGAAAAGCTATATGGAAATCTATGCTCTTCAAAGCCAAGCAAATGTTGTAGTTAGTAGAACTAGAGGAGTTATAGAACATAGGCAACATGAAAGGAGAGGGGAGAGTTCCTAAAGTTAAAGGTTGAAGTGTGGACAGAGGACTTGGTGATAGGAGACGGCACAGGGTGGATTATCCAAACTAAGACTGTGTAGAAACTTGATAGAAATTCACTAGTTTATAAATTAAATACATAAAATAAAAAAGGAGATCAAGCAAGAAGTATCCTGCATGGGTAGAAAATGATGCTCCTAGAAGACCTGGGTTACTAAATGAAAACTTGGTGGTTGGCCACCATTAGCTGTCAGTAAAATCATTACTTTGGATGCAGGATATAGAGACATCAACCTTAAGTGACCAGGAAACACACACTCGCTCACTGCTTTCAAGTTTAGATAGTGTAAGATGGCGTCATAAAAGCTGCTGGGTTGAGAAACACATCAACTGTCTAATCTAGCCTTCTGCAAGCTATTATTCTGACCTGCATGGCAAGATATGTTCATTGGTACAGTAGTAGCATTAATATTACAAAATTAATCAAGCACTTTTTGATTGGACTTAAGGCCTGCTACATACATACCAGGGAATGCACATCTGGTGCTGCAAATCTATTGGCTATTTCCTTTTTCCCTATTTTCAGTTTAAAGACCTGTAACTCAGATTGCCGGATATCTAAATATTTACTTTCTCTTCTGAAAAACACCTATGCTTTTATTAAATGTGCCGTTAAACTAAAATGTTTCACATTGTAACTTGGGCATATAAAATCTCCAGAGGATTCATATTTTAACTTAGGCATTTGCCAGCTCTTTTGTGATAATAATATAAGCAAGAAGGAAAAATAATTATCTTCCTCAAATCCTATTTTATCTATACCTAGATCATATCCTTTTGATCAGAAAACTATCCTGAGTACAGTGGTTATTCCAGGGCCTCTGTTAGTGCTGGGAACAGGATTTGGCTCCTCTGGAAGAACATAAAGTGCTCTTAACTGTTGAGCCATCTCTCCACCTTAACCCACTCTTAATAACCCAACATCCAACCCCAAGTCCAGAGAACTAAGCCAAACTCCACTATTAAGGAGACATTAGAGATAGCAAGCATATGTAGGAGTAAAGGTTTCTGTATGTTGTTACTGTAACTAATCAGAAATCAGAAATGGATTATGATAAGTTAAGATGTACATTATAATCCTATAGCCAGCATCAAGAAAGTATCTTTATAATTTTATATATACATATACTACATAATGACCAGAATGGCTAAAATACAAAATACCAGTAGCATCAAACAGTATTAAGGATGTGCTATAATAAAAACTGCCATTCATTTTTGTTAAGAATGCAAAATGCTATAGGCAATTTGAAAGACAGTTTGTCAGTTTCTTGCAAACCCAATGTATGATCCAGCAATCACAATCCTTGGAATATACCGAATATGCTGAAGACTTAAATTGATGCAAAAACTTGCACACAGATGTTTGTAGAAGCTTTATCCGTAATGGCAGGTCTTGGTTTATTATATGATGTTTTGCAATTTTTCAATGTTAGCAGCTAGTGGGGAAAAAAAAGCTTTTGAAGGCAAAGAAAACAGTTTGCAAGCTATGGCTGGCTGCCAGGCAGAGTTTGCAAGTTCTCATTTACAGCTGCAAACACTTCTGAGGAAGTTACAGTAAGTTTAGAGTTCATGTATAAAAAGTCTATTCATGTAAGACACACATTACCATGTTGGAGGCAGATAATGTTAAAGTAATTTATGTACAGTTGGGATAACGACTCAACAAGGATTTCTTACTGTCTAAACACAGGCTCTATATCATCAACTGTTGAATATCTATGAATACTCAAACCTGGATATCTAAGAACTAAAATTGACTTTCTAAACTCTGTTCCCCTTAGAGAAATGTAACATACTAACCCAATCATTGCTTTTAAATAAAATGATATTTATTTATTTATTTTTATTAATAATTTTACTTGTTCACAGACGAGCATGGTGGCACACGCCTATAATCCCAGCACTTGGGAGGCAGAGACAGGTGGATTTCTGAGTTCGCGGCTAACCTGGTCTCAGAGTGAGTTCCAGGACAGCCAGGACTACACAGAGAAACCCTGTCTCAAAAAACAAACAAACAAAAAAAAAAAACAAAACTTTTTTTTTTACTTGTTCACATTTCAAATGTTGTCCCCCTTCCTGGTTTCCCCTCCTCAACCCCTTCATCCCATCCCCCTCCCCTTTGCTTCTAAGAGGGTACTCCTCCACCCACCCACGCCTGCCTCACCACCCTGGCATTCCCCTACACTGGGGCATCTATGGATCCTTCACAGGACCACGGGCCTCTCCTCTCATTGATGTCCAACAAGACCATTCTCTGCTACATATGCAGCTGGAGCCATGGGTCCCTCCATGTGTGCTCCTTGGTTGGTGGTTTAGTCCCTGGGAACTCTGGGGCGGGGGGGGGGGGCAAGTTACTGGTTAGTTCATATTGTTCCTTCTATGGGGCTGCAAGCTCCTTCAGCTCCTTGGGTCCTTCCTCTTTCTTTTCCTTTCCTTTTCTTTTCTTTCGTTCTTTCTAAAAAGCACCCTGGGGATGATAGATTGAACAGATAGAAACACATTTCAGGAGATTTCTACAAGTCTGTGAGCTACGTGCCTTAAAAACAACTTTTCCCCCGGCTATCAAACTGAACAAAGGTCTGCTGGGGAAACCCGAAAGAAGCAAACAAAGGCAGCAAATCCTTCAGCTCACCCTTAGGAAGGGGTGAGCTCTGCCGTCTCCCAGGAGAACTTGCCAGCCCTTCTGAGCCCGCAGGCCTTTCTCGGAGCGCACATCCCAGTGCCCTCTCTGTGCAACCATGCACTGTATTGCCTACAGTTTTCAGAGAGCAAATCCGAAGGCTCGGACATGCTCCGCTACTCTTCTCAACCTGCAATTATAAAAATGCTGGCGGACTCTGCTTTTTCTCCCTCTGACAAGGAAAGTGGGAACGCCTGGTTAATTAATGTATATACAACAGAGGGAAGCCGAGTCCCACCCGACCTCCCCCCCACTAAACTTTGTTCTAAAAGACCACAGATAGCTAAGAATTAGATCGTGTTTTGTGTATAGCTCTGAACAGTCATTAGTAGAACTGAGATAATGAGCTTCCCCCCAAGGGGCAACTAGCCATCCTTATCATTCTAGAGACATAATGTTCTATGGTGAGCATGAAGGAAGTTCTGCTTTAAAAAAAAACAATCCAAGGGTGACTGAAAACTAATTAGAATTCACATTTACGTAGCATTTTCTAGCGTGAATCTGTCCTATACGGGAAAAATCCATAAACCTAGTTTCTTTGTTATTTTGTTGTTGTTGTTGTTGAAAATAATCTCCCACAGTTTCTTTAAATGATTTCCCTAGATGTTTCTCTTTAGACACCACCAACAACTAATTTGACAGCTTTCCTCTTAAATAGCACTCTATTTTGCACTTTTGAGAGTTGTAGCATCCTGGGGCTAAAATTTTCATCAGAAGAACACATTTGTAAGGTTCTTATAAAAGTCACCTAGGAATGGGACACTATGTAGTAAAATCTGCTTGGTGGCCATATTTACAGGCACATCATCAATTTCATGAAATGGACCAGACCCATAATCCTTCTTATTTAGTCTGCCACACTTCTGTTGTGAAGATCTGGGTTACACCAAGTAGGCAGAAGTTAGGGTTAAAGTGCTCCTTAGACTCTTTACTTAAAAGTCATAGCACACCCCCTCTGATGCTTCTTAACCCCGAGGACACCACAGACTGGCCTCCCAGTCTTTCCTGCCAGTTGTAATACTAAAACCCAGATAACTCAAGGCACACTGCACTGTAGTGGGAATGATTTGGGTTGTTAATCCATCTATAGTCCCAAGAGTCAATCACCACAGATAGAGTAAGTTTCACTCAAATCCCAGAAGTACAGGATTCAGTGCTCAGGTGGGAAAGGAAGGGCTCTTCTACAGTGTTCATCAAAATCTTAGTTAAAATTGTGGCATTCCTGCAGAAAGGGCCAGTTTAATGGGAAACTTACCTTCATTTCACTTTTTGGATCGTGCCTGATAAATCAGTCCCTAAATCCATTAATCTCACACCCAAGTACGGAGGGGGCGGGGGAGAGATTTTTCTTCCTCGTACTTTCAAAGACTCAGCACAAAGAAATTAATTGCCAATACCAACGGAAAGCATCTCTCTTGCTCCGCATTTATAAAACATCTGAAATATCTCAATGGGATCCCGATTGCCTACAGGTAATTAACTCCTGCCTTTTGCTTAATTGAGAAAAGCGCAAGCACAGCTGTGGCCTTGACCTTTTCTTATCTTCCTCCCAAGTCCCCAAAGCCTCTGATATCTGCCAGTGTCTCTTTTTCTGTAGCTTGTGAGGCCCTGGGGGAATCATTCACCATTTCCCAGTAAAATGAGCCCCTATAACATAGCCAAATTGAATTGCGTACGCACCCAATCAAACAGTAGGCAGACAGCTCCACATGCACCGGTACCTGTTAGTAGCTAGCTACTCTTCTGTTTTATTTGCTTGTACTGCTCTTGTGAAGGAGGCTGGGCTGAGTTGAGGGATGATCACTCCCCGAATAAGAACTGGACTCTTACTATGAGTCCAGCTTCAGAGACCAGCTTTCTGTATATGGCTTCTTTGGTCTCTAAACCCAGAATATCTATTCTCTTTACTTTGGGGGTGGAGGTAATAGGAAGAAATCCGTTTCTGACGGGCCTGACAAAGTTGATTCAGAGCAACACTGTTTGATTTAGTTAAAATGCAACTCTGGGTGGGTGCTTTCGGCTTTAAAAAAGGCCAGACCCACTGTTTCTCTGAAAGCTTTACATTCCCCAGTGTCTTGTTGACGTGGCAGGAGTCAGACAGACTGGCTCCAGCACTTACTAGCTGTGTGACCTTGGGCAAATCACTTAACCTCTCTGAGCCTCAATTTCCTTGTCAGTTAGATGAGGATACCCTGCAGAGCATATATCTGCCACTCAGAGTCTCTTGTACCCTATGAATTGTGGAGCTGGGGCTGGGATTGAGACTCTAGCTCTATTCATACCAACTTTGAGATCCTAAAGTCATGCCTGGCTCAGTACTATAGCAGGACGAGAAATAGGGAGAAGTACTCCACGGTTTGTCCGGAAGTTACAGCACTAAATTCAGGGCAGCCAGAGACAAACTAAGATCTGTTGGTCATACTAGTACAGACTATAGGGAATATACTTCTACTGCATTTTATGCTAAGGAAGAAATATTGAGGATTATCCAGGATAATAAAGTAGTAGTATATTTATTTAGTTTTCTAAACAGCAAGAACTTTAACTAGTCCTTTACATGTCACTACAAAAACATTTTATTAACATGTACAAATATATGATACATATCTATTCTTGTTCTTGGTGCAATTCAGTGTTCTATGTGCAATGTTTCTTGGCTTTCTGGGTTTAATATATGAGAGAGACCTTACAAGCTTGATACGTGCATAGCATCCTTATTCCTTTTTATGACTATAGAACATTTTCTTGTATAGATAGAATGTGATTTCTTCATATGGTTTACTATTGATGGACAGTGGTTTCAGGTTTTATTCCATTAAATCACATTTAAATAATTCTCTGTATATAAGTGTCATTCCTTGATACGTGGAGCATCGGTAAGATGAATATCCAGGATTGGCAGCATAAAATGAATCCACTGGGATCTTAAAGCTGAAACACTTAGACATTTTGGGGTAACTAAAAAACTGGGGAGCAGGAAATCCTGTAAAAGGAATAGTGTTAAGGGAAAGCTTAACTTATAAGTCTGGGTGATCTCTCTCTCTCTCTCTCTCTCTCTCTCTCTCTCTCTCTCACTCACACACACACACACACACACACACACACACACACACCTATCCTTTGTTTTTTTTAATTACTGGAGTTTTCTAAGAAGGGTAAGAACTACTAATTGCTTAAGGGGTCAGGAGAAGGTAAACAATCTTGGCCCTGGTTGACAAAGTACAGAAAGCAGTGACTTAGCTTTTGGTAATTGGCTTGGGTCTAGCAACAACTGGAAAGAGTAGAGAGCTCAGCAGAACCCCCAGATTGACATATTCCTGACATACCTGTGTTGATGATTATTTTGGACAGAGTGCCTTGCATCCTTGAATATGCCATTTTACTATGGGTAAGTAGAGTCAAATAGAGTCAAGCAGATCATGAGTTTGTTGACAGGATTGACATGTGAGCTCTGACCTACAGAGTTCCAAGTCTGGGCTCTCAACACAAAACTGCCTTTTGACTTTCCGAGCTAAGCAACAGGCTCTTCTAGCCCTTCCTATCCTGTTGGGGGCGATGAAAATCAGGATCCAAGCGGGACTGCATAAAGCCAAATCAAAAAGAGAACCTGGGCTGGACTTTAGGTTATTTTTCAGTGGGATTGGGGCTCCTTAGCACCTTGCCTCAGGTAAATGAGGGTTTCCTGTAAGCACAGCTATTGCATCTGCTCCACATACCAGTCTTTCCCGGAATATGGGTGGAGTTTGAGGACACAAGGGGAACTATGGGAACGAAGGAGAGAAGACTAGCATAAGAATGGCTTGACCTCAAGAATGTTATTGAGAGGGACAACTGGATTAGAGGTAGAGAAGTTCATGTTGAAAGGTAGCTTCCTGCAGAAGTTTGGCTCTGCTCTATGAAAGCACAGAAGATTAAAGATTACCATTGGCAAGAGGACAATGATTTTTAAGTGGTGGAGAAGCTAAGAGTTTAGAATGAGATAAGATGGGAAAGTGATAATGTCCATGAAGGTTTAGTGAGAGCTCTGGTGCGGCCACCGTATGTGGTTCCCGAAAAGGAAGTTCTAGGGTCATACAAATTCCCTACAAAAAAAATACCAGAGTATTTTGGATCTTGCTTTTCAACTTTTCCAGGATCACGGAAGCCAGAATACCAATTTACTTCTCTGGTATGATAAACTTACACAGGATGACAAAGCAATCTCGGCTTCTACCTGCTTTTGCCTTCATCTTCCCACCTTTCAAAGATACAGTTTCTCACATGTTTGTCTCAGGACTCTTTGCCCAAACTTTTCTAGTTGTAGGTTTCCCCTAGCAAGTCATATGATCTTTTTACCTTAACCATGTCTCCTAAGACCAGTGGGCCCTATTGGAACTCACACGATGGTTCTCATTGGAAGCAGTAGGAATGACAATTTGTTTTCTAAGCTTCAACCACTCCCGTCCACAGAAAGAAAGTTAAGTCTAGCTGACAAGCACCTATTTCTACCTTTGCTTTCCTTACATTATTTCCCTTAAGGTCTACACAAAGAGTCTGATGAAAGGAACAGAGTAGTTGAGACTTAAGAAAGGTAAGTGACTAGTCCTCAGTCTGAGTGTGTATCAGAGCTGGGATTTGAACTATGATCTGTTTGACTCTACTTGCCTGCCCCTCACGAAATATCTATATTATAGTCATCAGGACACAATTTGGATTTCAGATCCAACTTGAGGATCACCTAAGTCCACTTCTTTTTCTATTCAAAAGAAAAAAGAATGGACCAGCAATCCTTGCAGGGAGTTTAGTTAAATCTCTTGAAAAAATATAATCATGTTCTATGAGCAATTTCACAAATGGAAGAAAAAAAATCAGTCCTTTGGTGAGGTAACTAAAATGTCATAATCCTAATTTTTCACATATTTTCATTTTTCACCTTGTAGCAACATAGTAGACCAATTAGGAACTTCTAAATCTGGCGACTTTGGCCTTTAAAGATATTTAGATATGCTTTCAACCTAAGACCAAAAAGGAGCTTTCAAATATGTGGTTCATCTGGTAAAAAAACTCTCTCAAACAACATAACACTGATGATTCAACTGGTGTTCTTTCTGGGATCTCATTTCTCCAATCATGGCTTTAAATGTCTCTCAGCTGTGCAGGTTGTAAGTCCATATCACCTAACCACATGTCCTTGGGAAATAAATGCTTACTTCTGACTTAGGAAGATTGCTTTATTGCTAAACTGTTCCCATGCAGCTACTCAACTGACAGGTTGTCCTGTGATAAAGTGGCTAGATAATATAGAGGGGATGCTTGCATTTTGAGATTTTCTTAGCCTTAAGGTGAGGCATTGAGAATAATTATGAACAGGGTAAACAGAATCCTGTGCTAAACCAGTTTGAATCTACTTGCTTCTCATAGCAATGGTAGTGGAGGAAAGGTTTTATTGGTGAATTCACTAGTGTGGTGAGCCCATGCGTGTGTGTGCATGTGTGCATGAGAGAGAGAGAGAGAGAGAGAGAGAGAGAGAGAGAGAGAGAGAGAGAGAGAGAGAGAGACTAAAATGGGAGGAGGAGGAAAAGGAAGTAAGGGAAGAAGAGAAGAAAGGGGAGGAGCCAGGAGGCAGGGAAGAATGGATAGACTGAATTAGGAGGGGGATGTTTTGTTCTACCCCATCACTTTTGGTGAGAGTAGAACAAGGTCTAAGGGCAGCTCAAGGGTGCGATCATCTTGGGGTATGGTGCCTGATGAATATACATGGATGAAAGTCTCTAGGTTTCAAAAAAAAAGGAACATGCTGCTGGTCTCAAACTTCATGGAGTACCAACTACAAGAGCAGAGCAGTAATAAGAACTGCTAATTTTTGCTGAGCACTTTACTATGAAAATAGAGTTTTTGCTAATATTGTATAGTCTCTTTTGACCCTGAAAACAATTCTAAAACAGAGATGTTATGATAATTCTATTTTATAGATAGAAACACTAAGTCTTGTAAAGATTAAGTAATTTCTCTAATGGATTAATAAGTGGAAAAGCTAAAACTCACGAATGACCAGTTACTTCCTTGGGGGAAGAAAAATGTCTACATAGCTATTTAGAAACGATACCATAACTGAAGCCAATTGATAGAAGAATTGTTGGTATAAATCAAAGCTTGTTGTCTTTGAGTTGCCTTTGTTTTTAATATTAAAAGATGAAGTAATTAAGTAATCACTTAATTTCTATAATGTTTTATAGGCTGATCTTGAAGATCTTTGACTCTGAAATCAAGTTTAAGGGACAATCAAGGCAAGAGAGATTATTGGCTTTTGTTTTTGAGTGAGTGTGACTCACAGAAGTCACAGGGTCTCTCTTTACTTCATTTCCATATTTTATACTTTCTGTGTTGGATAGTATTTGAGTGAGCAGTTTGTAGATCAAATGCTGATTTTTACTTTCTTGCCCTTCTGTTATATAATTCTCGGCCATCACTGCTAGTCAGAAGTATACGGTAATTAAATGGACACCTGGCAGACGCCCTCTTGGTTAATGAAAGTAATGGCATACTGCACCCACCGGGGCGCTCTTCTCTGATTTGCATGACTCCTCTTAATGTTTGAAAAAGCAACTTGGTCGCGTACCTGATGCACAAAAACATCCTATAAGGATCTTACTGAAAAACACTGGAGTGCTTGTCTTATGCTGCCCCCATCCCCGGAGCCACTTCTCACAGCCAGGACCCTTTCCACACTTTATGAAACACTGTGGGCAGATCTGCAACTTTATAAAAAACGTCTCCCTGTGGGCAAACACCTTGTAAAACCACCCCACTCCTCTTTAGCCAGGCTGTATTTAAGAGATTTAAGCTGTTCCTAAATGTCCAATGACCCCGGTAATCAAATACCTACTGACCAGGCTTTCTTAAAGTAAGGCTGACTACTGTTTGAATTTTATGCTATTCAACTCATGATAGCAAAGGTGGGGGGGTGGATAACAGGGTGATCAGAAAAGTAGAAAACCTAAGGTAGGAAAAAGGAAGGGGGGAGATACATCAGTAGAACTAGATCACTAGTTCTGGAATGGGAGGAGAAGCCAAGATAAGAAACAAGAATAGGACACTTCTATTGCATGGGAGGTTTAGTTGGGAGTGACAGCAAACATAGACTTGCAGAAAACAATAGCTGTTCATCTCCCTTCCCCACCAATGTTGCGTAGGATTCCCATTGCTCCGGGAACAATCTCTATACCACCCTTTGGTCGGCTTAGATGATACCGTAATCAATGAGTGCGACTCCCTGTTATGAGTAACTAGGGCCAAAACAGCAGCCACTAAATAAATGGAAAAAGAAGTGTTATCAGAAGCAATCTGAAAACAATTGGTCTCCAATCTTGCTCACACACAAAATAAACACAGTTGGCAATCTTGTCCTAGCGGAGGGAGAAGGCCTTCTTTAATTGGGAACAGGACATACAATGGGGCTTAAGAAGGGGAGCAGCAAAGGAGAGGCCAGTTTGGAACAGACTCACTAATGGCAATGTCCACAGAAAAAAACCTGAAGCACGGAGAAATGGAGACTCAGCTGCGCTTTTATTGCCCCGCTTATCTCTTTATTCATGTTGAGTAAGAGTAATGGTCTCACCAAATGAACATCTGACATCTACATCTTCTTGGAAATATTCTGCTGGCTACTTTGTGTTCATTAGTGCTAAAACAGCAGCGCTGGGAGGTAGTATTGTCCCCCTGAGATGACAGACAAGTCATGGAAGCTCACAGAATGGTGGCTTCTCTTCTCTACTATCATACGCCATTCTAGAGAGTGATGAGTTTGAACTCAGGCATGACTGAGTTCAAAGCCTCCAAGAATGGCTCTGCATTACATGCCATACCCAATGCCTCTCTGATGAAAACTGAAGGACGGTTGTGGGTGAGAGAGTGGATAGTGTAAGGAGCTCTAAGAGATTAGTGCGAGGAGCTCATTTGTCATGGAGTTTGATGCTTGGAGTAACGTACAATCTAAACAAATTATAGCACTTCCCCAAGCTGCCATCTCCTTGCAAGGAAATTTGGCATTTGATTTATCAAGGGAAGCCAAACTATATCAGAAAAAATACTAGAAAAAATGCCCTCCTACCAAATTTAAGTCTTCGTGGATAGCCCCTTGTCCCAGGACACAAATTATGTCAAAATGTAGCAGGTCCAGAAGACAAAGTCAGCATGCAATTCTCTTGGCAAATCACACTGTAGGGTATAGATGAGTTATGTCTGACAGGAATAGTACCCACGATGCCACAACTTACCCAGAGGAGACACTTGATGAATGTTTGTAAAGTCAAATTGAGTGTGTGTGTGTGGGGAATCTCATCCAGGGAGGACAGTGGGAAAAAAAGTGTTTTCAAGTGTCTAAGAATCCAGTTCTTATCAACTGACTCTTAAAAGCCATTGCAGTTGCAAGAGACACACAAGTATTTTTATATATCCAGATACTTATATTTAGGCAAAACAAATTTAGGTATACTAAAAGAGGAATGGAGATTTTTGAACTCAGATAAGTCTGGATTTGAAACTCTGCTTCTGTTACAGTATTAGGTGTGTGTCCTTGAGAAAGTCATCTAGCTTATAAGCTTTACCACTCTTGGCTGTTAAAAACAAGTATAATAACACCCAGTGCTACTAAGGATGAGGATAAGATGTGAAATTGCAGAGTGAGGGAGTAGAAGCGTACTATGTGCTTCTTCGTTCTTTCTGGGATTGTGATAGTAACACTTTTGGAGCTGGAATTACAACACGAGTGTAGGGTATTGTGACTCCACTCGGTATCAGTGTTTTGTCCTAATTTGGGAGTATAACTGATATCTGAACAGTACAAGATCAGTGGGTAAGCCAGAGATTGCAGTGCTTTGCGATTCTTTTGTGATTCTTTACTTCTCTTATGTAAAAGAACAAAGATCACTGGAAACTGAAACAAAGATGACAAATAGAGAACCTAATTGAAGTCTGTAAAGGAATTTGTGCTTGCTGTCTTCATCAAGACCCTTATCTGCTGAAAGGCATGAGGGAACCTCGAGCATCCAGAGAACGTCTATTTAGGTACAAATAACAAAGGTGACTTGAAAGGAATGTTAGTGAACATGAGTGTTTGTGTCTTTTTAAACTTAGAACATAACATTGCAAATATGATGCTCTCTAATGTTTGTAGTAAAACAAAAAGAAAATTGTCAAAGACCTGAAAGGCTGATTGATTTGAAAACATCCTCCTCTATTGTATTCCTTTGCCCATAAGCTA
The DNA here is from genome assembly GCA_964023405.1 of Apodemus agrarius. Classification (NCBI taxonomy): domain Eukaryota; kingdom Metazoa; phylum Chordata; class Mammalia; order Rodentia; family Muridae; genus Apodemus; species Apodemus agrarius. The sequence continues at coordinate 13,906,006 of OZ030010.1, forward strand.
GGGGAAACAGAGACTCAGGAACTGGTATAATCTGCCCCGGCTGAGGCACCACCAATTTACCCAGCAGAAATTATACTCACTCTATATTCTGATTCCTGCCCAATTATATGGGAAGAGATGACTTAAAGTCTAACCTTGAGACGTTAAAACTAGTTAAATGTAGCAAGGGCAGACATCACAAGGACTATCTTATCAAACAGAAAATATTTTGAAGGGGAAGGTTTTAATTGTGATGTTGCTGGACTGATCCCAGAAGCCTGCAACTACATAACAACTTCTGTCATCTATTTGTACTAAACCAATTGCCGGGAATTTTATTTTGTTTTATTTGCAGTATTAGCGGTTGAACCAATGGCCCATGTGAGTGATGAGAAGAAGGTGCTCTACCACAGAGCTTGTTCCCAGGCCCCAAATTCTTTTCTTATTCTTCTTTGTCAGTCATGTGCTATAAGGAATTCTATACTGAGACATGGCAAGCCACATGTTCTTATTTTATTGGTATAGATTTGAACGTCTTAAGAGAGCTGGAGTGAGCTATACCTTCAAAATTCCATCTGCTTGCTCACAGCAATATGGGATGGCACCATGCTTAAGCTATTCCTTACAAGGAGTTTTTCTTTCATTTCTAATTTCTTCTTTGACAGTACTGGGATTCGAATCCAGGATCTCATGCATGGGAGGCAAGTTCTTGACTGTTGAGCTTCTAACCCTATTCCTTTCTTTTTTAAAGTTTTCAACGTTTTATCATTGCTTCAGGTGAAGGAACTGTTAATTCCACTTTGCTCTTAACTTTTCCAGGCTCGACTAAACTTTTGCTACATTAGTAGAGAAGTTGGGCAAAAAGCAATGATTTTAATGTAGAGAATTAGCACAGAGAAGGCAGGTGTGGTCCATGCTCAATAACTTTCTCTGCTTATTGCAGAAAAAAATGGTTATAAGGAAACTCTGTCTACCCACAGCCCTCATGGCCTTCTTCTAAGGACAAAACTGACATCTCCTTGCAAGGAACTATGCATAAAGTTACGGAAATTTGGCAATGATCTATGGGTATAGCATTGATCTATGGGTATAATAATATATCCCTATCTTACTGGAGCTCCCAGAGAGGCTTTTTTGAATCTCTTTTGAAACAAAATACTTCAATTATGTTCACTGCCACAAGACTATTTTTTTTTCACAAATAAACTTAGAGCACCTGAGAGTTAAACAATGGGTGAGGTGGACATTTGTCAACTTTCAACAGTCACTCTGCTTAAGTTGGGGTACTTAATAAGGTTGGATGCTGTGTGTTTTCTTAATTGAATACAAAGTCACTCATGTTCACACAGCCATATTTCAATGACTGTATAAGACAGTTTACAAGTTAAGTATAGATGTATTATCACTAGTCATATTACAAGTGAGAACTGATAAACACGACATCCAGAACATCCTATTTCGTTCTTCTCCATTACAATTTAACTGTGGTCTCAAGTTAAACATCCATGGAAAAAAGAAGACATTTTCTTTAGGATATGATCACCCAAAAGTGTTGAGGTACTCTTTTTGACCTGTCTTCTTCCTCACAATGATGAAAGGAGTCCTAGTAGGTGTCCGTATCAATTGTGGCCTCCATGCTAGGGAAGCCTTTACAGAGGACTGCTGTATAGGTTCCCAATAACATGTTACTCCAAATGTAGAAGCAACTCTCATTTCTGATCTCCCAGTTTCAGTAGATTAGAAGTACAGCCTGAGTGAGTCATATGCTTCAGGGACTCATCAGACTGCCAATCAAATGCCTTACATGACTGAGGTTTCCTTGGTGATGAGGCTGTGACACTATTTACATCCGAGCTCTCTCAAGTTGTTGGGAGAATTCAGTTTCTTGTGGCTTCTGCACCTAGGATTCAGTTTCCATTCAGTACAATGGAAGCCCTGCTTGCATTGTACAAGCTACCCATAGTTCCTTGCTACATGGCTTCCCCAACCTTCATGGGTGTTTATTTATACAAGGCTAATTAAGTGGGTAGAGTCTGCCTAGATTACTTACTAGCGACATTATCAATGGAGTGATAGTATATGATCTGTTGAATAGAAAATACAGGCATAGACTCAGATTACTCTGAAAGTGAAAAGATTATACAAAGGCATAAACACTGAGAGGTGAGGATCACTGGAGGTCACTTTGGGGGTTTGTTTCCCACAGCATGTCAACGATTCTACCCCACCCCCCAAGGAACTCCAAATCAAATCTAGTAGCCTATATTATCTCTTTGATAGACTGCATGTGAGAATTAAAAGTCTTTATGTCATGAACTCTCCTAATTTTCATTTATATATTACTACATAAGTACCAGTTAGGTACAAAACTACACAAAAATGAGTAACACGGGAATTCATTTTTATATACAAAGTAAATAAGTTGTGTCCTCAATGAAAGGCAAAGCACACAGAGTCCAGAAATGTTACTGTTGGGGTTAAAAACATTTAAAGTATTTCAAATGTCCTTAGAGCACTCATCCTCTACCAGGTCCCCCAATATATCTTGTATAATTACAATACAATATCAAAAATAGGAATTCGACCTTGATAGAGGCCATAGAGTTCCCCAGGTACATGAACATTAGTGTGTACATATTCCCTCATGTCCCTCCAACCCCTCTCATGCCTCAAATTCATGCCCCCTTTTAAAAATTATCATTGTTACACATACACACATTTATAAAAGAATTAATAAATATGTTAATACAACCTTCTGAGTACATGTAGTGTTGTGAATATACACATATGTGATATGTGTGTGTGTGTGTGTGTGCGCACGCGTGTTTATAGAATGTAACCCTGCGTGTAGTTTGGGGTAAGTGTTACCACATCAAAATACTGAAGACTCCCTCAAGCTGTCTGCCTATAACCATGCTTACTCTTTCTGGTCCCTCCCCTCTCTCCCTAACCCATAGCTACCAACAGCTCTAGAACTTACTTCCCTATTGTAACAGAAATGGACCATTCAGTATATAGCTTCTCAAAACTGGGTTTTAACACTTGGGGCTCATTAAAGTTGCTATGCTGTTCAGAGCATTCCATTGTACAGACACACCATAAATTTTTAAACTATTCAGCCACTGAAGGAAATGCAGGCAGTTTCTAGTATTTGACTATTATGAATAAAGCCACTATGGATATTTGAATACATGTTTCTGCATGAAAATAAATACTTAAATCATTGGAGGATGTGTCCAGTAGGGTATTTGCTGGGTCGCACAGTAAGTTTTAAATTTTACAATAATCTGCCAAACTACTTTTCAGAGTAGCTGTATTAATCTAAATTTCCTCCAGCAATATGTGAGAAATCCTGCTTCTCTATATACTTCTCAGCATGTAACATTGTCACTACAGTTTATTTTTGACATTCTTATTAGTATGTAGTGGTATCTTACTGTAGTATTAGTTTGCATTATCTTAAATGTTAATGATGCCCCACATCTCTTTTGTGTTTATTTATCATCCATATATCTCATTGGATGAAGTGCTTAGGTCTTTTGCCCCTTTTCTCATTGGAAAATTTGTTTTTGTTGTTGTTGTTGTTGAGATTTTAGAGTTCTTTATAGACTCTAGATACAAGTCCTCGGTTGTATAAGTAATTTGAAGATACTTTTCTTCTAATTTGTAATTTATGTTTTCATTTTTAAACTGCCTTTCACAGGAAAGAAAAATGCCTTAGATTTTGATGAAGTCTATTTTATTAATCTATATTGTTATGGATTATGCTTTTTCCTAGCATAATGTTATGTGGTGTTTATATGATGCTTTTGAAGAAATATTTCTCATGGAGTTATTTCTTTTGTTGACATCATTTGAGGCTTTTATGTATGCGTATGTATCTCTGTGTTTATCTCCATGTATATATCTGTAAGTGTGTGTGTGCATGCATGAACATATATTCCTGAGTATGTATGTACATGTGTGTACTTGAACTAGCTGGCCTAACTAGAAGAAGTAGAGTTTGCTGCTCTAATTATGCTTGTGAATAATTGTTAAATTCCTATACATTATGGTGGAATTCATGGAAATACATAATTAAGTTGTTTATTTATCATGCCTGCTTGTGAGGAGAAGACAAATAGCTCAGAAAGCTATAAATCTTCAAATTATCCTGCCCTCTATGCAAACTAAATAAGAAACATGACTACAAGGTTATATAAGGCTTTGAAATTCCCACTTTGAAGTATATATGGTTACACAACAGAACTCTTCAAAAATCGAAAATCTCTTTTCTTCTAGGAAAAGAGTATTTCCCTTGACAGTAGTTGAGCACCAAACCTACTACTATCTAGCACATGCTTAACATATCTACTCTGGCAAAGTCACCAATATCAACTCCACCTGGAACTCACAGTGAAAGACTGATTTTAACTGTTTTTATACACAGAAAACCAGATTCCAATCTGCATTACCAAGTACTAACCAGTTATATAAGCCAACTCTGGACTACAGCAAAGCTGGCTGGCTGATGCTATACCTTGCTCTGTACTAATACTTAAGTGCTAATTCCTGTTATTTCCACAATAATCACTTGCATTCAGGACCGAGAGTTCAAATTATTTGATTGAATATACAGTGGGAAATTCCCTCAAGAATGATGGGACAGAGGTCCAGATTTTCTATATTCAATTTTGAAAAACTTCTGGGCTTAAATGATGCTTTCCCCCAAAATGTGGTGTGATAATGATCTAAAAATAACTTAAGTACTCAACAGACCATGTCTACTTAGTCCATTTCCAGGTAAATATTATAAGAAGCTTATTAGTGGGATCAAGATAGAGCTTTGACCCTTTGTTAAAGGCAAAATAAATAATGTCTGTATCCTGGGTAGCTCAAATCCAAGAACTATTTGTGTGTTGTTCTTCAAAATTGAAAAATAAATTAGGCACATAACAAGGATTATGATATCTTTTAAGAAAGAGGGTCTTTCAAACATTTTACTAAATTTCCCCTGTCTCCTTTCACCTCATCTCCAGGATCACAATTCTGTAAATCGATGGCCCCAATACCTTTTCCTACATTCTAAACAGCTGATCTTAAACCAGGCCATTTAATCTTCTGGGAGCACCTCTAAAGTGTTTTGATTTGAATTGCCCCCTCCACTTTTCGGGTAACCAGCACAGCAAGCTTAGAGACATGTGGAGGTGGGATGCACTTTCGAAACAAATTGCTGTACGAATTCTCCTGAGAATGTTCCTCACAGGATCTGACTTAAAAGAGAATACAATGTTAAACTCCTACCGAGAAATACTAAGTCCTGCTGGTAGGAATGCTAGAAGGGGTAAATCTATCTGAATGTGCATAGAAACAGTGAGTTGCTTTCCAAATAGATTCACTTGGTCTATTGGGGGGGTGGTCTGTAAAATCTTCTTAGATCTACAGAGCTCATGATGAACTCCTAACTTCTCTTTACAGCAATAACTTAAGAAGATCGGGTACATTGCGTGAGTCACAGTCCAAGGAATACCAAAGTTGGTGAAGCTAAACGCTCCTACTCCCTGATCTGGAACTCCCCCTGCAGGATTCCCTAGGAATAATAGTCTTAGTTGCCCTGGAGGAGCTACAGAGAGCCCAGATTTGTAGGAGACCATCAGAACAGAGAAATGGGGGGGGGTGATTGGGGAATAGTTAGGGGGGAGAGGACTTATGGGACATATGGTGGGGAGGAACTGAGAAAGGGGAAAGCCTTTGGCATGTAAACAAAGAATATAGAAAATAAAGAAAAAATGTGTGTGTGTGTGTGTGTGTGTGTGTGTGTGTATGAAGGTTGGGACACAGCCCCTGTATTTACTTGCTAAAAAAAATTGTTAGTATATGATAGTGAACTATGTGGCATCTATACATATAGTGACCCTTTGGCCCTTTTATCTTAGAAGAGGGGAGAGTAAGGCCAAGATCACTGTTATTGGTCCTAAGAGCAACTCTCATCAGCTTAATGTGTCAAGAAGAGTGTCCATTGCCCTCTCTAGATGTCACCAGTACACTGAAAGTGCTGGGCAGGAAATCCAAGTTTCAGAATGGGAGTTACAACATGGTTTCATTAAAGAAAAGGAAGAGCCGCATACCCCTTAGGACAGTAGCTCAGGGAATGGCCAGAGAGGAGAGAGATGGAGTGAAAACCTTAGAGCTACCATACCAGCAGTTTGAAGGCTACTGTCCTTCACCACATCTTTGACTTTTCCCCCTCCACAAATAAAAACTTGGAAGAGCCCTCTCCAAGGTGATCAAATGCTCAAAGGCCCCAGCAATATCCAAAACAGTAGAGGGAATGCCCGCTGTGGTGGAAACCACCAAAATTGCTAAGGCAGAGGGCAGTAGTAAGGGGACTAGCAGACCCTGATGAGAGATAAAACTAGACACTTTGATCATTTGTTTCTCTTTCCTCTCTATGCCCAGAGATAGAAAACGGCGTATGCCAAAGAGCAGAAACTGTATGCTGTTTCTGAGAAAGAATGCAATGGACACTGAAAAAAAAAAAAAGGCAAAAGTCCCAGAAAAATCAAGGTTCCCACTGTAGGACTAACTTTGACCCAGAGCTGAGCCTTATGGTTTTTCTCTCTTAGAGCATGGAAAATATCTTCACTAACCTTCTGTGATAGGCTCCCGAAAGAACTAATTTTTCATGTTAGAATATGTTCCTGATAAGTGAAGTACCCAATCCAATCCTCAAAAGCCTCTCTAAGTCCGTTACTCATGACACTTGTTTTCTTTTTCTTTCCTTCATTTATCTTTTTGAACAACGATCTGAATGTGGTTAAGTAGGCAACATAGCACCCTGCTTCTGAAAGCTCACGATCAGAATAGTGAACGCATACACTTTCACTTGTTGCAAATGGACAGTAAAGCCGTGTTACGTCCTAGAAGCCCAGCCCGTGTTCATCCTCTAAGCTTCTCATCTCATCATGTAGCAGCTGGTGGGGTTGTTGTCATTGTTTTGTAGCCATATGGCACTAACTCACGTGGGGAGAGCTTGACTCTCGCTGCCTCTTTTGCTGCCCTTGTCCCACGGGTGGGCTGTAAGTGGCAGCTTCCCCTTGTTTGTCCTCTGTGGCAGGAATCTGATCCTGCTGTAGGGTAACACATAAGCTGGGCTCACGTCACACTTTCCTCAGGTACAGTTCTGTCTCTGTCCAGCCATTTATAACCGTTCATCTCCCTTCTGGGCTCAGAAAATAGAACCATTGAAAAGCAGCCCTGTCTACCATGATATCCCTGGATGATGTGTGGGAGGAAAGAAGGAAAATATGGCAGGGGCTTTTACTGAGTTGTGGAGGAAAATACAGAGCGACAAAGAGGAATGGCATTAGGAGGATAAACAACATTAAGGATGTTTGAAAAGCCACAGTCACATTCTTTTATATTTACCTGAAATTATATTACGCATTATACCTATTACAGCTATTCTATCTATTCTAGATGACAGATATTTAGAAGTTCTGTCATTTGGGGTGAATTCCTCCCATCCAAAGAACCACAGGCTATCCCCATGCACACCCATGTGTAGATTCACAACACTAACTGGACTCAGAAGGTTCGTTACATATCTATTAATTTGTTTAGAAATGTGTGTATATGCAACAATAATATTTTTTTAAAAGGGGGGGCATGAATTTGAAGCATGGGAGGTTTAGACGGAGATGAGGGGAAATGTATATTGTGTAACTACAATACAAATATATGAACATTTTAAAATAAATCTAATTTAAAAATTCTTGGATTCAAATGTCACCTTATGGTTTTGTTTTTTTCTTTTTTTGAGACAGTGTCTCATGTAGCCCAGGCTAGCCTTGCTCATGGTACATAGTCAAAGCTGAGTTTGAATCCTCCTGCCTCTACTTGCAGAGTGCTGGAATTACAGGTGCACAGCACCACACCTAGTATTATGCAGTGGTTTGACTCGCACTGTGGATTTCATGTGTGCTCAGCGAGCAGTCTACTAACTAGGCTGCATCCTCAGCCACTCCAATGCTAATTTGAAGCTACCAAGTCTAATCATTTCCAAAGATTGGAGACATGCTCTGCCATGAGCTTCCTATGTGACATCACAAACATGCCATGGGCTACGTCTTTCTTTATCTCCTTTACCAATGGAGAATTAGTTCCAGGACCATAATCTAGTGAAAGGAGTCTCGGGAACATAGATAACTTAAAGCTCTCAAAAAAATGTCAGAACTCATGTCCCTTAATGGTAGCAAATATAATATTATCACTACACAAACATGACACCTTGTCTCCTCCCCCACTTCTTCCCCTGGATATCAAAGCATTTATCAAATATTGGATCTGCCACTGTTTGCTATATTGTAATGTCAAATTACAAGATAATCCTAGAAAAATATATTTGTCAGTATTATTTGGTAGTAGATTCAGAAACACCCAGGACGACTTTTGTTGTTCTTGTTGTCACGGTGAGAGAATGACAAAAGGAACCTTGCAATGTAATGTCATTCCTTCATCCATCTAACAGGGAAACGCTATATGGATGTCACATTCCTATTTCTCTTATCTGCTTGACAAATCCACCTAAGTAAGACTCCAAGCGAAAATAACTGTACTCAGCACCTAGGTCCCTGCAGCAGTCTCTTCAAAGTGGCTTTCAAGTTAATAGTAGACTTCCAAAGCTCTTCATTCCAGGATTAAAGAAGCTCATCATTAGATTTATCACAAGGCTTATGTTAGGTTCTTAAAAATCCTTGTCGAGTTGAAACACTGATCTTATTCTAGACACTTCTCTTTAGCCAGAGGAAAACCAAGAGAGTGGGCTTGAAATGATACTATACCATTCAGTGGTGTAGTTATCTGCCTAGAATATGCAAGAGTTTCTGTTCAATCACCAGTACTGGAAAACATCATTAAGAACAAACAAACAAACAAAAACCAAGGAAATGGTATATAGGCTATGTGATTCTACACTGTCAAGAAGCAGTGATGGCTTTGTTGTTCTTGCCTTTTCTTTGTTTTGCATGGGGCTCATGCCCCTTTACAAAGGGAGGGAGTGGGCAGATAGAGCATTTGTTTCAAACAAAATTTAAGTGCCTTAAACACCATAGCAGCTACTTTGTTTTTGAAAACTGATGAGGAACAAAGCAGAGGCCTAAGCACTTGATTGTAGTTGGTCCTTAGGCTAACCTTACAAGGCAGAAATTACTCATCTCTGTGGGTAAAAAAGAAAGTGTTGTTGCTTTTTTGTTGTTTTAGTTATGTTTTTGCCTTGGGCCACCTAGCTAAGAGATGACTAGGATGGGATCTCAACTCAAACGCATCTTACTCTAAAGCGCCCACTAACCATGCTGCGACCCTTGAATCTTCACTTCACACCTTTATACTTACTGATGGGGCAGAGGCATTATTACTCTGGTGGGAGCAGATCTTAATAAGTTCACTTTCTACACAATCACATTAAAATGTTGGACAGAGAAATGTCCAAAATGCCTATGACATTTTCCCTTCCCACAATCCCTACCTTAAAGAGGAAACTGCCCCAGAGGAAGCCTTATTCACTACCTCAGAAATTTTTCTCACAGTGAATGATGGTAGCAATCTTAAAGCTATCCCACGGCACCGTTAATATCCTCTGAGATGATCCAGGCTGCTGTGGTAATACCACAGTGTGGCAGAGATGTAGTAAAACACAGCCCTGAGCCTATTAAAGAGCAGTAGTATTTGCTCTAACCAAGTCTTCATATACTTGTTTATTCATTTTTTTTCTTACCATGCTGTGGTTCAACCTTAAGTCTTTATCACTGCGCTACATCTTAGTCCTCTGTACTTGTTTTTAATGAACAAATTCCACTTGGTGTTGATGTCATATACAGTTTGGAGGTACGTAAAGTGCTCGCTAGGATTTGTAAGGACTCAAAACACCCTTGAAGATAGAAGTTTAAAATGCTTCCTGGGTATCTATGATTAGAAATATGCTTGTTTACAACTATGAAACGAGAGAGTTAAGTTTGCCTCAAATCACAGAAGCACAGTGGCATGGAATGGGTCTCTGAAATGTCAATGTTGAGACAATACTACTTGACTATTATGCTGATAAACAAGGTGTATTTATTTTTTATTTTGTGGGTATGGTTGTTTTCCTACATGTATGTCTGTGTGCTATGTGTGTGCAGCGCCTAAGGAGGTCACAGAGGGTGTTGCATCTTCTGGCCCTGTAGTTTCAGATGCTCGTTTAGCCACTGTGTGGGTGCTAGGAGCCAAACAGGTGTCCTCTGAAAGATGTTTTCTTCCCACAATGTTTTCTTGCCTACTATTCCGCTTTCATCATTCTGGTTTGCCTTTCTCCAAAGTAAGAAAATTGGAAATGTTCTTTTACTTCATCTCTTAATCCAAGTCTATCCCATCCTATGCTAGGCCTGAAATGATTCCTGCCTCCTTTGAATTTCAGTTTCTCTTATAGCCACTTTCAATTTCTTCTAAAGATCACAGTAGTTTATATACATTTTCTTAGTGCTTTGCTCGGATGATGACTGCCTGTGGGAAAATCTTATTTCCTCGCACAGTGTTCCACACAGTGTGGGTGTTCAATACATTATTTATTTAAGTATTTATTTAGACAAGGCCTCACTATGTAGCCCAGGCTAGTCTGAAACTTGTGATAACCCTACTGCCACAGTCTCCTGGGATTTATGGGAGTGTCCCCCAAAATGGCTTGAATGCTTTTCAGTTTCTTTCTTTTGTTTTTCTTTTTTCTATTTTCAATAAACAGGTCACCACCATCTATCACCTAGACTTTCGCAACAACTTAGCTAATGTTGAGTCCTGTATTATTTCCCTTCAGTGGGTTCTTTTCACTGTTATTTCCTTTTAATCGGGTACTTTTATGATGCTGCTCGCCTCACCAAGGACCTTAGGTGATAAAGTAGTGCGGAGGAAGGCCACATTCCTCTGCTTTTCCCTCTAAGCTCTTTGATAGCAGCCAATAGCTTTCTCGTTGGTTTGCAAGCACTTGCCTATGCTCCCACTACTCTGCAGATCTAAACTCAACAGATCTCACCTCTACCAGAATTTTCTAAGGATTCTATGTTTTGTTGGTCCCTTTTTTAAAAAGTGTGTGTGTGTGTGTGTGTGTGTGTGTGTGTGTGTGTGTGTGTGTGTTTGCATCTATATGCCAGAGATTACGGGTGCCTGTGGAGAGCATCACATCCCCTGGATTTGGAGGTGCAGGCAGTTGAGAACTGTCTAATGTAGATGTTGAGAATGTGAGATACCTCTTGAAGTGTTTTTCCTCATTTTTTCCTCTAGGAGTTTCAAAGTCCCATATGAGGATCTTTGAAACATTTGGAGTTCAGGTTTCTGCAGGGTGAAAGACAGCAACGTAGTTTGATTGTCTGTGTGCAGAAATCCAACTTATCCAGCACCATGTGTTGAAATCCCACTATTTGTACTACACAGCAACCGAGTTGCTGGCCTGGGGTGTTATTTACCTATCTCAGTGTACCTTTGTGTCTTCCAAATGAGAATGCAGACTTTACATATTTTATTCTTCTTTCCCTAACTAGCAAATGGTTGGTTTCAAACATTTAGTTAGTTTATTTAGCTGACCTTCTGTTAGTTTATTTCCTGAGTATTCGATCTGGTTTTTCTTTGTTTCCTCCACCATCTGAAGCCACTTATTTTAAGGTGCTATTTATGTAACTGATATTTAAGACAAAAAAAATATTGTTTTTATCCAATAGTTATTAGGCGACTGCTATGTGTTCAAAACTAAAGCTGAATCTTTGATAAAGATATATATTGAATCTTTGATAAAGATATGTCATTATTTTGACAGAAGTAAAGCATTTTCATGCTCCTATTACTGGAAACCTAACAATTATTGTGCTTTCTTAACCCAGCATACAATAGTTTTCTGTACTTATAAATGAAAACTTGGGTAATGAAATCCCAGAAAGAAGCTCACTTGCATTTTATCCTATAACACAGTAATCATTTTTAAGAATAAATTTCCTTTTAAAACTTGCATCTTCTTCCTTTCCTTCTACCATCTAATACTGCAGCCTCTAATTCAAGTATTTTTCCCTACCTACTTCAAGACATTTGTCCACATCCACCTCCCTTTACGGGTTTGGCTTCATTTTTTGACAGATGTGGGAGTGGGACTTTTCCATGTTTATCACCTTTCATGGGGAAATATGCACATTTGAGTCCTTTTGCTCTTGAGTCCTTCAATTCTAGTTTCCTTTAATTCTAGTTTTTCTCTAATCACCATCTTGAGCTCCAGCCTCATCAATATCTCAGACTTGAGACCTAATGTAACTGTTTAAGTCCTGTTCCTGTATTCTCTAAAACTTTACAACTCCAAGCAAAAATCATCTTCCACTGTTCTTCCTTCCAGAGTCATCCATATGAAACCAAACACAGACTAATTGTGCCAGCATCTTTGCTAACTATTCTCTGCACCTACTGTACTGGGTTCAAGTCCTCGGGACCTTGAACTTAGTCTCATGTCCTCATCTACAAAGTTAACCAGTGCAGTTCATCTTATATTTTGAGTTTTTCTTAAATCTAAATCTGAATAGATTGCTTTCAATGAAAAGGAAGAAAACTTGTAAGATTATTTTGCTGCTTAGAAAATAGAACAAACCTTTCCTCAACTGTAATTCAAGATACTCAGCAATATCATTGCCACTGGTTTCTCCACCCCTTTTCTTACTGATACACTAAAGCTTCTACTAAATGTATATACTTAAGATTCTCCTTCTCTCAGCACCCACTGATTGCCCATAGCTCTTCACCTAGAGGTGTGGCCATAGAAAATCTCTCCCACCCATGTGGACTTGTCAACTAGTGTTCTCATTATGCAGGTCATGCATAGGTAGTATATTGTTGAGAAATGATAGGTGCAGCTTCCTCGTCATGTTTGGAAGACAGTATCATGCAGCAGAATTTGTGGCCCCTTGCCTCTTACAATCTTTTTTGCCCCTCTTTTGTGACATTCCCTTAGTTAGATGAAGGTAGCCAATGGCTTTTGGGAGAGAGAATACGTTTTCTCCAAGGATGAGCCTCCTGATATGTTATCCATTTCCAAGGACTCAACCCTAAATACATGTACATACAAGTCACACTAAATGGACTCAGTAGATGAAATATATATACATATATATGTGTGTGTGTATGTATGTATACATATATATCATACATGTGTATACATATAAATGGAATAATGATAAGTAAAGAGAAGGTCATGAATTTGAGAGGAAGTAAGGGAAAACATGGGAAGAGTTAGAGGAGAATGTGGAAATGACTGTATTCCTATATGAAATTGTCAATAGATGAAAAAATTAAAATTCCTTTTGCCACATCAATCTCTTTTTAAATAGCTGTTCATAAAATTATCAAAACTTTAGGCACTGCTCAAATCTTGCTTCTGTCAGCCAGCCTTACACGACTGAGTAGATTGACGTCTCTATAGCACAGGTCTTTGCCAACAGGAATCCTCCAGTGAAAGCTTTCTGAATTAAACTCACATAATAGTCTATAAACTTTTGGAAACGCACTGACAGAAAGCAGATTAAATATAAAAGCTGGGCAAGCAGGTGCCAGAACAGTTAGAGATGCCTGCCCCACCTCTTCCTCCCTCCCCTTCATTTTATGAGTATAATAAAATGTTCCCATGAATTTCTATTTATCAGTGTACACACCAGATTACCCACCAGGTTGTTCAAAAGTTGGAGTATAGATACTTAAGAGTGAACGTATTACTCTGAATTTATGGCCATATGTCCTCTTAAACTAAATTTTTAATCCTTTTTTGTTTGTTTTAATATTATATTAAATGTGATGTGGGATAGAATAAGCTACTTTTAGAAATCTGTGTTGAGTGTCTCATTTACTGGCTTCTTGGAAGTTATTAAGGAATGCATCTACTTAAGTGTGAAGAGTCAGCATAAAGTCAATTAGTAACATAACGTTGTGAAGATTAGAAAAATGTCCCCTTTCCTAAAAATATTTTGTTTGCACTTGTCTGAAGCTGTCATAATATATTGATTTTGTTAGAGCACTTGACTTCTATCTAACAAACAACTGTTAGGATGATAACATACTTATGATACCTATGACATGAAGGATATCACCTCAGACCTGATGCCTTGATACAACATACAGCAGACACAAAATTATAATGTGATAATGTACATATCTATTCTTGAAATGGTAAGAGTTGCCTACCTCATTGAAGGGAAATGTTTTGTCCTTCTGATTGGCTGTGAGATGGCTGCTAGGGGTTCTATTCTTGATATTCTTTACCTTGGCTAAGCCATTTTCAAGCTCAGGCTGCTAATCTGACCACAGGCATTGATGTAACTGATGAAGACTTTTCTTTGATCAGTGTAAAGCTATTTCAATACAATTTGGACTACCAAGGGAACATTAACTCTTAGCTATTAGTCTTCATGGAAAAAAAAAACAAAACCAAAAACAACCCTGGACACCTACATCCAAAATCAAGTACAGGCTATAAGAAAAATTTTATACTAAGGTAATGAGTCAAGAGATTTTCAGTTAAGGCAAAAAAAATAACTAAATTAAGTTCTGATTAAAAATTAGGATTAATGAAGATTTCCAAATTACCAAATGATAAATAGCTATTAGCTTAATGTTACTCCTTGTAACATTATATTATGAATATAAATATTAAATATATTTGTATAAAAATAAATACAATATATTTTGTTTTGTGACTAGGCTCAGTGATAGATTACTTGCCTTGTATGTCCTAGGGTCCATCCCAGCACAGTAAAAAAAAAAAAACAAACAAACAAACAAGGAAAAATCTCTTTAGTCTGGCTATCCTAGGGTATTTTAGTAAATTTGTATTTGGAGGAGTTGGGGAAGTGTTTACAAAACTAAATATGTTTAAAATTAAAAGCTAGTAATTCCAGACAGCATGGTCAATACAGGGCTCCTCCAAGTACATAAAGTGCATCTATGGAAGTTTGAAAACTCTATAGCCCTCTAAGAGATACAGTAGCCTTGTAGACTAGGAAAGGGGAGAAAGAGGCATAAAGGGAGAGACTTGAGTCCCTGGCCAGAAAGTCCTGATGTGCTTCACAGTAGGCTATACTAGAGTATTAGAAGAACACAGGCCACAGCCATCTAGAACAACTAAAGAACCACAGTCTTGGCAGCAGTCTTTTGGTGCATCATCTTCTGGTTACTATATTTGGCTATAGGAAGACACACTGCATAAAAGTTAAGCATTAGTTTAATTCCCTCAAATACCAAACCAAAGAGGCTGAACTCTTTCAAATCATCCCCCAAAGTTCCCCAACCACTGGAAACAGCAGAACAAAAGTCGTCTTAATTGAATCTGTAATTAATGTTACACCTAGCTCATATGAGTTTAGGTCTCTTACAAAATGGCTTTGAGTTAAGTTTGCCTTGCTTTTATTTGTGTTGAATTGTCCTCTTTTATTGTACTTGATTTTGTAAGCTATTTCATAGTCTTTTTGGATGTAGGCAGAGTGTAAATTCTGAATCAATAATAAACAGTACATTCAATTTACGTACAATTGGCTCTTTTATATGCTCCATGTACAGTTTATAGTACACTGGGGCCTCTTATAAAATCAATGTGTATTCTACACTCATGCCCATTTTATAGGACTTGGAACAACTTTTCTGCCTCAAATGTTTACAGAGGCTTACAGCTTCATACTGGCTTTTACAACATATTTGTAGTCATATCAATGGTTTACCTAGTGTGGTGTCCTGCTCCGGAACACAACTTCCAGTAATAATCTTCTTATAAGAAAAGCAGTACCGTGAAAACCCACTTTATAGGGAGAGAGCCTCTCAAAAATGGCAATATTGCCATGAAGAGTATTATCTATCTCAGAATACAGTAAGCCAAATGTTAAACTCCAACTTGCTTCATTTTTTTTTTCATTTTTTTTCTTTACTAAAGATCCAGCAATAAATTAGGTGTGGAAATTCATGGTTATAGCAGCCTAAAATAAATAACTGGGAAGGCAATTCAGTTATAAACTCATTTTAGTATATAAGAGAAGTAAAGAATCATTATTTGTTTTATCTTAATATCAACTTTCCTTTATGATTCCATTAAAATATGATTCTATTACGAAAATGATTTTTAAAACACTGATTTAAATGATCCTCCAAATCAGTCTAACACATTTTATGGTTCTGTAGTACTGAAGATAGGAGGTTTTATAGAAACGAAACATGGTTTCTTTTCTCAGTATGTGAAACATTGTGATGTGGGAACTGGAGAGAGGGCCCAGAGATTAAGAGCACATGATGCTCTTCCAGAGGATCAGAGTTCTATTCCCGGCATCTGTGTCAAAGCAGCTCACAACCACCTGTAACTCCAGCTCTAGATCATTTGACAGCTTCCATGGATGCCTGTGGACATGCAGTCGTGCGTGTGTGTGTGTGTGTGTGTGTGTGTGTGTGTGCTTGTTAGCTACCTTTTTGATTTCAGTACAGCTTGCATCATCAAATTTATGTTCTATAATATTTCAGTGTATAGCCTATAAGTCTATCAAAGTGGCCCTTTTAATAGCACAGGGTCTCATTTTTCTGTCACCATGACCTTGCCTTTAAATAAAGTACAACGTCATGACTACAGATATTTTTGATGGTCACAGTTGAATTTGGTACTAATATTTCTATGTCAGGGAGGGGGAGCTATATTGTCCTCATAACTCAAAAAAAATCATCATTTTATCTTCTTAAACCTTTTATATCAAAGTGAATTTGTTATCAGAAAATTCTTCACACCTGAACTCAGTTCATTCTTCAAAACTAGACAGTGAAACTTTGGAAACCAGAAGCCTTTGTTCTTTTATTTAGATGGAAGAGTAATACTACACTTGTATAAAAAACATACAGTCAAAAATTTCAGGCATTATTCAGTGTTCTTAAATAGCCATGTAATAATCCTCTATCATCTATTATTCTGCAATAGCTAAAGTAGTCTACACTGGACATAAGACCCCCTGTGGTGGTTTGAATGAAAGTGGCCCTCATAGGCACATAGAGAGTGGCACCATTAGGAAGTGTGGCCTTGTTGGAAGAAGTGTATCGCAGAAGATGGGCATTGAAGTTTCAGAAACTTAAGCTGGACCCCACTTCTCTCTCTTCCCGTTGCCTATTGATCAAGATATAGAATTTTAGTGACCTCTCCAGCACCATGTCTGCCTGCACGCCACCATGCTTCCTGCCATGATGAAAATGGACTAAACCTCTGAACATCAACCAGCCCCAATTAAATGTTTTCCTTTACAGGAGTTGCCTTGGTCGTGGTTGTCTTCACAGTAACAAAACATTGGCTAAGACAGAAGTTGGTATATTGCTATGATATGCCCGACTTTGTTTTTTTTGTTTTTTGGGGTTTTTTTTTTGTTGTTGTTGTTGTTTTTGGTTGGTTTTTTGGGGGGGTTGTTTGTTTTTTGGGTTTTTTTGGCAGAATGTGGACTTTGGGATTTTGGATTAGGAAAGCAGTTGTATGCTTCAAGCAGGACTTGGGCCATACTACTAGGAGCACTAAGGCAACAGTGTTGAGGGTGATTTGAACTATGGGGACCTGGCTCAAGAGGTTTCAAATGAGAAGAATATTAGTAAATGGCCTAGAGACCATTCTTATCATATTTGGTGAGAAATGTGTCTGCTTTCTGCCCTTGCCAAGAAGAAAAAAAAAAGAAAAAAAAGAAACAAAAGAAAAAATCTGGCTGAAGCTAAATTGGAGAGCTATGGATTAACAGCTTTGGCAGAGATTTCCAGACAGCCTAGTATCGACTGTGTTGCTTGGATATTACTGGCCACTCTTACGTAGATCTATAATGAAAAGGAGCAAGCTGAGCAAAATGTGTACAGTTTGAGGAGAAAAGGAGCAGCAGGAATTGTAATGGACTCATGTCCAATGCTCAAAGAGATGATAACATTTAGACAAAAACCTAATGCTAAAATGAGTAAAGGGAATGGTGACCTTGGGGTAAGACCCTTCCAGGCTACGTTTCCAAAATGCAAAAAGGAATTTAGAAAAAAAAGCTTAGGACAAGGTATAGTAGTGCACACCTTTATTCCCAACATTCAGAAGGCAGAGGCTGGCTGATCTCTGAGTTCATTGCCAGCCTCTTCTATAGAGCAAATTCCAGGACAGCCAAGCTTAGGCAGTGAAGGAAACCAGTAAAATCAGAAAGTTGGTGAAGATGTATTTGAATGAGGGGGCCTGTTCCAGCCCCAACAAGCAACATAGCTTGGCAGCTTTGGCTATGTGCTTCTGGCTTTACAGTTACGAATAGAAGAAAGGGGTTATACAATCTCCTTCCTCATCTAAGGAAGGCTGCTGAGACATGTGTCAGGGGTAGCCTGTATGGAGGCCTAGAGAGGCCATTATGTGACGCTGTGAAGATAAACCCTAGATTGCCTTGGAGACCCCAAAATGTTGGAGATGCCAGAGCTTTGGGATACGTGCAGAGGAAAGCTGCTAACAGGGAGTGGAAGCAATTCAAAAGAAAGAAGTGTGCTGTAGCCAATAAAGCTGAAAGGACTTGAAGGTCTGAAGAATGCTTTGATATCAGACATGGAGATGCAGAGTTTGGGATTTGCCTAGCTAGTTTTTTTATTTTGCTTTAGTCCAATATTTCCTCCCTTTCCTCTGTTTTGGAATGATAATGTATATACTGTGCCATTGGATGTTGAAAGTATGTGATCTGCTTTTTACTTTGATTTTACTAAGGGTTGCAAGTAAGAGACTGCACAAGTCTCAGAAGAGAATTTGGATTTGTAGAATTGAGACTGTGATAGACTATGGGTACTTGTGAAGTTGGACTGAATGCATTTTACATTATCATATGACTGTGAGCTTATGGGATCCGGGGAGTGGCCTGTGGTGGTTTGGATGAAAATGGTCCCCATAGGCTCAAAAGTAGTGGCACTATTAGGACTAGAGCTGATAAGAACCCCATTAACTGATATGCTTTTATCCCATGTGAGACTATAGTGAACCCTGTACCCCCACCCCAAAAGGTCCTGTAGATCTTATCACCAATTAAGTATATTAAAACAAAAAGGACCATATACCTCAAGATCGCCATTTTTATTAGTTCTAGTGGTCAGGACTAATAACTTGTTTTCTGTTAAAAGGAAGACAAGGATGACAGGAAGAACTATAACCAAATAGGAGGGAAATTGTCTGTCATAGTGAGTACTAACTGAAGTTTGTGAGAAGAGAACCAACTTGATTTTTTTTTTAAATAAAAAAGTGCTGTCCTGGCTAGTCTTTGTGTGTCATATTTGTAATTCTAGAACTTGGGAAGCAGAGGGAGGAAGATCACCATTGCCCTAAATTTAAGACTATCCAAAGCACAGAGTGAGATCCTGTGTCAAAAACCCAACAATAAAAAGAAATCTCTTTCCTGCTTATGCTTAACTTAGATGTTTTTTAATATCAAATTACTCTCTATACTACAAGGAATATATTTAGTGAGGTCAATAAATGATATAACAATATGTTTAATGTAGATCATAGATGTAAATGATGCTTATCAATGGAAAATTAACACTAAAGTTCCTTATAAAATAGTACCCATAGACAACCGTTAGAGTCAGGGTTTAGAGAGTGAAGACTTCTCCAACTTTAGGCTATTGAAGACTGACAGAACATAGGGTTAAAGGAATCTCTCCACTGGTTTCAGGTCTTAGTGTTCCAAGCTTTGCCCCCCCCAGGTGGTTTTTATTTCCTGCCTCAAGCGTCAAAATCCCAGAAGAGGCAGAGACATTATCTGCAGGGAAAGGTAAATAAGAACCTAAGCTTTGAATTTGTTGCTATTGTTGCTATCAGGGTCTCACTGTGTAGTCCTGGCTAGCCTGAAACTTCCTGTGTAACCCAGACTGCCTTCAAACTTGCAGCAATCCTGTTGGCTTTGCCTCCTAAGTGCTGGGAGTACAGGTGTACAT
Organism: Apodemus agrarius; assembly: GCA_964023405.1. Lineage (NCBI taxonomy): Eukaryota > Metazoa > Chordata > Mammalia > Rodentia > Muridae > Apodemus > Apodemus agrarius. The sequence goes on from OZ030010.1 coordinate 13,925,953, forward strand.
CGCCATGCCCAGCTCAGTGTCGGAAATGTCGTCAGTTGAGTCTGACAGCAGTACTCTATGAATGCTGGTGCATTCAGTCTCCAGGCCCCTGTCTCATTTCAGAAGTATTCTGCAAAGCTCTAGGTATTGATTAGGACTTTCTGTCCCTGGTCTTCTTCTTGGGGAAAACGAGGTAAAAATCCTTGTCCTTAGGAGCCAATAATCTCTTTTATAGGCTCATTAAAGCAAAGGCTGAAATAGTTAAGTGTTATAATGCTTTTGAAGATGGAAATTACTAGGTGTTACAGACAAAGCTTAAGAATAGTCTTATCTTAATAATGCATTACAGTTGCCTTTTAAATTTCCAATTCAACCTTGGTTGGATCTTATATAGTTTAGTAATTCTGAATTGTTGGTTACATGCTGGATGAATTGGATCTACTATTTGTTTACAATTGTGGATAATCTCATTCATCACTTGTAGATTATACTTTCTTTCCTAGTCAGCGGCACCTAATTGAACATGAAATACTATGCAGTCCAGACAAAGCCATCAGTCATGTTTTCTGAAATTAGTATACCTTCCTGTATATTGGTTTACTTTTTATTTGTGAAAAAGTATGCTGAGAGAATTAGCTATTAACACAGTAAACACTTCAGCAAATCATGTGGCAAAATAAATAATCACTGCCAAAGTTTCTGTTTTGGCATCTAGGCATCTCAGTTACCAGCTTCCTTACAGTCTCATTTTTAGTTTGCAGACAGTGACACGTGACAGAGGTACAGAAATGTCAGAGTTTACTTTTGTGAACTTACAGTAGGAAGAAAGTAGGGCTGGTTCAGCTCATTTTCTTCAAGGAAAACAAATAAAAATGGAGAAAACAGGTGAAATCTGTATCTCAAAGTATAATAAGTAAATACGAGATAAACCTGCCATTTGATACAGAAGCAATCCTAACAATTGTTCTTGATAGGCTATATACTTTAAACAGCAAATACTTACCCAGAGTTGCATTTCAATCACATGCATATCAGTCATATCAAACAGAAGGTCAACTTGATAAACTTTAAGCTAAAATTAGTGTGTCTCCTAAAAACAATGAGGAACGATGAACACAATTGTAATTTTAAAGAAGTCCTACATTCATTGAAGCCTTACTGTGTGGATTACAAGAATAATTCAGTGGGGGAGAATCAGAAAAATGCATTGAGATATAATAATTATTTCTCAACGATGGACTACTAGAAGAATTTCATTTAGTTTTACAAGCTTTCTTGTTTCTCACATTCTGTTTTTTTGAGATGAGGTACATTGAGACAATTACTTATGCACGGTGAATACCCTGCAAAGGGAGATGGTATCTATGTCTATCCTTTATCACTTTCATTCAATGTAAATCTCATCCATGTGGTCTTTTCAACCATTAAGAAATCTTTAGCTTTTAGCACAATGCTTAGCACATATAGCACACAAAGCAAATACTCTATTATTTTTAAGAAAAAATGAACTTAAATTTTTTTCATCTTAGAAATAGCATTTTTTGAATTCATGAAAATCAAGTTCTATAAGAAAAAGACATCCAAACCAGCGCATTATAAGAGGACTGCTCCAAGATGGGGGTACGTCATTCCCCATGAGGAGCCTGGCTAACAGTTATTGCTGTTTGGTAGGGGTATGTGTCCTATTGGGAGTTGCTAGTGAAAATATCATGACCTTAAATTCTGATTTTTAACTCTTGATTCTATGTGGTATTCGAAGAAATGATGATGCAGCCACCCGCCAAGTAATTTTGGGTTGGTTAGGAAAGAAATTATATGGGTTTTTTTTTCAGTAGGTTTACTTTACTAGTAATTGGTTTAGATAGGACCTGCCTTCCTTGTTCAGCCTGGATGATGCTGCAGGTAGCCAAAATTATCTGCGGAAGTGGGTACCAGGCTGTGATTTAAAATGTACTGCCCTTCAGCCTTTGATGCTAAATTTGAGGTTCAGTGACATGGTTCTTTTCTAGTTCTTGTCTGTGGAGGGGCGGGGTTTGGAAGAGTACATTCCATTTCCAGATGTCAGGCCTGAAAAAAAGACCTTTTACTTTCCCCTCGGTTTTGAAAAAAATAAAATCTCTTTAAGGTGAGAAAGGTCAATGATGTTATTGAGATTATGGCCAATTTGTCTTGGGTTGAGAGAATTTATCTTTTTCTTTAAAAATATGTTCCCTCATGAGTCTGGAGAAAAAATAAGGTCCATTGATTTTAGCAAAGCTCTCAATATCTCCTCATGATAAAAATTTTTTTCTTTTTTCTCTCTATCTCCCTCTCACACACACTTTCTCTCTCAGTTCTTTCTTCTATGAGAAGATTCTTCTTACTTTCGTGGTGCTGAGGAAGTATTTTCATAGGCTTGGAGGCTTTCTTTTTGAACAATAGACCTCTACGAAAGAGGCGAAACTATTCTCCAGCTATGTTACAGCCAAGGGGTTACTATCTAGAATTGATGAAGAACTTAAAAAATTAAATGCCAAAAAGGTCCCCGGCAATCAACAAATGGACTAATGAACCAAAAGGACAGTTCTCAAAAGAAAAACTGAAAATTGTAAACTGTTACACCTACTATGGAAATAATTGTGGGAGTGCCTCATAAAAATAGGATTGCCAAGTAACCTAGCTATCCCACTCCTGAGTGTATACCAACAAGGCCACATCATGCTACAGAGGTACATGTAAATTTATATTTTATTGCTGCTATTTGCAACAGTAAAGACATGGAATCAACTTAAATATACATCATCTAATGAAAAATAATAAAAATATGTAAAAATATGATATATATATACAATGGGATTCTGAATATTCAGCACCAAAGAAAAATAACATTTGAAGAAAATGGATGGATATGGAAGTGATTAAGTGGTGTAACCCAAATTTAGTTCTTGGTATTTTCTTTCATATGCTAGTCTTAAGTGTGCAAGGTGTGTGTGTGTGTGTGTGTGTGTGTGTGTGTGTGTATTCTGGGCTTGGAAAGATGGCATCATATCAGATGGTTCACAACCATCTGTAATTCCAGCTCCAGGGGATCTGATGTGGTCTCTGGCCTTTGTGAGCGGCTATATACACAAACACACGCATTTTTAAAAATTAAATATTTTTTTGAGAGAGACTAGGCACCTGTTCTTTGGTCACCTGAAAGCAGTTGTTATTTATTTCATTTCTCTTTTTCTTTCCCCGGAAATTAAATCTTTATAAGATCAGAGAACCTTTATTTTAATAACTACAAGAAGATAAAGGGGAAATTCATGGTGCTAGGTCCACATATGCAATTCCAACATGCTGGAGACAAAGGAAAGGAGGCTGGCATGAATTTAAGGCTAGCCTGGTATACAAAACAAGTTTCAAGCCATATAGGCAGGGCTAAACGATGAGGTTCAGGAATGAGAGAAGAAAATGTATATATGAGGAAACAGTATATTCCACTGATAAAGGATTTTAAGAATATTTGTCCTTTGAAACATATATATATATATATATATATATATATATATGTGTGTGTGTGTGTGTGTGTGTGTGTGTGTGTGTGTTAAACATATGTATGTATACATATATATGTTAAACATTGGGAATAAGAGTAAATAAAGAGGTTTTGTGTGTATAGTCAAAGAGAATTTCCTTTTGGAAAAAAATCCCTTCTTAAATAGTTTTGCAATTTCTTCATGTATTTGTGAGGGATAGCAATTCATTACCTCGAGGCTGAAGGATGATATTTTCCTTTTCCTTTCTTTTTTTTTAAAGTACAGATGTAATTCACGTATCTTGGGATTCATGATTTTAATGTGCACACTCTTGTGGGTGACAGTGTGTTCAGAAGGTTGTACAACCATCAGCATTAAGTGTAAAACTTGTATCCCTCCTAAAGGAAGCCTTGCCCACCTCAAGCTCCCTCTCCCCCCTTCCTCCTGATAATCGGCCCCCTCCTTTTCTGTCTCTCTGGACTTGGTTATCTTGGATATCTCCTACAGCTAGAAGAAACGCTTTAGGGAAGCTTATTGGGGAGCAATGCAGCCAGAGGTTGCTAGAGCTTTCCTTTGGGATATTGGTTCTCGCCTCCATAATTTGTGTCAGGGGCTATGGAGTGGGTCCAAAATGAATAAGTGCTATGATCTTTTGAAAAGAAGAAATACTGTTTAAGATTCTCCTTCACTTCATTTCTTAACTTTTTTTTTGAGAGACAGTTGCTTTGTGGGCCTTGACAATGGCTAAGAAACACGTCCTTTTAGACGTCCTTTTGATAATTTTCAGATTGGGGATGCATTTTATTAATTACAGTGGTTGTATCTCCATTTTCTTTGCGAGAGTTGATCATTTTGCTCCTATCCTTAGCAGGATTTTATATTTATTCCCTTCTCAACCCACAAATGTCTCTGTGACTAATAGTTTCAAGGTCTTATGCTATGCTCTTTTCTTTTCAGGGTCCTCCTCTATACTGGAGCCCTCTGGGAGCACCAGGTGCAGAACAGAAGCCATTGCTTTGGAAATACGTCAGCACTGATGAACTGGTCTTAGATAAATGAGGGTCCTATGCATTACACAAAGCAATATATTAGTATTCCAGAAACTCTGCAACATACAAATGAATCAGTAGATCCTATTAGCTATCAGGCTTTGTCTTTGTCCTTAGTTACCCTACTGCCTTCTTTAGAGTAGCCAGCAAGTTTCCAATGCAAACAGAAACATTCTAGAAATTGTGAAGTATCATACTAGCAAAAATGATTTTGTAAGCCTTCTTACAATACTCTTTGGCCTTCATAGATTTTTCCCCTCTTCTTGGAAGTCATTGTGGGTAAAGGCAGTGCCCTTCGTTTTGGACTACAGACCTGAAGAAGCCTCAGCTGGAGATTTTTATAAATACATAAGAATTGTACATTCAGAAAGAAAACCAAATACCTCATTATTTTTTTTTTTTTGAGAACATCCTGCAGCAAATACTCAGGAGCTCTCAGAATATAGCAAATAAATTAGATGGTACCATTGAAATCTGACAAAAAGGTTAAAACCTAAGAGGAAAGAAAGTAATTTCATCCTGACCTTCAACAGGTTAAATATCTGAGTCTGTACTCCTAAAGCTGTTTACAGTCACTGCAAATATTCTGTACACTTAAGGAAAAACGTATTACCCCTGAAACCGACGCCATCACCATTAGTCTGCTGCTGTTGGGATAAGGAGACTTTTATCTATTTAAAAATCACTAAATAATATTTCTTTTTATATTTTCAATGGTAATTCTGAGTATTATTAAACTGACTCCATATATATGTACATATATATGTATGTACATATTACAGATATCATGGTATATATACATCAGGCTATTTAAATAAGCATTCCATTCTCACTTTGAAACTAATGAGAATGTATTTTTCTTTATTCTCAGTAGCAATTTCTGTGTCACTTATTGAACGAAACCAACAAAACCAATGCAACTCATTGCACCAGGCAAACAAATAGGTGAGCTAATAAAATAATCAAGTAAGATTTACCCAAGATTATATGTGATAAATGTTTATTATTTTGGCAATGCCAAACTTAGTTTATTATTTTCTTTTCAGCAAATAATAAAAAATTATTTTCATAATGAATGCTTATTCAAGTAAATATGTATGTAAAGCCACATGATGATAACATTTGGAAAAAGTCTATGCTTTATAAAAAACCATGTGTCCAAAACATCAGCTCTTTGGGCAAAAACTGTACTTTTATAGCATCGGGGTAGTGGTAATTACTATATCATTATTATTAACACGGATACACAAACACCTCTTTCTACAAAGCAAAGTCACAAATTTTTATTTCTCCCCACATTTTCCTCAGTCACTCATACAGTGTGATTATAATTTTATAACTGCTCAAAATCCATTAAATAAAAATTCAAATTGTCTTTCTTCAGGCACAACTGATAGAAGAAAAACAAATGTGATCTGCTTCATAGAAGTCACACCCCCATCCCCCCAAGAGAGTCATAGTGCTGTTAAAGAACCAATTCACACATCCTTACTTACATTTACTGCCACCAGGTGGGAGACCAAAGCTCATTTCCTGGGAATCAGAACAGTTTAGAAGGGGAGGACCAGATAGGTTTAGTCCACAAACCTTGTAACCCTGGCAGCTACCGGGAAAGAAAACATGAGGCACTTTTTCATAGTCTTATGTCTGCATAGAACTGCAGCTAATAGGTCCTGAAACCTTACTGAATGCTCCAAAGAGAACAGAGTACAGGCTAGAAGATGCTATCTATCTATCTATCTATCTATCTATCTATCTATCTATCTATCTATCATCTATCTCCTGCCTATCTGTCTGTCTATCTGCCTCCTGCCTATCTGTCTATCTATCTTTCTATCTCCTGCCTGTCTGTATGTCTCCTGTCTATCTGTCTGTCTGTCAATCTGTCTCCTGCCTATCTACCTGTCTATCAAAAAGCTATCTCCTGCCCCCCCTCTCTCTCTGTCTGTCTCTATCTATCTATCTATCTATCTATCTATCTATCTATCTATCATCTATCTCCTTCCTATCTGTCTGTCTATCTGCCTCCTGCCTATCTGTCTATCTATCTTTCTCTCTCCTGCCTGTCTGTATGTCTCCTGCCTATCTGTCTGTCTGTCAATCTGTCTCCTGCCTATCTACCTGTCTATCAAAAAGCTATCTCCTGCCCCCCTCTCTCTCTGTCTGTCTGTCTCTATCTATCTATCTATCTATCTATCTATCTATCTATCATCTATCTCCTGCCTATCTGTCTGTCTATCTGCCTCCTGCCTATCTGTCTATCTATCTTTCTCTCTCCTGCCTGTCTGTATGTCTCCTGCCTATCTGTCTGTCTGTCAATCTGTCTCCTGCCTATCTACCTGTCTATCAAAAAGCTATCTCCTGCCCCCCCCTCTCTCTGTCTGTCTCTATCTATCTATCTATCTATCTATCTATCTATCTCCCACCTATCTGTCTGTCTATCTGCCTCCTGCCTATCTGTCTATCTATCTTTCTCTCTCCTGCCTGTCTGTATGTCTCCTGCCTATCTGTCTGTCTGTCAATCTGTCTCCTGCCTATCTACCTGTCTGTCTATCAAAAAGCTATCTCCTGCCCCCCTCTCTGTCTGTCTGTCTGTCTGTCTGTCTGTATCTATCTATCTATCTATCTATCTATCTATCTCCTGCCTATCTATCCATCTATCTCCTATTGACCAATCTGTCTGTCTGTCTATCTATCTATCTATCTATCTATCTATCTATCTCCTGTCTGTCTATCTATCTCCTGCCTACCTACCTATCTGTCTATCTATATCCTGCCTATCAGTCAGTCTGTCTATCTATTTATCTCCTGCCTACCTGTCTGACTGTCTATGTCCTGCCTATTGGTCTGTCTTTCCTTTCTTCCTTCCTTCCTTTCTTTCTTTCTTTCTACCTCCTGCCTATCTGTTTGTCTGTCTATCTCCTGCCTACCTGCCTGCCTATCTATCTTCTGTCTGTCTGTCTGTCTGTCTGTCTCCTGCCTACCTATCTGTCTATCTATATCCTGCCTATTGGTCTGTCCATCTATCTATCTATCTATCTATCTATCTATCTATCTATCTAGCTATCTATCTATCTATCATCTATCTCCCGCCTATCTGTCTGTCTATCTGCCTCCTGCCTATCTATCTTTCTTTCTCTCTCCTGCCTGTCTGTATGTCTCCTGCCTATCTGTCTGTCTGTCAATCTGTCTCCTGCCTATCTACCTGTCTGTCTATCAAAAAGCTATCTCCTGCCCCCCTCTCTCTCTGTCTGTCTGTCTGTCTGTATCTATCTATCTATCTATCTATCTATCTATCTATCTATCTATCTCCTGCCTATCTATCCATCTATCTCCTATTGACCAATCTGTCTGTCTGTCTATCTATCTATCTATCTATCTATCTATCTATCTATCTATCTCCTGTCTGTCTATCTATCTCCTGCCTACCTACCTATCTGTCTATCTATATCCTGCCTATCAGTCAGTCTGTCTATCTATTTATCTCCTGCCTACCTGTCTGACTGTCTATGTCCTGCCTATTGGTCTGTCTTTCCTTTCTTCCTTCCTTCCTTCCTTCCTTTCTTTCTTTCTTTCTTTCTTTCTTTCTTTCTTTCTACCTCCTGCCTATCTGTTTGTCTGTCTATCTCCTGCCTACCTGCCTGCCTATCTATCTTCTGTCTGTCTGTCTGTCTGTCTCCTGCCTACCTATCTGTCTATCTATATCCTGCCTATTGGTCTGTCCATCTATCTATCTATCTATCTATCTATCTATCTATCTATCTCCTGTCTATCTCGTGCCTACCTACCTATCTGTCTATCTATATTCTGCCTATCAGTCTGTCTGTCTTTCTATCTCCAGCCTATCTGTCTGTCTGTCTGTCTGTCTGTATGTATGTATGTATGTATGTCTATCTCCTGCCCACCTATCTGTCTGTGTGTCTATCTCCTGCCTATCTATCTATCTATCTATCTATCTATCTATCTATCTCCTGCCTGTCTATCTATCCATCTATCTCCTATTGATCAATCTGTCTGTCTATCTGTCTATCATCTATCTCCTGCCTGTCTGTCTGTCTGTCTGTCTGTCTGTCTGTCTGTCTATCTATCTATCTATCTATCTATCATCTATCTCCTCCCTATTTGTCTGTCTATCTGCCTCCTGCCTATCTGTCTTCCTATCTTTCTATCTCCTGCCTATCTGTCTGTCTGTCTGTCTCCTGCCAACCTGTCTACCTCCTGCCTATCTACCTATCTATGAAAAATCTATCTATCTATCTATCTATCTATCTATCATCTATCTCCTGCCTATCTGTCTGTCTATCTGCCTCCTGCCTATCTGTCTATTTTTCTTTCTATCTCCTGCCTGTCTGTATGTCTCCTGTCTGTCTGTCAATCTATCTCCTGCCTATCTACCTATCTATCAAAAATCTATCTCCTGCCCCCTCTCTCTCTGTCTCTGTCTGTCTCTATCTATCTATCTATCTATCTATCTATCTATCTATCTCCTGCCTCTCTCTCTGTCACTCTGTCTCTCGCTCTATCTATCTATCTATCTATCTATCTATCTATCTATCTATCATCTATCTCCTGCATATCTATCTACCTATCAAAAATCTATCTATCTATCTATCTATCTATCTATCTATCATCTATCTTCTGCCTATCTGTCTGCCTGCCTCCTGCCTGTCTTTCTATATATCTCCTGCCTATCTGTCTGTCTCCTGCCTACCTGTCTGTCTCCTGCCTATCTATCTACCTGTCTATCAAAAAATCTATCTATCTATCTATCATCTATCTCCTGCCTATCTGTCTGTCTATCTGCCTCCTGCCTATCTGTCTATCTTTCTATCTATCTCCTGCCTGTCTGTCTGTCTCCTGCCTATCTGTCACTCTATCTCCTGCCTATCTATCTACCTGTCTATCAAAAATCTATCTCCTGTCTCTCTCTCTCTCTCTCTCTCTCTCTCTCTCTCTCTCTCTCTCTCTCATCTATCTCCTGCCTATCTGTCTGTCTGTCTTTCTATCTCCTGTCTGTCTCCTGCCTATCTGTCTGTCTATCTCCTGCCTATGTATCTACCAGTCTGTCTATCAAAAATCTATCTCCTGCCTCTCTCTCTTTCTCTCTCTGTCTCTCTCAGTGTCTCTCTATCTTTCTCTCTCTCTATCATCTATCTCCTGCCTATCTGTCTGTCTGTCTATCTATCTCCTGTCTGTCTCCTGCCTATCCATCTCCTGCCTATCTATCTACCTGTCTGTCTATCAAAAATCTATCTCCTGCCTCTCTCTCTGTCTCTATCTATCTATCTATCTATCCATCTATCTATCTATCTATCTATCTATCTATCTATCATCTACCTCCTGCCTACCTGTCTGTCTGTCTCCTGCCTATCTATCTACCTATCTATGAAAAATCTATCTATCTATCTATCTATCTATCTATCTATCTATCATCTATCTCCTGCCTATCTGTCTGTCTATCTGCCTCCTGCCTATCTGTCTATCTTTCTATCTATCTCCTGCCTGTCTTTATGTCTCCTGCCTATCTGTCTATCTTTCTATCTATCTCCTGCCTGTCTGTCTCCTGCCTATCTGTCTGTCTGTCACTCTGTCTCCTGCCTATCTATCTACCTGTCTATCAAAAAGCTATCTCCTGTCTCCCTCTCCCTCTCCCTCGCCCCCCTCTCTCTCTCATCTATCATCTATCTCCTGCCTATCTGTCTGTCTATCTATCTCCTGTCTGTCTCCTGCCTATCTATCTACCTGTCTGTCTATCAAAAATCTATCTCCTGCCTCTCTGCCTTTCTGCCTCTCTCTCTCTCTCCCTCTCTCTCTCTCTCTCTCTCTCTCTCTCTCTCTCTCTCTCTCTCCTGTCTGTTTCTTGCCTATCTGTCTATCTATCTCCTGCCTATCTATCTACCTGTCTGTCTATCAAAAATCTATCTCCTGCCTCTCTTTCTCTGTCTCTATCTATCTATCTATCTATCTATCTATCTATCTATCATCTATCTCCTGCCTATCTGTCCGTCTGTCTCCTGCCTGTCTATCTCCTGCCTATCTATCTACCTGTCTGTCTTATCAAAAATCTATCTCCTGCCTCTCTCTTTCTCTCTGTCTCTCTCTGTGTTCTCTCTCTGTCTATCTACCTATCATCTATCTATCATTACCTCCTGCCTATCTGTCTGTCTGTCTCCTGCCTATCTGCCTATCTCCTGCCTATCTATCTACCTGTCTATCAAAAAATCTATCTCCTGCCTCTCTATCTATCTATCTATCATCTATCTCCTGCCTATCTGTCTGTCTATCTATCTATCTCCTGTCTGTCTCCTGCCTATCTGTCTGTCTACCTCCTGCCTATCTATCTACCAATCTGTCTATCAAAAATCTATCTCCTCTCTCTCTCTCTTTCTCTCTCTGTCTCTCTCTGTGTCTATCTTTCTCTATCTATCTATCTATCGTCTATCTCCTGCCTATCTGTCTGTCTGTCTATCTCCTGTCTGTCTCCTGCCTATCTGTCTATCTCCTGCCTATCTATCTACCTGTCTGTCTATCAAAAATCTATCTCCTGCCTATCTATCTATCTATCTATCTATCTATCTATCTATCTATATCTATCTATCTATCTATCTAATCTATCTATCTATCATCTATCTCCTGCCTATCTGTCTGTCTATCTATCTATCTCCTGTCTGTCTCCTGCCTATCTGTCTATCTCCTGCCTATCTATCTACCAATCTGTCTATCAAAAATCTATCTCTCTCTGTCTCTCTCTGTCTCTCTGTCTCTCTCTCTCTCTCTCTGTCTCTCTCTCTCTCTCTCTCTCTGTGTGTGTGTGTGTGTGTCTCTATCTTTCTCTATCTATCTATCTATCTATCTATCTCCTGCCTATCTGTCTGTCTGTCTATCTATCTATCTCCGGTCTGTCTCCTGCCTATCTATCTCCTGCCTATGTATCTACCAGTCTGTCTATCAAAAATCTACCTCCTGCCTCTCTCTTTCTCTCTCTCTGTCTCTCTCTGTGTCTATCTATCTATCTATCTTTATCTATCTATCTATCTATCTATCTATCTATCTATCTATCTATCTATCTATCTTCTATCTCCTGCCTATCTGTCTGTCTATCTATCTCCTGTCTGTCTCCTGCCTATCTGTCTGTCTATCTCCTGCCTATGTATCTACCAGTCTGTCTATCAAAAATCTATCTCCTGCCTCTCTCTCTCTCTCTCTCTCTCTCTCTCTCTCTTTCTATCTATCATCTATCTCCTGCCTATCTGTCTGTCTGTCTATTTATCTCCTGTCTCCTGCCTATCTATTTACCTGTCTATCAAAAACCTATCTCCTCTCTGTCTCTCTGCCTCTGTCTCTGTCTCTCTCTGTCTCTCTGTCTCTGTCTCTGTCTCTGTCTCTGTCTCTGTCTCTCTCTCTCTCTCTCTCTCTCTCTCTCTCTGTGTGTGTGTGTGTGTGTGTTCTCTATCTCTATCTCTCTATCTCTCTATCATCTATCTATCACTATACCAGCTAGCAATATCACTGAGGAAAAACTTGCTTTTGCCACTTTCTTCTTTTGAATTTTCAAGCTAGTTTTGTGCTTATTTCACAGGATTTCTTTTGATACTGAGACTAGTATTGTTTGAGATTGTGTGTGAGGTGTATGTGTGGTGTGTCTATGTGATGTGTGTGTGTTGTATGTATTTCTGTATATGCTGTGTGTGTATTACTCTGTGTAGTTTATGTGTGTGTTGTGTGTGTTTGTGTGTGATGTGTGTATTTCTTTGTGTGTGGTGTGTGGATGTGTATATTTGTATATAATGTGTGTGGTATGTATATGATGTGTGCATAATATGAGTACATTTCTGTGGTTGTGTTGTGTGTGTAGGTATTTTTGTGTGATGTATGTGTATTTCTGACTGTAACTGAGTGTGATGTGTGTGTTGTGTATGTGTGTGTTACTGTGTGTGGTGTTTGTATGTGTGTGGTGTTTGTATGTGTGTATAATGTTTGTGTGTATGTGTATGTGACATGTGTGGACTGTGTTTCTGCCTGTCTTTGTGTGTAGGGTATGAGTATTTCTGTGTGTGATGTTTGTGTGTATGTGTGAATAGGGTGTGTGTGGTGAATATATGTGTGTGTATTTCTGTGTATTACTGTGTGGTATGTGAATGTGTGTATAGTGTGTGTCTGTGGGTCTGATACGTGTGTTTGTGTGTATTTGTGTGTGATGTATGTGTGTATGTGTATATGTGTAAGTGTATGTGTGTGTAATGTGGGTGATTGTGTGTATGTGTATTTGTATGTATGTGTGTATGATATGCATGATGTGTATGTCTGTGTGTGTTTTTATGTGATGTGTGTATATTTCTGTATATTTGAGTTTATATGTGTATGATATGTGTGATGTGTGTGTTGTGTGCATTTGTGTGTGATGTATGTGTATTTTTGTTCATGTGGTGTGTGTTTCTGCATGTATTTATATGTGTGTGGTGTATGTGATGTATGTATATTTCTGTTTTGTGGTATTTGTGTATGCATGTGTGTGTTTCTATGTGTGCTGTGTGTATGAATGTGTTTGTGTGTATGTGTGGTTGTCTGTGATGTATGTGTATTTCTCTATGTCCATGCTATGTGTATGTATGTGCAAATTATGTGTCTATATTTTTGTGTGATGTGTGCATATTTCTGTATGTGTATATGGTGTGTGTATATTTCTGTGTGTATGTGTGCTATGTGTATGTATGTGCAAATTATGTGTCTATATTTTTGTGTGATGTGTGCATATTTCTGTATGTGTATATGGTGTGTGTATATTTCTGTGTGTATGTGTGCTATGTGTATGATGTGTATATTTCTCTGTGTGGTGTATGTGCGTATTGTGTGTTTTTTGTGTGAATGCATGTATGATATGTGATGAGTGTCTGTATATTTTTGTGTGATGTGTGTATACTTCTGTATGTGTGTTTGAGGGTATGTGTGTATGATATATATGATGTGTGTTTTGTGTGTATTTGTGTGTGATGTATGTGTATTTCTGTATATGTGGTGTGTGTATGTATGTTTCTGTGTATATGTGTGTCTGTGGCATGTGTCATGGGTATGTCTCTGTCTATTTTTGTGTGATATATGTATACTTCTGTATGTGTGGTGTATGTATTGTATATGTGTATAATGTATGTGTATCTTGTGTGTGTGCTTCTGAGTGTGCTGTGTGTGTGTGATATGTGTGTGGTATGTATATGTACATGTTATGTGTGTATGGTATGTATATTTCTGTGTGTGGTATGTATGGGTGTGTGTTTATATGTGTGTGTATGTTATGTGTTATAAATGTATTTGTGGTGTATATTATTTCTGTGTGTGTGTTTTTTGTATTTTGCATGGTGTATTGTGTGTGGACTGTGTATGATGTGTGTATATTTCTCTATGTGTGAGTATGTGTATGTGTGTGTGTGTGCACATTTCTGTGTGGTGTGTGTGATATGTGTGTGGTATGTGTATGTATTACGATATGTGTGCTGTGTGTGTGTTTGTGTGTATGTGTGGTGTGTTTGTGTATATGTGTTTGTAAGTGTGTGTGGTATGTGTGAGATGTGTGTGTGTGGTTTGTTTCTGTATGTGTAGTATGTGTATGTGTGTGGTGTGTGTTTGTGTGTATGTATGGTGTGTTTGTATGTGTGTGTGGTATGTGTGATGTGTGTGGTGTGCATGTATGTATGCCTGTTTGGTGTGTGCACGTGCATGTATGTGTGTTTGTGTGTATGTGTTTTTATGTGTGTATGGTGTTTTTGTAGGTCTCTGTGATGTGTACGTGTGTATGTCTGTCTAGTGTTTGTGCTTTTGTGAAGGTGTGCTTGTGTGTATGTATGATGTATTTGTGTATATGTGTTTGTATGTGTGCATGGTATGTGTGTAATATGTGTGTGGTGTGTGTTTCTGTATGTGTAGTATGTGTATGTGTGTAGTATGTATTTGGGTGTATGTGTGTGTATGTTTGTATGTGTGTGTGGTATGTGTGCTGTGTATGCATGTCTGGTGTGTATGTATGCATGTATGTGTGTTTGTGTGTATGTGTTTTATGTGTGTGGTGTTTTGTAGGTCTGTGTGGTGTGTGTGTGCTTGTGTGTATGTGTATTTGTGTGTATGTGTTTGTATGTGTGGTGTATTTGTAGGTGTGTAGTGTGTATTGTGTATGTCTGTCTGGTGTGTATGCTTGTGTTTATGTGTGGTATATTTGTGTATATTTGTAAGTGTGTGTGGTGTGTGTGAGATGTGTGTGTGGTAGGTATGTGTGTGTCTGATGTGTGTACCTGTGTGTATGTGTGTTTGTGTGGTATGTTTGTGTATATGTGTTTGTAAGTGTGTGTGGTGTGTGTGATGTGTGTCTGGTATGTATGTGCTTATGTCTGTTTGGTGTGTGTGCTTGTGTGTATATGTGTATGTGTGGAGTATTTGTGTGTATGTGTGGTGTGTTTCTGTGTGGTGTGTTTGTATATGTGCGTGATGTGTGTCTCATGTGCATGTATATGTCTGTTTGGTGTGTGTGCTTGTGTGTATGTGTGTTTCTGTGTATGTGTGCACAGTGTGTGTTATGTGTGTGGTGTGTATGTATATCTGTTTGGTATGTGTGCTTGCATGTATGTGTGTTTGTGTGTATGTGTGGTGTGTTTGTGTGTGTGTGTGTGGTGTGTTTGTAGGTGTGTGTGTGGTGTATATGTGTATGCCTGTCTGGTGTGTGTGCTTGTGTGTAGGTGTGTTTGTGTGTATGTGAGGTATGTTTGTGTGTATGTGTTTGTATGTGTGTGTGGTGTGTATGCGTGTGTCTTGTGTGTGTGCTTGTATGTGTGTTTGTGTGTACATGTGGTGTTTTGTGTGTATGTTTGTATGTGTCCATGGTGTGTATGATATGTGTGTGGTGTGTAAGAGAGTGTATGTCAATTTGGTGTGTGTGCAGGCATGTATGTGTTTGTGTGTATGTGTTTGTATGTGTGTGTGGTGTGTATGTGTGTGTCTTGTGTGTGTGCTTGTATGTATGTATGTGTGGTGTTTTGTGTGTATGTTTGTATGTGTGCATGGTGTGTATGATATGTGTGTGCTGTGTAAGAGTATATGTCAATTTGGTGTGTGTGCAGGCATGTATGTGTTTGTGTGTATGTGTTTGTATGTGTGTGGTGTATATGTGTGTGTGTCTTGTGTGTGTGCTTGTATGTATGTATGTGTGGTGTTTTGTGTGTATGTTTGTATGTGTGCATGGTGTGTGTGATATGTGTGTGGTGTGTATGAGTGTATGTCAACTTGGTGTGTGTACAGGCATGTATGTGTTTGTGTGTATGTGTTTGTATGTGTGTGTGGTGTGTATGTGTGTGTCTTGTGTGTGTGCTTGTATGTATGCATGTGTGGTGTTTTGTGTGTATGTTTGTATGTGTGCATGGTGTGTGTGATATGTGTGTGGTGTGTATGAGTGTATGTCAATTTGGTGTGTGTGCAGGCATGTATGTGTGTGTGTGTTTGTATGTGTGTGTGGTGTGTATGTGTGTGTCTTGTGTGTGTGCTTGTATGTATGTGTATACATGTGGTGTTTTGTGTGTATGTGTATGTATGTGTGCATGGTGTGTGTGATATGTGTGTGGTGTGTAAGAGTGTATGTCAATTTGGTGTGTGTGCAGGCATGTATGTGTTTGTGTGTATGTGTTTGTGTGTGTGTGGTGTGTGTATGTCTTGTGTGTGTGCTTGTATGTATGTGTGTACGTGTGGTGTTTTGTGTATATGTGTTTGTATGTGTGCATGGTGTGTGTGATATGTGTGTGGTGTGTAAGAGTGTATGTCAATTTGGTGTGTGTGCAGGCATGTATGTGTTTGTGTGTATGTGTTTGTGTGTATGTGTTTGTATGTGTTTATGTGGTGTGTTTGTAGGTGTGTATGGTGTGTATGTGTTTATGTCTGTTTGGTGTGTGTGCTTGTGTGTATGTGTGGAGTATTTGTGTGTATGTGTGGTGTATTTGTATATGTGTGTGATGTGTCTCATGTGTATGTGTGTATGTATGTTTGGTGTGTGCTTGTGTGTATGTGTGTTTGTGTGTATGTGTGGCATGTTTGTGTGTGTGTGGTATGTTTGTAGGTGTGTGTGGTGTGTATGTGTGCATGCCTGTCTGGTGTGTATGCTTGTGTGTAGGTGTGTCTGTGTATATGTGAGGTGTGTTTGTGTGTATATGTTTGTTTGTGTGCGTGGTGTGTGTGATGTGTATGTGTGTCTTGTGTGTGTGCTTGTATGTGTGTTTGTGTGGTGCTTTGTGTGTATGTTTGTATATGTGCATGGTGTGTGTGTGATGTGTGTGTGTGGTGTGTATGAGTATGTCAATTTGGTGTGTTTGTGTGCATGTGTTTGTGTTTGTATGTGTGTGTGGTATGTTTGTAGGTGTGTGTGGTGATGTGTGTGGTGTGTATGTATGTGGTATGTGTGTAGGTGTTTGTGTGTGATGTGTGTGTCTGTTTGGTGTGTGTGCTTGTGTGTATGTGTTTTGGTGTGTGTGGTGTGTGTGTGACGTGTGTGACGTGTGTGTTTTTCTAAGCCTTCCTCAAGGAGGCAGTGTTTAAGAATATTCTTACCCCACCTAATATGGCAACCTATTTGTATTGAATGTTAATATACAAGTCAGCCGCTTGTGAATGCTACTTGCTTGAAAAGACTGCAGAAGAAAATGGCTACCTTGCTGAAGCCCAGCGGTTGCCAACTGCGGCAGAGGGCGGGGGTCTGAAAGATAGCAGAGAAGAATTGAATTCCTTAACAATGTCAACATTTACCTAGATCTTTTGTATCCTTTGAATCTCCAAGAGCCTTCATTAGTTTATCTACAGGTCCTTCCAGGTGGATACTTAGGGGTCCTCACTCTACAGAGAAGTGAATCAACAAATGCCTCACTCTTCTGAAGGGCAAACAAGCCCCTGGGGTCTCTGTCTCCTATTAATGCTGTCTCATACCAGCGAACCACCCAGCCAGTAGTTGTGAGCAGCTATCATGTAAAGGAAACGAACCTGATTGCCCTTGCCTCAATTCTCCCTATCTGGCAATAGATAGCTTCCAGTAAATCTGGTAAAATATGCTTTCCCAAATAAAGAGGAATTGTTTTCACTGAGGATTGGGGAAAATGGTCCTGCCCCCACTCTCCCCACCCCACGCCCGCCTGCCTTCCTGGGGTCAAAGGGGGAATGCTTCAGAAGGCCATTCAGGTAATTAAGGAGCCACCCCCATCCCTCCACGGTTTTCAGCCCAGTTCCCAATTTTTCACCTAAGATGGCCACAGGTCTGGTGATTCCTGCTCACCTCCCACTCACTAGCTCACTGCGGACCTTTCCTAAGCCTGCAGCGAGCCTCAGGGTTGGGGTGAGCTCCCCTGTCTCGCTACCCACCCTCCTCTTCTTGAAATCTCAGAAAAAAAAGAATATCTGCAGGGAAGGGGATTCATCCCCGAGATTTTATTTTATTTCCCCCCCCTGTGTCCAAGTCACTATCATCCTATTTTATTTATTTAAATAAATCCCCACCCCTCTGTCTTTTTTTTTTCAAACTTTCACTGTAGACACGTCATCATTGCAGATACTTGGCTTTTTCACGATGCCAGTTCTACCCCTAAAGCCCTGCATTCTACAAGTGTGCCGTCAAAGGGCAGCAGGATTTTCAAGACGTGTCTCTGGCAAGCAGCTGCATAGGCGGCCCTTATTGGCACGTTGCAGTATCTGCTATCTGCGTGTGCCTCTACCTGTGTGTTTTTCTTTGGGGGAGGCTAAAGTGAGGCATACGTTTTAAAGCCTTGTGATTTGCACCGTTTTTTTAGACTGTGGGGACCAGAGACGGGGAGAAAATGAGACACACTGGAGGGAAACATCGAAAACCCTCCTTGCTCCTGACATGGACTGGTGCTAGAGGACCTTTCATTCATTCCCCCCACCCCCCCACCCCCAAATAAGCGCAATGTTTCGCAAGGAATTGCTGTAGACGGGTAGGGAATGAAAGTTGTGGTTCGCCTGCTCTGCTCGCAAAACCCAACTCGTGTGTTTTTCACATTTGCTAAACCAGGACTGCAGTACTATTCCAACTGGTCCTGGCTCGGGATGACAGTTGCCCGCTTGTGACGCCGCGCGTCACTGTATCACTGTGCTTGCACCTACCTGCTGGGAAATCCTGCAGACAGACAGAATGGTGGCTCCAACGCAGGCTCTCCCCCTCCTCCCAGCGAACCTTGCCCTTCCCCTGCAGTGCGCGTGGGCGCCGCCCTTCCCCTCACCTCTGCCTGGAGTCCCAGTGCCCAGCAGTGGACAGAGGCACCAGGCACCTCCCTGGAACGTCTTCAGCTGCATCTCAGCTCATGTGCCCCCTCCTCCTCAGAGGCAGGGAGGGGGGCGAGCGGGCAGAGGCTCTGCAGTTTGGGCCTCTGCGGCAATGACTGTGGCAGAGGTGTGTCCCATCGCCCTCCCCCCCCCTCAGTGTCTCCCACTCTAGTACGTCGAGCCAGCCCCAAATACTTAAGGTATCTTGCGTGCCCCCGGGGTACCTTTCAGTGCTTTTTTTCAAGATATAGGTGCCCACTGCACTGTCACTTCGTCCTACGGGGGAAGCTGCTCTGACTCCCGCTTGTGCTGTCACCTCTTTCCCTAATCTCCAGAAGCCTAGTCTCTTTTCCCACATGTTGCTTCCCGCCTCCCAACCACTTCCCGCTTCCTCGCCACTTCCCGCTTCCCCGGGTCTCCCATTCCCACATCTTTCTATTCACTGAGTGGTAGGCAAACGGATTCAAGGGATACCCGGAGTCCAGCAAACTCCATAATCAGCCGACCTAGCCTTGCCCGCCCCCGCCCCCCACCCAGGGGTCTTTTCCTTACCTTTATTCTGGACCACGTAGTTGGCGGTTTGGGCGACGGCAGAGGCAATAGCACTGGAGATTCCCGTCCACTTTGCTCTTCGGGAACTACCTGCAACAGATGTAGTGCCGGACTCATCTTTAGACAGGACTCTGGAATTGGCTCTGGCCATGACTCTGGGGCCCTCTCCATGGCAGGTTCTGGGGCTGGTTCTAGGGCCAGCCCTGTGTCAAGATCTGGGGTCGGCTCTCTAGTCGGTTCTGAGGCCAACTCTAGGGTTGGCTCTGGGGCACGTTCTGGGACCGGCTCCGGGGCCGGTTCTGGGACAAGTTCGGGGGCCGACTCTGGGGCCGGCTCTGAGTCTGGTTCGGGGGCCGGCTCTGGGGCCGGCTCTAAGTCTGGTTCGGGGGCCGGCTCTGGGGCCGGCTCTGAGTCTGGTTCGGGGGCCGGTTCCGGGACCGGCTCTGAGTCTGGTTCGGGGTCCGGCACTGGGTCCGGATCTGCATCTGGTTCTAGGGCCGGCTCCGGGTCCGGCTCTGGGGTTGATTTTGCTTCTGCTTCTGTGGTTGGTTCTGGAGTCGCCTCTGGACAGGGTCCCAGAGCAGGCTCGGGTACTGGTTCTGGAGAAGGCTCGGGGAATGGTGGAGGAGCAGGCGGCGGCGGGGCCGGCGGCGGCGGGGCCGGCGGCGGCGCGGGAGGTGGCGGCGGCGGCTCTGGGGACTCAGCAGGCTGCTCTCCATCCTGAGGCTGGGCAGTGCCCTGGGCCACCGAATCTACACCGTCCATGGCAGCACACCGTCTGAGGTCCAGGCAGCCGGGGTCCCTAAGCTTGGAGGGCTAGGGAGCCCTTGGGCGGTCCACCCACTCCTATCTGACATCCCTTTGCAGGGTGCCAAACTTTGCACCCGCTTCGCTCCATGGCTAGCGCAGCTCTGAGGTCTGATCCAGGGGCGCGCAGCGTCTCGCGGAGCTGGGACACGCCCCTTGGTGAGCGCACACCTCTTCGTAAGCAGCTACGGGTTTGATGGGCGGGAAAGAGTAAGGCTTGAGAACGCGACTGGGCAGAGCGCTTGATGACCTCTTAGCGACGTGCGCAGGAAAGGAGGGGGGAGGCAAAAAAAAAAAAAAAAAGAGGAGGGGGAATTGAGTGGCTTGTGGGGAGGACTTGGAGCCCGGCCTGGGTTAACCCTTTAGTGGCACGAATGGAGGTGGGAGGGAGAGACAGAGAGAGAGAGAGAGAGAGAGAGAGAGAGAGAGAGAGAGAGAGAGAGAGAGAGAGAAGTTGAGGGTCTTTGCAATCCATCCACATTCTACGGAGGGGCTGTTGGTCTTAAGCTTCTAGAAGGTAGCTGCCCTCCTACCTCAGCAGCAGGTGGATCTAGCCTGGGACCAACCTCTTGCCCAAGTCAGGATGGACAAGTAATCCCTTTTATTTAACTCAGGAAAAGAAATTAACCTGCGGAGACTGGAGAGAGAGAGAGAGAGAGAGAGAGAGAGAGAGAGAGAGAGAGAGAGAGATGAAGGTGGGGGTGGGGAGACACTCCTCTGAGTTTCGGGGGTTTTGTTTGTTTTGTTTTGTTTGTTAGTTTAATTCCTGCGCTTTTCTAAATCAGAGCAGTTGAGGAGGCTGCTATTCCGTACCGGGGTTTGCGGTGCTTTGGGAACGGAGTGCGACGACGAGAGAGAACTGGAGCCCTGGCTTCCTGCAGCCTGCAGATGTAGCCCTGAGCACCAGACAGCAAGGCGAGAGAGTGCCCTGGCAGTGGTGGTGGCTAGGCTGCGGGCTCAGCAGCTGAGGCTGTGCTCAGCTCCGCAGCTATCTGGCATCTCAGTTCCCAGGCTTTGCCATAGGAGACACTGTCTTCTTTTAGCTGGACTTCCTGAGCAACTGCGGACTTTCAATCTAACGTGTGAGTGTCTGTCTCTATGTGTGTGTGTGTGTGTGTGTGTGTGTGTGTGTGTGTGTACCTTTGCAAACGATCATATTCTGGACTGAGGAAAAATTCATTTCAAAACCCCACACCTCGGTTTTTTTTTTTTTTTTTTTAAGCTCCTGAAGCACTCTGACATTAGGGGTGGAAAATTATGTTGCAGAAAGGACAGGTCGCTGCTGCAGCACTCTTCCCACCAACGACGTTAGGAGACTTCAGAAGCTGTATCCTTGTTAGCCATAGACATATACCTACAACCCATCATCTTAGACCTAGACATTAGACGCCAATATACTGCCAGATAGAATTAAAATTTGAGAAGTCTTCCCATCAAGGCATGGCTGGGTGGAGGAGGAATACCTATAAACCTAATTTGAAATATGACAAGTGAATTTATCTCCCACACAGAGAACGCTGCAGTTTGGATGGCAACCCTCCATCTGCAGCCCCTCCTCCATCAGTCATCTTCCAGAGTACAACATCCACTGGCCCCCAGTCCTTTGTGAACTGATACTCGCCAATAATTTTCTCGAATCTGCAGTCTTTTTGTCTGTTCTCAACACCGTCTTAACAATGAATACCACCAAAGGCAGTTTCATATATGCCTACACACACACACACACACACACACACACACACACTGCAAAGGCCAGACTCTCTGATGCAGTGAGTGTTTCTCAGACACTTTCAGCAGCATCTTTACTCAGACCTACCATTCTGCATACACGTCACACTGCTTGACAGCTCCTAAGCCCAGAATCTCTAACCTCTGGGAAGGGAGAAACCCAGGGGGAGCGGAGACCCCCCCCCAACACTCTTACTCGGCAGGCCTCTCTTCGCCAGTAATCCCACCTCTTATGTGCCCACCTACTTCCCCCTCCTTGGGACTTTTGTCCTCCCTCAGATCTCACACTCAAACAAGCTGCATTAACCTCATGTGTTCCTGGGGGAAGGCCACAAGTGTCAATCTAACCAGTGGGTAAGCCCAGGCTTGGAGGTCATTTCTCCGGCTTTTATACCCTAGTGAAAACAAAACCGAATAATGAGCAAACAAACAAAATGCTTCGAATGAGCTGGTGTTTAATGTTGAATGTTCCTTTTGCAAAGCTTCAACACCGAGTCAGGAAAGGCTGAAGGCTGTGAAGCCATCAAACAGGATGGCCCTCGGGTTTCGAGGCAGATGATTTTGTTATCAAGCATGACGGCACTAGGAGACAACCTGGAATGATCGCTTTATGTATATTCCATGAACTCTTGTTTACAATTCTGTCTGTGCTCAGTCACGACAGGTCTAAAATTTACGGTGTGATCTCTTGCTGCAAGATCATTTGGGTGCTGTTTGTGTTGTTTGGCTCCTGGAGGGCAGGTTACTGGGCACATATACTGACAGAACTGTACTATGATTAGCTTGGAGTCTTTTAAAATGGTGTTTCAGTACTTCAAACTATGTCTGTCACAGATGGAGAGCAAAGGCTGATTTGTCTGTTTTTGATCGTTCTTCTTCTGACCAGGTTTGAATACCATGTCTAATATATGACTTTTTTCTTTTTTGATAGCAGCGAATCAGCAAGGTTAATTAGTGCCTGATCTGGGGGGTAATTTGCTGCAACTAGTATACTTCCTCTCCTCCGTAACCAGGTTTTTTTTTTTTAAGCAAAACCAGAAAAAGCTTTGCTTAGAAGAGATGCTAGTGTATGTTGCTCAAATTCTAATCCAGTGATGGAGCCAGGGTAAGGTTTAGGAAGTGTTTGCTAAGCACATGCACTGCAGGTTAGTTTTTTTTTTTTTTCAGTGCTTTTCAGCAGAATGTGGTACTCCAGCTAACACTCTTAAACTAACTGTTTAAGAAGAGGCTGGAGAACCATCATAACATTAAAGCTCTTCCTCCTCTTTCTCATTGCATTTTCATTATTGAACGTGAGCGATAATATAGTGCTAGAGGGCCCCTAGTATTAAAGCAGTAGTTATACATTTCACAAGTCCACGTCTTTTACAGGATAGTTGAATGAAGTCAGTGTGTTTTCTGAGTCTGAGCAGCTGCCCACCTCCCCCACTGTTGCCAGCTTGGGAATATTTAAAGCCCCAATAGAATCTTTTCTAATAATCTCCTGAATAAAATAAAGAGATGGGGTGATGAACAGCATCATCCTTCCCAGAAAAATTGTAAGCATCTAGGGGCTAGTGAGATAGCTCAAGGAAGAAGGTAGACGATTCTGACAGTTTAGGTTGGATTAAATGCAAACCTGTCATCCTTTAGTCAGTTTGGTCTCCTAGGGTTTAAGAGATACAGGGTTGTAGATTTTAAAAGGCATGTTCTTATAATGCATTTTGACTTCTAAAGTACATCTGAATACATTGTCTCTCTTGAGCCTCATAACTATTGTCTGAAAAGGGAAGTTTGGACTTCCATTGCACATGCCTACGCCTTGATTTTTATAGACAAGAAAATACAAGTCCGGTGAGATTAAACACACCGTGTCTTAGGACACAGAGATAATTGGTGGCAGGACAGACATTTAGAACTTGGGTTACTTAACTTCCAGCTGAGAATCGCTAGAGCCCAGTGCTGATCTGGGGACTGTAAGACAATAGCTATGTAAATACTCTCTGTAGCAAAGTGAGAAACTGTCCAAATACCATTTTTACTTTTGTATTTGCATGTGCTCTCTCTCTCTCTCTCTCTCTCTCTCTCTCTCTCTCTCTCTCTCTCTCTCACACACACACACACACACACACACACACACACACACACAGAGACAGAGAGACAGAGAGACAGAGACAGAGACAGAGAGACAGAGAGAGAGACAGAGAGACAGAGAGAGAGTTAATGACCTGCTCACTATAAGAATTCTCTGTTTAGAGGAATCGTATTTAATATGTATGTAATAGGATGATCCACCCACTGTATGTTTATTTTATTTGTTTTATTTTTATGTTCTCCTGAAATGAAGCATCCCATAGTTAAGATGCATTTACTGCTAGTCCGAAGGTTATATAGTCCAATTAGAAGCCATGGGAAAAAAAAAAAAAGAAGAGGAAACAGAAACCAGAAACACATTCCTTCCCAGAAGAATCATAAGAACCTGGGGGCTAGCGAGATAGATAGCTCAGTGAGAACAAGCGTCTGCTTCCAAACCTGACAGTTTGAGTTCAAGCCCCAGGATCCACATGGTAGAGGGCGAGAACCAAGTCCTACATTTGGAGTCTGGCCTCCTCCACGTGTGCCCCGATACACGTGTGCATGCACACTAAACCTATATTATGTCGTCAAATTTCATCACCTGAAAATGGAACGAGGGATGCTCACCAAGGTAGCTCTGTGGACTGTGGCAAAAACATATCTCAGTGGTGCTGTGTGTGAAGCAGGGATGACATACTAAAAGGAAGCATATCTGGAAGTAGGTCTATTAGTTACCAACGATCAGCAAAGGGCAAGTACACAATATTTTGGGGCAAGGAGAAAAGAAAGAATTGCAACCCATGGTGAGAGTGAGTTGGCTGATCTGAGGACAGGAAACCACACCAAGGACTGGAGAGAGTTAGGGAAGAGTAATAGAAGTAGTAATAGAAGGTGTTCAGCCTACACTGTTTTTGTTTTAAAGCCAACTGAGAGCCAATAGATGTTGATTTAGTGTAGAGATGATATGGTGAAGCTAGTCTATGAGAAAAATTATTCTTGACAGTACATTTTATTCTGGAAGCATCTACTAACCTACTTTGGTTCCTTGAAGTCATATCTAGTGCATTTGATGTCATTTGTAG
This sequence comes from Apodemus agrarius, assembly GCA_964023405.1. NCBI lineage: Eukaryota > Metazoa > Chordata > Mammalia > Rodentia > Muridae > Apodemus > Apodemus agrarius. Next base: position 13,951,000 of record OZ030010.1, read on the forward strand.
AATCACAACTGTTCATTTTGTTGCTGCAACCTGTAGTTTTCGGGCTGTATTGCCAAGGCTTATGGGCTATCTGCTGGCACAGTTTGCTTAACCACCTACATGTACATTTGGACTCACTCCACAATAAGCCACTGATGGACACAATATGCTAATGGAACTTCTTTTTTTTTAACTGCTTCTTTTTATTTTATGTGTATCATGTTTGCCTGCATGTATGGCTATGCATACCTGAGACCAGGAAAAGGCACCAGATCCCTTGGAACTGGAGTTACAGATGGTTGCAAGCTGCCATGTGGGTGCTGAGAACTGAATGCAGGTCATTTGCAAGAGCATCAAGTGCATCAAGGGCTCTTATCTCTCCAGACCTGCTAATGCAATTTCTAATATGAAATACTAACGATGAATAATCAGAGGATGAGAGAAAAGGACTTTGTAGACAGAAGAAGTGAGATAGTTGTGGATCTGAGGACACTTTGAAGGCAGGTAAGAAAAAAATAGGTCTTGTAGCATCTTTGACATACTATGGCTTAGAGATGGCAGAAAGAAAACAATGATAGGCGTTGGTTTTTTAACTCAATGTTACTTGTCTAACAAGCATAAGAAAAGAAGGAAATAAGGGTGGGGGGACAAGGGAGGGAGGGACGGAGGGAAGGAGAGAAGGGGACACTGTGTGGACCTTGCCTATAATTACAGCATCCCAGAGGCTAAGGCAAAAGAATTTTGAGTCACAGCTATCTTGGGGCTATGCAGAGAACTTGTCGGGTCTCAGAAGATGGCCGAAACACCAGATGATTGGAGTTAAATTGTCGCTGGTCCATCTGAGAATAATCACCTGTGAAAGATTAGGAGAAAAAAATTAAAACACCTGTTATGCACACAAAGATCAATAGGATCATTACTAGGATTATGATAGCCATAACCTGTTTGTTCCATGGAAATGTAGAGATTTCAGTTCCAAACGTTTTGCCGAGTGATATGATGCTTCATATATAGTTTAACTATGATTTTGTATATCATATAAAGCAGACAAGAGATTAGTAACAATTTTAGGAATATATCCTTTGAGTTGAATTAAATGGCCATTGTGAAACATCCCATCTAATAATCATTTTTAAGATAAAAGAACTAGTTCTGACATGGTTAATGTACTGTTGCAAATTATTACAATCATCCTCTTGAAGAGATAACTGGAAATTCAGAAGCACTTGAAGTGGGTGAGAGTCCAAAGACCTAACAGCTGTCATAATTGATATCTCTGGCATAGTCTTGGACCCATATAAGGAATGAATTTTCATTTTGAATCTAGGAAGACAGAAAAAAAGGCTAGCCATAATCAAAGACATCTGTTTAAAAGGAATAACATTACTTAACATTTAGATTGTGTTTGGTATTTTACCTAATTTAGATTAAATGTAAATTGGTGTAGTGATGTAGACTTAAATTTTTTATCATATATTACTTGCACAAAGTAATGGGTTTTCATTATGATACTTCACACATGTATATAATGTAATCCTGTTATCATACCCCATCCCACCTCCAGGCACTGTTCTCCCTCTATCTCCAAGCCTACTTTCTGTGATGAGGGGTGAAAGCTACACTTTATCTATATCATCTATAATCTGTATCTATTTCACATACATCTATATTTGCGTATAGGCATATATATGCTTAAGTATTAAGAATGCAATTAGAAATCATATTGGTTTAAGAAAGTGGCAGTAGTAGGATTTGCTGGAGGTTCCATATCCTCACCAGCCACAGGTCGTGGGCTAGGTTTACAGGAGCAAGCATGAATTCCCTACTTTTGAGAGAGCCTAAGTCCAATTTGACAGCCATTAGTTACCCATGAGACATAAGTGCCTTTGGAGATAGTGTGCCTATCCCCACTGGCACACTATCATGTGTGGTCATTGCAGTTACATTTTTTTTGAGGGAGGAGAATTGTTGTCAAGGAAAAAATGTCTTAAGCTCTTTAGTAAAACTGCATTTTCCCCCAACATATTTTTGATTCAGAAATTATTGTACAAATAATTTCCAGGTACAAATAAAAACTAACTATATATACTTTATATTTTTCTAAATTATCCAAGAGCAATGTAGACCCATTGTCCTAAACGTATGGTCAACAAAATCTTGTGCAAATGTATGTATAGTATTTTAATATGATAGAAATTTCCATTTTTCAATGAAACTACATGTTGATTAAAGTAGAAATTTCAGTACTTCTTTGTATGATGAATAAGTATAAATAGACCATTTAAAGCCATTCTAAATCTTGGCTACTAATGCTGCGTTCTAGTTGAGGAACTAAGAAAAATTCAAGTTATGTTGTCACTCTTCTCAATCATAGACCAGATGAAATTTGCACATCTTATATTTACTGCTATAAAAACATTGAAAGTAGTTATATGACTAATTCTAGGAAATTGAATAATCATTTCTGTTATCGCAAGGTAAAACTGTAAAATGTTTTAGGAAGAGATGATGTAAACAGGGGGAAGCATAAAATGTCATAACTATATCATCAATGCTTTTAAATTAACAAAAAAGAAAGACCAGTTTTCTAACCAGAAAGGATTGAACATTAAAACTTTCCCTCAGTGTTCATTTGAACAAGAATTTAATACCAGCACCACTTAGTGACTTTCTCAAATGTCCAAAGAGAATCAGAAGGGTATCCTTTCCAAGTTTTAAATCAGAAATCAGAAATCCAGCTGGCTAATCTTGGGACTTGGATGGCACAATGAAGAGGAACAAGAAAGGTGTATAACTTGGTGGAAATACCAAAAGATTGCATGATGATCTTGCTCTGGGACCTTTGTGGCTCCAATGGTCAGATTGACATTTGATCCAATGAAGTCATGATCTTTGCTCAAGAAAATCTGGATGAGTTCCTCAGTATAGAGTAGAGTAGAGTAGAGTTCAGTAGAGTAGAGTATCCTCTCCAGCAGTGGAAGGGGACAATGGCCACTCTCAGAAGCCACTGAGAGAACTGTTCACCTACCATTCTTCACAAAACACCTCTTTTTAACATCAAACCAAGGAAAGAAAGTTAAAAGGACACAGGAAACAGGTAGGGGAAGAAACTTAGTACAAATTGGGAGGAAGATGATTTTCTTCTCCTTCCCGTAAGCCACTCTCTTCCTAGCTGCTGACTTGTCCCTGTATGTCTCCTTGTTTATTAAGACTTCAATCAAAGTGCACAGCACACTTTCTTGGCTCTATGGTAAGAAGAAATCTTGATGAAAATCTTCACACAATTGAAGTGATTTACAAGTACAAAATGCCACTTAATTCAACTGTCTTAGATGAAATTAATGCATTAAAATAGCCAGTTCCAGGCCAGAAAGATGACTCAGTGTGTAAAATTGCTGTCACTCAAGCCTGATAACCTGAGTTTAGTCCCAAGAACCCTTATGAAAAAGCCAAATGTGGTGGTAAACATCCGCAATGCCAGAACTCCCAAAGTGAGATGAACGGCAGAAACAGGAGATCCATCAGAGTCTAGCCTTGAGTAAGGAAAAAGGCAGATACAAGAGTTTCTATTTTAACAAGGTGGAAGGAGAGAACTGACATGTATATGTATGTGTATGTGTATGTATATATTCATGAAAACGCATCACACAGACATACACACACACATGTACACATGCATACATACAGTCAGTTGTAGGACTTTGTCACCAACTACCTTTTGGTTCTAAGTCTACTGCCTCTGGTTGTAATCTGGGATTATAGCAATTCTTGGTAGTGCCTATTCCCATCAGCTATATTCCACATGTTACAAGTAGACCAAGTGGCTGGCTGTCCTCTTTCAGCTTCATGAAACTGTACAGTAATACGGCCCTTTTGCAACTGGATCTCAAGACATTAACTCAGCTTTGGGACAAAGATGATACAGCCTGACTCTAGAGTTCATTGGGATTTCCTCCTTTATTCATTTCAAAGTAAATACTAAATATCAATGGCACGGTAGAGACTTGTCTGAATGCTGGAGATTCACCAATAAACAAGGCACACCAGCATCTTTGCTCAAATAACATCTAAGTAGAGGGCTGGGGTGATACAAACATTAGACAGTCAAGGCAGTACATACACAGAAACTACATTGGAAAAATAATAAGTGAGATGCAAATATCAGCAACAACAAAGAAAACCTGAAGCAGGATAATAGGATAGACAGTTCATAAAAGGCTTCTCTGGTCAATTTATCTATTCATTTGCTTAATTCTATACACATTAAAAATAGTTTGAAACTAAAATTTATCAATACTAATATCAATAACAAAGCTGCCAGATACAGTTCAAAAATGTTTTTCTACTAACTTGATAAACTTTCAGACTTTGGCCAAGTTTAAGAATAATCAAATGAACACATGTGTTTTTTTTAAATTATTCATCAAACATTGATATTTTGTGGTATTTGCTTAATATGTAGTTCCTTTCTCTCTTTCTCTCTCTTTCCTCTCTCCCTCCTTCCCTCTCCCCAGCCCTTTGTTTCAAAGTTAGTTGCAGACATGTTGATTTTGCTCCTAGAAGTATTTCAGTATGTATCTCATAAGGAAAACAGACATTCTCTTCTATAAAGGATGTAATGGTCAAGAAAACTAACAAACAGTACATTTATAATAGTTATCATGCAATGTACACTCTATCTTTTCCATTTTCCCAACCAATGATCTCTATACAGGTTCTTTATAAAAAGAGGATGAGAGCTGGGCGTGGTGGCGCACGCCTGTAATCCCAGCACTTGGGAGGCAGAGGCAGGCGGATTTCTGAGTTCGAGGCCATCCTGGTCTACAGAGTGAGTTCCAGGATAGCCAGGGCTACACAGAGAAACCCTGTCTCAAAAAACCAAAAAAAAAAAAAAAAAAAAAAAGAGGATGAATTAGAAATAACACTTAGCTTTTGTTTCTCTATTCTCCTTTAACCTAGACTAGATTCTAGCTTTTGTTTTATCGTCAGTGCATTGGTATTGTTGAAATGCACAAACCAATTGACTAAGACAGTGGACTTGAGTTCAGATTTGGTTGAAATTGTTTGCAGTTATCCATCTATGGAGTTTTTTTTTTTTTTTTACCTGTAGAAGCTACTTTCTGATGAGTCCTGAAAATAGGAGTCCACAATAAAATGATCTAGAGAAAATGACTCCAGGCAGAGGGAACAGCAAGTAATAAAGGCCCTCAGATGGGAACAAACTTGTTAGTCGGGAAAAAAAAAGCGGGCCAGAATGGCTAAAGCCTGAAGATCAAGGGTAAGAATAGTATGAGGTGAATCCAGATCATCAGACAGGATTCAGATTGCAATGAGAACCACATAAATTTGAGAAATTGCTATTCCGAGCCACCAAAGAATTTAAGCAACTTGATGAAATAACTTTTCAACTAAAAGTGATTCGTATTTTTCCAGAACTTCGTTATAAAACTTTCAATAGCTTGTGATATGAGCAAGTTAGTTGTCGCAGCTCTAAGAACCCTCTCCTTGTTATCTATTCTCCAGAAGAAACTGTTTAGAACAAATTTGCTCAGCTGAACAAGATGCTTATAAAGCTGATTCATAAGTTTTCTGATTGTTTCTTTATGAAAAGAGATTTGTTCAAAAGTACCTTCAGCCTCCACACAAAGGAGGAAAGATCCCATTGCACCACTGTCCACATTGTACCACAAGTATCTCAAAGTTTTATTACATCACTATTTGGACTGCGTATTATTGTGACTATGCAAATTCTGTAGCTGAGTTATATAGCACACTGTGATTACTTTTGTTTGCTTGCATATGTGCTTGATTTTCATGGAGCTGGTGGCTTATTTGTTTGCTTACTTTTATATACATAGTAGTCACTCATCTTCAATCCATTCCTCAACTGACTAAATATTTACCAAATATATGAAGATGCACAGATTATTGTATCAATTTTATCTTCTTGGAGACATCTTTTTAGATTGTCCAATTATTCTCTAAATTCATAGAACTCTTTCATCTCTGATATCCCTAGTAATTGCAAAGGTATTTCACCATTATTTCCTAGATATTATTAGAGAAGTTACAAAAGTTTGGAGATGTCTGAAGCCATTCGACTTGCTGATCTTTTGCAATGTTTTTCTCTAGACCCTATTGCTTTCTTTGTTTTGCTCTTAGTGTACAACATCCCATTAATATCACTGTGTGCATACCTTGTGCCTCCTATTATGCTAGATACTCTGAACCCTTTGTTTTAAAAACTGGTGGTCAATTTTAGAAATATTTATTGAATTACTTAAGTTTTTCTCCAACGTTTCCATTGTTTTCTAGACTTTACATAATTCTTATGTGGAACTTCTCTCACTGATACTGCAATTTCCTGGCTGTAGTTTTTGATGCTGGGATTTTGTTCTATAGTCCACACCTGTCTTGAAGTTACCATTCTTCTCCTATAAGCCTTCCAACTGCTAGGATGAGTGGTGTGCACCACCATGCCATGCCTACTTTTCTCTCTTTTTTCTTCCTATGTACTAGTCTGCCTGTTTACTACTTCTGGAAAAATTTCTCAGCTTTATCTCCTAACTCTTCTGCAGTACCATAAGTGTAATTCTGTAACTACCCAAAGTGCAGAGAAGGGCATGGCACCTAGCAAGGTTTTCCTCACTTCAGATGCCAGCCACAAGGTCCCAAACATCCATAAGATAGTCACCGTTTTGATCAACTGGGTACACACTTGGGGATTTCAACAATCCCCTCTGGCTTGACATTTCTCTAGAATAACTTATATAACTCAGGTGAGAATTGGGTGTACTATAGCAATTTTATTGTGGAAGAGTTCTATAAAATCAGTGCAATCACAACTAGCAAAATGAAAAGGATGAGGTCTGGACCAGTCTCTATTGTGAAGTTTCTACATACCCCCACCACCTGACATATGAGTATATCATCCTTTTGGGACATTGATGTTCACCAACTAGAAGGCTCACCCAAACCAGAGTTTTTATTGGGGTTTGCTTACATAGGCCGGGTTGATTGAATCATCTGATTGAACTCTGTCTCAAATTCTAATCTATCTTTACCTTGAGAGGCATTTGTTTGAGCTGATATCATATAATTTATAGCCTTAACCATTTAATCATGCTGTTTGTTATTGTAAGTCTAGTGTTCATCCTGAGGTAATAATCTAGGAACTGGTCATGAGTCACCTCTTTGACAAAAGTACAAACATCATTCTGGATGTTTAACATGAAGAGCAAAGGCTTGTCTACCACTGAAGAAATGTCAAAGGTCTGGAAACTGTTACAGGGACCCAAGACAAACCCATAATTATTTTTATTAAAAAACAAATTGTAATAGAAATTTCAGAAATTGGAATTTTAAAACAATTTTGCTTTCTGGGTTTCTTCTTCCTCTTCTTCTGCTCAGATTCTCCGTCGATTTTAATATAGGTGTTGGGATGGAATCTAATCTGCATTTTGAAAGGGGAACACTTTGCTTCTGAGATCATTCAGGTTGGTTCTAGAATTTATTTTACCATGGCTATCTGACCTGAGGTCTTGACTGTATTGCCTATTTACTGGGCAAGTTACTGTTCCTTGAGGCTCCGGGTAGTCCTTTGCCATGTAGGTATCTCCAGCATAACCTCTAATTTCATAATGATAAAATAAGACCTTGGCTTTATTCTACCAAGGCAAACCATATATGATGTTGTGTTAGCACCTTTGTCTTCCCTGCTATCTCAGAAATAAGACATATGCTCCTACCTGCATTAAGGAGATGTTTTTATGAAGATGCTTTCTTTTTTGCCACTGTATGCTTTTGACTTCTTTAGGTGGGAAGGGGAGGAGGAGGGGGAAAGTGGGACAGGATCAGGTTTGGAAAAGACAGGAGACAGGCTCAGAGGGCCAGGAAAATGAATGGAAATATGCAGCTGTTGGGGGTGGGGAGATGGGGGCAGAACATCTAGAAAAGTCCCAGAGACCTGGGATGAGAGAGGCTCCCCAAGACTCAATGTGGGTGACCTTAGACAAAATGCCCAACAGTGGGGAGATGGAACCTGAAGAGACCACCTCCAGTAGATAAACAGGTGCCCCAGTGGAGGGATGGGGACACCAAGCCATCTACAAAACTTTCTACCCAAAATTGCTCCTGTTTAAAAAAAAATGCAGGGACAAAAGTGGATTAGACTGAAGGAATGACCGACCAATGACCACCCCAACTTGGGTTCCATCCCATGCGTGGGCACCAATCCCTGACACTATTGCTGACGCCATGTCGTGCTTGCAGACAGGAGCCTAGCATGGCTGTCCTCTGAGAGGCCCAATAAACAGCTGACTGAGGCAGATGCAGATACAGCCAAGCATTGGACTGAGAGGTCAGGCACGCCTAAGAAAGAGTTAGGGAAAGGACTGAAGGAGCTGAAGGGGATGGCAACCCCATAGGAAGACCAACAGTGTCAACTAACCTGGACCCCTTGAAGCTTCCAGAGACTAAGTCACCAACCAAAGAGTATACACAAGCTGGTCTGAGGCAGCTGGCACATTTGTAACAGAGGACTGACTGCCTTGTCTGGTCTCAGTGGGAGAGGATGTACCTAATCCTATAGAGAGTTAATGCTCCAGGGTAGTGGGATACCCCAGGAGGGGCCACACCTCTCAGAAGTGAAGGGAGGGGATAAGCAGGAAAGACCTCTGTGACAGAGGGGGGGATCTGGAGAGGGGCAACATTTGGGATGTTAATAAATAAAATAAGTATTTAATAATATAAAAAAGTCTTGTTTATGTGGGTTTTTTTCTGTTCTGAGACAGAGCCGTGTTCTACACCCCAAGTTGGCTTTGCACACATGGTCCTTTATATATCATCTTTCCAAGTATTGGGTTTGGAGATGTGTATCACCACATCCTGCTAAAACCAGTACCCTTTGTTTTTTCTAGAGTTTATCACATTCCTAAAGAATTTCTAATGCTCTGCTTAGAGTTTGCAACTCTCTAAGAAAGCTTAATTTTCATTATATATATATATTTTCTGTGTATATATTATATACAGAGGGAAGAGAGCGAGATCTTGGCTGTGCTCAGTGTGTGTCTAGTTCATAGATTATCTATTTTACTCACTCTAGAGCAGTGATTCTCAGCCTTCCTAATGCTACAACCCTTTAATACGGTTCCTCATGTATTGTATTGGGGGTTATAGTGACCCGGCACCACAAAAGTATTTTCGTTTCTACTTTATTACTATATTTTTGCTACTGTTATGAATAGTAATATAAATATCTATGTTTTCTCATGGTCTTATGTGACCCCAGTGAATGGGTTGTTCTACACAAAAGGGGTCTTGAGCCACAAGTTGAGAGTCACTGTTCTAGAGAATAATCTCACATTCAATGAGAATTGTAGCACAAGCATATTTTCAGCACACCTGTACACCCTATATGCTACCATTGGTGTCACCAAAAGAACTAATAGGAACACATTATTATCATAGGGACAACCTCACTTAGGCAATAGCCACTCCCAATAATAACAGCTACAAGAAGTTGTCATTTATGGAGTGATTACTGTAAGACTACTTCCACATTAGGGAATATTTATATATTCTTTTCATTTAATTTCCTTAACAGTCCTGTGAGGTAGATACATTCATTACCACAAAATCTTTCAAGTGGATTCTTTCCAAGTCAATCAAGTTGCAAAGGAGACCATGTTAATACAAATTTGAGCTCTAGAAAAGCCAGGGGGTGTACAATCCATTATCTGCTGCTATTACTAATTCTTTCTTGCTACTTCCACACTTTTGGGAAGATGTATCATCATCTCTTTAGTCACACTGACTCTCAATTCTTTTAAGTGTCTCTTCCTCTTCTTGCCTCCGATCTCAAAGCCCCTCTCCTACATTTTATTTCCCAGAATGTTCATCTGGGAACATTGCAGCTTTATCCCACTTTAAAACTTGCTTGTGGGAGAAATAGAAGGTCCAGGTGGAAATCAGGAAAATGTGGCCCTATCAGCAATACCTCTATTTCCTTAGGCATAGAGGAGATGAAACTGCAAATGTCTTGAATTGGTCACTTAAATACAACCTAGAAAGTATAAACAAGAAAAACAAAGACCTCAATGTAATTTGAAACTTTTTCTTGAGCAAAAGAATTATCAGAAGTGAGAGTAGATTTTATAGCATATACTCATCACTCATTACTAATGGTGTAGGAGAAAGTGTAGAAGGATATTGAGTCAGCTCAGGCTATCATAACAAATCACTCTAGTCTAGGATGCTGGAACACCAGGCAGTTATTCCTAGTAGTCACCAGAGATACACGTTCAAGAGAAGTGTATGAGGCTGGTCAGGTTGTAGAAATGGCTCCATCAACCTGGTTAGCTGATGGCCAATGTCACGCTGTGTGTGTGTGTGTGTGTGTGTGTGTGTGTGTGTGTGTGTGTGTTTTCAAGGTTGCAGAGGATGGCATTAGCAAGCTCTCTGGTCTCTTTTTTGAGAAGGCCATTGATTCTCTTGTGAAAGCCTCACCTTCATGATAACCTCTGCCAGAGATTTCAATCTCCAGGGACCATCCTGTGAGCTAGGGGTCACTGGGGTTACATTTCAGTATTTGAATTTTGAGAAAGTCAATTCAGTATCCTTGAAAGTGAAATAAGGCCTGCCTTGCTTTTCCAGGTTCTCACTGAGAGGCACCAGTCCCCCACACTGACAGCCATAGCAGTCCACAAACCTAGGTGAGATGCACCTGGGCTGTCTTGTTTCCTTTCTGCAACCAGCCATGGCAGCACCCATAGAGTGGACATCCTTTGCTTCTAACTCTTTTTTTATTGGATATATTCTATATTTACATTTCATTTCCCTTTTTCTGGTTCCCTGACCCCCTAAGCTCCCACATGCCCTTTTCCCTCCCCATGTTCCCCCATCCACCCCTTCCCACTTCCCTGTTCTGGTATTTCCCCTACACTGATGCTTTGAGCCTTTCCAGCACCAGGAGTTCTGAATAGATTTTCACTCCTCTGTAAATCTCTTTTGTGCTCTATTGAAGCTTCATTAAGACATACTTATGATACAATGATTTTAAAAAATTGATTGACAGACTATATACTAAAATATCATTGACTTTCCTTCCCTGAGGAATTTTTTTGTGCAACTAGTGAAGGAGGCAAGGTTAAATCAGAGAATAGAAATTCACCTTATCTAGATCCAAGAATGATGACTGAATATCTTATAGTCTTGGTGACATCAAATGTGCTCTCTCTCTCTCTCTCTCTCATCCATGGAAGGAAACAAAATTGTGTAAATGAGGCTGAAGAAGTAAACTTATTCTTACTCCCCCTTACTTTTCCTTCTACAATTAGCTTAAGGGCTACTACTTTTTCTTCGTTAGTGCCAAGAAGGAACATAATAAAGAACAAAAGAGGATATATGTGACTACGTAACATTGTTTCTGGTTATCATAGTTCTAGTTACAGTTATAGAACCTTCCATTATTGCTCTAGGCATCATCAGAATAAAATTCACATAGTCACTCATCATCAGCCAAGATGTTTATGTTCAGCAGCAACAGTGTCTTGTTTTGTTGTTTGGACGCGAGGAGGAATGTGTTTTTCTAGGTGGCCAACTGTATTCATCCTTTAATCAAAAAATTTTTTTGAGTCAAGGTTTCTCTGTATAGCCCTGGCTGTCCTGGAACTCACTCTGTAGACCAGGCTGGCCTCGAACTCAGAAATCCGCCTGCCTCTGCCTCCCAAGTGCTGGGATTACAGGCGTGTGCCACCACGCCCGGCTTAATCAAATTTTATTAAGTGTGTACTGTGTATCTGAGGTCCGAAGTACCTAAGATGTATTTCCAGCCTTTCATGCTCTTATAGTTTCCCCCCCCCCCACACACACACACCTCTCTTAGGTCACAGTTTCATACAGATTGTAAAGGTGCAGTATGATAAGAGTGATGGTTATGTGCCCAGGTGAAGTGCTACTCTGGAAAAAAAGTGGTGCTTATTTGCTCCTAGGAAATTAGAGATATATTTATTATGGAAATAGTCATAACTCTCTGAATATTATTGTATGATATATATGACATGTATGAGCAAACATATCTGTATGAAAATGTATTTTTTGAGAGGATGGTTGGTCACAGTTCTGAAGAGCCTTTCTGAACAGTTAAGTGTAACATACTGAGATCTTTGCTTCTGGAAGCTAATGCACACCTCCAAGTAGCCTTGTCCCCAGTTTGGAGAAAATGTTACTACTTAGGGTATTCATGGCCCATAGAAGCATTTGCATTTCCCCACACTACATTACTTTTCCTATGTGTGCTCATTGGTTATGGAGATTATTAATCAAGGATGGGACATGCACCTGAGCTCATCTTCATTCCTCAAGGAAGTCATAAAAACTCAAATCCCAAATCTCCACAGGCTCATTCTCAGGCAGTCCTCATCTGTTGCTCCACTGTGGCCTAACTGAAGGACTGGGCCTTGTACAGCCAATAACCAACTTAGTACAAGTCACTCCGGGGATCGTAATGATGACCACATTTATTAAACAGCCAGATACTATCTTCACAATTTTAGATCAAGTGATTCATCTATCTATCATCACCCTATCTCCAAAACACGGGTGTAGAAGTGAGTCAGGGGAGTCAAGAGGGATGCATCAGGTTCCAGATGTTCCCCAGAGGCTCCCACTTTGGCACTGTTATTGGGAGATGGCAGAGCCACTCAAAGGTGCGTCACTTCCTAGAAGGAGGCGTTCAGGTAGCTGGAGGCATGCTCTTGAAGGGAATATCAGACCTTGCCCATTCCTCATTGTCTTTTTTGTTTGTTTGTTTGTTTGTTTCTTGGCCACAAAGGGAACAGTTTTGTGGATCCCACACTTTTTTCCATATTATGCTGCCTATCTCATCTTGCTTTCTATTGCTGTGACAAAACATTGGCCACAAGAACTTGGAGTGGAAAGAGTTTGCCTTGCACTTTATACTCCACCACCTAGAGCAGGAGCTAAGGGCATGCAGAGAATGAGAGACCATGGAGGAACACTGCTACTGGCTTGCTCTGCATGGATCCCTCAGCTAGCTTTCTCATAACAGCCTAGGCCTACCTGGCCACAGATTGCCCTGCCCACATTGGGCTGGGCCTTCCAACATAAATCAACAGCTCAGAAAATGCCCCTGTTGACCTAGCTACAGACCAATTTAATTGAGGCAATTTTGTAGTTGAGATTCTGTCTTACTGGGTATGTTTATGTCAAGTTGACAAAGCTATGACATTGCCTTATTGTAGTTCCGAGAAAACAGGGCTGACCAGCCGCAGGCTGACTCTTCCAAACAGCAAGTCAAAATAAACCTTGTCTATTCTATTGCCTTTTTTTCCATTGAAAATGTCATACATGTATACAGTCTTGGTTATATCCACCTCAACTCCTTCTCCTTCAACCTCCCTGGATCCCTGCAACACATCTTCCTTTCAAATTCACATCCTCTTTGTATCGTTGATTATCTCAGATATTTGTTACAGAGACAGAAAGATGACTCACACATTTAGTCACTTGTCCTGATACTCTGCTCTCTCAGGAATTATGATGGTAAAATAAGACAGAAGGTAAAAGCTACAGGCACACAGCTTTTAGATTTTCCTTCAGCTGCATTCTTACTTGAAGCCAGTCTTCTTTTCTACAGAAGAGGTTCACTCCATGTCTGACCATGGATTGGGGCTATCAGGATAGGAAATGACAATGGCATGCTCCTAATATTTATGTGCTTATGGAATGTCTGTCTAGACCTGTGGAAAAGCAAAGGATAAATGCAGCTTTGAAGGCCCGGGTTCTAAGACTTGGAACCTGCAGCCTTATGGGGAGCTTGCTAAAGATATATGCCCTTCTACATAGATTCATGAGCCTAATTTTACCCATGACATAACTGAAGTGCTAGATATTTTCACAAAATAAGCATGAAATAAGACTATTGAAATAGTTATCAATAAGCCAAATTAACTATCAAGTCACACACATAAGACATGGATTTTAAAGGCTGATACTTAAGGAGAAGCTGGCTTAAATAATAGTGTGATTAAAATAGATGAATATTTTGTGGAGATTCTGAATAGGGCTTTTGGCATTTGCAAGGACTTTAGAGATGAACATACAGACTCTTCATCATGACCAGGCTCACTTTAAAGCATGCGGTTCTTCATCATTTACTTTAGTTGTATCAGCACTACTCTGGATGGCAGGAATAATGAAGAAAATGCTGAGACCACTATATATTTGTGGCTGCCTAAGTGTAGTTATCGCTTAACCCCAAAACACTTGGCCCTTAATTTCTATAAAACCTATTCTCTCAATTCGAGCTAAGAAAAGCAATAGTAGCTTCTATAACTGACAACCCGAGGATCTCAGTGATTTGACAGAGTGAAGATATGCTGCTTGCTCCTCTGATAGCCACTCTGGTCAGTGAGGAGGGATAGCTTCTGATTTTTGCAATCATTCAGACATCTTGTTTCTCTCTCTCTCTCTTTTTTTAAGTTTCTCCATCTTCCACGTTCATCCACCTGTGAGTTCTTGTATAACCAAAAGGACAATATAGCAGTTTGTGGAATATATATCAATGTTGTTCATCTAGGACCCATAACCTAGGGTAAGTCTATTGATCCTGTTTGAATAATCCATTCCTGATACTGGGAATTTTACTAGGTAAATACCACCATCCCAGATTTCAAGTTATACTAGAGTTATAGTAATAAAAACTGCATGGCACTGACATTAAATGTGGATCAATGGAATTGAATTGAAGACCCCAGACATAAGTCCACACACCTATAGGCCCTCTGTTTTTGACAAAGAAGCCAAAATTGCACACCGGAATAAAAGACACCCATCTTCAACAAATGGTGTTTGTCAAACTGGAAGGCTTCATGTAGGAAAATGTGACTAGATCCATAACCATCAAACCCAATAGAACTCAACTCCAAATGGATCAAGGACCTTAATGTAAGGCCAAATACCCTGATAGAAGTCCTGGGCTCATAAGACTTTCTGAACAGGATACCAATATCTCAGGCACTATGAACAAATAATAAATGGGATCTCATGAAACTGAAAAGCTCTTGTTTGGAAAGGGACACTGACATTCAGATAATGCATCAGGCTACAGACTGGGAAAATATTTTTACTAATTAAATGTCCAATAGAGGGCTAACATCTATAATATATAAAGAATTTTAATGGTCACCAAGAAAACAAATACCCCAGTTAAAACAGTGTGCTTAACTAAACAGAGTTCTTAACAGATGCAGTACAAATGGCAGTGAATGAAAGAAATGATCAACATCCTTAGCCATCAGGGAAATGCAAATGACAACTGCTTTGAGATTCCCTCTTACCCCAGTCAGAATGGCCAAATCAACAACACACGTGCCAGCATATTCTGGTGAGGATGCATAGAAAGGGGAACCCTTGCGCATTGCTAGTGGGAATGCTCACTGTTACAGCCACTATGGAAATCTGTGTGGCAGTTCCTCAATTTGGTAAAATCTATCCACCAAAGGATCCAGCTATAACACTATTGGACATGTAGCCAAAGGACTCAGTATCTTATTCCACAGATATTTGCTTATTCATGCTCATTGCTGCTCCATTCATAATAGCCAGATATTGGAAACAGCCTAGATGTCCACCTTACTGAGTAAGGAAACCGTGGTCCATTTACACGATGGAAGATTTTCCCAGCTGTTAAGACAAAATGAAATTGGCAAATGATAAATAAATAGAACTAGTTAAAAAAAATCACCGTGACTGAAGTATCCCAAGCTTATAAGTTTTATATATGTGTGGTACATTGAGAATATCCTCAGACATTAGGTAGATCATTAGGGACCAGGGAAAGGAGTATGGCTAAAATGGAAACTAGAATACAAGGATTAAATTAAGAGCGAGGCAGGAAGGCATGATAAAGGCTGGAATGTGGGGAGGCAAGACTAATACTAAACACTTTTTTTTTGAAAATGCATATTGAAATCTACTACTGTAGAAGCTTCCTTAAATATATAAAATAGAGCCGGGTGTGGTGGCGCACGCCTGTAATCCCAGCACTTGGGAGGCAGAGGCAGGCGGATTTCTGAGTTCGAGGCCAGCCTGGTCTACAGAGTGAGCTCCAGGACAGCCAGGACTACACAGAGAAACCCTGTCTCGAAAACCAAAAAAAAAAAATAAAAATAAAAATAAAATAAAAAAAATAAAAAAAATATAAAATAAACTTAAATGATGTTACCATATAATGGAGGAGACAATGCTTCAACTAAATGCATTGCTTCTTTTATTAGAAATCTTTTTCAAAATGCCTGGAAACGTAACTTATGTGTTTGGCGATATGAGTGATTTATATTCTAGACATACTGTCTGTCGCTCTGTGGTCCATTATAACTGACAGTTTACTGATGGCCACTGATACGTGGACTATGATTTGAGTATCAGTGATTTGTGAAAGGATGCAACAAGAGAGAAAAGAGATTTCACTTGTAAACCCTGGGCTAAGACCATGTTTGGGAGGGATAGTAGGGCAGTTAGGAAAAGAGCAAGAAGTAATTAAGATGCTGCGTGAACTTCCAGGAATGCAAGGAAAGGTGACCAGGGGCTGCTAAGTGGCACCAGGAAATAAATGCTGAGAATTCTTAGAGAAAGCCCATGGAGTTTGCAGTCTCTGTCTCTCTCTGTCTCTATCTTTGTCTCTCTGTCTCTGTCACACACATGCAGGCACGCACACTGTGTCGGTCTGTGTCTGTGTGTCTGTGTGTGTCTCTGCGTGTGTGTCTCTCTCTGTGTGTGCATGTTTGTGTGTGTGTGTGTGTGTGTGTGTGTGTGTGTGTGTGCTTGCGTGAATGTTAGCTTGAATAGTTGAGAAGACCTAGGATATTACTGAACATCCATTCTTCTGTGTGAGAACCGAACCATGCACTCTGCAAGCATTGCCTCATTCCATGGGCCCAGGGATTAAAGAAAAGAGTATAAACCTGGTGAGGAAGAGATACCAGAGTGCTAGAGATGAAGGAAAGTATGGGTAGGTGATTACAAACAACAGTTGCAGAAAAAAAATAGGCATAGGAAGAAGGAAGTGTCACGGTAAAGTATAAATTAGAGGTATGCATATGGAGGTTAGTATAATTTTGATGACAATAAGGGAGAGGCATAATGAAGTCCAGCGGGTTCGAATCAGAAGAGAAAATAGGTAATATGCTGTGGGGAATGCAATGTGGACATTAAAATAAACATGGGTTAGTTGATAAATTGGAGCTACCACCCTCAAAAATCCTTTTTTTTTTTTTTTTTTTTTTTTGATCCTGAATTTCCAATAGCTTGATTTCTTTCAGGGATTTATTTTAAACAGACAGTTGTGACAGCTCGCAGTCCCTTCTCTAGGTAAGGATGTCGTTGATGAGTTATCAGAAAAGGCGTGGGAGGCTTCTAGCTGCCTCCTCCCTTCAAGAAATCATAAGCGGAAAACTACCTCGTGGAAAGACGTTCAGCGGATCATTGTCTCTGCCTCTCCATAAGTGGCTTTAATCCAAAATGGGCAGCTGTATGCTTGTCTGACATGTAAAGAGACAAGATGATTGGGTGAAGTTCAGTGAGCAGGACACTGTCATCTGCCTCTTCCTGGGGATAGGGAAAATTGAAGCCATTGTAAGGAGGAATGAGGAACAGAGCCTTGCTGATTAATAGCCGTTCAGCAATGACAGCCGCTGAGATCAAGGATCATAAGAATTCCCAGGAGGGTTGCAGTGTGACTCTCAAATCATTTCTCTTCACATTCTGTCCAGTGGTGAATTCTGGCAATTTCAGACATTGCCAGTTTCTTATTCCCGTCTAAGATCGTGAGCAGTTTAAACCCCACTGTGCTTTCCTTCCCCCTTTGCTTCAAGACAGTGGTCAAAGGGAGAGGCAAGGGCAGGGATGAGAGAAAATGGACACTCCACTACACCTTGGCAAGGAGACCGTCTATTGATGGCAAAATTCAAAGTGGAGGACTTTAGGCAGTAAGGTCGGATTTGCACATAGCATACATATGCATTTGGAAGAGTTGGTGTGTAATGCAAATGAGCATTGTGAGTACATTACAAAGCATGAAACCGTGGGGGCACAATTAAAGCAGGCTCTTCCTCTTAGAGACATCAGTAAAGATGGATCAGTCACGGGTCCCAGACCTCAAGAAGTTTGGATTTTGTGTGCTGTTTTTCTGACACTTTGCAAAGTACTCCTAGCAGCACTGGCCTTTTGGTATCAGCGCCTACTTTGTCTCCTTTGCTATTCTATCACAGACATGTGCTTTTGGAGGCACCCGAGCCGAAGGACTGCATTCATGGGAGAACTTTGGGGAAAATTAGCCATCTGGAAGTTGGAATATGTCTAAGTCCATGACTATATAGAGGGGGACTTCATAACTGAGAATCCACCTTGGAGGAGAGCTCCAGTGTTGGCTTTTACAAAACAATGAGGAAAGATGTTTTGGGTCTGTGGTGACCCTAAGAAACCAAAACAAAAGGCAGTGGTGCCTATTAGCATACCAAAGCCCTTGTTGGCCCCCAGGCTTCCTTGGTATCTTCGGTTCCTTTCTGCTCTTCACAAGATGCCCCTCCTGTAAACTTCTCCCTCCTAGGGGCCTGGATTCCCTTTCCCGTCTTCTAATTCCTATAGAAACCTGCCATTAAGGGGCCTCGAGCTCTCTTGGTTCTCTTTGACCTCTTGGGGTTTTTTTTTCTTTGTTTTTGTTTTTGTTTTTTGCCTTCCCTCCCTACCCAGGGCTTGTCTTTTCTTCTTTTCCCTGCTCAGTCTCTTCTTGTGGTCCAGTTCAGTTTGCTGGTCATGTTTAGCTTACTGCTTTCTCTCCCTACAAGATTCCTCTACAACAAAAAACAAAACAAAACAAAACAAAAACAAAACAAAACAAAAACTCTACAACAAAAACCTTCTCAACCGTACTTTGGAGTGGTCCGTGTTCTCATTGCATTCAATGGTAACCTTACATGTTGTATTGGTAGCACACAGTCGAAGTTAGTCTAAAGATAGAAAGTCAAATGGGGATATTACATTCTCCAGACTTCCCAAGTAGCGACTGTGGTCAGCTGTGGTTTGAAAAGTGAAGTGTCCTTTACAGGCTTCCGTCCCAGCTAGCGATTCTGATTTGGAGGGTTTGTGGGACATTTATGAGGTCCAGCTTTGCTTTAGGAAGTGGGTCACTGCTGGTGGGTCTTGAAGTTTTACAGCATAACCCTTCTGCCCTGTTTGTTTCCTGCTTCCTGGCTGCACATACAATGGGGCTGGTTACCTCACGTCCTGCTCCTTTATCTTCATTACCATCATGGGCCATGTGGTGTGGTTTACTTTCTTAAAATTTGAGCTGAAATAAACCCCCACTTCTTAATTTGCTCGCATCGTGTATGTTTTGACATCGAGAAGAATAGCTAAGAAAGAAATCAGGAGTTGGTGCTTCTCAAACACATTTCTTTTATAGCACGGTAGGATTTCCCATAAAGATGGCACCGGATGTCAGACTAGGGTAGCAAGAAAGCCTTACCTAAGATAAAGAACAGTTCGTGCTGCCCAGCCTGTCTCTCGCTTTACAAGCTCCAGCTTTCATCCAAACGTCAGCCCCTTCCTCTTTGCCATGCCTACCTTTTATCCAGGCCTAACAGAGTTAAAGGAAGCAGGCCCTCTCCATGGAAACTCCTCCCCCGCAGTGATTCAGGCAGGCCCCAGGGGATCACCTTACGTGGAAACTGGTGTTTTGCTCATTCCTCCATCAAACACTCTAGTGGAAACAAGATTGATGGAGAGGCCTCTTTTCCCCAAATCTACCCCGCACGCAGTATGGAGAGCTACGCCCATGAAAAGGAGAGGAGATGTGAGCCTCGGAGAAATACCCCTCTATTTTCTCATCATGTTTGTAGGTTCTAATTGGCCCAAAGAGGAGGTTAATATAGATTCCTTCCTATGCTTTCTATTGAATGGTTGCCATGGAGACTAGCCCTGGCCTTTGCCTTAGCCTGTTGGCAATCAACAAATGGTTCCTGGGCTACTTTCCTTGTTACAGTGGCCCCCTTTTCCAGCACCCGTTTCTATCGCAGTGTTGCACAAAGTAGGCATGAAATGTATTCAGCCTTTTAACCTTCATTAGTTCAGCATCTACTATGTGCCACCCATGCCTAGGTTCTGGAGACTCGGTGGGAAATAAAAGAAATAAATGCATCGTCAATGAAATTAAACCCAGTTGAATTAGTCAGCTCTGGGCAAATTATTGAACTAACAATACTGCGAAGGATTGTAACTGCTCTTCATAATAACATTTCACCAACATTTATCAAGCATCTTCATTCAGTGAAGCATACTATTCAGGATGCGGGGGATATACTAGTACATAAGGCCTTTACTTGAAAAGAACTTGCTTTCTTAAAGAGTAAGACAGCATTTTAAAGTACATAATGGTGTTAGTGATGAGGGCTATTTAGAAAATGATTAATGTTGGGATACAGAGCTCCTTTTTTATTTTTTGAAACGGTTTTACTCTGTATTCAAGGCTGGGCTCAGACTTGTGATCCTCCTGCTCCTGCCTCCCACATCTGGGACTGCAGATGTGCACATATAGAAGGAAAATGAGTGGTCAAGGAAGTGACTCACTTAGGACGGAGAAATTCAACAGATATCAAGAGTGTGAATTATTCACGATGGAAAGAGGACCTGAGAAAGTTGAATAGTCAAAGGAGTAGGTAGAGGTTGAGTCACCCAGCTCCTGCCAGAGCACAAAAGTTTAAATTTGGTTCTCATATGATGCAAAGCCAGTGGAGAATTCTAAGCAGTTGTCATGTGCTATGTACTTTACATTTGGAGAGAGCACTTCACTTCGGAAACTGTGGAAGATGTATTATTGTGGAAGGAAAGTAGTAGAAGCTGGGAGGGCAGCAGCATGACTTGCAATCCTCCATTTAATTTACAAGTTGTGATTAGACAAGAGCGCAATGTAAGCAACAAATCACGAAGACTGAATATGCATGCCTTGAGTTTAAATTAGTGGCTTGCAAAAGTGTCAGGCTGTATTCATTATGCTGCCTCTCATCTCAATTAATAGGGACCTTTCAGATTATAGATGAGACCAACAAAGTCTAATTTGTGACCTTTTATCCATGTGCAGGAGTGTGTGTGTGTGTGTGTGTGTGTGTGTGTGTGTGTCTGTGTGCATATATGTGTGTGTGTCTGTGTACGTATGTGTCCATCTGTGTGTGTCCATCTGTATGTGCGTCCGTGTGTGTGTGTGTGTGTGTGTGTTGTGTGTGTGTATACATGTGTGTATGTGTCTGTCTGTGTCCATCTGTGTGTTTCTGTGTGTCCATCTGTGTGTACACGTGTGTGTGTGTGTGTGTGTGTGTGTGTGTGTATGTATGTCTGTGTGGTATCTCAGTGTTCCCTCATTTAGTTTTCTAAAATCAATTCTAGTTTCAACCAATACATACCTCAAAGAGAAAAAGCAGGAGAAAAACAGAACTTAATCACAAAAGTATCCTTATAGCTACAGAATAACCTTCCTTAAACTATCTACAAGCTCTTGAACTAGAAGACTAGAAGATCTTTGCTCATACTACATATTCATTTTTCTCTGTGTTTCCAAGTCAGTAACCTGTTTTTATAATATCAGTTTTCCTAGAGCAGTTGGTTTTGTTTACAGATCATGAACCAATCATTACTAATCTTTAAACTCTGTGCCAGTGGGTCTAGAGAGCAGAGAAATTCAATTCAACCCAGCAAACATTTGTTGAAGTCTGCTTTATCCAAATAAGGAAGAAGGTAAGTTGCAGAGACAATACAAAGATAAATTCGATTAATTCTTTGGCCCCACTACCCTCTGCCCCCAAAGCATGGAACACTGTGAGGGAAGCAGACACTGCGTGTTTATTTATCACACCAGGTAGCCTAGACTAGAGCTCTCTGTAAAGGCACTATGAATGTGGGAAGAGCAATATGTTCTTACTGGGAAATGTGGAAATGGCCTCCCAGAAATGAATTTCCTTTGATTTATTTATTTAGCAGCTTTCATTGAGTGCCTATTACATGTCAGAACATGTGACAGATGCTAGGACTACCTTGGTAAACAAGACCCTAAACAAGCAATTATAATCCAGTGTGCCGGGTTTATGTGGAAGGGAATAGTACTGGATGTTAGTGGTAGAAGAATGATGTTAAGCATTAGGTGGGAATAGGTTTCTTTTTAAAAATTAGACTGTTGAGAAATTTGTACAATACGTTTTTTTGAGCATATTTGCCCTCTTCCCAACCCCTTTCAGTTCTACACTTCCTCCCTACCTCCCTACCCAAGAAACTTTGTATTCTCTCTCTCTCTCTCTCTCTCTCTCTCTCTCTCTCTCTCTCTCTCTGTGTGTGTGTGTGTGTGTGTGTGTGCGTGCCTACCAAGTCTAATCTGTTTTTGTTCATATATTCACAGATGTATGGCTTTTCACTAACGTTTGTTCATTCTATCAATGGCAGCACTTGGAAAGTAAACTGTCTTCTTCCAGCACCCATGAAATGCCGATAGCTCCTCAACTAGGGTCAAGAGGTAGGACTCTATATTCACCTCCTCTCAACCTAGGGTTTTGTCTGACTTGAAGCTGCACAGGGCTCGTGCATGTTGTCATACTCACTGTGAGTTCATATGTGCAACCGTTCTATTATATGCAGATGGCAGTGTTTCCTGTACTCATTCACCACTTCTAACATTCACAGTCTTTCTTCTCCCTCTTTCATATTGATTCCTGAGCCTGAGGAGGAGGTGGTACAAGTATACACGTTCTATTCAGTGATGAGCACTGCTTAGTCTCTTGTTCTCAGCACCTTAGCTAGTTGTGGGTTTCACTGATAATTATCACCTACTGCAAACAGAAGCTACTCTGGTTAGAATTCTTTTTGTTTGTTTGTTTGTTTTTCGAGACAGGGTTTCTCTGTGTAGCCCTGGCTCCCCTGGAACTCACTATGTAGACCAGGCTGGCCTGGAACTCAGTAATCCGCCTGCCTCTGCCTCTTAGAGTGCTGGGATTTCAGGTGTCACCACCACTGCCTGGCTCAGAAGCTACTCTGATGGGGGGTTGAGGGATTTACAAATCTATAAGCATAATAATAATTATTCATTAGGAGTCAGTTTAATACTATGTTCATTTAGAAAACATACTAGTAGGATGGGCCTATGACCCATCTACCCACATGTTCTTGCTGTGATAATGATGTCAGCTATGTGTTTGATCTTGTTGAGTGGTACCTAAAACCAATCAGAAAGTGGTTGGTTGCTCTAATGATGTTCAAGCCACTACTGCACCAAAGGGGTTATCTTGCCAGGCCACTTATTATTTTAGGTCACAGGGTTTAAAAATGGATAAGACGGGTGATTACTTCTCTCCTTTGATAGCATGGATAGTGTCTTTGAGCACTATGAAAGCTAGCCAGTTTTTTTATGAAAGCTATGCAGTTTCTAGGTCAGTACCAGCTTAATACCTCCATGTCTATGATTCAAGCATGTGATATTTTCAGCAATAGAGTCTTGCTACTATCAAGTTCTGGAGAGTTGGCATTAGCCTGAAATGTTTGGATGGCATATGGAATTTCACTAGTCAACAATTCCAAAGTAAGGAAATCCATTCCTGACACTGGGACACTTTTTATTTGTTATCTTATGGGATCTAGTAGGGACATTGTTGTCATATTACAGAGTTACTACATTTTAATTCTCGGTCTCTGTCTCTGTCTCTCTCTCTCTTGAGAGACAGCGAGAGACCATATATATGGTCTCCATATATATATATACATATATATGTATGTATGTATGTGTATATATATGTATATATACATATATATATATGTATATATATACATATATATATATATATATGTATGAAGACCTAACATGTTTACAGAACATTCCATCTAAACACTAAAGAATATAAATTCTTCTTAGCAGCCTGTAGAACTTTCTCTAATGAACCACATATTGGGAAACAAAAAAGTATAGGAAAATTGCAATTACACCCTGTGTTGTCTCTGACCACAATCAAATAAAACTTGACATCAATATCAACTTTCTACAGAAAGTACAAAACAAAATACTGCATGATAAAAAATTATAATTGGATTAAGGAAAATATCAAGAAGGACATTTAAAAATTCCTAGAATTGAACGAATACGTAAACCTAATATAGCAAAACACATAGGGCACAATGAACGTGTCCTGAGAGGAATGTTTATAGTGCTAAACAGAATGTTTATAGCACAAAACAGAAAGTTGAGAAGTACGAATTAATGACCTGAAAACATTAGAACACCCCCCTACACACACACACACACACACACACATACAAAGTCAGGAAGAGAGAATCAAAAATCAGAGCTGAAATTAATTAAATCAAAATGCACAAACAATACAAAGAATCAACGAAACAAACATTAGTTGTTTTCTTTCTTTTTTTTAAAGGATATGTTTCTTGAAAGGAGCATCACCGTAGCTCAAACACAAGAGTACAAGTTGGTTGTATTCTGGGATAGAAATGAAGGTCAGTCTAGGAAGAGGAAGTAGCATATGGCAAGGTTTAGAGGTTTGCACAGGGAGAGTCAGAAGAGGATGAGTGATGAGAAATAGTAATCTAATAGCTTGATTCTGTTGTAGGTGATGTTGTATATTTTTCCTTAACAATTATTGTTTTTCAACCCATTCCTTGCAAATGAATGTTCTTAAAAGACAAAGAAATATTCATAACTGGTTTTCACAACAGCTCTGCCACCTAAGTCATAACCCCAAACTTTAATCATTATATATGTGATCACATCGGCATGTAGAAATTGTATTTCCTATGTACCCATTATTTTGGGTCCCTATGTAGAAACGCTGCTGCTGAATTATAAGGTAATCAGGTGTTAGCCAGGGGGTGGTGGCACACGCCTTTAATCCCAGCATTTGGGAGGCAGAGGCAGGCAGATTTTTGAGTTCGAGGCCAACCTGGTCTACAGAGTGAGTTCCCAGACAGCCAGGACTACACCGAGAATTCCTGTCTCGAAAAAACAAACAAACAAACAAACAAACAACCCCTCCCCCCAAAAAGAAAATCTTTAAAGGGAATCAGCTGTTCAACTTCAGTGGATGACAGTCATTTGCTAGAGGAGTTGAATCAATTTGCATCCCTTACTCCCAGGGCATGAACATGTCTGTTGCTCCATGTGTTTATCAGTTCTCTGTATTCCCAGTGTCTTTAATTATTGCTATCCTGAAAACTATGAAACGATAACTTATGATCTCAATATCCATTTCTTTGATTCAAATTAGGGTAAACTATCATCTTATGTGTTTAATTGGCTTCGCTTGTTGCATGCCTTTGCCAATATCTATAATGTGATAAGGCAGCACTTCTGGGTAGACATGAATAATGGGTTACAGAAATTGGGGTCATAGCTCTGTAGACTAGTGCTTTCCTACCATTCACAATGCCCTGGGTTCCCTTCTCAGCACTGTAAAGGAAACTTGCACAGAATCATGTCACGGTTTAATTTTAAATACCTGATGAGTCTGAATTAAAAGTGTTTATGGAAAACCTGTGATGATAAATCAGGAGCCAAGGTCTTTCTGTTCTTTCCAAACCTGAGTGGCTTATTTATTGTCTCTCAGAGGTTATAGGTATATCCTTATTGCTGAAGATATCATACAATTCAGGCACAGGCCTTGGAGGAACCCAGCTGGATCTTACTTGAAAGCCTCTTCCCAGAAGACTAGCTTTTATAGTACCAAAATATTCAATAGTCCAACAGTCCTACATAATGCTTGTTATCCACAACAATGACCAGCATGACAATATATCCCCACAAGTGCAATGATGGCACTCAAACCTTGTGGGTAACAAACAGCTGTATATTTGGACATAAGACTCACTCAACAGAATGGATGTCATGCTTGGTACTAGAAATTTACCCAGACTTTCTGGGGCGTGTGAAGTAACAGATCTTAGAGAACCTACTATCATCACATTACTAAACCATACATAATTCTTAACTACATCCTAAATTTTTATCCTTATACGCACAGGAAAGTATAGCTCTCACTCCCAATCAAAAAGTATCTTTGCCATAGACAGAGATGATTACAAAAACCACAACTGGTCAAAATGCAAACAACAACTAATAGCGGTGTGCCAGGTCTAATGGATATATCTATAACCCAAGTCCAATACTCAAGGCTTAGGGAATATTGCAGAAGACAAGTCAGAAAGATTGTAAGAGTCAGAGAACCAAGAAATCTGCTGTGAGACTGTGTCCCTTAAAAATGTCAGGGAAGCCACACCCATGGAACTTCAGCAGTATGGCTACCTAAACAATAATACACATGCTAACATGGAAGGGGGAAATCTCATGTCCCTCGCCCATAGATCAAAACAGCAGGCTACTAATGACTGCCAAGAGCTGGAGAAATAGTTTTCCCTGAGGAAAAGGCCCTTAATTGGTTATCCAATGCCAATTGATTATACAAGCAAACAGAGAAAGTTATATTTATATATTTATGCACATATATGTGTGTAATAATAACAAAGAAAAAGAGTCCATGGATTTGAAAGGGTACAAAGGAACAGGTGAGGCAGATGGGAAACTGGAGGGAGAAAAGAGAAGGGGAAATAACATAATTGAATTTTAATTTCAAAATATTGAAAAATCTGAGAGATAAGAAATGTTGGAGTAATATGATCAGATTTATACTTTAGGAGGTTTTCTTTGGACTTAGTATAAATAGTGGATTACAGGATTTACATTGAAACCTGATGGAGGCTCTTTCAGTAAATGAAATAGGATGATACTGGAAGCTGAACTTGGATTGGGGCAGCAAAAATTAACAAAAGTTGCCAATATTGAGGTTTGTAAAAAATAGAGAAATATGAGACTTTGCAGCTGATCTCTGTGAAGACTGCTTAGAAGAAAGTAAAACCTGATTTCTAGTTTTCAGAATAGGGCCACAGATGGCAGAGATAAGATACATAGATAGATCATTGTATTTGTTGTTTATTTCTACAAATAATCATTGAGCGTGTGAGTTTTGAGTTTGTATATATGCCTGTGCACATGAATGTATGCACACAGGTTAGCATGTACGTTTGGGCCTCCTTTTCTTCCTGGCCCGTCTTCCTTCCCCTTCCTTCCTTACCTTTTCCTACCTTCTTTCTTTTCCTTCTTTCTTTCTGTTTTTCTTTAAAACTGGTCTCAATCTATAATATAGCCCAGGCTAGCCTTGAATTCATGATCTTCATACCTCAGCCTCTGTAGTGCCAGGATTACAGACGTGTACAACGCTATCTCAGTTCATATGCTCAAAAGAGTATTGCTTGAGAATGAAGCAAAATATTTGTTCAAGAATATTCAGTGCTTACAGTTGCTTTACATTGGGACTTCTCAGCTTCATTAAACTTGGCACTTTGGGTCAGTACTAAATAGGGTATGTAGTAAAGTAGATGTTTAAACATAATACTTTGTTATAGGAAGTAGTCCTGCATAATGTAATATGCTTAGCAATCTCTTTCTACTTCTCACAGTAAAATCACCTATATGTCTGAACTATTGTTCCACATGAGGCTTTCAGTATTAGGAAACATCTGATAGTAAAAGGTATGGGGGCTGGATGCAAGAATCCAGGAAAGTCATAAACAAAAAGACGGATTTGGGATTTCTAGCGTAAGCATGTTCCTGCGATGCCAAATGAGATGAATGAAGAGCAGCAATCAAAGTGTAAAACAACCAAAGACTTAGAGAAGGAAATCTTATTAATTAAGAGAAATGAGCTGAGTGATGATGCTATTAAGAAGTACAGAGAAGTAGACCTAATGAGGGTTGGGATTAAGGGAAGCACAAATAAGCATGCTTATAATAGGGGGGGGGATGCGTTACTTTATGAAATGCAGGACAGTGTCAGACAGTGCTATGACCTGTCATATATTGTCTTCTAAGGGGCACTACTGTTGCGAAGAAGGACTATAAAGGAGTAAACTATTAGAATGCCTAGCCCATAGTAGAGTAATGCATTTTTAATGCATCGGATCTTCTTTATGAATGTCTAGCGGCAATGTCGTATATTGTACTCACCTTTGTGTCTGGAATACCTATTGAGTACGTGGCTTATAAGTGACTCAGAGAGTATGTGTCATATGAGAATATGAAAGTATATTTTTCTTCTGTTATATTACTTTCAGACAGAGAAATAACCCGAATGCTTTTAGTAGCTAGACCCAGGAAGTTGGAATGTGTAACGCTCTATGATAAGTTGTTTAAACAAAGGCCATGGAACTTAATTCGAATCTCATGGTGAGACCAAAGTTGATTCAGCAGGGATGAAGGAAAGGCTCATTATCCTGATAAAGATGTAATGGGAGGAGAGAGTTAGATGGAGGTTTAAGTAAGACAGAAATTCCAAATAGGAGAGATTCACTAAGCACTTACTATGTGCCAGAACTCTGCTGGATTTCTCAAGTACAGTTTAATACAATATGCAAATAAATAGGCATACATTGTTTAAAAATTTCCCCAAATGGCTTTATGGAGATAAAATGAGGCTTATAGTGAGTCAATGACTCATATTCATCGAACCAGATTTGTCATGAAGGCTAGTAGGTAAGAAGAATAAGTTAGATTGGTTCACAGTTGTCATGGACAGGATCCCAAAAGAAAGAGCTTTAAATATTTTCCAGGGGAGCATGACAAGATGTTTTTGCTGGTGGGACTGAGGAACAAGAGTTTATAGACTGAACTGGTATTTGAAATACATACATATTTATATTTCATTTAATGGTAGTGAGTCCTTTCAATTTTGTGAACAGCAATTTTTAATCTTCAGACTAATAGACTAAATTATACCTCACAGGAATGCCTCTGAGAATTACATGCTACAGTGAATATGAGGTATTTTTTTAGATTAGGTTCCGCTATTCAAGTATTAAATGTTGTTATCATTTTCAAGGCTCTTGTCTGCTTCTAGGGGCTCTTTTCAGTGCACAAGATTCCATCCCACAGACTGCATTTGAACCCTTTAATAGAATATGAAGACATCTTGAATATGAATATGACTGCTCCTGTGAACCATACAAGCAAACTCACAGCAAGAGGCATGCTATAGAGAGAAAAGCTGTGGTCCTGAGAAGAGGGACATTACTGGGGCTTGGTGTGAACACGAGGTCAAATACTCAGTGAAAACAGAGGCAGAAATACATTTGACATATGTTGACATAGATTTATTTCCTTCCATAATACAACAATGATGCCATAAAAATGGCGTTTTGTCCTGAAATGTAAGATCAACTTTATTTGTACCCAAAAGGATTTTTTTTTTACCATTTTAGGTTGACTAATAGTGAGATATCCCATTTCTCTATAAGCCCTTTAGGTTGGTATGCTCTCTGGGAGGGGAAGAGGGGAAGCAGTCCTCTGTACATAATCTCCAAAGAAATAAAAGTTAACCTTCAACCATCTTGCTGGAAGGTTGCTACTCTCCCTTTGTAGCAACACAATTCCTTGGAGAACAAAATCAAGCTTCTATTTATCTAAAAAAATAACCTTGGGTCATATGGTGCATCTATTTTTAGTTTTTTTGAAGAACCTCTTCTACACTGTTCTCCAAATTAAAGAAAACTTGTCAATAGCTCATTTAGTAAAGTGCAAAAAGAGCTCAATTAAAAATGAATTCTGTGATTTTCCACTCAATTAATTCAGTTGCTGTCTTTTTTCTGCACCTACTGTGTGTTCCTCTGTGTTGAAGTAAGGTGAGTGACCACTCCTCATCTTGAATGAGTGTATAGAAAATAGGATGAATCATACAAGCAAACTCATAGCATGATGTATGCTATAGATAGGAAAGCTGTGGTCCCCTGAAGAGGGACATTATTGAGGCTTGGTGTGAGCAAGAGATCAAGGACTCAGTGAAAACAGAGGCAGGAATACATTTGGCTAGTTTTTTGTTGTTGTTGTTGTTTCTTTGTTTCTCTGTGGAAAAAAATTTTAGACCTCCAAGTTTCTATAGGAGTAGGTGTGCGTCTGTACGTGCACACACAGATCCTGACTCATAGAACTCTTGAACACTCATGATATATGGTCATTGAGTACATAATTATGACTGGGGCAGCTTCATCACATCAAGAGTCTCTTAAAATAGCTAAATCTCAAATATTTTTGGCTTCATATTTTTTTACCATGTTATTTTTTTCTTCCTTAGCTTCATTAGGATTTCATGTTCTGATTTTTTTTTCTCATTGCATATTTCACCATTGTGCCACCATTTGTTTGTTTTGGGGTGGGGGGCTTCAAATCAGCGTAGTGCAGATTTCTACTGTCCATCCCTGAAGATATACCTGAGCTACCCTTCACTGTCTTGCCCAAGCTGCAGTCAGAGCCCTAGTCTTGTAGCAGGTAGCACTACAGTTGGTTTGTGGTTGTTGTTTTGCTTTGCTTTTTTTCTTTTCTTTTCTTTTTCTTTTTGGTTCTTTCAAGACAGGGTTTCTCTGTATAGCCCTGGCTGTCCAGGAACTCACTCTGTAGACCAGGCTGGCCTCAAACTCAGAAATCCTCCTGCCTCTGCCTCCCAAGTGCTGGGATTAAAGGTGTGTGCCACCACTGCCCAGCCTGTTTTGCTTTTCTTATATTCGTCATTGTCACCAAACATCTTGAAGTGTCTTTAAGTACCCCCACTCGTCTTTATTGTACTTTTCTCCTAGATTTATTACTTCTTCAGTACACACACCCACACACCCCACAGGGCAACGAGCAAGCAAGTCATTCATTCTGTTTCTCTGGTGGTGTTCTTTTTAAATAACTTTCTGCTACTAGTCTAGTCTCAGATAGTTATCAATTATGACCTTCCTCTGGACCTATTGCTGCTATCTGAATTTCATCGTGTTACACATTTATATATGCTTTAAAATGCTTTCAGGGAATCAAGTCCACACTTGCTACACACTAATGAGATTATTGGTGGTAGTGAGAAGCTTGCAATTATCTCCTTTAGGCATTAAGGTTTATTTATTTGTTTTATTACTGCTTCTCTTCCTAATTCTGTTTTACTTAGGCTGATATTAGAATGAGTTTGCATTTCCTGAGTAGACATTAATTGTTGGGAACAGAAGTAGGGAGGAGCCTGATCATTAGCAGTGCAGAAGCTTGGATGTAGAGCCTGCAGTTGGCAGAAAGGCAAAATTGGGCTCAAAATGACCATAGATATTTTACAAAATAAATTATCTACAGGCTGTAATCAAGCAGTGAGTGTGCTTTAAATACTGTATTTGGCTTCAGGCTGTGACGTGTGCGTGTGAGCAGCTCTTTTTGCAAGTCTAATATTGCTGTTCATATTAAAATAGTATAATACTAAGGAGACTACCCGGGATGCAGAAGCTAGCTTTTGAGGAGCCACCACCAGCTCCAGTGCATAGTGTCCAAAGGGTCACTTAGCATAGGGCATCAAAATGATGTTCATTGAGATTAAGAAACCCAAGAGTAGTGACTTTCTTAGTATTAGATGACTAGAAGAGTCTTAGTTATGCTCGTATTACTGTGAAAAAAAAAACCACCATGGCAAAAGCAACTTATAAAAGAAAGCATTTAATTTGGAGGGTTACAGTTTTAGGAGGTTTGATCCCATGAACATCATGGTGGCAGGCAGACATGTTCCCGGAACATGTTCCAGCAGCCGTGGAACTGTAGCTTACGTCTTGATTCATAAGCGTGAGTAAGCTAACTGGAAAATGCATATGCTTTTGACAACTTCCAAACCTACTTCCCAGTGTCACACCACCTCCAACTAGGCTATAGCTCCTAATCTTTCACAAACAGCTCCACCAACTGGGGACCAAGTACCTTAACAAATGAGCCTCTGGTGGACATTCTCACTCAAACCCCCCATAAGAAGGTTCAGAGGTATGAGTCCAGTCTCATCCATATGGACTAGGATTTGGAATAGAGCCCTAGCACAAGAGGTAGTTGATGTTACACAAGACCTCCAAGCACACAGAAAAATACACAGACAGATATTTTGTTTTAGTCCCTGGGCTAACAGAGAAATGGGCAGAATCTGGAATGGAAAACAGGAATACTAGAAACCAAAGGCTATTCAGAACTCTTGTGTTTGGCCTTAGCATTCCCAGAAGCTTGATAGAGAAGCTATGTTGGATCTCACTGAATCACCATTCATTTATCCATCTAAGAATATAGGTATCAATTTTTCATCAAATTGAAACACAGCCTTTTCTTTGAAGGAAAAATGGGTCTTTTCCATCACGAGCATCTTTCAGTAGCCCTCATCTTGACAGTTATGAACTTTTATGTAGTTTCTAGCTGGGTGCCATCCTAGATTTGTTTCAAATAGTCTGCATGAATTCTCAAAATTGTCTCATGTTGAAGTCTGAACTCAGCTCCCAAGGACTCTAGTTATGAAAGGTTAAGCTAGGAAGAGTCATGGGGTTCGAATTTTGACAATCATATTCCATTTTCAGTTGTAGTGGGAGTCACTGTCAAACCACAAATCTACATAGTTTTCACATGGACTGGTGTGAAGACACAATTCTTTATCCTGGTTCTTAGGCACCATGAGAAATCTATCACATTCGTTCCTGTTACATTTGCCTTTCCTTTCACAATTCATTCATTCATCAAATATTTAATAGGCTTTATTTACTTTCCTATATCGATGATAAGACACCATGACCAAGGAAACTTATAAAAAGAAAGTATTTCATTGGAAGCTTGCTTACAGTGCAGAGGGGTGAGTACATGACCATCCTGGTGGGGAGCGTGGCAGCAAGGTAGGCAGGCATGTCCCTGGAGCAGTAGCTGAGAGCTTAATTTGGTTTATAGGCATGAGGTAGGCAGGCATTGAGAGTGAGAATGGCCTGGGCTTTTGAAAACTCAAAGCCTACCTCCAGGGACATAACTTTCCTGAAAGGGCCATAGCTCCTAATTATTCCCCCAAACAGTTCCACTACCTAGAGACCAAGCATTCAAGTATATGAGGCTATGGGGACCATTCTCATTCAACCCACCATAGCCAGAGCCTATGCTACATGCTGAACTACAAAGAAAGCTCCCAATATCCATGCATCAGGAGAAATAGGCAACACCAAAACTGATAAACAGTAAGGTTGTGTTTAGACTTAGGCAGAAGCACATAAAAGAAGTCTTCAGTCTAAACTTGTATTTAGAGGAGATAAACCTAGAGTCACTTAGCCTCCTACTAGTTGCATAATCCCTCTATGCTTCAGTCTCTACCATTAAAATGATGACGGTAATAATAGCATGACCCATGGAACTGTGCAGATAAAATGATTTAATGGCCGTGGAGCTTTTAGGCCACTGTCTAGAGAAGAGAAACTGTTATGTAAGTCTTAAATGAACCAAGAGAGGCTCTTCAGTGGCTTGAATCTGAGTGTTTGAGCAGCTCCTTACAAGATGAAAATTACTTTAAAAGGGCTGGGCCAAGCCTTTCAGGAAGCACAGTGCAAGTAAATTGCGAGGTTTGTAGGTCCTAGTCCAGATCATGTATTGGTAATGGAAATGGAGTCAGTGGCAGGGGAGAAGAGCAACACGTGGAACTAAACCTTATTTGCTATGTCAGTGAGTTTGGATCTGACCTTTAAAAAGGCAGTACTTGAAGAATCTTAAGTCATAGTAATCCACTTTTCAGCCTGCGAGGTAGTTATTATTGCTATCTAACTTAATAAATGGTGAAAGCGATGTGCATCCGAGCTGAGTGACTTCTCCCCAGTTATGCATCTGAACTGAACCTTACTTTGAATTGAGGCTCCAGCGAGTGGATGCTTAATCGGCTTCAGCTCACAACTTCTCCAAGAAAACAGACAAAATAATAGAGTTTGAGTGGAAAATAATGAGCTTAGTTTTCAATGTTCGCGATGAAATGTGTGCAAGGTATTTAAGTGTTTCTATCCTGTAAGCATGTATTAGATATGTAAATGAGGAGCTTGACAAATTTGGTATTTATAACTGAGAGCCAAGTCATGACAGGCTACAAATTGAGAAATGATCAATTTGATAGGGAAACATGAAGAGAGAGTATCCTCAGAGTCTCTCAGACAGAAAAAGGAGCCCACAGTGCTGACTAACAGTTAAGAAAAACTGAAAGAAAAAAACCAGAGACACAGTAACACACACATATATGTTATTTCTTCCTCTTCTTTTATAAAAGCGATTTACTTATTTGTTTTATTTAAGTTCACTGTAGCTGTCTTCAGACACACCAGAAGAAGACCTCTGATTCTATTACAGAAGGTTGTGAGCCACCATGTGGTTGCTGGGAATTGAACTCAGGACCTCTGAAAGAGAACTCAGTGTTCTTATGTGCTGAGCCATCTCTCCTGTCCCACAATATACATTATTGAAAAAATAAAAGAAATATTTGTAAAAGAGTGACTATGTGGTTAACAGAGTCAACTGTTGTCAGGAGGTCAAATTAGAGAATTATAATTTAGGGTTATAGGATTGCCAGTTCCAGGAAGGTGGACCAAACATAACTTTCCACATTGAATCCAGTTTCAAACCCTGGTAGTTGTATCTAAAACAAAAATAAGAAGACTCTGAGAGGCATAGAGTAAAAAAAAAAAAAAAAAAAAAAAAAAAAAAACCGTAATTGAGCCAGAGCTCTTTAGGCCTAAGAAATGGGG
Source organism: Apodemus agrarius (assembly GCA_964023405.1). Taxonomy (NCBI): domain Eukaryota; kingdom Metazoa; phylum Chordata; class Mammalia; order Rodentia; family Muridae; genus Apodemus; species Apodemus agrarius. Next base: position 13,985,665 of record OZ030010.1, read on the forward strand.
TGAGCCTTGTGAGTTTGGTTAGTGCTTCAAATATCCGAAAACAACTACTAGAGATTACAAAACAGCAACAAGTTCAGACAAAAATTAAAATCCCCAGGAAAGACTGCTCTTTCTAGAAAAGGGTTCAGGAAAGGAGAAGCTAGCAAGAGAGCAAACTCTAAGCAAACATTATGAAACACCTGAGGCTCTACTCCACCGCTATCGGCACAGGTCAGGTAAGGGGACTGGGCATCCACCTTGGTCAGGCTGTAACAAGGAGCCCAGGTGTTGTCTAATGTAAATAATAAGTTAAATAAATAGAGCAGCTCAGGAAATTGTAGGACTATAATAAGAGATGTGCAGTTCATGCCACCGGAGTTCCAGAAAGGGAGAGGAAGAGTGAAGGGGTGGAAAAGTATTTGGAGAAAAGTAGTATAATTTTTTTATTAAATTTGACAGAGGGTATAAACCTATATGGATTCTAACTGAGCCCAAAACATAGTAAAATTTATGCCAAGTTATATCATATATAAAGCAGAATTATGGGCTGAGCTATGTTACCCCAATTTCCTTTGTTGAGGACCTTAACATGCAGTTCCTTAGAATGTGACTGTATTTGGAGATTTTAAAAGGTAATTAATATGTAATGAAGGTATATGGATGGGCCTTAACCCAATACAACTAGTACTCTTATAAGGATATTAGATGTATATTTGTAGCTAGTTGGGGCGACATGTGATTATAATCTCATTTCTCAGGAGCCTGTGACAGAATTATCAGTTCAAAGCTGGTCTGAGCTATGCCGTGAGACCCTGTTTTTAAATGAGAGAGAGACAGAGACTGAGAAATAGCATAGCAAGAATGTAGCCATTTATAAGGCAAAGAGAAATCTCTCAAAAGAAAGTGAAGCTTCAATATATTGCATCTGGAGCTAGATATTTTCAAATGTTCTTAGAGGGGGACTGTCCGTGTGGATGAAAGAGAGAGCAGTAGGGGTGGGAGGGCATCAGAGAATGAGTATTAGCAAGTTCAATGATATACATGTATGAAAGGTTAGAGCAAAGCCCGCCATTTCATATACCAAGTATCGTGAGTGGCTATCCACTGAGCCAACAGCATCTTGGGCCAGTCAGCCTTAATAGCACATAACCTTGGGGAGAGGAGAAAGTATGCAGACTGGAGAAGACTGAGGAAATAAGGGTCCAGCTATGAACTACAAGGAAGTCCTCATCCCTGTTAGGCAGAGTTTTTCAGGGGCAGCCTATTGGAGACGGAGCCACCACATTCCTGCAAATAACTCCTTACCTATGTTCTGGAAGGAAGCCTAGAAAACCTATTGGCTCCTCAGAGTGAATTGTGCCTTGATTTGTCACTGGGACCTTAGAACAAAAGGTAGATATTGCTTACATTTCTCCCTGGGAAGAAATTTCAGCAATGCCAACTAATTAAAAAAAATTTTTAAAAAAAAGAAAAAAGAAAAAAGAAAAGAACAGACATTTTATGGCATTTTGTTCTGGCAGTCATAGTAAATGAATATACTTCCATTTTATCATTTTAATACGTTATGTTTAAAGACTGAAGCAAATGATAATGCTGAAGTTGTTCTCGGTGCATATAAGGGAAATATTTAAGATGATTATAATGCAAATGGGAGATAGAAGAAACATAAAGGGAGGTAAGCATTGTACACTTCACTGTTATGTAGCAAAACATTGATGCTACCACTCCCTAATACAGCCTTGGTTCCAGACCCAGTGTTTTGCCTAGTCTGGTAATCCCCACCCATGCCTTCTCAAGCCTCTAGGCTTGGACTAAGACCTCATGCTAACCTAGATCCTGTGTCCATGGGAATTCATTCCATCCATGTTTTACTCAAACTCTAAGCTCTACTAGGCCTATACAGTCTGTGCTTTGGTCTAGCTTGTTGTACCCACATCAGATAGAAGCAAGCCAAGGGCCAACATCCTCAGATGTCACTGAAAACCAAAAACCCAAAAAACAAACAAACAAACAAACAAACAAACAAACAAAACAAAAAAAAGCTATGAAAGACTAAGTCACTATAACCACTCCCTCAGATCCATTAGTCCTGTAGAAATTTTCTACAAGGAGAATTGCCTAGATGAACCCTTGTGTCTAAGGACACAGAAAAGAAAAGAACAATGAAACTTCTTCAAGGAATTCAAGTAGTTTAAAGAAGAGACTAAGAGATAGTTTATTGAATGTAAAGAGAATAAACATGACAAGGAAAAAAATTCCTAGGTGATACCCAAGAAAATGAAGATCATTTTCTCTTCATGCCTTCTTTGTTTTCCTATTCTGCACCTGTTCTTCTGTCTTTGACTTAGACACCAAGCCTTCTCAGCTTCTAATAATATCCTCTTCTCCAGATTTGTATTCAGTTTGATTACATGGTTACCTTTATCCCATATGACTGTAGTTCTATGTCCATGTTTTTGTCTTTCACTAGACTCTCAACTCCACAAAGCCAGTGATTGTGCCTTGGTCATAGTGGTATTTTAAGTATCTTGTACAGTGCTTGGTATATATAGCAAACACCAAATAAATATGTGTTGGATGGCCGAGTGGCTCAAAATTCTAACCTGAGTGGCATATGATAGTGTTTTACTGCTATGTGAACAACAAGGGGATAATAGAGAGGAAAAGTTTTCAGTAAGGACTGACCTGGGAAATGCAGTGCAGCTGTTGGCTAGATTCATTTGCTTGAACTGTTTCCCTCACATACACAGGGATATTTGTTCAAGAGAATCAAGTGTCACACCTTACTTCCATCTCTCATGGCCTCATATACAGTAGAGAATATATAGCAGCATTTCAAAAAATCCTTTTTGACTTTCATAAATAATGCCAGGGACCATGCTGGCTGCAAGTGATTTGGTGGTGCACTCACTTAATAATGTCACACAGTAAGATAGAAAGCACATTTTCTCTTGTAGTGGTGACCCAACCTTTCTTACAAGCATCTGCCCCTTTTGCTTCTTGCCCATTTCAAAATCCTTCCGCCTCCTGATTCCTCAAGTTGGGGTTAAGATGTCTCTTTGCTACCGTTCTTTCTTCTCACTGCTGGACCCACACAGATGCCACCAGAGAGCCACTGTTTGAGAATGAGCGTAGAATCACGGCGTAAAAGCCTGGCTCGCATAGTAATCAATTCACTGGAGAAATCCTTTTCCATTCTGAGTCACGGCACCTATCTATCTGTCAAGGCGAGGAATCAATTAGATGATTGTATAGTTCTAAAATTCATCTGATTCTTTCTTTTGTAGCTTTATTTCTAACCTTACAGTATGCAGCTGTCCCAGGGGCCTTCAACTTACATCAAATTCTGTCATGCCTCAGATTTAAATCATATGAAGTAGATCCCCAGGAAACCTCCCAGTGTATGAATTATTAATGTTCCCACCACACAGTCTCTGTGTGAATATTTACTTACATTGCTGGGTATCTAATCCTGACAACAAATCACCGTTTGAATGGTTTACTGATGTTTTCTCTTCCCCTCAGTGATTCAGCATGTATCTTCCTTTCACCTTGGGAATTGTGCAATTCTTTTTTTCCCTTGTGCAACTCTGACACCGAGCAGTAAAAAGGATGTCAACACCTGAATCCTAGCGTTACTGTCTTTCTTTTTCAATTTCTCTTAGAGATTGCTGCATTTCCCCCCTCTATTCTGTATCCTCCTCCACCTCTGACTGCCTCGAGTCATTTCCATACCTAGAAGGTTGAATTTTGCTCTCCTCACTTCATAGCTCCAAGTGACTGTAGCCACTGTATTGTTCAACAAGATTCTTAATATTCTCACTGATTTAGTTATTTCCCGGCGGAGCAGAATATTTTTTTTTCCAGATATGTCAGCCTGTGCTACAGGGCTTGATCAACAGTCACTGCTTCTGACCTACACCTTCCCCCAGTCTTGGTTATCCAGGTTTCTCCTGCTCTCACCTTTCCGTATGCAGATCTCATCTCCCTTTCTGCCTCCCAGTTCCCACTAGTCACTGCAGTCTTCCTTAGAGCCGACATTATTTTCTGCCTACAGATAGAGAAGCCCTTTATTCTCTCAGAATTTCTCAGAAATCCTCAGGAGTTAACCACCCTTTGCTGCCTCCACTGGAAGTGGGTACCTAGCAGATTGATTTAATTAAAGGTGGAATAAATCGAGTTGCAGAAACACTTAGAATGGTAATTCTCTCACTTGTTATAAACCACTTTCTGGACTGCTTTGCAAATTGGAAACTTTAGGGGATCTTAGAATGCTCCACTCCTCGAAATAGGATTGGGGGTATCTACTTCAATTCCTTTATTCTTTTTAGTAGGTAGGGGATATCTTAACTGTCTCAAAAGGGGTTCTGATATGATACACTCAATCCAAATATATAGGTGAACCTAAATTGGCTATCATTGAGTGTCATGCCAGCAAAGTACTACTATGTCAGACAGAAGTGCCCTTAGGAGAATGGTCAGGACGAGAGCCGTGAAAAAGGCTCTAGTTATCCATCTATTAAAAACTGCTAATAAACATTACTGAAATACGTTTACCAAAGTAACATTGAAAGTGTTAATGACATAGCCAGCTCCCTCCTTTTGTTTTGTTTTTACAGCAATGCACCAAAAACGAAAAGTTACTTTATAGTAAAAGGGTAGCTTAAGGGGAGATAAAGATTTCGACAACTTATGTCAGGACAAATCAATAGGTCTATTGCTGGAAGGACTGAGAATTATTATGGAATTTGTTTCAGTCTAGAATATTGTTTTCGCTTCTTAAATTGAATCCCTGCAGTCCAGACATGGAAAATGCCTTCCCTTCCCTCTCTGCCTATCTTCCACCATGCTCTAATGAGGAAGAAACTGGAATTTAGACGGGTTCGAACTTCTCAGCCCCAGAGTCTTTACAAATCTTGATTAGCCTAGTGATGCTCGTAATTTCCTAATCTGAGATTGTTCTGTAAGAGTCAGCAGCTCCTCCACTGCATGGAGACAAGGCTTAATCATCCCCATCCCAGGAAAGTTAGGGATAGGGAATAGCTATCAATTTGCCAGTTCTCCCCAGGCCTCACAGTGGAGTTAGCACAGGCCTGCTTTTGTACAGTTATTTCCATGTGTTGGCATTATTTGATCTAGACTTCTGAAAGTCACAGTTATATCCCGGAGGATAAGAAAGATAGTGTTAGAAGAAAATAGTCATTAAAATCTTAAATGGGATTCCCCAGCACTAGTTAATTCTTGCTGTCATTACTCTTTGCCAAGGTACTTACTACGGGCACTAAGTAGGACAAATAAAGAACAAATTTAAAGCTCTAGCACCAATACACATTTCTCTGTGATGGAGTTGGAAGGTTAGTCACAGGGTTAATTCCCAAAATGATTGATGATGCCCTTGTTAGGTTTATGGACGTTAATTTGTGAGTTCTATGTCCCACAGTCTGACACATATTCATCTTATCGACCTCAAAATAAAGCAGGGTTTTGAAAAATGGCCAGTAAGAGATGCTGAGTTCCTCTGCTGGCCCCAGATCGCATTTCGTACTCCTCATTCCCCTTGTGCTATCCAGTCGCGTTCACAAGGAGAGTTTATGGTAATGGTCTGCTGGAAGTAGAATGCCAAATGTCTCCTTCTAGCTAACTGGACTTAACATAGTGGAAACAGCATATTGGAAATGATTCGCAAGATGAATGACTTGTATTTGGATTCTGTCTCCACTCTTTTCTTTGCTGTGTTATGTGGGGCAAATCATTTAATTTCTTTGTATCTAATTCTCATTATCTATAAAATAAATGATAATTATTAGTACCTAACTCATTGCAGGTATTGAGAGAATTAAATAACATCAGAACTATAACATCATAGGAAACATGCTTAGTGCCTAATAATCTCTGCATGAATGCTTCCTATGAGTATTCATAGACAGAGCACTGAAGCTGAACTCACACTGTTTTTTCCATTTGTATATCACTTCTCCTTCCCATTCTCCCCATTATTCCTGCAGAGGATGAAGAAATACTGATGTATTTGAAAATAAAATATTTAAAATATTTAGAAATCCTGATTGATTTATCTGAGAGATCTAAATGAAATAATATACAGAAAACATCTGTCACTTAGTAGACATTCAATACATCAGTATTTTTTGCTTCATTCTTCCATGTTTGACTGCTTAAAATATATTTTTTTCAGCCCTGGTTAACCCCATTTACACATGAAGATCCTGTTTCTAACTTTCTTCTTCAAAGGATTTTGTACTCACATGATATCTTCTAATTCAACTCTATTTTTGTTACTTACTAATGATACCATTGCTATCATTGTATGGAGCTTCTTTCTTTTTTTTAAGTCATCAAAATAATTTATAATAGTTAAATGCCTCTTAAATGTACATGATATCTTCTGAAGCTAAAAGTAATATGCACTCAACTAGTTTTTAAAATCTATTTGGAACATTAAACATGATAGAAGTAGAAAAAAACTCTTATGAAGTCCTCTATGAAAGGAAATTGGGACAAGTTCCTGATTAGACAGAAAATGTTTCATCTCCAAGGGAGAATATGCAGCATAACTGTGGCTTCATAGAATGAATTGGGTAGTGTTCCTTCTGTTTCTATTTTGTGGAATAGTTTGAAGAGTATTGGTATTAGGTTTTCTTTGAAGGTCTGATAGAATTCTGCACTAAACCCATCTGGTCCTGGGCTTTTTTTTTTTTTTTTTTTTTTTTTTTAGTTGGGAGACTTTTAATGACTGCTTCTATTTCTTTAGGGGTTATGGGACTGTTGAGATGGTTTAGCTGATCCTGATTTAACTTTGGTATTTGGTATCAGTCTAGAAGATTGTCCATTTCATCCAGATTTTCCAGTTTTGATGAATATAGAGTTTTGCTGGGTATAGTAGCCTGTATAACATCTGCTCAGAATCTTCTGGCTTTCATAATCTCTGGTGAGAAGTCTGGTGTAATTCTGATAGGTCTATCTTTATACATTACTTTACCTTTCCCCCTTACTGGTTTTAATATTCTTTCTTTGTTTTGTGCATTTGGTGTTTTGACTATTATATGACAGGAGGAATTTCTTTTCTGGTCCAGTCTGTTGGAGTTCTGTAGGCCTCTTATATATTCATGGGCATCTCTTTCTCTAGGTTAGGGAAATTATCTTCTATAATTTTGTTGAAGATATTTACTGGCCATTTAAGTTGGGAATTTTCACTCTCTTCTAAACCTATTATCCTAAGATTTGGTCTTCTCATTGTGTCCTGGATTTTCTAGATGTTTTGGGTTAGGCGCTTTTGGCATTTTGCATTTTCTTTGACTATTTTGTCAATGTTTTCTATGTTATCTTGTATTCTGTTGGTGATGCTTGCATCTATGATTCCTGATCTCTTTCCCAGGTTTTCTATCTCCAGGGTTGTGTATTCCTTTGTGATTTCCTTATTGTTTCTATTTTCATTTTTAGATTCTGAATGGTTTTGTTCAATGCCTTCACCAGTTTGATTGTTTTCATATATATATATATATTTGGTTTTTCGAGACAGGGTTTCTCTGTGTAGTCCTGGCTGTCCTGGAACTCACTTTGTAGACCAGGCTGGCCTCGAACTCAGAAATCCACCTGCCTCTGCCTCCCAAGTGCTGGGATTACAGGCATGCGCCACCACCGCCTGGCCTTCCTATAATTCTTTAAGGGATTTTTGTGTTTCCCCTTTAAGGGCTTCTGTTTACCTGTGTTCTCCTATATGTCTTTAAGGGAGTTATTTATGTCCTTCTTAAAGTTCTCTATCATCATGATGAGATGTGACTTTAAATCAGAGTCTTGCTTTTCTGGTTTATTGGGGTATCCAGGGATCACTGTGGTGGGAGAACTGGGTTCTGATGGTGCTAAGTAGCCTTGGTTTCTATTGCTTATATTCTTGCCCTTGCCTCTCACCATTTGGTTATCTCTGATGTTAGCTGGTCTTGATGTCTCTGAATGTGGCTTGTCCCTCCTGCAAGCCTGTGTGTCAGTATTCCTGGGAGATCAGATCACTCCAGGAGGATTTTGGGTATGGAGAGCTCCAGGGTGCAGACAGAAACTGTAAGGATCCTGTCCCCAGCTGTTTCTTGGTTCCTGTGTTCTGATGGTTCTGGGCAGATCCCTCTTAGGCCAGGAATTTGAGCAGAAGTGGTGGTCTTACCTGTGCTCACAGGTGTGTCAGCAGAGGTATTTGGGTATAGAGTACTGTGGCACAGGATCAGCTCCCAGTGTAAACGGAAACTGGAAGCTGGAGCTACTTTCTGAAACACTACCATAGTGGCTGTTGGAGGGAGCTATGTCATTTTCTCTTTGAAAACCTCTTCCAAACCCTTTCTCTGCCCTATGCCTTCTACAGTTCTTTTTTACATACTCCCACAACATACTATGCATAGTTTTACCTCCCTTATAGTTTATTGAATGAATGAGTGTTTTGTGACAGTCTCTTCTGAGACTGGAACATCCCATTCTGCAGGGAAGCTCCGGAAGCAGAAAGATAAACAACTCAGAATAGCTCAGGAAGCCACTAAAACTGAGCAGATTCACTAGTCAGAGTAAGCAGTGGGAATAGAACTGCCAAGAAGACTCAGAGAAGCCACTCTGCCAAGAAGACTCTCAGATAAGCCAGACTACAAAAGATTCTATCAACAGCTCAGCTTCTGGAAGAAGCAGAAACCGGCTTCCTGGAAAATGTTTAGACCAACAGAGTCACTTGGAAAGGACAGTTCCCAACTCGCTGAGCTTTCTGCAGGCTGTACAGTGTGCTCCAGGTTCCCGGCTTTGTTAGTGTTGTACTGGGATTGGCTTTGGCAATGCAACTTCTTTTTGAGTAATTTCTTCTCCAATGAATAAACACTTACCCATATTCCTGTAATTAAGCTCAATAAAACTAATTGGCTCATCATGTTGGTCTTTAGTGCTATACATACTTTGGTATGTTGTGGGCTCCCTATCTTGGGTGAGTAGTTGTATGTCACGTATCTCCCCCCCAAAAAGTTTTGTCATATGAAAATTACTAATGAAAGAAAGATGTAAAGATTTATATAAAGCTAACTCTGGGTTCTAGAATATGTAGACATCACCTGTCACAACGAAGAACAAAATTTAGTGTTTGCTGCACACTACCATCACAATTCATATTTGCTTATCTTTCATTTTCAAGGAGAAATTGTAGATTAAGTTGGAATTTGACTTTGTTGAATAGATATTCATACCTATTTCCTGACAAGCCCCATGTTACCAGGTATATTAGAAGTATGATGATAAGCAAATAAATATTTTACCCTCAGAGAGCTCAGAATCAAACAAGCTAGATGAGAGAAATATGTAAATGGAGATCTAAGATCTGAGTCAGTGGGGAAGAGGGTGGCAGTGTGTTTTTGGGATTGTGATATAGACACTGAAAATTCTGGAATAGAGAGGTAAAGTAGTTAAATGTAAGCTAGAGAGAAAGGTGTCATGGCTCCAATTTATAAGGTGGCATTTTATTTGGGGCCCAATTAAGAGAATTGTGAAGGGGAAAAATTCAATAAAGGCTATGTGGAAAGACATGCCAGATACTTAAAGCCCAATGCATCTATCACTCTGAAGAAGGCAGTTCACACAATGATGCGTTGGACAATAGAATCTGACATTAAAACCTATAGAAAAAAAACACATTCGGGTTATATTCATTTCTTAGATTCATCATTTTCATAGTATTTTCCAGTCTTTCAATAAGGCCATATTTTAAAGTTTAGTGTAGTATATTCTTTTACTTCTTAGATGAGATCCTTGAAGTCCAGAGTAGAAAAAATATGCCTTCCTACCCTCTCCACATACATATTTATGGGGTATCATGTAATGTTTCAAAGTGTTCACAGCAAGAAATCTAATTCTTAGAGTGACTTCATTGTGAAAATACTGTTGTTTTATGTTTTTATAAGTGGAAAAGTATACATAGAGAGGTAATGCAATTTAATGATGTTACACAGAGAATGAGGGGTAGAGTCATAATTGAAGTCAAGCAGTACTTTTAAAGAATTGGAAGCCCAAGGAAAAGCTACAAAATGGTATAAGTTTGCACTTAACTTTAGTCATGGTTTTTTTTTGGCGGATACAACTATTGATTCTCTCTTGCATCTCAATAAATAATTGTACCAAACATCAAAGTTCTATGAGCTAGAAATTGAATTCTTTTGAATTCTGATTTGTTGTTGTTGTTGTTGTTTCATTGTCCAATAATTATGCCTTTTTGGTAAAACTGATGCTGTTTTGCCTTAAACAATTATTTATGTAACCATTTATTGTTTTGAAAGTTTCGTACCTGAGAATTGTATTCATCCCATTTCTTTCTGCCCTCTTCCCTGCCAATTCTTTTCATGTCCTTTATATTTCTTTTCAAATCCATGACTGACTGCTTTTTCTTTATTATTGTTACATAACAACACTGACACACACACATGCAAAGCATACTGAGTTCATTTGGTACTGCATATATGTATGTATATATATATATATATATATATATATATATATTCCCCATGGAATTAGAATACAATCAAGGAGCCCATTGATTGCTTGTGGCTCTTCATCTAGGGCTCTGTAAAATCCCCCACACACACACACACGCCTACCTATTTGTGGCTACTGGCAATGTCATTTGCAGGCCTTGTTTAGGTAACCACAGTCTTGCAATTTCATGGGTGCAGCTTTTCTATTATGTCTAGGCAACACCATCTCATAGCAGGTGTCCTGATCCTCTGACTCTTATCATCATTCCATCCCTTCTTCTGTGATATTCCTTGAGCGTTATCTGTAGGGGTTGAACTTTAGATGCATCCTTTGGAAGTGGGCACCCCACAGTCAGCAGTGTTTTGCATTTTGACTGGTTGTGGACGCTATAAGAGTCTCCATCTACTGTGAAAAGAAGCTTCTTCGATGAGGAGTGAGAGCTACATTTACTTGTGGATATAAGGATAAATATTTAGAATACAGTTAGGAATTTTACTGGTTTAGAAAAATGGTAGTAGTGGTTGACTCCCCTCTATGGCCTATGGCCTCTCTGTTGTTCAGTTCACTATGAGCATGAGCATGCTTTCTTGTCACCAAGACTCTAGGAAGTAGGTTCTATAATTCTTCCCATTTTAAAGAGAACAAATCTCAAGACAATTATTTTCCTAAAGCTTATACAGCAGGATTGATATTTGAAGTGAGTAACTACTGCTAATTTGTCCATAAGGCCAGGCAGGTCATAAGAGGAGATACGCTTCGGAGATACCTTATCTTTGGAAAACAATGCAAAAATAGCCACAAAGAAGGCAAAAGTGATCTCTTCAATATGACTTTTCCAGTTGTGTGGTCCATTTCCCTTACATGTTTGACAATCCCTTGTGTGACAGACTTTTCCCAGGGAGACATGAACAAATGCCCATTCTCTCCAGACAGGGAACTAATAGACAAAAGTATGGATACCACAAAGTCCCAACTTGGCGATGCAATGACTGCTATATAATCAAAGGAGTGACCCCAGCTGGAGTGACCCCAGCAGGAGTGACAGCTCACCAAAACTGGAAACCCAGTGAATACTGCATTCCCTACAGCCAACTCAACAGATTAACAGGTTGGAGAACGTCTTCTTCAAGTGGCTCTATAGGTTTTGTTCCAGGTAACTCAGCTACTTTTTGTTTCTTGTAGACCAGCAGTGTGTGTCGTGGGTTAAAAGACCCTTTCACAGAGGTAGCATATCAGATAACCTGCATATCAGACATATAAATTATGATTCATAACAGTAGCAATGAGAATGATTTTATGGTTACCACAACATTAGGAACTGTATGTATTAAAAGGTCACAACATTAAGACAGTTGAGAACCACAGTTCTAGACAGGGTGGTCTCTGCTTCTTCTAGGTGGCTGGGCTTATCTAAGAGTGATTCTTAGCAGTCTTTATACTTTATATACTCTTGGAGAGGGAGGGTCCTGGAGAGGCTTCACAAGCATTTTACTAAGTGAGCCTCTTCTATACATTTTGACAATGGTGGGTCTGTTCTAGAAGGAAAAAAAATTAAACATGGGTTCTTTAAAGATTTTTTAAAAATTCTTCTATTATATATTACATTCCAACCACAGTTTTCTCTCCCTCTCCTACCTCAAGCCTCCGCTCTATGTGACTCCCTTCTATCCCAACCCTCTTCCCTTCAAAGAAGAGTAGACCTCCCAGGGGGCATCAACCAAATATGGCATAAAAAGCTACAATAAGACCAGGCACATATTTTCACATCAAGCTCAGACAAGACAACCCAGTAGGAGGAAAAGGGTCACAAAGGCAGGCCAAATAGTCAGAGATAGACCCTGATCCAACTCTTAGGAATCCCACAAGAACACTGAGCTAAGCAACCACAACATAACTGCAGAGGACCTAGGTCAGACCCATAGAGGCTCTCTGATTGCTATAAGCCCACTTGAGTCCCAGGGTTAGTTGATTCTATAGGCTGTGTTCTTGTGGTATACGTGACCCCTCTGGTTCTTCCACTCCTTTCTCCCTCTCCTCCCTAGGACTCCCCAAGCTCAATGCTTGGCCATGGGACTCTGCATCTGCTCCCCTCAGTTGTCAGATGAAGTCTCTTTGATGACGATTACACTAGGAAGAATTGGGTGTTTTGTTTTGATTTTTTTTTTTTTAGGAAAAAAATAAAGTATGTTTTTGTGGCCATGAGTAGACTCCTGACTTTAGCTGGCAAGCCAGGTTTTATGAATACAGAAATCCTGTTGGGATTTCTCACAGAGGACAAAGACTTGTAGTCTATATTTTCCTGACAGGCTTCTGGGTCAGAGATCTGGGAGACAGTTTCAGACTACTGGCAGGTCTCTCTGTGTCCTCCAGATACTGTAGTGTGGAAACCTTAGCTTCAGCGCCCTAGACTTGGAACACAAAAAACGCAGCAGCCAGGCTGTTTACCATCCATTCTTTAGTACCTCCCAGGTGGAGGTCACCTTTGCTCCATCAAGAACTGCCTCCCAATAGTATTTGTGCTAGACTTCCCGATCCAGCCTGCGATACCTGGCTTGTCTTTCCTTCATCTTCTCTTCCCTTGGTACTCTCCTCCCTCTGCCCTCCATCTCCCCTTTTATTCTTTTTTTTGTTGTTTGTTTTTTTCCTGAAACTGGCTTATGACACCAAGGGTCAAACAGACTATTCATTCTCCAGCATGATTGAGCTTTTTTATTTACATTTATCTAGAAATTTCAGCTGACATGCCACCACCTTGCGTCTTCCTAAGATTTCTGTTCACAGATGCCTTCCCTTCCCCCTTCAAGGTTTTAGCAAGTTCCCCTTCGCCTTGAGGCTCCCCTGAGGGGAGAATCATGAATAAACTCAATTCTGCTTGAGCTGTATAGCTGCCTGGTTTCAGGGGTAAGATGGTCAGCTACATCTTGTGACTTGCCAAGGGCAACTTGCTGAAGTTCTGAAGATTCTTAGCCTGAAGTTCACTAACTCGCTTAGTTCATTAGACTAAGATTCACTTGCCTAACCACAAAGCTGAGCCATTCCTCTGTGGCAGATAGATAAGCACACTGTGTGGGGACCAGCCCCACATGGAGAGGCAGAGCTGATGGCTGGTTCTGAGATGAGCCGTGCCTTTATTACTCTGAGCACCACAGATCTTGGCTGCTGCTCTTTCCAGAAGCCTTTGCAGTGGTTACAAACCATGTTCTCCTGAAAGAGCAGGCAGACTCTGCAAAGTGTGTGCTTACTTTAAAGTGTCCCCTCACATTTTAATAAGGTCATTAAAACCAATACAGCTGCACCTGGAGGAGTTTGAGGAAATGCAAAGACCCCCCCTCTTTGTGTCCCCATCCAAAGTCCCATAAAAAGGAGACAAATGCCCTGAATTGTGTCTGCTTTCCCTCCCTCCGGTACTCTTTTCTTAATTTAAATTATTTACTTTACATCTCAATCATAGTTTCCGCTCTCTCACCTCTTCCCAGTCCTTCCCACCCACCTTTTCTCCCCTCACCAGTCCCTCCCTGGCCTATTCTCCTCTGAGTCATTTTGATTTGCATTTCTCTGAAGGCTAAGGGTGTTAAACAGTTCCTTAAGTGCTTCTCAGCCATTAGAGATTCCTCCTAAAAGAATTCGATATTTAGCTCTGTACTCCATTTAAAAAAATAGATTATTTGGTTTGTTGATGTCTAATTTCTGAATTCTTTATAGATCTTGTAAATCAGCCTTCGGTTGGATGTAGGGTTGGTGGAGATCCTTTCCCATTCTGTAGGCTGCTGCTTTGTCCAAAAGACAGTGTCCTTTGCCTTACAGAAGCTTTTCAATTTCATGAGGTCCCTTTTGTCTATTGTTGATCACTGAGCCTGAGCCATTGGTGTTCTGTTCAGGAAGTTGTCTCCTGTACAAGGCTATTCCCCACTTTCTCTTCTATCAGGTTCAGAGTATCTGGTTTTATGCTGAGGTCCTTGATGCACTTGGACTTGTGCTTTGTGCAGGGTGACAAATATGGGTCTATTTTCATTATTCTACATGCAGATATCCAGTTAGATGAGCACCATTTGTTGAAGATGCTTTCATTTTTCCACGGTATAGTTTTGGCTTTTCTGTCAAAAATCAAGTGTCCATTGTGTATGGATTTACTTCTGAATCTTTGATTCAATTCCATTGATCAATTTATCTGTCTCTGTATCAATACCATGCAGTTTTTATTGCTATTGCTCCGTATTACAGCTTGAAATCAGGGATGGTAAATCCTCCAGAAGTTCTTTTATTGTTTGAAATTGTTTTAGCTACCCTGGGTTTGTTATTCCGTATTAAGTTGACAGTTGCTCTTTCAGGGTCTGTATAGAGAATTGTGTTAGAACTTTGATGAAGACTGCATTGAATCTGTACATTGATTTTGGTAAGATGGCCATTTTTACTATGTTCTGACCCATAAGCATGGGAGATCTTTCCATCTTCTGATATCTTTAATTTCTTTCTTCAGGGATTTGAAGTTCTTGTCATACAGGTCTTTCATTTGCTTGGTTAGAGTTATCCCAAAATATTTTATGTTATTTGTGGCTATGGCAAAGGATGTTGTTTCCCTAATTTCTATCTCAGCCTGTTTGTCATTTGTATAAAGGACTATAGTTTGTTTGTTTGTTTGTTTTTTAGTTAATTTTGTATCTGGCCATTTTGCTGAAACATATTTATCAGCTATAGGAGTTCCCTGCTAGAATTTTTGGCTTACTTTGTTGTACCTGTTCTTTAGCCCCAAAAGACCACCGTGGACCACCAAGGAGCCAATTCCAATGCAATCGCACTAGGGTCTTTTTATTTAACCTGGAGCTTGGGCTCATTGCCGACCCTGACACAATAGGACAGAAAGGTGAAACTCTGAGCCCAGTTTCAAGAAAGTATTTATAGAGGTAAGCAAACAATCAAGGGGGTTTCTAGCCTGGCCCATATCTGATTGGGGGTGCTATTATGGGATTTTGTTGCCCTTTAAAATAATTGGCTGGTTTTGGGAGCCAAACCATAAAGTTAACTTCTGTTTTCCTCGTGATTGGTGGTTGTTAGGAAATTAAGTGACAGGGGCAGGCTTGTAACCTGGAGGCACACGTTTGTTGGGGAGTAACTTTTAGTTGTCTAATTGTTCTAGCTATAACTTTTTGAGTGGACAGCCTTGTCTTGTTCCTGATTGTAGTGGAATTGCTTTGAGTTTCTCTTCATTTCATTTGATCTTGGGTATAGGCTTGTTGGAAATTACGTTTATTATGTTTAGGTATATCTCTTCTATCCCTAATCTCTCAAAGACTTTTATCACATGAAGGTGTGCTGGATTTTGTCAAAGGCCTTTTGAGCATCTAATGAGATGATCATGTGATTTTTTTCCCCTTTGGTTTGTTTATATGGTGGATCACATTGGCAGATTTTCATGTGTTGAACCATTATTTCTGCATCTCTAGGATGAAGCCTACCATGAGGTGGATGATTTTTTTTTGATGTGTTGTTGGATTTGTGAGTATTTTATTGAGTGTTTTTGCATCAATGTTCATAGGGAAATTGGTCTGAAAATCTATTCTTTGATGAGTCTTTTCATAATTTAGGTATTAGGATGACTATGGCCTCATTGCTAAAATTAATTTAGCAATGTTCCTTTTGTTTCTAATTTTTGTGGAATGATTTGAGGAGTATTGGCATTATTGGCATTTGTTCTTTGAAATCCTGGTAGAACATAAAACCTAAAACTATCTGGTCCTGGACATTTGTTTGTTTGGTTGGTTGGTTTGCTTTGTTTTTGGTTGGGAGACTTTTAATGACTGTTTCTATTTTCTTAGGGATTATAGGTCTATTTAGATTGATTATCTGATCTTGATTTAATTTTGGTATGTGCTTGAAGTTTCCTTGATTCTTTATATGGACTCCTCATTTCTTGTTTATTGATTTCAGCTTTGAGATTAATTATTTCCTGCTGTCTATTCCTCTTGGGAGTATTTGCTTCTGTTTGTTCTAGAGGTCTGCTGTTGATTCACTAGTACATGATCTCACTAATTTCTTTTTGAAGGCACTTAGTGCTATGAACTTTCCTCTTAGCACTGCTTTCATTGTGTCTTACAAGTTTGGTTATGTTATGTCTTCATTTTCATTGAATTCTAGAAAGTCTTTAATTCTTTCTTTAGTTCTTCCTTGTCCCAGTTTTCATTGAGTAGAGAGTTGTTCAGTTACCATGATTTTTTTCTTAGGCTTTTTGTTGTTTCTGTGGTTATTGAAGTTCAGCTTTAATCCATGGTGGTCTGATAAGATACAGGGGATAGTTCAATAGTTTTGTATCTATGAAGACTTGCTTTGTGAAAGAGTTTATGTGGTCAATTTTGAAGAAGGTTCTGTGAGGTGCTGAAAAGAATGTATATTCTTTTGTGTTTGAGTGAAATATTCTATAGATATCTGTTAGGTTTGTTTGAGTCATAACCTTTGTTAGTTTAATCATTTCTCTGTTTAGTTTGTGTCTGAATGACTTGTCAATTGATGAGAGTGGGGTGTTGAAGTCTCCCATTTCCAGTATGTGGAGCTTGATATATGATTTAGGGTTTAATAATGTTTCCTTTACAAATGTGTGTCCTAGCATTTGGGGCACAGACATTCTGAATCGAGATGCCATTTTGGTGGATTTACCTTTGATGAGTATAAAGTGTCCTTCCCTGTCTCCTTTGATTACTTTTGATTGAGTCAATTTTATTAGATATTAGAATAGCGACTCCAACTTGCTTCTTGGGTCTATTTCCTTAGGAAAAAAAACTCAGCCCTTTAGGCTGAGGTAATATCTATCTTTGAGACTGAGGTATGCTTCATGTATGCAGCACAATGATGAATCCTGTTTTCCTATCCATTCTGTTAGTCAGTGTCATTTTATTTGGGACTGGAATCTATTGATGTTGAGAGGTATTAATCCCCAATGACTGTGTATTCCTGTTATTTTGTTGGTGCTGGTGACAGTGTGTGTGTGTGTGTGTGTGTGTGTGTGTGTCCGTGTCCGTGTCCTTTCTTTTGATTTTGCTGGTATGGAATTATTTCTTGTGTCTTCTTCAGTGTAATTAACCTCCTTGGGTTGGTGTTTTCCTTCCAATATCTTCTGTAGGACTGGGTTTGTAGATAGATGATGTTTAAATTTGGCTTAGTCATGGAATATTTTGTTTTCTCCCTTTATGGTGATTGAAAGTTTTGTTGGCATCTGTCATCTCTTAGAGATTCCAAGACATCTGACCAGGTTCTTCTGACTTTCATAATCTCTGTTGAGAAGTCTGGTATAATTCTGACAGGTCTGCCTTTGTATGTTACTTGACCTTTTTCCCTTGCAGCTTTTAATATTCATTTTTGTTCTGTACATTTAGTGTTTTGATTATCATGTGGCAGGAAGATTTTCTATTCTGGTCCCATTTAGTTGGTATTTTATAAGTTTCTTTTATGTTTATAGGCATCTCTTTCTTTAGGTTGGTGAAAATTTTTTCTATGGTTTTATTAAAATTAATTTCAGTACCTTTGAACTGGGAATCCTCTCATTCTTCTATTACTATTATTCCTAGGCTGGTCTTTTCATAGTGTCTCAGATTTCCTGGATGTTTTGTGTCAAGAACTGTTTAGATTTAACATTTTTTGACCAATGTATTGATTTCATTTATGCCTGAGATTTTCTTTTCCATCTCTTGTATTCTGTTGGTGAATTGGTGTATCTGAAGTTCCTGTTCTCTTATCTCGGTTTCCCATCTCCAGGATTTCTTCATTTTATGTTTTCTTTACTTATTCTACTTCCATTTCCATATATTGAATGGTTTTATTCATTTTCTTCACCTGTTTGATTATATTTTCCTGTATTTCTTTAAAGGATATATTCATATTCTCTTTAAAGGTCTATGTCATCTTCATACTATTGGATTTAAGGTCATTTTCTTGTGCTTTAGCTGTGTTAGGACATCCAAGGCTTGCTGTAGTAGGATATCCTGGTTTTGATTGTGTGCCATATTGCTCTGGCTGTTGTTGATTTTGTTTCTACCCTGGCCTCTGGTCATCTGAGTTTTGTGGTTATTATAGGTTCAGGTACTGATTTCTGAGTTTATCATTGTTGGAAGGGTGTATTTTTCCCCTTGGTTTCTGTTTCCTCAGTTTTCTGACCTACGTGGCCTGGAATTCTGGTGATTAACAAGTTTTCAGGTCCAGTAGAGTGTCTTTGTGGAGATTTCTCTGGCCTGCATGGCCTCTAGGTTTTAGGGTGCTAAAGTTGCCTCTGGGATCCCCATTACAAGTTTGGCCTGGGGTCTCTGGGGCCCGCACAGCCTTCAAGAAAGCAGGCATTGTTGGGAAGGGTAGAAAATGGAGCATAGAGTATAGGATGCAGGTTTTCACTGTTGGATATGCTTTCAGGGGTATTGGTGGGCAAGGCAACATGGGTTCTTGTTTTTAGGAGTTTATATTCTGTAGTAATTGGATTGCCTAGACTAACCTACTTGAGTACTTTTGGGAAATTATTAGATAATTCTTGAAGATAATATTAGCTAGAAATCGTTCATACTTAAGTATAAGTGATCCTTTGAGAGATCTCAAAGTGCAACTCATTGTCATAAGTTTAAGTATATCTCTAGTATCTATGTGAGGTAATGTACATACTAATTAGTATGCTTTTGGCAATCATTATATAGTTTGTATGTATGTGTGTATATGTATGTATGTATGTAGTATACCTTTAATATCTACAAGGTAGAACTCAGGGAATCCTGTAGAAGAGGTAGATGAAAGATTATAGGAACCAGAAGGATAAAGGACACCAGGAGAATATGGCCCACAGAATCAACTAAGCAGGCCTCATAGGGGCTCACAGAGACTGAAGTATGACAATCACAGAGCCTGTAAGGGTCTGTGCTAGGTCCTCTGCATATATGTTGTGGTTATTTAACTTTTGGTTTTGTGGGAACTCCTAACAGTGATAGAGTCTCTCTGACTTTTCTACCTGAACTTGGACCCTTTTCCTCCTCTTCGGTTGCCTTGTCCAGCATTGTTACGAGGGTTTGTGTCTAGTCTTACTGCATCTTATTATGCCATGTTCATTCTTATTTCTGGGATGCCTGCTCTTTTCTGAAGGGAAACAGAAGACCAGTGTATCTTCAGGAGAGAGAAGGTGCAGTGGAGGAGGGGACTGGGTGGAGTGGAAAGAGGGGAGGTTGAGATTGGTATATATTGTATGAGAGAAGAATAAAGAAAAAGAAAAAAGAAAAACAAAAACATTCATACATATTTTGAAGTTATCATATAATGTTTCAATATGTGCATATATCATGTAGTGTTCAAATGAAGGTTATGCAATTTAGTCATGTATATTTCAATAAAGCCAAAAGAAAAGAATCTTTTTGAACCAGTAAAATTTTCAACATTTAGTCCTTATACAAATTGTTCCAATTTTCTGCCCCCTAATTTCTTGAATGATATTCGTCTTCAATGTTCTTTCAAACAGTCCTGTTTAATGGTTCAGACAACTTTGGTTAGGAGTCTGGATTTATTCATTTTTTTTCTATTAAATATTTATTGAGTACCAATTCTATTCCAAGTCCTATCCTAGCCATCTGGGGTTATATCAGCGAACAAAACAGATCAACACCTCTGCTTTCATGAAGTTTAACTTCCCTTGGAGCTTTGGTGAATAATCCTCACTGTCATCTCATGTATCTTGTACAAGAGCCATATGTGCTTGAAGAAAAGATGTAGGGCCAGAGGCTTGAATGATGCAAGGCAGTGACAGAGGAAAGCTTCTGCACAGGACTGTCCAAGATGCAGGCTAAAGAAACAGTGTCAGGCTAGTATGATTGGAAGTGTAATGGAGCAAGGAGATGAATTTATATTACTGTTGAGTAACTACAGTGTGTCATTCCCGTTCACTCCCCTAAGCATTTGGTGTATGATAGAAAGCAAAGTAAATCTAGTTCTTATTCTCCTGGGATTTATAGTCTGAAGAGGAATGAATACATGAAAAAAATCACTTAAGTAAATCTTAAGGTCCAACTTTGAAAAGTACTAGGAAAGAAGATTCTCATAGGATGTGACATAATTTAGACCACCAGACCAAAGAAATCCCCTCAGGGAGGAATTGCAATGTAGTAGAGATATGGAGAATGAATAGCATGTTAATTAAGCAGGTTAGGCAGAGTGTAGAAAAGGAAAAGCATTCCAGTCTGAGGCAGTGCAGTATTCAAGGTCCTTGTGGTAGTCAGAACAAGGATGGACGATGGACTGACAAGCCAACATGGCAGTGTACAGAGAATGAGAGGTGTATGCATTGAGGAATACTTAGAGATATAGTGGGGGACAAACTATGAAATCTATATTAAGATGTCTGGTTTCATATTGCTAAAAATGGTAGAAAAATCACTGAGAGTTTAATGTATGCCTAACATTACGAGATTGCCATTCTGTAAAGTTACTATGTTGTAATGTGGCAAATAAGAATGCAGGAAGCCGGGCGTGGTGGCACACACCTGTAATCCCAGCACTTGGGAGGCAGAGGCAGGCGGATTTCTGAGTTCAAGGCCAGCCTGGTCTACAGAGTGAGTTCCAGGACAACCAGGACCACACAGAGAAACCCTGTCTCAAAAAACCAAAATAAATAAATAAATAAAATGCAGGAGGGTGTTGAGGTACTACAGTTGAGACATGCTGATGGTTTGGACTATAGAGATAGAGCTACTCTGGTTGGAGAAAAATGATCAAGTTTGGGGCTAGACAGATGGCTCAGCAGTTAAGAGCACCGGCGCTCTTACAGAGGACTTTGGTACAATACCTAGCATCCATATGGCAGTTCATAACCATCTATAACTCTAGCTTTAGGTGATCTCATGCATATATATAAATATACATACATACATACATACATACATACATACATAATTGTGTGTTCAGGATATATTTGTGGCATTGAGACCACTGGATGTATTGATGTTGTATATGGGGAGTGAAGTAAAACATGTCAAGGGAAATTAGCTATAATTTTACCTGGTGCAAATGGGAGATGGTGACATCATCCATTGACATTAGCATGGATCATACTTTGAAATGAGAAGCCTTGAGTTCAGGTTCCTTGGCTATTCTACACCTTGCTTCAAAATTGCATCAGATCCCTTAAGACTAGAGTTATAGATACAAAATGTAGACCTGCATACACATTTCTGTGGCATTATTTCATCCAACAGTCTTTCCATCCATGCCAGTCACTCCAGTAATGATACCTAAGTACAATCTTGGCAATTCCTGCATTAATGCTCTAACGCTTGCTATTTTATTTGGCTAGGATGCTTTCCTGTCCTTTCTTTAAAAATGCTCTTATTAACTCTAATACACTGGGCTCTTTCTGTGTGAATTCTAAGAGAATTTATTGGCTTCAACCATCATCTGACATTTTTCAATCACAAGCATGTCATTTCTAATTTATAAATGGTCTGAGGTGCAAAGTTCATTTGTACTCCAGTTGTCTGAAGAGCAGAATGAATGTTAGGCTCCAACACTAGTCTATAAAACCAATTTAATCTTAAATATGGATCACTCATAGGGTCAGTTTTGATGCAAAAGTACAGAAAGCTATATTCATATGTGATTAAATAGAAAAATAGAATTGAGTGAGAGGTCATATTACAGATTTGGGATGTCAGTGCGTAAAGAAATAATATTTTCATGAATTCAAATAAAGCATTTGATACAACATATCTTGATCATATTCACCCCTTCCTCCTCCTTCCAACTTCTCACAGATCTAGCTCTCTCCCCCACTTTCTGTCCTTTTTAAAATCTTCTTTGTTTTTAGAGAGATGGTCTCTCTACACAGCCCTGGCTGTTCTGGAACACACTATGTGGTCTAGGCCAGCCAGTGGTCTACCTGCCTCTGTCTCCCAAGTGCTGGGATTAAAAGCATGTACTATCAAGCTAGCACCCCCACCCACCTTTTAACAGACTATCTTGCAGCAGGTGCCTGGAGTCCTCTGGTTCTTAAGATCTTCCTGCCCCCGTTTCTGCTCTGTGCTTTCGGCCTTAAGTATACAAGTTGTGTCGCAAATGTATTAATTAATTAGGTCTGGGCATCCCATGGTCACTCGTGTTCTGCATTTGACCAGCTGTGGCTATCTGTAGTGATCTCCCTCTGCCACAAAAAAAGCTTATTTATAAAGAGTGAGAGAAACACTTACCTATGGCCTTAAGGATAAATGTTTAGAATGCAGTTTAACAAACTGGTTTAAGAAACTGGTTCTCCTCTAGGCTCCACGGCCTCACCAGACAGCTGACTAACTTTACATATGGGCATAAATTCCATTCTTCCAATCAGGCCTACTCCAATTAGATGACTACTGGTTACCCCTTGGACATAAATACCACTATTATACCTTGAAGAACATCTTGCCATTCTGGCCATTGTTTGGTTCATAAACTACTAATTGCTTTTCTCCATTGGAAGCTTGCATGGCTCCTTCCAAAACTAGGGAAACTAGTCTTTAGTGAGTGGGATTCTAGTTCAGATAGAGACTGATTCCTTCAAATCTTGTGTCTGAAGTATTTGGTGGTGTCTTCAGCAATAGGATCTTACCTTCTTTTTCTGGAAAGCACCAAGCAATATCATATATTGATTTGAGGTCTTTTGGATTCCCATAAACAACTCAAAGGAATATTTCCTTTGCCTGGCACTGGGGATTTGTTAAATGATATATGGTTTGTTGCAAGGAGCATTGTCTCCTAACTGACATAATTTGCTATATACATATAATATATATTTATATGTAATTTTAAGTAGCTCTAAAGAAATTCCTATGGCTACAACAAACATTTTTTGATGGTTTGTATATGCTCGGCCCAGGGAGTGGCACTATTAGGTGTGGCCCTTTTAGAGTAGGCATGGCACTGTGGATATAGGCTTTAAGACCATTATCCTAGCTGCCTGGAAGTCAGTATTCTGCTATCAGCCTTCAGATGAAGATGTAGAACTCTCAGTTCCTCCTGAACCATGCCTGCCTTGATGCTACCATATTCCCACATTGATGATTATGGACTGAACCTGTGAAACTGTAAGCCAGCGCCAATTAAATGTTGTCCTTATAAGAGTTGCCTTGGTCATGGTGTCTGTTCACAGCAGTAAAACCCTAAGACATATCCGTAGTGTTTTGTAATCCCCCCACTTCTTTCTGCATATCATTCCTCCTCCATCCCCAGGTAAGTCTTTCCCATATGTTTTCCCCATTTCCCTTTTCATAGCATCTCTGTACTACTGGTTTTCTCTCCTGTGCACCCCCATCACCCCATAGTTTCCAGGTATCTGTGGTTAGCTACAATAAAGAGAAAACATGTGGCATTTTTCTTTCTAGATGTGTGTTTCCTCACTTAATTTTTTAGTTTTATCCATTTATCTGTAAATTTAATGATTTATAGCTAAATAGTATTCTTTTGTTTACACATACACACACAGACAGGCACATGCGCGTGCACACACACACACACACACACACACACACATTATCTATTCTATTAAAAGACATGTATCTTGTTTCCATTTTCTAGCTATTGTAAATAGAGAAGCAATGAATGTGGCTGAGCAGGTCTCTGTTGTCTGTGAAGTATGATGTCAGATCCTTTGGTCATATGCCAAGTAATAGTATAGCTGATTCGTATGGTCTATTTACTGTTAGATATTTTCAGAGTTCTCCACACAGATTCTCATAGTAGCTGCACCAGTTTGCATTCTCACCACCATTGAATTATGATTTCCCCCCTTTTCACATCCACACCAGGACTTGTTGCCAGTTGTGTTCTTGATCTTAACCATTATGACTGGGATAATATGAAAGACGTTTTGATGTTGATTTCCCTAATTTCCAAGAATGATAAATATTTTGAGACATTTTTGTGGACATTTTCATTTATTGTTTTAAGAACTCTCTATTCAGTTCTATAGTCTACTTTCTAATTAGGTTGCTTTTCTTGTCTGTCATTTGAGCTTTTACTATAGTTGATATATCAATCCTCCATCAAATAGATGTATAGTCAGCAAAGAGCTATTTTTATGACACATATATAATTGTATGAGGGAATGACATAAGTTTAAATGGCAGAGTCTCACAGTTTGAATGTGACTTACTTCCTTCAAAACTGATACTGAAATTTAGGTACCATCAAAGCCATATTGAGAGGCGGGGCTTTTATGAAACAATTAGTGTTTGGAGGTCTAGTTATTGTAAATCAAAAGCTGTTTTGAGAGTAGGCTCCTTATAAAAGGAAGAGTTTGTAATTATTCTTTCCATCTTTTCCCTCTGTGGTCCCTCTCTCCTGCCATTCTCCTTTTCATCCTTCCCTTCCTCTCTCCTTCCCTTCCTCCCCTTCATCACACATTGGCTCTTCTGCATGGATGGTGCGGTAAGGAGGCCTGCATCAGATGCTGCTGTCTTCTTCACCCGCTCAGCCTCCAGAACTTGGAGATACATTTCTGTTCATTCTTGGGTATTTTGTCACCGAAGCACATGAACTAAGATACAGGTTTTGTAGGGAAAGAAGCTGAAGTTCAGAGATCCAACACTTAAAATGTAAATAAGTACAATAATTAATAGAAACAAAATGTTTGGAATGAACCTCACGTGGAGGATATGATGAATAGCATAAACAAAGCTGCATGCAGAACTTGGAGAGGCATATACAGGGAACAGGACCCATTCTTACTGGCTGGTGGGCTCACAGAATACAGCATATAGGAAGAATTCTGAATACAAATGGCCTAAAATGTCAAAGAGTGATGCATGAACTTTATTCAGCAGACCCGTATTGGAATGGCATGATGAATGTGTCCTTTTGAGAATGTTAATAAAGTATCGTTGTTGCGTAAGATGGATTGGAAAGAAGACAGTAAAGGACAGTCATCCAGCCAGGCTCTTGACGCTGCTTAGCAATCCTCCTGCTTCCTAGCACCTCCCTTTCTCCTCACCAGGTCCGAACTTTTAAAACTTTGTGTGTGTGTGTGTGTGTGTGTGTGTGTGTGCTTTCCAGCTCCTTGTGTGTCCCCATGGTTTCCATGTTTATCACCAGATGTTGACAGGCAAAGTTAATATAAATAGGAGTGCTTTTTATCCTTTGTGTTCTACCGTCAAATTCACATCATTTACCTTTCCCTGGCCTATTCTCGTTAGTAATAACAGCTTGCTTTGTAAACACTAACTATTTCATATAGTCCTTACAACTACACTATAAGAAAGAGGTTAAAGATTTTTTTGAGAAAGCGATAGTTAAGTTGTGATCTAGATTGCCATAAGCAATTTCATAGGCCAATTACTTAAAGACAGGAAAAAAACATAGCCATTCATTTTACAATGGAGGTCTTATCTTCTTATACTCATCTGACTATATATATGTTATGTATGTGACAGGTACATATATAATTATATGTCTACTATCTTAATTACACAAATATGCCAGTTATGACTGCAGACGAACAAAGACTGCTGGGATTAGAGAAGGAAATTCTTATCATAAGGTAATCTCCAAACATGATCACCAGTGAGTCATTCTTTCCATCCTCCACATCCTTGTACAGTCTATTGCTAGGATAAAATCCAGGACCAAAAATAACTTGGGAAGCACAGGGTTTACTTCATCTTATAACTTATATAGTTCATCATCCAGGTATGTCAGAACTCAAGGCAGAAACCTGGAGGCAGAAACTTATGTAGAGGCTTTGGAAGGGTGCTACTTCCTGTTTTGCTCCTCATGGCTTGGTCAGCCTGCTTTCCTACAACACCCATGACAGCCATCCTAGGGATGGTACCACTCATAATGGGCTAGGGCTTCCTACATCAGTCAACTATTAAGAAAATTCCCACCCCCTTCTGGCTGGTTCCTTCTGCCAGAGCAGATCACCAACTTGTCCACTCCCCTGAAGATAACACAGCCTGAGGGCATCTCAGGAGTTCTTCTGCACACAGGGCAACTAGTAAGGGAAACTACCAAAGGCCCACAGTTTCAGGGAGCCCAGTGGACTCAGTACCCATCACTCCCCAAAACCCCTCCTTGAATTCTGCTGGGGCAGACTAACAGCTTGTCCACAACCTTGAAGGCTCCACAGCCTAAAGGCATCCCAGGAGTTCCTCTACACACAGGTCAACTGACACCACAGCCTGAAGGCATCCCAGGAGTTCCTCTACACACAGGTCAACTGACACCACAGCCTGAAGGCATCCCAGGAGTTCTTCTGCACACAGGGCAACTGACACCAGAGCCCGAGACATCCCAGGAGTTCTGCACACAGGGCAACTGGGCAACAGACCCCATGGTGCAAAGGCCTCCCTGGAGAACAGCTACACACAGGGCAACAGCTTGACTGCTCTCCTGAAGACTCAATAGTCTGAAGGCCTCCCAGGAGATCTGATGCACCCAGGGCAATAGGTCAACAGCATACCCACAGTCTGTAGGCTCTACTGGAGTTCTGCTATAGCCAGGAGACCTGAAGAAACCCAGGGAAACAAGAGACAGGCTCCAGACAGAGACACCCAGACCAGCAAACACCAGGGATAACCAGATAGTGAGAGGCAAGCACAAGACCATAAACAGAAGCCAATACACTTTGACATCATCAGAACCCAGTTCTCCCTCCAAACCAAGCCCTAAATACACCAATACTCCTGAAAATCAGGAATTTGATCTAAAATCCTCTCTCATAAAGATTGTAGATTCCTTTAAAGAGGATATAAATAACTCACTGGAAGAAATACAGAAAAACACAGATAAACAGGTGGAAACCCTTAAAGAGGAAACAAATAAATCCCTTAAAGAAATACAGGAAAATGCAATCAAACAGGTAAAGGAATTGAACAAAGTGGTCCAAGACCTGAAAGTAGAAACAATACAGAAAACACAAATGAATGTAGCCCTGGAAATGGAAAACCTAGGAAAGAGGTCAGGAATTACAGATATAAGCAACACCAGCAGAATACAAGAGATAAAAGAGAGAATCTCAGGTGTAGAAGATACCTTAAAAAAGATTGACACAACTGTTATGGTTTGTATATGCTTTTCCCAGGGAGTGGCACTATTAGGAGGTGTGGCCTTGTTGGAGTAGGTGTGTCACTGTGGGTGTGGGCTTAAGATCTTCACCCTAGTTGCCTGGAAGCCAGTCTTCTACTAGCAGCTTTCAGATGAAGATGTAGAACTCTCAGCTCCTCCTGTACCATGCCTGCCTGGATGCTGCCATGTTTCTGCCTTGATGACAATGGACTGAACCTCTGAGCCTGTAAGCCAACCCCAATTAAATGTTGTCTTTTATAAAACTTGCATTGGTCATGGTATCTGTTCACAGCAGTAAAACCCTAACTAAGACAGAAGTTGGTACCAGGGACTGGGGTATTGCTGTGATAGGCCTGACCATGCTTTTGTTCAGAAGAATGTGGATTTTGGGACTTTGGATTTGGAAAGCCATGGAATGCTTTAAGTGGGGCTTAATGGGCCAGCCTAGTAGGAATATGGAAGACAGTGGTGCTGAGGATCATTTGAACTGTGTAGGCCTGATGGCTTAAGAGGTTTCAGTGGAGAAGAACTTTAATATGTGGCTGAGAGACTGTTTTGTGATGTTTTGGTGAAGAACATGGCTGCTTTTTGCCATTGTCTGAAGAGACTGCCCAGGACTAAGGTAAAGAGATTTATATTAATTGCATCTGCAAAGGAAGTCTCAAAAAAGCCCAACAAAGACTTGGTTCTCTGGTTAAGTCTGATGAAGAGAATTTTGAACAAACATAGCAAGATGAGAAAAGTACAAAATATATAGTTTGAGTATTAAAGGGACTCCAAGAAGTGAAATGGAGCTGAATTCAAGGATATTAAACTGAATTAAAGGAGTGGTGACCTTGGGGGCAAGATTCACCCAGTTAACTTTAGGTCCAGGCATGGTAGTACAAGCCTTTAATCTCAGGAGGCAAAGATAAGCAGATCTCTGAGTTCAAGGTTAGCATAGAACAGAGCAAATTCTAGGTGAAGAAAAACTTTAATCCAAGCTTGGTGGACCACACCTTTAATCCCAGTGTTTAGGAGACAGGCATGCAGATCTCCTGAGTTCCAAGTCAGTCTAAGGAGCAAGATTCAGGACAGCCAATTTAGGCAGTGAAGGAGCTGGGAAAAAGGAAGCTAGTGATAATGTAATAGAACAAGGGGGGGGCAATGTTCCAGCTCCTGCAAGCAGCAGAACTCAGCAGCTTCGGCCATGTGTCTCTGCCTTTATATTCAAGAGGAGAAGGAGACTACTGGGACAATTGATGCTGGTTTGCTGGAGCTAAGAAATTAGTGGTGATTAAGAAAAGACCAGCATCACTGAGGTGAAATATGGGAAGTGTTTTCTGAGAGCACAAAGAAGCTGTATTCCAGAGATAGCCATGTGTTCCTCATGCTACAGCTGTACTTGGTAACATGTAAGAATCATCCAGGTGGTACTGGTTTTGAAGGCATGAAGGCATCATGAAGAACAGCTGAGGCCTGGTACTGTGTGAGGCCATGGAAGGCCATTGGTGAAAGCGTACCCTCAGCTGTACCTTCAGTCCAGGACTGAAAGGATCATGCAAAGGAGTTGAAGCTTGGTACCATGAAGAGAGCCTATGAGAGGCTGTGGTGAAGCATAGTTGGAGTGGAAGACCCTAGCATATTGGAGATGCCAGTACCATGGGATAACCATCAAGAACAGCAGTGGCAGTGGAGTGGATCAATCTGAACTTAGAGTGCTACAGAGGGCAGAGCTGGAGAAGTGACACCAGCTCTTTGGAGATACACAGAAGATCATGTGTGGATCTCAGACATTGGAACAAGAAGCTGTGAAGCTGAAATTGACTTGGGGTACCCACGATGTTAAAGATGCCAGAGCCACAGGATGCCTGTCAAGGAAAGCTGCTAACAGGGAATGGAACAAGCCCAGGAGAAAGAACCTTGTTGAAGTCAACAAAGATGAAAAAGGATTTGGATATCTGAAGACTGCTCTGCCATCAGACATGGAGATGCAGAGTTTGGATTTTGCCCAACTGGTTTCCTGTCTTGCTTGGAGAATTACATTTAAGTGATTGGATGAATCTCAAAAGAGACCTTGAACTTTGGACTTTTAACACTGTTGAGACTGCTATAGACTATAGGGACTTTTGAAGTTGGACTGAATGTATTTTGCATTATGCTATGTTTAAGTATGGCCCCCATAGACTAATGTTTAAACAAGCCTATGGGGGCCAGGGAGTGGAATGTTATGGTTTGTATATGCTTTTCCCAGGGAGTGGCACTATTAGGAGGTGTGGCCTTGTTGGAGTAGGTGTGTCACTGTGGGTGTGGGCTTAAGATCTTCACCCTAGTTGCCTGGAAGCCAGTCTTCTACTAGCAGCTTTCAGATGAAGATGTAGAACTCTCAGCTCCTCCTGTACCATGCCTGCCTGGATGCTGCCATGTTTCTGCCTTGATGACAATGGACTGAACCTCTGAGCCTGTAAGCCAACCCCAATTAAATGTTGTCTTTTATAAAACTTGCATTTGCCAGGCGTGGTGGTGCATGCCTGTAATCCCAGCACTTGGGAGGCAGAGGCAGGCGGATTTCTGAGTTCGAGGCCAGCCTGGTCTACAGACAGCCAGGACTACACAGGAAAACCCTGTCTCAAAAAACAAAAAACAAAAAACGGAAAAAAAAACTTGCATTGGTCATGGTGTCAGTTCACAGCAGTAAAACCCTAACTAAGACAACAACTGTCAAAGAAAATTCAAAACATAAAAAACTCCAACCCAAAACATCCAGGAAATCAGGGCCACAATGAAAAGACAAATCTAAGAATAATCAGAATAGAGGAGAATGAAGATTCTCAGCTCAAAAGATCTAAAAATGTATTCAACAAAATCATAGAAGAAAGCTTCCCCAACCTAAAGAAAGAGATGACCATGAATGTCAAAGAAGCCTATAGAACACCAAATAAATTGAACCAAAAAAGAAAATCCTCTTGCCACATAAAAATCAAAACACTAAATGCACAGAACAAAGAATATTAAAAGTAGCAAGGGATAGAGGCCAAGTAACATATAAAGGCAGACCTAACAGAATTACACCAGACTTCTCGACAGACACTGAAATCCAGAAGATCCTGGACAGAGGTCATGCAGACTCTATGATAACACAAATGCCAGCCTAGGCTACTTTACCCAGGAAAACTACCAATCAACATAGATGGAGAAACAAAAATATTCCCGGACAAAACCAAATTAAAACAATATCTCACTACCAATCCAGCCTTACAGAGGATTCTAGAAGGAAAACTCCAACACAAGGAAGGTACTTACACCAAAGGAAAAAAAAAAGATGTTAATAATCTCACAACAAAGCCAAAAGGAGAGAATCACATGAACATAATGTACCTACAAAAGAACAAATGTAACAGGAACTAGCAATCATATGTCTTCAATATCTCTTAATATTAATTGACTCAATTCACCTATAAAAAGACATATGCTAACAGACTGGATAAGCAAACAGGATCCAGCATTTTGCTGCATACAAGAAACATACCTCAATAATACAGACAGGTACTACCTTAGAGTAAAAGGCTGGAAAAAAATCTTATAAGCAAATAGTCCCAAGAAACAAGCTGGAGTTACCATCCTAATATCCAATAAAATAGACTTTCAACCAAAAGTTATCAATCAAGACGAGAAAGGACACTTCATATTCATCAAAGGAAAAATCCACCAAGAGAAAGTCTCAATTCTGAATATCCATACCCCAAATGGAAGGGCTCCCACATTCATAACAGAAAATTTACTAAAGTTCAAAACACACATTGAACCCCACACAATAATAGTGGGAGACTTCAACACCCCACTCTCACTAACAGGCAGGTAATTGAAACAAAGACTAAACAAAGATGCAGTAAAACCGATAGAAGTTATGAACCAAATGGATTTAACAGATATCTACAGAACATTTCACTCTAAAACAAAAGAATACACTTTTTTTCTCAGCACCTCATGGTACCTCCTCAAAAACTGACCATATAATTACTAAAAAAACAGGCCTCAACCAATACCAGAAGATTGAAATAATCCCATGCATCCTGTCAGATCACCACAGACTAAGACTGGTCTTCAATAACAACAAAAACTACGGGAAGCCCACATACACATGGAAACTGAACACCTCTATGCTCAATGATAACTTGGTCAGGGAAGAAATAAATGAAAGACTTCATGGAATGCAATGAAAAATGAGGACACAGCATACCCAAACTTATGGGACATAATGAAAGCAGTGCTAAGAGGAAAACTCATAGCTCTGTGTGTCTCCACAAAGAAGCTGGAGAGAGCATACACTAGCAGCTTAGCACACTTGAAAGCCCTGGAACAAAAGGAAGCAAATACACATAAGAGGAGTAGACAGTAGGAAATAAGCAAACTCTGGCCTGAAATCAACCAAATAGAAACAAAAAGAACTATACAAAGAATCAACAAAACCAAGAGCTGGTTCTTAGAAAGAATCAAAGAGCTAGATAAACCCTTAGCCAGGCTAACCAGAGGGAACAGAGACAGTATTCAAATTAACATAATCTGAAATAAAAAGGGATATATAACAACAGAAACTGAAGAAATTTAAAAAAATATCATCAGATCCCCCTACAAAAGCCTATACTCAACAAAACTAGAAAATCTAGATGAAATGGATGCTTTTCTAGACAGATATCAAATACCAAAGTTAAATCAAGAGCAGGTAAACTAAACAGTCCCATATCCCCTAAGGAAATCAAAATCATTGAAAAGTTCCCAACCAAAAAAAGTCCAGGTCCAGATGGCTTTAGTGCAGAATTCTATCAGACCTTCATAGAAGAGCTAATACCAACACTCTGCAAACTATTGTATAAAATAGAAACAGAAGGAACACTGCCGAATTCATTCTATGAAGCAACAATTACTCTGATACATAAACCACACAAAGACCCAACAAAGAAAGGGAATTTCAGACCAATTTTGCTTATGAATATTGATGCAAAAATACTCAGTAAAATTCTGGCAAACCGAATCCAAGAACACATCAAAACCATCATTCAACATGATCCCAGGGATGCAAGGTTTTTTCAATATTTGAAAATCCATTAACATAATCCACAATATAAACAAACTCAAAGAAAAAATTCACATGACCATCTCCTTAGATGCTAAAAAGGCATTTAACAAAGTATGACACACCTTCATGTTAAAAGTATTGGAGAAATCAGGAATTCAAGCCCACATCTAAGCATAATAAAAGCAATTTACCGCAAACCAACAGCCAATATCAAATTAAATAGAAAGATACTTGAAGCAACCCCACTAAAATCAGGGACAAGACAAGAATGCCCACTCTCCCCATATTTGTTAAATATAGTACTCAAAGTTCTAGTTAGAGCACTAAGACAACAGAAGGAGATTAAGAGAACACAAACTAGCAAAGAAGAAGTCACAGTATCACTATTTGCAGATGATATGATAGTATACATCAGCAACCCCAAAAATTCCACCAGAGAACTTCTTCAGCTGATAAACAACTTCAGCAAAGTGGCCGGATATAAAATTAACTCAAATAAGTCAGTAACCCTCCTTTATACAAATGATAAAGAGGTTGAGAAAGAAATTAGGGAAACAACTCCCTTCACAATAGCTACAAATAATATAAAAGATCTTGGGGTAACTCTAACCAAACAAGTGAAAGATCTATATGACAAGAACTTCAAGTCTCTCAAGAAAGAAATCGAAGAAGATCTCAGAAAATGGAGAGATCTCCCATCCTCATGGATTGGCAGAATTAACATAGTAAAAATGGACATCTCACCAAAGGCAGTCTACAGATTCAATGCAATCCCCATCAAAATCCCAACACCATTCTTCAAAGACATGGAAAGAGCAATTCTTAAATTCATTTGGAAAGGCAAAAAATCCAGAATAGCGAAACCAATTCCTAACAATAAAAGAATGACTGGGGGAAATCACCGTCCCTGACTTCAAGCTTTACTACAGAGCAATAGTGATAAAAACTGTGATATAAAAAATAGTGATAAAATATTGGTACAGAGACAAACACATTGATCAATGAAATAGAAGTGAAGATCCAGAAATAAAATCACACACTTACAGACATTTTGACAAAGAGGCACAAAAAAATCAAGCATCTTCTATAACTGGTGCTGGTCTAACTGGCTGTCTGTATGTAGAAAATTAAAATAGACCCATATTTGTCACCTTGCACAAAGCTCAAGTCCAAGTGGATCAAGGACCTCAACATAAAACCAGGTACACTGAGTCTAATAGAAGAGAAAGCGGGAAAGAGCCTTGAACTCATTGGCACAGGGGAATTTTCCTAAATAGAACTCCAATGGCTCATGTTCTAAGATCAAGAATTGATAAGTGGGACCTCATGAAACTGGAAAGCTTCTGTAAGGCAAAGGACATAGTCACTAAGACAAATTGGCAACCTACCGATTGGAAGAAATCTTCACTAACCCTACATCTGATAAAGGGCCAATATCCAAAATATATAAAGAACTCAAGAAGCTAACCTCAAAAAAACCAAACAATCCAAACAAAACATGGGTTATAGAACTAAACAAAGAATCCACAAGGGAGGAATCTCCAATGGCTGAGAAGCACGTAAAGAAATGTTCAAAGTCTTTAGTCATCAAGGAAATGCAAATCAAAAGGACCCTGAGATTCCACCTTACACCAATCAGAATGGCTTAGATAAAAAACTCAGGTGACAGCACATGTTGTCAAGGATGTGGAGAAAGAGAAACACTCCTCCATTGCTGGTGGGATTGCAAGCTGTTACAACCACTCTGGAAATCAATCTGAAGGTTCCTCAGAAAATCAGAAACAGATCTAACTAAAGACCCAGCAATACCTCTCTTGGTAATATACTTAAAAGATGACCCACCATGCCACAGGGGCAGATGTTCCACTGTGTTCATAGCGGTCTTATCTGTGATAGCCAGAAGCTGGAAACAACCCAGATGTCCCACAACAGAAGAATAGATACAGGAAATGTGGTTCATCTACATAATGGAATACTACTCAGCTATTAAGAACAAGGACATCATGAGTTTTGCAGGCAGATGGATGGAACTAGAAAATATCATCCTGGGGGCTGGTGAGATGGCTCAGCAGTTAAGAGCACTGAAGGTCCTGAGTTCAAATCCCAGCAACCACATAGTGGCTCACATTTACGTCTGACTCCCTCTTCTGGAGTGTCTGAAGACGGCTACAGTGTACTCACATATAATAAATAAATAAATCTTTTAAAAAAGGAAATATCCTGAGTGAGATAACTCAGACCCAAAAGGATATGCATGATATGTACTCACTACATGGTATCTACTCACAACTAAGTGGATATTAGCCAAAAAGTACAGAATTCCCAGGATACAATCCATAGAACTCAAAAAGATTAATAAGCTGAAGGGTCCAAGTGAGGGTGCTTCAATCTCACTTGGGAGGGAGAAGAAAGCAATAACAGGAGGCAGAGGGAAGGAGGGACCTGAGTGGGAGAGGGGAAAGGGAGGGGAGGCGATCATGATGTGGTATTGGGGGTGGGCAGGACTGAAGCCCTGAGGGCCAGCAGAAAGAATTAAAACAGTCAACCTCGGGAGGTAGAAGGTGGGGGACTCTCAGGACTCAATGGGAGGGACCTTGGATGAAATGCCCTACATTGGGGAGAGGGAAGTTATAAAGTCCACCTCCAGCAGAAAGACAGGGCATCAAGTTGAGGGATGATGGGGTTGCCAGCCCACGGTCAAAAACTCGGACTCAGTATTATTCCTGTCTAAAACAACTTCAGGAACAAAAATGGAGAAGAACCTGAGGAAAAGGAGGTCAAATGATAGGGCAAAACTGAGATCCAGCTCAAGGGGAGGCCCCAAGGCCTGACACTAATACTGATACTATGATGTGCTCACAAACAGGGGCCTATCATGATTGTCCTCTGAAAGACCCAACAAGCAGCTGAAAGAGTCAGATGCAGGTATTTACACCCAACCAATGGACAGAAGCTGGTAACACCTGTGGTTGAATTAGGGAAAGGCCGGAAGAAGCTGAGGAGGAGGGTGACCAGCAGTCTCAACTAACCTGGACCTCTGAGATCTCTCAGACACTGAGCCACCAACCAGGCAGCAGGCACTAACTGGTCCAAGGCCCCAGACACATATACAGCAGAGGACTGCCTGGTCTGAATTCAGTGAGAGAAGATGCACCTAACCCTTGAGAGACTTTGGGCTCCAGGTAGTGGGAAGATCTGCTAGGGTGAGGTGGGGTGGGGGACATCCTCTTGGAGAAGCGGGGTGGGGGTGGGGAGGAGGTGTGGGATGTAGAACGGTCTGAGGGTGGACTGGGAGGGGGATAAAGTATGACTGTAAAAAAAGATTAAAGAAGACATTTTTTAAAAAGAAAACTAAAAAAGCAAAAAGAAAGAAAGAAAGAAAGAAAGAAAGAAAGAAAGAAAGAAAGAAAGAAAAAGAAAATGCACACCACTGGCCAATTTGGTGGCGTATTTACTCAATTGAAGTCTCTTTTTCAAAAAAGACTCTAGCCTCTGTCAGGTCAACATAAAATTGTCCAGTACAGCTTTTCAACGGCCTGCCTCAAGACTCATTTTGACCAGTGGAAGTATCCAGAAATTATTCTTTTTAACTTCTGAAATAGTGTCTCAAAGATATGAAATATTGCTTTTACTACATAAGGCAAATCTTCTTTAAACAGCTATTCCGTTGTGAAAAAAATGCAAGTAATCATGTGAAGAGGCACACACATGGGGAAACCAAGCCTGTAGCCAATAATCCCAGCAAATAGCTAGCCACATAAATGGGATTATTTGGACCATTGTAGCTATCCCACCTCAACAAATACTAAGCCAATGAGCACAATCATGGGAAAGAATAACTTTTGTTGCAAACTATCACCTCTTAAATTAACATTTAAATGGTTCCTTACATCCAGAAAAAGTATCCAAAAGTAAAAGGTTAGTGTCATGTTGAATCTGCATGGTTTAAATTCTGTGTGCTTTCTCTTTTGTTTAATTTCATGATTCCCAATTGTTTTTTGTTGTACTATGGCCAGGATCTCCTTATAATTAGAAGAAAACAAACATTCTGGAATAAAAAATGAGAGAATTCCCAAGGCAGTTTCGATGTAGTAATCAACAGAAATTGGAGTGATCAAACTGCTGGGTACCTACCCACAGCAACCTTTGCTGATTTTGTGTAGACTGGTCCAATTTGATATTGATAGAGTGCTTACCTGAGTCAAATGAATAGACTGCTCTTAGAGGTTTGCTTAAAGGCATCCATAATTATTCAGAATAGAATAAAGAGAAGTAGGTAAATAAACTCAGTAAATACAGAAAACAACTAGTGGAATGAAAGGTTTAGGGTCTTTGTCAATGACAAAAGTCATTGTGGATAATCTTTTTTGTTGTTGTTATATTCCTGCATTTTGTTTACAAGTATTTAATTGAGGATGTTTGCATCATAATTCATCAGTAATGTTAGTCTAGAATTTTCTTTTTTGTTTTGTCCTTATCTGTTTCTTTATATTAGAGAAATTTTGGATTTGTACCTGTGGCAGGGCATGACCTAGAGGAAGAACTCAAGAAATGTTTGAAAATGAATACTACTTTTCCTTTAAGCCAGAACTTTTTCTTTCAGTTCTTTTGGTGACTTGATCAATTTGGTCCTTTCTTTCCAGTTTGAACTGTAGATTCCTCAGATATTGCACATGCAAATGATCATTTAGAACAAAGCCCTTCCTGAGTACCAAACTCCTGAAGTAACTCTTCTGGAGTTGGTCATGTTTGTAAAGTCTTCATCATTGATTACCAAACACACATTTTCTCCAAGATGACTTACCTCTCAGCCATCTATCTCTTTGCCAGCCTTTCCAGATGTCACTGCAACAAAGTTTTATGTTTCCACAAACCTATTTGCACAGATAGAAGCACATTTACATATTAACTTCGTTTTTCTAATTCTAGTCCAAACCAAATTAATTAATTAATTAATTAATTAAATGCTAGTTTCAGATCTCTTTTGATTGAGTGAAAAGTAGAGTTCAGTAGCTTTTGCTGTTGAGAGTTCATGAAAAATCCAATATCCTCATCCTGAATATATGAGATAAAATCTTGCTACAGATATCCCTTTGTGTGTTTCTCCCACTGTACCTTTTAACAGCTATGGTTTCCCAAAGTTTCTCCAAACCTGCAAACTGAGGACTGATCATCAGTCTTGAAATTATGAAAGCATTTCTTCTCTCACCCCAGTAAGGCTTCACTCTTATTTTCAATGTTAAGCTTGGCTTTTCCATGGCTTACTTCTAATTTGCAGGTTAGCAAGAAATCACATTTACATATTGTTAAGACAAATATTTCTATTCTAAATATTTGTGAAAATTATATTTATATTTTATGTTTATATTACATTTATGTACTCCGAGGTCACCAACATTGCTTGCTGACTGAATATGAATAAGTCCTTTGACCTAAAAGCAGCAAATTGTCACTTGCTAATTGAATAGAGTAATAGAGGAAGAAATTTTTGAACATTTCTCTGTAGCCAAAGAAATAAATTGAACTCCTGTCTTGTCTTTTAAACTGATATAGCAATTTCCAACCCTGTTGTTTCTGTGACACCTTTTCAATTCCCCTTCTTCATGGGGTTGCTGTTATAAACTTTCTGTATATCAACTGGTTTGTCTTCTCACCAAGAGAAAAGGAGAGACTGGTAATAACAGATGAGCTTCCATTTTCTTGTGTTTATCTGGGAAGCTGGAATTTACCTGCTTTACATAAACAATTTTTAACACTCAAATAAATCCAGAAAAAAGGAAGGTAAATACTAAGGGAAGCCAGAATTCTGTTAGAATTGTCGAGCATACAGCAGCTGATATGAAGCCCCCAGAAGACCTTAAAATAAAGTCTCTGATCAACTCTCTCTACAATCCAAAATTTCTCTAATATAAGGAAACAGATAAGGACAAAACAAAAAAGAAAATTCTAGACTAACATTCCTGATGAATTCTGATGTAAACATCCTCAATGAAATACTTGTAAACAAAATGCAGGAATATAACAAAAAAAGATTATCCACAATGACCCAGTTATGTTTATCAATAATGTAATAAATCACAAATGGGCTTAAAGACAAAACCCACATGATTATTTCAATATATGGAGAAAAGTTATTTGATGAAATCCACCATGCCTTTATGATAAACCTCCTAGACAAAGTAGGACTGGAGGGAACAAATCTCAGCAGAAGAAAGGCTCTATGTGA
Source organism: Apodemus agrarius (assembly GCA_964023405.1). Lineage (NCBI taxonomy): Eukaryota > Metazoa > Chordata > Mammalia > Rodentia > Muridae > Apodemus > Apodemus agrarius. Next base: position 14,024,466 of record OZ030010.1, read on the forward strand.
CCCACAACCAACAGCATCCTAAATGGTGAAAAATTGGAAGCAGTCTCGTTAAAATCATGACTAAGGCAAGGCTGCTACTATCCCTGTTCCTATTCAATATAGACCTTGAAGCACTAGATAGAGCAATAAGACAAGAGAAGGAAACAAATGGGTTTCAAATAAGAAGAGGCAAAATTATCACCATTTTAATGGTAAATTCCCTTTTAAAATCGTTTGTCATTTCTATCATTTTACTATACATAGAGTTAGAAAATATGAGGCTTATGCAATATTTTACATAGAAATTTGTGAAACATTTTAAATTACTGCTATTCAATTCTACCTTCTGTGGAAAAAAAAATTCAACCCAGTTTTTTGCTGTTTCACAACGATGGCCCCGTCTCTAGTTTCCAATCCGACATTCCTCAGTTTATTTAGATTTCATCACATAGTATTTCTGTCCCGTTCTTACTAGTATTCTGGTCATGGTCATTTAAGCAATCTAAGAAATGTCAGCCTTCCTCTTCCAAATGAGCAGTCCTGGAAAGAAGCTGTGTCTGTAAACACTGGCTGATTAGAACTACAGTGGTGTAGAGAGACTGGAATGTTGCAGGTCCAAAGGCTAATTACCTTATTCCAGGCTAACTTAAGCCTTCTGAGTAATTTGCCCACCTCTGCGTTGGAACTAACATCCTGTGACTAATAGATACAAACATTTTGGAATCTGTTAACAGACAATTAGTTTCTACCAGACACAAAAGTTACAAATGTTATTAGATAGCATCTGAGGCTTATAGGAGAGCTTTCTTTACCTTGCTAGAAAGGTCTCATTGATGTTCCCACCAATGTATCTTAAAACTACCACAATAAACAGAGAAAGGGGGAGAGAACCAGAGACACACACAGAGAGAGAGAGAGAGAGAGAGAGAGAGAGAGAGAGAGAGAGAGAGAGAGAGAAGGAGGAGGAGGAGGAGGAGGAGGAGGAGGAGGAGGAGGAGGAGGAGGAGGAGGAGGAGGAAGAATACTCATTTGGAAGGGGAAGGCTGAAATTTCTTAGTGATTGCTTAAATGAGCACAGCCAGAATACTAGTAAGAATGGGATGAAAACACTATGTGATGAAGTCTAAGTAAACTGAAGAATATCAGATTGGAAACTAGAGACAGGGCCATTGAAATGAATTGGGCTGGATCAATACCCACCTCTACCCTGGCAGAGCTTGCCTGCCCTGTGCAAGCATATGAGTTCCCGCTGCAGAGCTTCAAAATTAACAAAGAAGATTAACTCACAGTAGCAAAGTCTGAAAGAGTTTCACATGAAGTTAGGCAAAAGCAACACTGCAACAATTTGAAACAACAATGAAAATAGGAAACGAGGCACTAAACGTAAGCAACTCCTTCTCTAAAGGTGCCTATAAAAGGAAAGGGGGATTTTCCAACTTCCATATAAGTTCAGTAAGGAATGTGAAGAAATAACTCTTAACAAACGTCATGTAACCTACCCTAAATAGCGTTGATATGCATAGATGCCAGGTACTGCAGCTAACCTGGCAGTTCTGTCAGTCAGATGAACTATTGCAGCAGGCCTGTTGCTTAATGTCTATTATTATTTTCTAAGACCCTTGGGGTTGGGGTGAGCTATCTTGTTTGTACTTGGCAATTGATAAATATTGTGAGATCCTATTTTCTATAGAACTGTTCTGTGGAATGTCCACGTTAAGTAGAAGACACTGCTCGCATAATGTCTACTATGTAGGGAGGATACAGAAAAAAAAAAAAAAAACTAGTAAAGGCAATCTTCATTCCCCCTTGCTGCAAAGGTCTGTATTATAAGAAAGATGTTTCATTGCATTTGGCAGTCAATAGTTAGTTCCCATCCTGCCAAGATTTCCAGGGATGAATATTCTCGTGCTAGAATGAGTGGCCAGTGAGACTATAGATCACATCGTGCAAAAGTTTAAGCTATAAAGCATCCATATTTAGTAGCGTCAGCATCAGAGTTGATACTGGTTTCTCTTTGTTCTGTACACACACACACACACACACACACACACACACACACACTACTTTACCTGCTGGGCAGGGTTATGCATGATCATCCTGTGGAAGTGATCAATAATTTCCCATTTTCTGCTCCCTAGTCCCAGATCGGGATTGAATTTTCACAGTTTGAACAAACCTGAAAGACTAGTAGTAGTCTGTCTGTGTGAAGGCAAGCCAGCTGCACCATGACAGACTATGAAGCTGTGAAGCATTGTTGAAAGCGACAAAACCCAGCTAGAAATGAAGGCTAACAACTGAGTATAATACTAATACAGAAGCAAAGCACGCAGCTTAAGGAAAAATACCGAGGAAACAGACAATGAAAGACAACCAGGCTGAAGCCCAGACATGCCTAGAAGAAAGAAAAGCTGGGTGCAGAGCTGAGGTGTCATCTCTGAGGGATGGCACAATAGTTGTACACTAAGAACTATATTTCATTTGAAAAGTCCAGCTCTGCACAAAACAAGCAACGAAGCAAACAATATAACCTGGAAGTAGAGAGATAGAATTCGAATGTATAGTTATTTCAGTAAATTGTCTAAATGTCATTTTAATCCAAAGTTATAAAACCAGCGAACATGATAGAAATGCAGAATGAAAAGTAGCAATAGAAACTGTCATTGGGGTGACCCAGATATTGACATAGTAGGCAAAGACACAGCAATGATTAGAACACAAAGACACAGCAGTGATTAGAAGCTTTTCAAAGAACTAATATAAATTTTGCTTAAATGTTAAAGGAACATGGGATGACAACATCTCATGAAATAAAGAAATCTACGAGCTAGACAGAAATGGTTTTTAAAGAACCAAGGAGCTCCTTCTTCCCCTCCTCCCATGGTCTGTTTTTGCTTTCCTGCCTTCTGCAATTACTTTGGATTATGTTATCAAAAGATTTGGAGCTGGGAACCTCAAATGAGAAAGAACATGGGATGTTTTCCTCTCTGGGTCTGGGTTACTTCACTCAGGATGATCTTTTCTAGTTCCATCTGTTTACTTGCAGAATTGATGATGTCATTTATCTTTACAGCTGAATACTATTCCATGGTGTATATGTACCCGGTTCTCATTATCTATCCTTCAGTTAAAGGGCATTTAGATTGTCTCCATTTTCTAGCTATAGTAAATAGAGCAGCAATAAACACAGTTTAGCTACTGTCTATGGAGTATGTGGTAGAGTCGTTTGGGCATGTGCTGAGGAGTACTATAGCTGGATCCTGTACAAGAATTACTTTTAGTTTTCTGCGAACTCTCCACACTGATTTCCACAGTGGCTGCGCCAGTTTGCAATCCCCTCAACAATGAATGTGGGTTTCTCTTTCCCCACAACCTCATCAGCATTGGTTGCCACTTGTTTTTTGGGTTTTTTTTTAAAGATTTATTTTTTTATTACATGTAAGTACACTGTAGCTGTCTTCAGACACTCCAGAAGAGGGAGTCAGATCTCTAATGTCAGATGGTTGTGAGCCACCATGTGGTTGCTGGGATTTGAACTCAGGACCTTTGGAAGAGCAGTCAGTGCTCTTAACCGCTGAGCCATCTCTCCAGCCCGCCACTTGTTTTCTTGATATTGGCCATTCTGGCTGGAGTAAGATGAAAATAGCTTTAATATGCATTTCTATAAATTCTGCTTTAGATATCTCTTAGTCATTTTTATTTGTTCTTTTGAGAATTTCCCATTCAGGATCCATGTCACATTTTAAATGTACGTCATTTATTTTCTTGACTCTTTGGTTCCTTTTCAGGTCTTTCTGTAGTCTAAATATTAGCACTTTATCAAATGCATAGCTTGCAAGGGTTATTTCTCACCCTGTGGGCTTCTTCTTCACTTTGTTTCATTGGCTTTACAAAAGAATGTCAGTGTCCCACCACACCCTTCCCTCACCTCCTGCCTCGAGCTTATTTGTCAATTGGCCTTAATTCCTGAGAAAATGGAGTTCTACTAAGAAAATCCCTTTCTTTTTCTTTTTTATTACTTTTTATTTTTTTACAGTCCAGTCATTACCCCCACTCCCAGTCCTCCCTCCCACAGTTCCACATCCCAGTCCTCCTCTCCCTATCTCCAAGAGGATTAGTATATGAAAATACACTGCTTTTTTTAAAAATGTGAACTTGAACCCTGCCATGTTGTTTTTGATCAGGCAGTTCAAAGAGACTCCCCAAGATTACTGTCATGTGAAAGTAGTGAATGCATGACTCTATTTCAGATAACATTACACACTTCTGATACAGGACTTGGAGAAATCCAAAGGGAATTGACCTGGAAGCCTCCTTCTTGAAGACCAGCTCTCATATAATCAGAAGATGCTGTGCAAACATCCAAGAGAGAAAAGTCAACAATAGTTCTACCCAGGTGTGTAAATCCTTTGAACTATCACAATGTCTGATCTGACAAAATATCCTCAAAGATGCAATTGTGGCAGTAAGTCTTCAGGGTAACCAATAACCAGCCCACTCAGTCAGTCGAAGATTAATGCCTGGCACTATAAGCAGAGCCAACTATCCATGGCTAGAGAGGTCATAGACCTTAGAGTGCCAGAGTCTAGCTCCGGATGAGGGAATAATCAACTGCAGCTATTTTTCTAAACCAATACAATTTCTAATTATATTCTAAATATTTATCCTTACACCCACAGATAAGTGTATCTGTCTCCCTCGTTAAATGAGCTTCATTTTTGCAGAGGATGGGGAATTTAACATAGATCTACAACTGGTCAAAATGTAGAGAATATATGACTGTGAGTTGCCAAGTGGCAGTTGTATATCTATGATATAGTTAAGGCTCTGGGATAATTGCATAAGAGGGAGTGGAAAGATTGTAAGAGCCCCAGAACCAGGAAATCTGCTGATAGTTTCTTCTAGAGATGAAAAACATGCTTCGGATTAAATAAGACCTGCATAATGACAAGAGCAATTGCCATGACAGTCTATATAGAGGAAATTCCATAAGGCTGCAGCAGGAGATGAGGAGCTACAGGCAAACAATGGTTTCTGAGAAAGGGAGAATCAGTTTTCTCCAAGGGCAAGCTGTTATGTTATCCATTTCCATGTGATCAGCCCTAAACACATGCACATACAAGGAGCAGCAAATATAATCAGTATGTTACACACACACACACACACACACACACACACACACACATGCAGGCACACACACCATAGTTAAAATACTGCCATTAAATAGAATGGACAAATTTTCAAATTTCAGTGAAAATAAAAGGGAACAAGAGGGAAACAATGTGATTTATTTCTCATCTGAACCAAAAGGGAGCAGAGAGTGAGCTCAATGTGCAGTAAGAACATAGCTTTCAAACAAGTGTGTCACACACAGTAAGACTACATTGTATAAATAAAGAGGAAAGAAGGACACTCAACCAAGCTTGAGAGAATTTGTTGTTAGCAAACCTGGCTTTTCAGAAATACTGTAGAAAGACTTTTCAACAAGTATGTGACAACAATTCAAATCTACAGGAAAAAAAAACAGAAAGTAATTATGCAAGTAATTATTCATAGCTGTTAGGCTGATTTATACTATAGTTACAAAAACAATATGTATGCAATTGATTTTGTACCTATAACATTGGAAAGCAGAGAAAAAGAAGAATGCATGTAGTTTAGATTGAGGGAATGACACCAGATAGTTAATTGACTACACAATAAGAAACAAAATGATCAAAATGATAATAAATTAACAAAGCTAATAGGCCGGGCGTGGTGGCGCACACCTGTAATCCCAGCACTTGGGAGGCAGAAGCAGGTGGATTTCTGAGTTCGAGGCCAACCTGGTCTACAGAATGAGTTCCAGGACAGCCAGGACTACACAGAGAAACCTTGTCTTGAAAAACCAAAAAAAACAAAAAACAAAAACAAAAACAAAAACAACAACAACAAAAAAAATGAACAAACAAAAAACCAAAGCTATTACAATTATAATAAACTAGAAATAAGTATTTGATAGATAGCCTTAATTTTCTCAGTTCTTTTAAGAAAATAATAATATGATAATTATAATATTTTAAGTATATGGTTGTAATTTATGTATAACCTAATAGAATATACACACTGAATAGGGCTATATAGAACTATATAGCAATAAAGTATCTATATCGTTTTTAAAATTTCTATATCTTACTAAAATTGAAGTAGTAGATTCTGATATTTAAAATCTACATAGTAAACACTAGAGGAAAGAGAAACCATAGGATATATGTTTATGCATGCACACATATTTACATATACATGTGTACAGACATATGTAATAACACTATATCTTCACTAAATTTAAAGAAGTCATTAAGGGAAGAACAAAAGCATAGCCAACGGACAATGGAATAGAAAATTTCTGAGACATATAGAAGCAAAAAATAAAATGACTAAAGCAGGAGCTAGAAACACATATTGTTAGGAGCTTATATCATTCTTGTAGAGGACCCACATTCGATTCCTAAAAAAAATTTGGGGAAGCTTACAACCACTTCTACCTCCATATCCAGGGAATATAAGCCTCTGGCCACTTTGGATGCCTGTACATACATGTTCATATGTTTTCAGTCACATGTATCTGGGCACACATATACATATGCACAGAGTTTAAAATAATAAACTTTGCAGATGTGACCAGGGAATAATTTTGCATATTAATGAAGAAAGAAATTGAGTAAAGAAAAAACAATCCTCATATTGGATTAGAGACAGACCAACTAAAAGGTAACAGTTAATTTTACAATCTCAGAATGCTTTTCTTCTCCTTATTCCTAACCACAATGGCAACTGTGTCATGTTATAGTGTCAGTGAAGTGCAGGATAGAGAACTTGTAGACTCTTTTGAAAGGGAGTTTCTAAACAGAATGCCTATGGGAGCAAAAAGGCAAGGAAAACACCAGAATAGGTGAGATGAAAGTGTTGAAATATGCAGGAGGTTAAGGAAGTATTGGGGTGTTGGGGGCTGGGAAATCTGTATCTGAATTAAACATGTACAGACATGTTTCTGGTCATTATTTTCTCAATACTGTAATTTCATAACATTTATATTATATGAGATAGTAGAAATCAAAAGAAGTTTCCAAATAAATCCAAAGACTTCAAGGAAGGCAAAAACAAAAATACTAGTGAATATTGAAGCTCAGGATACCCCCATTCTATAGAAAAATATCAAACATAGCCCAGTTCCTTGCCAAATAAATATAATACCTTACACTAAAGATGTGCTTTCCTCTCATCCTATTATTTGATATTATATCTGAATTTTTAACCCATAATTATAAGGAGAAATAAAATAAATGCATACAAACATAATGAGAGCTAGACTCAGATATGGTAGGTATAGAATGACTCAACTGGGAAATAAAATAATTATGAGCTCTCTGCCAAGGGCTGTCATGGAAAATGGACAACATGCAAGAACAGATGGAAACTCTAATAAGGCCCCAAAATAAATTCTAGGTGTCAAAAACACTGTAATAGAAATGAATTCTGCCTTTGGTAAGCTCACAGGAGACTGGACACAGGGAAGCAAAAAACTAGAGAGCTCGGAGGTACATAAATAGGAACATCAAAGCCAAGAGAGAAGGTAAAAGACAGACCTGAAGCCAGTTAGGAACAATGTAGTATATGTGGAATGGTCACCCTAGAAAGAAAATAAAGACAGGAACAGAATAAATATTTAAGGGAATAATACCTGAGAATGTGCCAAAATCTGTCAATGTCACAGGTCCAGGAAACACAGGGGGCACAAAGCTGAATAACATATTCAAATGCCCCCAAATCAAGACAGAACGATAATTACAAAACAAATAAGATAAGAATGCCATACCTATGGAGAAATGAGGGTAAGAAGGATGATGTATCATCCTTCCCTTAACAATCCATGGAAGCAAAAGGAAAGAAAGGTTAAGACAGCTTAGTACAATGAAAACTATACATCTGTTTAATGCTACATCTTAAACCACTGATATACCCATTTTCACTTCCTGTATATATAGATGTAGTTCTTCAGAACATGTGTCCTTGAGTGGATCCTTTATGTAATAAAGTTTAAACGTGGGAGAGAGATATTACTTTGAGACCCAGATGTCTCTGAGGAGTTTGTCACTAGTGGACCCGCCTTACAAAAAATGTTAAAAGTTCATAAGAAAGTGGAGGATAAAGACACGTTTTTTTAGAAACCTGGATTTGCATGAATGAAGAGTGCTAGAGAAGGATTCAATAAAAGTAAAATCAATTTTCACCTATTTCTTAATTTTCTTCTTTCTAGACACTCTAAGTGCTGACTGTTCAAAATAACAATAGTAACAACATATTCGATGATTGTAACTTATGAGTAAGTGACATCTCTGTTATGACAGATGTGAAGCATGAATTGAAAAATAGGCTGTTTTAAAATACCTACTCGATCTGTCAAGAAGTATACTATTACTTCAAAGCTGAGTTTGATTAATTATAAATTAAATTAAAAACGTGCAAGGACATCACTAACATTTTATCAAAATAAGGATAATTAGCATAGGAAGGAAGGAGAAAAAAATAAATCATGCAATGTATTCAATTGAAATCTAAGATGTGACTACTAGATATGTTGATCCACACCTATAAACCTAGCATGTAGAAGGCTTAGGCAGAGGATCCTCAGTTAGGTCTTCTTTGGAGGTACAAAATGAATTGAAAGCAAGCCTGGGCTATAAAGTGAGTTCTTGACCAGTTTGGAATATATAATGAGACCCTGCCTTATATAAGATAATAATTAAAAAAAACACTTCAAATACTGTTAAGTCATAGAAGCCAGACAAATCATTCTTGTACTGACCTAGAAGCTCATCTCTACTGGCTAGCTTTTGAAGTGCTGGGAGATGCTAAGGATGGTACCAGAAGAGAGGAGTAATCATCAGGCTTACCCAGTTGTGAACCCTTTGAGCTACAATGAACAACTGGCCTGCTAAGGCATCCCACTGGAACAGTAGCACAAATGACATGGCTGTAACCATCCTTGCTCTACAAGAGGATATCACATCTGGCACCATTATCTGGGCCAAGAACCTGTAACTTTGTCACAAGCCCTAGGAGAGAAACTGATTCTATTACTCGACTGTTAAGATATAATGTTAAATTGACTCTGAAAGACTTCTCATTGTACCCATAGATCAGTACAGCATTTCAGTCCTCATCAGAGAAGCTTCTTGCAGTAGATGGTGATTAGCAAAGAGGCCACAAATGGGAAGTGTCAGTAAGAGACTGTGGAATGTTCAGCCTCAAATGGGAAGTCTATGTATATCACACCCTTTCCTCCTCAGCCTCAGGGATCTTTGCAGAAGAGCAGGCAGAAATAGCACAGAGCCAGAGGTAATAGGTGACTACAGGGAAATAGAGCACAGAGCCAGAGGTAATAGGTGCCGGAAACAGTGTTGGGCAGTTGCGCATATGTATTCATGACATTTGAGACAGCATCCACAGGCTCAATACGGACAAAATACAGGGGAAGGGAGGGAGGGAGGTGGGCACAAAGTTTCACCCCCAACTAAGGGTTGATTATAAAAGAACAGCTGCCGAAAGAAGAGCCAGTTTTCTTTAAGGGTGTGGACACTAGTGTGTTGTCCACTCCCCGTTAAAAGCACACATCCAAGAGTATATGGACAGTACAAACTGTTTCTGGTGGTTAAAATTAAAACTAAACAAAAAGGAGAGGGAAGTAAAGTTATGTGACTAGGGAAATGGGTGGTGGACCCAAGGAGAGTTGAGGGAAGACTGTGAATATGATAAAAATGTAATATATGCAGTTCTCAACTAATAAAAATTAGAGGAAAGGGAAAAAAAATCAGAGAAAAAATTTAAATGGGTTGATTTAAAATAAGCAAAAATTAAGCAGAACAAACAGAAAAGAGTTTATAAGCTAATTATAAACAATCCCTTTAAATGTGTGTGGTCTAAATTAAAAGACAGAGGCTGTCCAAAGAAATTAAAACTACATTGGTATATTTTTCTAAGAATACATAAATATAAAGAACATATTAAGACTGAGAAAGATAATGGCATGCTATAATCAAAGGAAAGCTAAACTACTAAAATTAATTTCAGAGAGTAGATGTCATAGTGAAGGAATTAATCAGAGGTGAGAAAGGTTATTAAATGATTACAAAAGATAATTTTCTTGAATGCTTATGCAGATACAGAGCATCAAGATACAGGAGGCAAAATCTAATAGCCCTGCAAAGATGAATAGATAAATACATTATTAATATCAGAGACTATATTACCTTCTTTCAGTAACTGACAGATCCAATTGGCAGAAAATCAGTAAGAATATAGTTGAACTCAACAGCACCATTGATCAACTAGATCTACTTGCCATTTATAGAATACCCTATCCCAAAACAGCAGAATGCACATTATCCTCACATTCCATATGGTACAGTACAAAGAAACTCACATTCTGGGCCATAGACCATATCTTAAAGTTGAAATAACTTATGAAATATACATTAAATCTGCATTGGAATTATTCTAGAAATAAATATCAGAATGATAGTAGAAAAATGGAAATATATTTGGAGATTAACCAACACATTTATAAATAAGACAAGTATCAAAAGCGAAGTCCTTTATAGCCTGAACACATGTACAGATGGTACTGGAATTATTGTGTTTCATTGTGTTTTCTCCTGGAAAATGATACATATTGTCTTAGTGCTTTATTTCTATGAAGAGATATCATGAACAAAGCAACTCTTATAAGGACAACATTTCATTGGGGCTGGCTTGCAGCTTCAAAGGTTCAGTCCATTGTCGTCATGGCAGGAAGCATGGCAGCATCCAGGCAGACATGGTGCTGGAGTTGCTGAGAGTTCCACCTCTTCATCTGAAGGCAGTAGAAGGGGGATTGTCTTCCACACTGGGTGGAGCTTGAGCATAGGAGACCTAAAATCCTACCTAGACAAGTGACACACTTCCTCCAACAGGCCACACCTCCTCCAATAAGGCCATACATACCTCCTATGGCCAAACATTCAAGCCCATGAAACTATGGAGGCCATACCTATATTAACCACCACAGACATTAAGAAGAAACTGTAGGGGCTGGAGAGATGGCTCAGCGGTTAAGAGCACTGACTGCTCTTCCGAAGGTCCTGAGTTCAAATCCCAGCAACCACATGGTGGCTCACAACCATCTGTAATGAGATCTGATGCCCTCTTCTGGTGTGTCTAAAGACAGCTACAGTGTACTTAACATATAATAAATAAATCTTTAAAAAAAAGAAGAAGAAACTGTAATCTGAATTTTGAAATTTGAACTTCTCCATCAGCTAGTGATATATAATTTAATACTCTTATAATGCTAGCCATTCCAGGGAGCCACGGGTCCCACCCAGGCGTGCAACCTGTAGATTAAATGAGCAATACTCTACAGTGGATATTGATAAACTATGCTCTTTTTTCTTTTCATTTTTTTTCTTTTTTATTCTTTAATCTTTGTTTACAGTCCAGTCTTTATGACCCTCCCAGTCTGCCCTCTGACTGATCCACATTCCATATCCCTTTCCCCCCTGTCTCCAAAAGGATGTCCCTACTCCCCCCTCCCCATCCTACCATATCTCCCCACTCCCTGGGGCCTCAAGTCTCTTGAAGGTTAGGTGCATCTTTTCTCACTAGTCTAGGCCTGGCAGTCCTCTGCTATATATGTGTGGGGGCCCTCATATCAGCTGGTGTGTGCTCCCTGGTTGGAAGCTCAGTGTCTGGGTTAGTTGAGACTGCTGGTTTTCCTATGAGGTCACCCTCCTCCTCAGCTTCTTCCAGCTTTTTCCTAATTCAACCACAGGGGTCCCCAGCTTCTGGTTGGGTATAAATATCTGCATCTGAATTTTTCAGCTACTTGTTGGGCCTTTCTCTGGACAGCCATGCTAGGCTCCTGTCTGTAAGCACACCTTAGTATCAGTAATAGTGTCAGGCCTTGGGGCTTCCCCTTGAGCTGGATTCCAATTTGGGTCAGTCGCTACCTCCTTTCCCTCAGGCCTGTATGCATTTTTGACCCTGCAGATAGGAACAATTTTGAGTCAGAGCTTTTGACTGTGGAATGGCAACCCCATCCCTCCACTTGATGCCCTGCCTTTCTGTTGGAGGTGGACTCTACAAGTTCCCTCTCTCCACTGTTGGGCATTTCATCTAAGGGTTCTTCCTCTGAGTTCTGAGAGTCACCTCCCAGGTCTCTGGTACATTCCGGAGGGTTCCTACACTTCCTACCTCCCCAGGTTGCCTGTTTCCGTTCTGTCTGGTGGCCCTCAGGGCTTCAGTCCTGTACTCCTCCAATACCTGGGTGGGAAAGGGGACAGGGAGGGGAAGAGTGGAATATAAACTATGCTCTTTGGTAGGTTAAGTATATTAAATCTGTCTTACACTTAAGATAATTTAAACATTACAATTTTACATTGAAATAGAATCATATCGTTTATATTAGCACCATAATATTAAATACTTGGTCATAAGCCAACAAAATTCATACCTAAGTGAGGAAAATTATAAAACTCAGGGCTGGAGATTTACCTCTATGGTAGAAAGAATACTTGCCCCATATGCGTAGGGCTCCATGTTTAATCCCCAGTATCACAAAGGCAAACAAAAAAATTATAAAACTCAGATGCTACAAATCAGATTCAGTGACAACAACAAAATGTTATGGTGCCCATTCTTCCAAGTTTGATGTCTGAACTCAATACAATTTCAAAACCAACTGAATAAAACAACAACAATAACAACAAAAAGATTGGTAAGTTATATTCTGATGGCAAAAATACCCAGAATAGACAGTATCATACCAAAGTAAAACAAAGCCAGAAGTCTGATACTGTGCTTTTATGGCTTTGGGTTGGGGGATTCAGGGATTTGGAAGAAGATGATTTGGAAGGGTAGTTATTGTGGGGGTCCCTGCAAACACAGCTAGCAGAGGAATGGTCGATGCTCTCAAGACAAGAAGGAACTGCGGGGTCAACATGACGTAAGACAGTGTGGGTTCAGCCCGGCGGTGGTGGCACACGCCTGTAATCCCAGCACTTGGGAGGCAGAGGCAGGCAGATTTCTGAGTTCGAGGTCAGCCTGGTCTACAGAGTGAGTTCCAGGACAGCCAGGGCTACAGAGAGAGAAACCCTGTCTCGAAAACAAACAAACAAACAAACAAAAACCAAAAAAAAAAAAAAAAAGACAGTGTGGGTTCAAACTTCTAGAGTCTGAACCAGGTCAGCATATTTAAGCATAATACAACTTTGTAAAAAGCTTCCTTACGACAGTTATTACAACAAAGTGTAAGGCATAACTACATCAAGACTTCCCTGCAAAGTACATATCTCTTGCAAAGCACTTATGACTTCTTCCACAAGGATGGGTTCTATTGACTGAAAGACAGTGCTCACAATAATGGTCCAGGGAGGAAGGGTCTGGAATAAGCACAACAGTAGACTCTATTACAAGGTATGGGATCTATTTCGTAAGAATGGGCTCTGTTGACTGAGGAGGCTAGGGGATTCAGGAGAGGTCTGGCTCTACAGATCGCAAAAGATCACCAGGTTATTAACAACCTCCACTCCCAGCCATCTGGGGGTGGAGAACAGGTGTAAGTTCCTTCTGTTGAAGAGAAAAGCATGTGAGTTTTATCATTCCTGATTTCTCTGGTCCTATTGATGAGCATGAAGACCTCTTGATCTTCTGCAGTTCTGACAGAGATACAGTCTATACATGAGTGAAATCTTCAAAAACATAAAACAAGGTATCCAAGAGAGCGATTGCCATCAAAACAGCAGGGTAAAAAAAATGATTGGGTTAACTCGCTTAGGATGATATTTTCCAGATCTAACCATTTGCCTACAAATTGCATGAATTCATTATTTTTAATTGCTGAGTAGTACCCCATTGTATAAATATACCACATTTTCTGTATCCATTCCTCCTTTGAGGGATATCTGGGCTCCTTCCAACTTCTGGCTATTATAAACAAGGCTGCTATGAACATAGGGGAACTGGGAAAGGGGAAAGCCTTTGGAATCTTTGGAATGTAAACAAAGAATATAGAATAAAAAATTATATAAAAAATGACAGTGGAACCTTGTGATAACTGTTCCTATGACAACAACATTAATTGATTTGTGAAGGCACGGCCCTTATGACATAATCACCCAGATATCCCACTTCTTAGCACTGTTACAGTGGAAATTAGATTTAAACATGAATGTTGAAGGGGGAATTTCAAGGCATAGCAGATGGCAATTGGTTTTAATGAAATAAATAGCAAAGTAGACAACCTTTCCCACCAGGCCTTCTGCAGCTGCCGATTCAAGGTTTGAATGGCAAGTATTAAGGGGGTCAAGCTAGAAATGTTGAGGTTGATAAAGTCTATGAGGGAAACAGCAGTGAAGAACTAGGGGAAAGGTTGTTGGACTTCAGACATTATGGAGATGGGACCAAAGATTCGGTTGTAGATTTGGTGTGGTGATAATAATTAGTCTTCCCTTATTACTCTCCCCCGGCTTCACTACAGAAATGAATCTTCTTTATTTTTTCATTTATAAATTATTCATAGAGCAGTCAGTCTTTATTATCTTCTTTCCAGTGTGTTGAAGGCCTAGAAACTAACAAGAGAGTGATGATTCAGATATTCAGATGGTCTTTCCTTCAGGGATCTCAGAGTTTAAAGGCAGACATATCAAGGGCTATTTCTAGAGTAGTAAGAAAAATATTTCAATAGTGGAGATAAGTCCAGGGAACTGTGGAAGTGCTGCATAGGGGCGTGTGTGCTTGGCTCATTTGGAGCGTCTCTGATGAGGCTTCCTATTTACTGAACAAGGGAAATAATAAAATTAGCTGTAGAAGTACACTATGTCTTGTTTCATGGTGTTTCCTGTCGTCATACACTTTCTTGCTCGCTCAACAAACACTTCAGTATCAACTATTTGTGTTGAAGAGAGCAAATCATTGAAATGTTCTTGAAACATGTTTCAATATTTTTCTTCACGAAAAAGTTTGCCACCTAGTACTGGTGACGGTGTAAATACAGAAATATGTGGAATGCAAAGAAGAAACGAACACTTTAAAAGATACAAGGAGATAAGCAGAAATTCTAGTTTCCTTCTTGTATGCTTAATTTTGGACATGTTGCTTTATGTTAAAGAGCTGTAGTATCCTGAGCCTTAAAATGGAAAAAAATTCACATAGGTATGATTATGTTATAGAAGACTAGACTTTACAGTTATGTGTACATGTAGGGAGCAAGTGTGCTATTATACATTCAGGAAAGACTAAAGGGGAACAGCTTCTGAGAAAGGACCCTTGAGATGGTAGCAGTTACTCTTCAAAAGAAGAGTTTTCATAGAGTTCAGATAGCTATCCTAAATTCTGAAAGGAGTGACTGTCTACAGGGGGTCCAGTGTGCAAAGGCTCTCTTCACAAGGGTGGAAGCAAATAAAATGGTTGGAGAATGCCCATGGGCTCATAGAAAGAGAATAAATAACATGTTTGAGATTTGAAGGGGTTAAAGGAACTAGAAAAATCTGTTACATTTATATTAAGCTGGAACATTAGGGCTAGAGGAGGAACTGATTTAGTCTATCAATATTTACTGAATACTGCTTAGAAGACATGAACTACTTTAGGGGTGAGGATACAGATTAAGAAATGTAACCTCGGTTCTCAGTGTTCATGTGTTATCAGGAAGAAACCATTAGACTGTAGTGCAGTCTGATAGATAAGAAGTTGGTGAGAAGCATTCTACTGAACTGAACATAAGTTCTCCATGACCTCACGAGAGTGGTTGTCAGAGATGGGGACATCTGGGTTGACTCAAGAAAGGAAAGTGAGGAAATGTTAGTCTATGAGCAGATAGTTTAGTATCATTACATACTTTTGAGAAATCACTTCTTAAGCATGGACTTCTGTGGCTATCAGTATACTTGAAAAGGACTGTCCCAAAAAGTGGTGGGACGAGTTGTATAGACAGAAGCTGAGAAAGTAGGCAGAAGCTAAATTAGACAATTTCAGGGTACAATCATTTTGTGTGTCTTTACATCTCTTCTGTGTAGGTGATCATAGTACATGTGATCTTCTGTGACTGGCTTCTTTCACAAGGCATAATGATTTTAATATTCATCTATGCTGCAGGATGAATCAATGTTCCATTCTTTTATAGGAATGAATGGGTTAGAGAAAGAAGGTAATAAAGAAGG
The DNA here is from genome assembly GCA_964023405.1 of Apodemus agrarius. Taxonomy (NCBI): domain Eukaryota; kingdom Metazoa; phylum Chordata; class Mammalia; order Rodentia; family Muridae; genus Apodemus; species Apodemus agrarius. The sequence continues at coordinate 14,040,677 of OZ030010.1, forward strand.
GGATGGGGAGAAAGAATAATTAACACCAAGGAAAAGCAACAATGAAGCAGAGTATTTTATGTTTTCTTTCCAAATGCAGACACATACAGATAGACTGTGTGTGTGTGTGTGTGTGTGTGTGTGTGTGTGTGTGTGTGTGTGTCTAAATGGTGTTTTGTTACTTGGGTTGATAATGCTTGTAAGAGTCATAGATCATTTAATAAAACCTTCAGCAGTGCCAGGCATGGGAAATGTTTCTTCAAGCTATTGTCCATAGGAGCCCAAGAGACTTCTAAAACAATGAGAATATTGATCGGGTCCTTGGTTGTCTCCCAGAACTTGGAAGTTGCTGGAGGTACTACAAACATTGGACACAGGAATTGGAAGGATAGGTGTAGAACTGACCATAAGACTATGGAGTTTCTAAGTGATACATCTACAAAGCAAACCCTACACCTAAGGTTTAGGGAAATTCAGTGACTAAAGGTGGTGGAAGGAACATAAGACCCAGAGGACTGGGAAGTCTGCTGTGTGATGGTGTCTTCTAGAGAGGACAGGGAAACTGCGGCCATGAAACCTTTTGGCCTAAATAAGGCCCGCATAATGACAAGAGTTGACATGCCAGTGCAAATGGGGACAAATTTACAAGGCTCCACCCTAGAGGAAAATTTACATCCAAGAGATGATTGATGAGAGGGAGTTATTCAGTTTTCTGTAAGGACAAACTCATAGATTACTCAGTCTCAAGTGGTCAGTCTTTAATACATAACATGTAAGCAACACTAAATGGACTCAGGAGTCTGTCTCTGTCTCTGTCTCTGTCTCTGTCTCTGTCTCTGTCTCTGTCTCTGTCTCTCTCTCTCTCTCTCTCTCTCTCTCTCTCTCTCTCTCTCTCTCTCTCTGTGTGTGTGTGTGTGTGTGTGTGTGTGTGTGTGTGTGTGTCTAAAAAACGATAATTAAAGAAGAGGTCATGACTTTGCGAGGGACTGATAATGACATGGGAGGAGTTGGAGAAGGGCTGTATAACAGTTTCCTCTGAGATTAAAATCTTCCATATTTTAGGGAAGCTCATTAAGACACAGGTTGTTAAAGAGGGGTTGAAACAACAGGATGTTCTAAGAGGAAGGGAAAAAAACGTTCCATCCTGCTGGGAAGCTTCTTCAACTTGGGATGTAAACAATGGCTTCAGGAAGTCTCTGAAATGACCAAACTCACTAGGCTCCTTCCTCCCAAGCATATATAAACTGTAAGTACTGTTAAGAGACTCTGGTGGCAGAGCTGCCTGCAAGAGGCTGATGAACACTATTACACTCTTACCTCTTTTTACATCAGGAGTAAGAGGTAGAAGGCTCAGACAACCCAGACAGCCTGGCTTCTGAATGTCAAATCATACTTAGTACTTCACCTCCATCCTGGAAGCATACAGGGGGTTTCCATGAGGGAGTGTGAAGATAGAAGCATGGGTAGACACTGTTGAAACATGGAGTCAGCAAGTTTGCTAAGTAAGGAGAGAGTCAGAGCTTCCAAGGAACCTGAATTCCAGAGATTTTAATGGAAAAAAGACTTCAAGCACAGCTTTCAATGCTGAAGCCACAAATCAGTTTTGGAACACAAGGCATAGTCAGTGGTAGCTTTACTTTCCTTATCTTTCAACTGAGCATATCAGTTGTAATTTTGTATAATTGCAGTGATCTCATCAAGTTCAAAGTACAGTTTTATAGAATAGGTCATGTCTACCGTTACTGTATGACTTATGGAATTGTCAGTCCAGCCCCCAAAGTAATGTTTTGGTATTCGTAGACAATGACTTCTCCAAGTCCCATCTAAGTTGAATTCCTTGGTAGGTACATTTACATGTTTAGTTTCTCTCCCAATGGTGGTGTACAGCTAGCTGATCTCGCTGTGCTTTGGGATGTTGGTGCCCTTCCTGTTGACAAGTACCAGCAAAATTAGCATGAGTAAGAAAAGCTGCCCCAGCTCTATGTTGACCATGTAGCTGTAAATGGGTAGTGAATCTTATTGGGTGCTACCATTGGAGTGGGTACAGCTAAAAAGGACAGAGGTTGGATCTCAACACTTCTTACTGTTAGCCATATGGTGAGATATGGAGATGTCCTCAATACTTGGTCATTTTTATGTCATCCAGTCTATTTCAGGGTATATTGCAGTGAGCACCCGGGGTCCATGGTACAGACACCCTGCTGGGACTCTGGCCTTTTCCCTGTTTCTTAATATGCCTTTTCCCCCCACTTAGATAAAATATCCTACCCCACCCAATTTAATTTGTGGATCTGCTAAAGAAACTCAGAATTGGCATCTCTTCCTGGAAATGTAATTGTTAAAAGCATGGCTAGGATTAGCTGCTATTCTCGAGAAGCTTGAAACTGTACATCCCAGTAAACAGGACAAAACAAACACCAGAGACAAGGAAGGAGCAAACCTCCTGACTTCTCACATATCTATAAATGTCTTAATACACGTACAGCTGTCACCTACAACAGAAAACCAAAGGGTTTTCTCCTTCTCCTAAATGTCAGCCTTTGGAGAGGTGGCAGTTTTTAAAAGCAACCTGAAATGGGCAGAAATGGACACCCACCCGAGCTTATATCTGCAGGCTATAAAAGAAGAGGGGGCCAGGGGGCCACACGATTTTCTGTTCAGGTTCCCATGATTGTGTGATACATCCATGACAAATGGATGTGTGCAACCTTTCTTGTTGTGGGTCTTGGAGTAGCAAATCTCAGTGGGAAAGAAAGGGCACACTATGCCACGCTGCCTCACATTCACGGCAGTGGCTCAGTAACTGCCCTTTAGCTCTCCCATGATGGCTTAGAAGGCAATAGGCTCCTTAGAGCACAGCACCATTCTGCTGGATGTTCTCAGCTTTAGAGTGAAATAAGGACAGGCAAGAGAATCAACACAGAAGTTGCTTGGGTTAAATGGATTCTCGGGCCCGACAAGTAGTAGAATGGGGAAGCCTGGGGTAGACATTCTTGGTTCGTCCCATTCATTCATACTGCATGACTATTCGTTCCTCAAAAAAGAATCTGCCTTGAAAATGTACTCAGTATTTGGTCACTTTTCATTCCTTTTACCACTCGCACTTCCGTAACGAGGTACCATTCACCGCTGTGGCCTCGTTATTAATCCCCTCAACAATTAATTTTCTTCGAAGCAGCCAGGGAAGGGTTACTTCTGATTCTCAAGTCACGGCATTTTTCTGTTTTAACCATCAAATGTCTCATTCATATTCAAAGTCAGAACCTTTCAATTGCTCACAGCCACTGTATGGTCTGTTCCCTTCTTCAATCTTCCAGTGCCATGACTCGCTATTTTATACAATGTGCACTTTCCTTCACCTATGCCGGCATCTCAGCTGGTCACTGGACATGCTGGGCTTGCGTCTGCCCCCAAGACCCTTTGAGTTAACTTTTATTTCTACCTGGAAACAATCTACCCTATGCACTCAAATGATATAGACACTTAATCTCCTTTGGGTCTGCTAAAGAAACTCTGAATCAGCATCTCTTCCCGAAAATGTAATTCTTAAAGGCATGGCTAGGATTAGCTGCTATTCTCCAGGAGCTTGAAACTGTACATCCCAGTAAACAGGACAAAACAAAACAGCACAGAAATCAGTGAGATTTTTCCTGACTACTCAATTGAAAATTGGAGCTACCTAAACTCTATTCGTCTCTTTACATTTTTATTGTTATTTTTGTGCTATCACCTTTTAATATACTTTACTTATTTTATTAATTTTTAATAGACTCTATCCCCCTCTACAATACAGGCTTCATGAAAGCAAGGGTGATTTTTTGTTTTGTTTATTTATTTATGTATTTATTCATTAATGGTTTTCCTTTTTATTGGATATTTTCTTTATTTACATTTCAAATGTTATCCCCTTCCTAGGTCTCCCCTCCAGGAACCCTCTATCTCACCCCCTCCCCCTGCTTCTATGAGGATGTTCCCCTACATTGGGGCATCTATTGAGCCTTCACAGGACCAAGGACCTCTCCTCCCATTGATGCCTGACAAGGCAATCCTCTGCTACATATGCAGCTGGAGCCATGTGTACCTCTTGGTTGATGTCTTAGTCTCTGGGAGCTCTGGGGAGTCTGGTTGGTTGATGATGATGTTCTTCATATGGGTTGCAAACCCCTTCAGTCCTTCTCCGAACTCCTCCATTGGGGACCCTGTGCTCAGTGCAATGGTTGGCTGTGAGCATCCAGCAAGGCTAATTTTTAATGTTGTTATTAAAAATCAATGAGTAGCCTTTACACAAGCCACAAGACCTCGTATTAGTAAATATTCAATAAATAGATGGAATGAGTTTTCCTAAAGATGACCATGGTTCAGGAAAATCCTCTTTTCCCTAGTTGGAACTCAGTTTCTTTCATTGATATAACATACCTATTAGACTGGATGATTTTTTTTTTAAGTTTCATGTATCTCTGGCTTAATCTTGAGATCCTGGTTAAAACCACAGGTCCCATGAGCCGGATTTCTTGGTTTTCACCATCTGCTACCTTGAGACAGCTCATTTCACCTTGATGGGCTTCTCAGTTTCCTTGTGTGAAAAATGAAGAGGATAAAAATAGACTTTGTCTCAAAGAGTTACTCTGGAGATTAAGTAAGCTCATCCATATATAAGCACTTTAATGCACTCAATTACTATTGCTAATTCTTTTACTGTGATCATGAACAAACAGTCTTCCTTAGATTTATAACTAGCTTCAGTGTCTAGTAATTATATATTAAATATATAAAATATATAATGAAAATAGCCAAACAACTTCCATAACAACAAACTCTGAGGTTCATATGCAGCTCATATGCGACTCATATGCATACAGCTGGCCTCTCCTCCTTCTCCCACCCATCGCTAAGACAGAAGAACAGCTTGTTCTCCTGTAACCTGATGTCCCCACATCAAAAAAGGGAGGGGGAGAGAAGCACTGTGTGATTGCCATGGCCACCCACTGCATCTCAGCTTTGGAAGACAAACAGGACAAGGAGACTTATTCTCAGTCACTCTCAAAATTGTTCTGAGTAGTTTCAAATAAACACTGTAGAATACGTGTCACTCCAGTGACAGGGGCCCATCACAGAGGCTATGCTAGATGAGCAGAGGATGAGATTCAAAGCCATCATAGGGACACATGATTTTGACAGCTGGCCTGGTCTCTGGGACTGGAGATACATGCGTAGGCTTGTCACGAAGACAGGTTGTGAAGCGGTTACCAGAATGGAAACTAGAAAAGGTAACCAATGAATAAGCTTAGTAAGATGATAAGATTATTAATGATAGCTTCCACTTCCTGTGAATTTATTATGTACCAGCTGCTTTATAAATGTTTCAAATTCATTTAGTTCTCCAGTGAACCCAGTGATTATGAACTTTATACATTGGAGAACTCAGGGCAAAAAAATCAATGGCTAGGAAATGCTGTTCCAATTGGATTCGCTTTTTGACAAAATTTGGTCTTTTAAAAAAATTATTCAGATAATTATAATGTACAGCCTGGATTGAGAAAGATGTGTGTGTGTGTGTGTGTGTGTGTGTGTGTGTGTACCCATATTTGATAGATTAGAAAAATGAATTAGAAAAGTCAGATACTTTTCTGGCTATTATCCATTTAAGAATCAGCACCAGACTTTATTGATTCATTGTCAATATTACCCACTATAGACTATACAAATTTTATGAGGGTGGGGACACCATGATGAAGCCATACATGGTTTTACCATGGAAACATCCTGGTGCCAAGTTCAAGATGCCACATTCTAGAAATGGGCAAGTGCCTCAATTATTACTGTTCGAGTATTATCAGATGCATCCATTCACAGTGTTTAATGACAAAGTTAATCTGCCATTTCCCCCTTTTCACATTTCTTCTGTTCATGGGATCTAGACTTTTCCACAACAGTAGCAGTGACTTTAGATCATTAATTCTTTACCCATTGTTTAGGAATCTACAGAGGTACACATAATAGTGTATGAGATAAACCAAAGGAATCTCCAACAGCTATACATTTATCTTGGCATATAATAGAAATATTTATCTATCTCCAACACACAGCCCATGATTTCACAGATATTATTAAGCAAAGCTACATTCATTAAAATAGTTTGAAAAGTGACTTTAGTTAAGAAAACATATTAAGCAGTTAATCATAATAAAGATAGTTGGCATACGAATATAGCAGCAAAATGCAGAGATAGATAAATGGTCGGAGAAGAAGGGACACTGGAGTTATTCATTTGTTCTCTTACCATTTACTCATTTAACAAACATTGTCTAGATGGCATTTATGTGCCAGATAGTGTGTTATGCACCATAGGTGATTAAAAAACAAAAAATGATTCATCCCTATGGGCATCTCATAGAAAAGAAAGTAGCTCCTGGCAGTTATATACAAACAAGTGTGGTGTGAGTGTGCTGAAGGCAGCTTGCAAAGGCAGGGGCAATGGAGATTTGAAAAGATTTCTAAGAGGTGACAGAGGAAAAAGAAGCAACATCATGCTGAGAGTAGTATGAGCAAGCCACAGAAGTGAGAATCAGTGGGGCGTAAATGTCTAATGGTTAGTTGTGGGGAGAAGAAAAGAGAGAGACCACAATTATGAGAACTATAAAACACAAGATGCAGAAGGGAGCAGAGAAAATCCTGGTGAGATCTGCTGGGACTAACCACACCAGTATACTGTAAGAAGGGTTTGGCTCTTGCTTTTTTGCTTTTTTGCAAAGACTTGCTTTTCTAGCTATGAACTAGTGTCAACACCCATATTCCAGTTCTATCATTTGTTACTGTGTGTCAGTGGGTGAATTATCTAACCTTCCTGAACTTAGTTTTTCTCGTATGTCAAATAGGAAGATTAATAATATGTCATTTTAGCATCAATTACAGAGGTTAAATTATACCTCATGTATAAATCATTTTCATGGTGCTTAACACACAAAGTAAGCCCTACTTAATGTCTGCTCTTTCCTAGCAAAAAAAAAAAAAGCTTATCTCTTGTGGGTTTTTTCTTTATAGATGTCAGCAGCATGTGTTTATAATACAAGCCAGTCTGTATTACTGTCTCATTTCATCACCATATTCAACAAACTATTAAGGAACATCTGCCAAAGAGCAAGACCTTTTACCTATTTTATTTCACTTAATTTGCACAAGAGTCCTGCCGGCAGGACGACTGTGTGGTAGAAAGCTCAGTGAAAAGGGCATGGCTGTTATGTTCGCCTGCTGTCATCGGGACCATGACACGTAAGAATAGGACAGGACCTGCATGACAAACCTAAACAAGGAGACTGCTAAAAATAGAAACTTTAATAGGACTACAGATTGCCTAATGCAATAGCAGAAGTGAGACTGTTTTTCAAAATGGTTTAAAAAAAAATAACCTATCATATAAGAGCTGGGAAAACAATTTGAATGAGAACGACGAGTAAATGACACAGATCCTCAGATGAATCATATCTTAGAATTATCAGATAAATAGTTCAAGTCATTCAAGTATCTTAATGCCAAAAGAAAATCTCAGATGAGAAATAGAAGTTAGAAGCAAAGAGCCAAAATGCAAACTGAAAAACATATTAATATAAGAATACTGTAGATCATTAGGCTGAGGGGAAAGGCTGCTATCAAAAGGTTATATGTGATATGATTCTATTTATCTAAAAAAATTGAAGTGATAAATAATTGAAACTGGAGACAGTTTGCTGTTGTCAGGCCTTAGGCTTTTAGTTCAAGGAAAGGACAAAATGAGAGATCCCTATAATGTTCAGTTTATTGACTGTAGTAATGTATGTGGATGTTTGCACATATATAAGACAAGGAAGAAGAGGAAGAGAAAAAAGTTGAGAGCAGAGAGACAGAAATAGGAGTAATGTATATAATACTAGAGAAATCAGAATGACAATTTCCAGGTTTGGGGAGGGGGTTTGAATAAAGCAGGCATGGTTCTCTCTCATTATTTTGTATTTTTGGTGTGTGAGACTCTGTAAATCGAATACACTTCTATGTGCTTTCTATGTTCATTTAATACAGCTATATATAATTATATATAATTATTTAATACAGCTATATATAAGTTCAAATATAAATTAAGGGGCTTGAATGCAGCTCAGTGCTAGACTATATGTTATAGGTTTCCTATGTATATGGCTCTGGGTTTAACCCCCAGCACCCAGAATAAGTTAATTAATTAAAAGATAACCTATATCATAAATGCTTAACCACAGTAAAATTGATTCTTTGCTTCATGCGATTGAGAAAATAACATTTTGTAGTCAATCATGATTTTGCTTTTCATTGTGTAAATGCAAATTATGGCATAAACTTGTAACATATAAGTTTCATTATTATACAAGTAACTTTGAAAGTTACCTCTCTCAACGATTTTGATATGTGTGATCTGAGGTTTCACTGCAGAATTTACAGTGACAGTATACTTAGCTAAAACAACTCCATGTATTAGGCTTTTTGATGATTAGAAACTTTATGCATGTTTATACATGTTTTTTCATCTACATCCATTTTTAAAAAGAAGCATAATAAATATCTACATGAATTATATTTAAAAATACAAATTTCATATTAGTTCCATTTGACAATGCATTATCCCTATATAAATTCCTTATGAATCTTTTTGCTACCTATCAACTGGCTAAGATCTTTTTGCTCTACCTGTAGAGAAATTCTGAGTCGGGAAGGAGGTATTTAGTGTTGTCAATCTCAGGCCTTTGAGTACTTATTACCTATTGGATATCTATCAGGTATCTCTAGATGCTTATAGTTCCAAACCCTGTAAGTTAGTGCCTCATTGTCCTGCCTTTAATGCAAATCAGAGTTTTATGACATTAGGTAGTGACATTAAGGTTAGGGGCTTTGTTGCTTTGAGATTTAATTACTAGAAGCCCTGATACCTAGAAACTCTTGTAATCCAGCAGCAGTGATCAGCAGCACTGTGTTACCTCTCCTGCATGGACCTCAGTTATTGCGACTGATTATCAGCTCCCAGTGCAGATAGTGTTACAGATCTCAGGCCTAGGATGACAGGATTCTTAGAGATTAAGGCTTAATACTTTCTGGAAAATATTCCTGTGATTGCACCCCAGTGCTAATGATAAAACTTAAAAAAAAAACAGGTAAGAAAACACCACTGGAATGAAAACTTTCAGTAAGATTAGTGATATTATAGCCAAAAACGGCATATGAGGTATTTCTTGGCTGATTCAAAACATGAGCAGAACAGGCTGCTTAAATATCCAGAGGTTAATGTGTGCCAAGGGTGTTTGCAGCAATCAAGGTACTGCCTTTCACGTGAATGAAGAGTTGTACATGGATGAATCATGAAACAACCCTTTCTACAAATGAATGATAGTGTTCTTCAATCATTTCACATCCTTTCAAGCAAATGAAAGATTATGTTTTCACTCGCCACAGAATAGCTTTCCATGAAACTGAAAAATTGTGCCATTACAAATTATGGCCTAACCTTTATGCAAATAAACCACTGTGCCTGTGCCTATCATATCAAAGCCCTTTCACACAAATAAAGTTTTGTTCTTCTACCAGTAATGCCACAGCACTTTAGGCAAATGCATGACTGTGCCTACAATATTCATATCTTCATACAAATGAAAGATTTTTCTACCAATCATATGATAGCCCTTCATTTAAGTGAAGGATTATGCCTATAAAAATCATAGCTATGGCCCATCTTGCATATATAATATTATGTTCTCACCAACCACAGAATACTTTTTTATGCTAAGTACATATTATGCCTACACTAGTCATAGGACAGCCCACAAAACAAATGGCAGATGTGTCTGAACCGATCACAGGCAACCTATCATGCAAATGAAGGATTGTGATTCTACCAATCAAGACATAATCTTTCATGCAAATGAATAGTGACTCTACCAATCATGGCAGAGATTTATGAAATTTAAGGAATCTTCTTGCACAAATCAAACCACAGACCTTCATGCAAATAAAAAGATGTGAGCCTACCCCCCCCAAAAAATAGCCCTTCATGAACAGTATTGTGAGTACACAAATAATGGCTGTGTTTGATACAAATTAAGGCATGCCTATATACCAGTCAGAGCACAGTCTTTAATGCAAATGATGGCTTGTGATCTCACCAATTAAGGCACAGTCCTATATGCAAATCAAGGATTGTGACTGCACCAATCATAGAAGAGCTTGCTGTAAACTAAGAAATGTCAGTGAACCTATCAGATTATAGCCTTTCATGCAAATAATAGATTGTGATTTCCACCAATCAATTGTTCTTCATGTAAATTAAGTACTGTGACAGCTGGATATAATTTAAGAAATATTCCTACACAACAGTCCTTCATGCAAGAGATGTTTTCAGCTTCTGCCAGTATTGCACAATTCTGTATGCTAGTGTAGGATTGTTCTTTAATCACTCTTGTCACAGTTCTTTGAATGATTGTATTTCCATCAATTGCTGTACAGCCTTATATTCAAATGAAAGTGTTCATGCCCTAATCTCAGGTTTTTCTGGGACACCAGAGAATGTGTCTCCCTCTGTTCTGGGTGAAAATAACCACATATAGAATCATCTATTACTCACTGAATCTGTGATTAGAAAAAGACCAGAATGAGCTGTTTGAAACAATCATGGCTATATAGTGTTATTTGGAGCCAGAATTATACTTGTGCATCAAGAAGCTACAGTTCCTATATAGCATCCTCAAAGGTGTCCATGAAATGTTTAATTGATCCAGGCTGATAAGAAGATAGTACCACAAGCTTCCAAAGTTGAGCTTCTAAGGAGACATTACTCTCATTGAAGCAGTAAGGCATAAGAGAAGGGCCCAATTAAAGAGCATGCTTTTAACAATTTTAGTCATTTACAGAAAACATTAAAATGGAGCTCATGAAAATATTTTTATATGGTGCTTGTTTGTATGTATGAATTATATCAAACCGAGGAGTTTGCAGAGTCCTGTACCACAGTCCCAGAGAGCAACTGAGGGTAGGCAATGTATGGCAGAATTAGAGACTCTGCATAGAGGCCCCAAGAGGCCATTTCACAAAGATGTGAAGGTAAAACTTAATTTGCAATTGAAATTCCAAGGTGATAGAGATGCCAAAGCAGTAAAGCTGCATGTGTGGAGTCGAGTTTACTAGAGAGACATTTGCAGCAGAGGTGGAGAAGTGCTGTTCTCTATTTCCTTAGTGTGATGGTTTGAATAGGTATGGCCCCCATAGAGTTATATGTTTGAATGCTTGTCCATAGGGAGTGGCACTATTAGGAGGTGTGGCCTTGTTGGAAGAAGTGTATCACTGCAAAGGTGGACTTTGAGACCATATATGTTCAAGCAACACACAGTGCAGTAGTTTCCTCCTGACTGCCTTGGGATCAAGATGTAGCCCTGAAGGAGGAACAATAATATGAACCAACCAGTACCCCCAGAGCTCCCAGGCACTAAACCACCAACCAAAGAGTACACATGGAGAGACCCATGGCTCTAGCCACATATGTAGCAGAGGATGGCCTTGTTGGACATCAAAGGGAGGAGAGGCCCTTGGTCCTGAGAAAGCTTGATGCCTCAGTGTAGGGAAATGCAAGTCAGGAAATTGGGGGGAGGGTGAGCAGGGGGAGGGGAATGGGATTGCGGGTTTTTAGAGGGGTAATGCAGAAAGGGGATATCATTTGAAATGTAAATAAAGCAAATATCTAATTAAAAAATAAAAAAGAATTAAATTAGTATGTGTAACTATCTCTGTGCTTGGCACCTACTGAAAATTAAAATTCTGATCGCTATCATAAGTAGTAACACTACCAATAAAATATATACTGAACTTTTTAAAAAATGGTTTAAACTCTCAGGTCCTCCAGCACAATGTCTGCCTGCATGCTGTCATGTTTCCCACCATGGTAATAATGAACTAAGCCTCTGAAACTATAATTCAGCCCCAATTGAATGTTTTCTTTTTTAAGAGTTGCTGTGGTCATGGTGTCTCTTCACAGTAAAGAAACTCCTTTGGAATGTAAACAAAGAATATAGAAAATAATAAAAAAAAGAAAAAGACAAAAAGGAAAAAATGTTAAATGCTACTTTAAAAACCTAAAAAAAAAAAAAAAATGCCGGGCGTGGTGGCGCACGCCTGTAATCCCAGCACTCTGGGAGGCAGAGGCAGACGGATTTCTGAGTTCGAGGCCAGCCTGGTCTACAGAGTGAGTTCCAGGACAGCCAGGGCTATACAGAGAAACTCTGTCTCGAAAAAACCAAATCCCCAAAACAAAACAAACAAACAAACAAACAAACCTAAAAAAAGAAAAAAAAAAAAAAAGAAACTCCAACTAAGACACTTAAGACCCCGATATTGTTTCCATCAAGATACCAAGGTGCCAGACATGGAATTATAAGGTTTAGTGTTTTATCTGATGGATTTCACTCTTGCTTTTCTCGAATCTTTCTTTGTTATTCCCCCTTTCTCCCATCTGGAATTAGAATATTATTCTGTGCCATTGTGTGTTGGGAGTGTGTAACTTGTTTTGGGATGTTATAGGGGTCCACAATTAACAAACTGCTTGTGTCTCAGAAAAGAATGAACTTTTAGAATTTTACATAGTGCTGAAACTATTTTAAAAATGACGGAGACTTTTGAAGTTGGACTTAAAATAATTTACATTATGAGATGACCATAAGCCAAGGCAGGGAAGAGTTGGAAGCTTACTGTGATAGCTAATTATGTTGTCAACTTAGCTACATCTTTAATCAACTAAAAGCTGGATGGGCCTGTGAGACATTTTCTTGATTGAATCATTTGAGGTGGGAAGATCCATCATAAGACCACACCTTCGGGTGGCAGTTCACATAAAAGGTTTTGGCAGATGGAAGCTTTGGATTTTTTTCTTCTTGCCCAAAACTCTTGCTGACACATTCATCTATCCTTCTACTGATTCATTCCTCTGTTGGTATTAAAACTTATATCTGTGAGATTCCAAGGTAGATTGAAGACCAAAAGCTTCCTAGGAATTCCCTGAGACTCTAGCACCAGACTAGGACTTCTTAGACATCCAGTCTTGAGTACTGAGCAGCTATTTTATTCTTTGTTTTCTGTCAGGAAACAGCCATTATTGACTACCCAGACAACAGTTTGTAAACAAATCTAATAAATCCCATACCTATATGTATTTATACATAGTAATACATATGTATATATATTCATTCTATCAGTTCTATTCCTAACACAGTTTTGAATTAAGAGTGATGTTTGAGTATCAAGGTGACAAGGAATGGTGTGATAGTCAAACTCAAGTTGATGAGCTGTACAATTACCATAGAAACAATCCTCTAGGTGTGTCTATAAAAGAATTTCCTGATACAGTTAGTTGAAGTGGGTTGAACCATTTTATGTTGGGGATAGTGAATTTAGAAGAGGAGAACATTAGATGAGCACCAGCACTTATCTCTCTCTCCTTCATTTCTAGGGAAGCAATTTAACTAGCTGCTTCATATGCTTGCTGCTATACCTTCCCCAATATCATAGATTATAAACTCAAATTGTGAGTCCAAATATTTTTCCCTTTATCTTGCTTTTGTCTGATACTTCACCACAGCATCCAGAAAGTGTAGATACCTTTTTAAGAATCTTATTTTTAATATTGAAGGAACACATAAACAGAGCTGGGTTTTGCATTTTATTTTTAATTAAAAATAGGAAAATTTGTTCTTTGGTACATAGTTCTTTACTGACAAATGAAGAATGTTCTACTGTACTCAAGATATATAACAATTACACCATGTTCCCAAGTAACCATTGCTATCATTTTTATAGTCAAACATTCCTCCCCAACCCTTAAGCTATGTAACTGACTGATTTGGCCTCTATCCTTAGATAATTTTTCCTTTTTCAGAATGCCACACAATTAGGGTAATAGTCTAAAGCCTCTAGAGTTCGGTTCTTTTTACTTAACATAATTCATTTGAGATCAATGTAAATTACATGTGTAAATAGTTCTTTTTTTAAGTGATGAGTGAATGGTATCTTAATATATGTGAATACCTACACATTCGCTTATCCATCCATTGTGTGAGGGATATTGACATTGTTTATAGTTTTGAGAAGTTACAAATACATCTACACTAAGTATTTGTGCTTACATTTTGTTTGAATCTGTTTTGTTTAACTTTAGTAATATCAGAAGGGGCATTAGGAAATCATATGGTAAGCATACATCTTTAACTTTAAAAGAAATTGCCAAACCTTTTTCCGACTGCACCAGTTTCTGAAACCCACTAATAATGTTTGAGTTATACTTGCTGTGTGTTTGCCAGCACGTGGTATTATTGCTTTATCTTAAAATTTAGAACAATAGTATAATATAGCTTTAATTTCCATTTCCTCAGTGTTTTAACCATTTTGTACTGTACCAACCACCTGTAGTTTAAAAATAATCTTGACTGTTAGAGTGATTTTCAATTTTGCAAAATTGAATATATACTAGAGTTCAAACACCAAATTCAATTACCTCATTGCTCTTACTTTATATTATTAAGGTAAATTTATTATAATTAACAATACAATAGTAGCACATTATGAAAAAATATTCACATTTTCTTGGTTTGTTATTTATTGTGATAGATATGGATCTATTTTTACTCTTCTACATATTGACATCCAGCTACTTCAGCAGCACTTGTTAAAGATGTTTTATTTCATTGTATATTTCTGGCCTTATAAAAATCCACAAGTATGTGAATTTATGCCTGGGTCTTCAATTAGATGCCATTGATCCACCTGGTACATTTTTATGCCACTACAATGCAGCTTTTATTTCTATAGCTCTTTAGTATAGCTTGAAATTAGGAATGGTGATGTCTCCAGACGTTCTTTTATTGTACAGGATAATTTAACTATCCTGGGTTGTTTTTTCATAGGAAGTTGAGTATTGTTCTTTCAAGACCTGTAAAGACTTGTGCTGGAAATTTCATGGGGGCTGCATTGGACCTGTAGATTATTTTTGGTAAGATGGCCACCATTACTATGTCAGTCTTACAGATCCATGAACATGGGAGATTTTCCCATCTTCTGATAGCTCCAACTTCTTTCTTCAAAGACTTGAAGTTATTGTCATGAATTTTCAGTTGCTTGGTTAGAACTATACCAAAACATTTTATATTATTTGTGACTATTGTGAAGGGTGTTGTGTCCCTAATTTCTCTCTCAGCCCATCTGTATTTGTATATAGGAGGGTTATTGATTTTTGACTTAATCTTGTATTCAGCCACCTTGCTGAAGGTGTTTATCAATGGTAGGAGTTCCCTGGTAGAATTTCTGAGCTCACTTTGTCTACTATCATATCATCTGAAAAACAGCCATACTTTGACTTCTTTCTTTACAGTTTGCATATCTTGATCTCCTATAGTTAATTATTGCTCTATCTAGAACTTTAAGTATTCTATTAAATAGCTACAGAGAGTAGATGGCCTTGTCTTGTTCCTGATTATAATGGGATTGCTTTGAATTTCCTCTACATTTAATTTGATGTTGGCTACAGGCTTGCTGTAACTTGCCTTTATTATGTTTAGGTATGTCTCTTTTATCCCTGATCTCCAAGACTTTTATAATGAAGGCGTGCTGGGTTTTGTCAAAGGCCTTTTGAGCATCTAATGAAAGAATTGTGGTTTCTTTCTGTTTTTTTTTTTTGTTGTTTGTTTGTTTATATGATAGATCACATCAGCACATTTTCATGTGTTGAACCATATCTGTGGGATGAAGCCTACATAATCATGGTGAATGATCTTTTTGATCTGTTCTTGGATTTGGTTTGTGAGTATTTTATTGAGAATTTTGCATCAATTTTCATGTAGGAATTAGCCTATCATGCTCTTTGTTGAATCTTTGTGTGGTTTAGGTATAAGGGTAATTATAACCATAATTTGTCAAATGTTTGACAATGTTCCTTCTATTTCTGTTTTGTGGAATAGTTTGAGGAGTATTGGTATTAACTCTTCTTCGAATGTCTGGTAGAATTCTGTACTGATGCCATCTGGCCCTGGGCATTTTTGTTTTGTAGAATTTTAATGACTGTCTCTATTTTCTTAGGGGTTATAGGTGTATTTAAATTGTTTATGTGATCTTGATTTAACTTTGGTATATGGTATCTATCAAGAAAAATTATCTTTTGGATTTTCTAATTTTATAGAGTAGAGGTTTTTGAAGTATGGTGTAATGATTGTATTTCCTCTGTGTCTGTTATGTCCCCCTTTCATTTCTGATTTTTGTTAATTTGGATACTCCTCTCTGTCTTTAGTCAGTTTGGATGGAGGTTTGCCAATCTTATTTATTTTCTCAAAGAACCAACTCTTGGTTTCATTGATTCTCTGTATTGTTCTCTTTGTTTTTAATTGATTAATTTTAGCCCTGAGTTTGACTATTTCCTACCATCTACTACTCTTAGGTGTGTTTCCTTTTTTTGTTCTAGAGTTTTCAGGTATGCTATTATGCTGCTAATATGAGAGCTCTTCAATTTCTATGTGTAGGTACTTAGTGCTATGAACTTTCCTCTTAGCACCATTTTCAAGGTGTCCCATCACTTTGGGTATGTTGTGCCTTCATTTTCATTGAATTCTAGGAAGTCTTTAATTTCTTTCTTTCTTTCTTTCTTTCTTTCTTTCTTTCTTTCTTCCTTCCTTCCTTCCTTCCTTCCTTCCTTCCTTTCTTTCTTTCTTTCCTTCTTTCTTTTTTTCTTTCTGCCTTGATCGAGTGGTCATTCAGTAGAGCATTTTTCAGTTTCTATCAGCATGTAATCTTTCTGTTGTTTTTGTTGAAATCCAGATTTGATACTTTCTTTGACTATTGTATCTGTTTCTTCTATCACCTCCACAATGGCTGAGATTCTCTCTTTGGTCTCTTGTATTCTCTTGGTGATGCTCATGTCTGTAGTTCCTGTTTGCTTACCTAGATTTTCTATTTTCAGATTTCCCTCAGTTTGTGCTTTATTTATTGCTTCTATTTCCGTTTTTAGCAGATCTTAAACAGTTTATTTGTTTCCTCCACGTATTCTTTTTTTCTTGGCTTTCTTTAAGGAATTATACATTTCCACCAAATTTTTGTTTATCTTTTCCTCAATCTCTTTAAAGGATTTATTCATTTCCTCTTTTAGGACCTCTATCACCTTTATTAAGTTTGATTTAAGGTTATTTTTATGTGATCCCATGTTGGAATGTTCAGGACTTGCTGTAGTAGGTTGGCTGAGCTCTAGTAGAGGCATCTTGCCCTGGCTATTATTGATTGCATTCTTAAGATGGAATCTAGGCATCTGGATTTGGAATGATTATAGGTCTAGATGCTGATTTCTGAGTTTGTCTTTGTTGGATGGATGTTTTTATCCTTGGTTTCTGTTTCCTTTCTGGTCTTCTAGCCAGTGGCTTATGATCAAGTAGAGGGTCTCTGTCCAATGGGTTTCTGATGGCCAGGATGGCTTCTAGTAGAGCAGGGAATTTCTGCCCAAGTTTGGGGTTAATGTCCTAGCAGCCTGTGTGGCCAGAGGGGTCTTCTGGAATTTTATATACTGTGGCATCATTTATATACCTGGAATCCAGCCAGGGACCCTCTGGAGTTCTGTGTGATGGAGTAGCTTCTGGTGGAGCCAGGAGTCTTGAGCAAGAGTGGGCTAGGATAGTGTGACAAGAAGAAAAGGGGCCATTGGGGGTAGGCTGTGCAGATACCAGGGGATTGTTGGTAGTCCTTGGGCAGGGGTTTACCTGAGGAACTGGGCGCACCTGTGGCCTCTGGTGGAGCAAGAATCTTCCTCCAGAGGTGCCAGATTTTATATTTCTTTGTTCATGTTCATTCTTCCTTCCTGGTAGTCCTAGAGCCTCTCTTTTTTCATTTCTTTTACATTTCAGGGACTTTAGCAACAGCAAAGATGGTCTGACAACAGATTTTTATTTTGTCCTAATTTCTATAGGATGATCTCTGGATCTAGATATTGGCTTCTAATATTCTCTTTTGATTTTGCTTTAGTTGTAATATGCAAGACTCAGATATAGGGCAATAGTGTAGCACCACACTAGAGGGTTAGTTCTCACCATGTTCTATGTTCTATTGGAAGATTGCCATCCATCCTTACTGGAGACTTTTTTCTCAGCCCACTAGAGATAATGAGAAGAATGGGAGTGGCTTGGACAGGACAGGCGAGACTTGAACAGGCATTAACAGAATGGGAAAGGAAGCTGAGATGTACAAAGACGGCGGCTCAACATCACTGAGAAAAGAAGCTGTATTTTTTGGGTGGCTCTGATCTGTGTATGCAAGTGGGTTTTATAAAGGAGATAAGTACTAGAGGAGCTAAGTTCAAGGAAGTAAAAAGTAGATTTTTGCTTCTACTTTAAGTACCTACCAATGTCACCTACCATTTCAAGGAAGACGTCTTCAGAAATATCCTATGCTATAGTTATCATCAGTGTGTTTGTGTATTTGTCAGAGTGTATCAGGGGCACAGGAAATCCATGCTTGTGAGTGAGAAATTGTTAAATTAGGTGAGCATGATGGCAGACACCTGTAATATCAACACTTACAAGACTGAAGCAGGAGGATTGCTGGAAGTTTAGGGCCAGGGTTGGCTACAGAATGAGGTCCTATTGCAACAGAACAAAACAAAATATAACAAACCAAGATGGATGAGAACAATCCTGATCATCAGGCATTTACTTTTCCCAAATCTTCAAAGATGGCTATTATAGGCTAGAGACAATGACATCTGTCTGCTTTGTCCAAAGACTTTTGGTATAAAGTCTTGATCATAGCAGTAGCTAATAGAATAGAAGCAAATGGGAATGCCTAGCATCCTCTGTGGTACCCAAGCCTTTCCTTTCCTTGCGCCTCAAACATTTTTCTTGCTCCTCAAATGTGTTGAGGCTGAAACAAGTAAAGAGAGATAAGGTATCTGTAGTCTTAGGGTATAGGAGGCAGAGGTAGGATTATTTGTGTTCCTCCTACCAGAGACCAGTCTGAGCTATATAGTTACCTATAGGACAGCACTATATAGTAAAGTAATATATTGAAAACACACACACATACACACACACACACACACACACACACACACACGAGACAGAGAGAAACAGAGACAAATAGAGACACACAGAGTCACACACAGAAATGGAGAGAGATGAGAGAGTAGAATATAACATCAAAAATTTAACAAAAAACACACAAACAAATTTCTCAGATCTTCCAGATGAAAAAAAAATCAATCTCTACAAAGATTCTTGTAGAAAGAATAAACTGATGAGCGGTTTCTTATGCACTAGTGTGAGGACAATAGGACAATTGAGCAATATTTATGAAGACCTAGACCTGTTTTGCTTCATGACTTTGAGCCTACAATTTCACAGTCATCTTTTATTTTCACTTTAAATGTATCAGAATAATAAAAATATGCTGGGACAGGCAATGCACAAGAAGGCTTGCCATACAAGTTCCTTAGTGAAGATAATTTTGAAGAGGTCATTGAATGAGAAATCATATAAGAGATGGTACACGAGGCATGGAAAATAAGGGTAAACATAATGCATATACACACACATATATATACATATATGTGCACACGTATATCAATATGTCATAGAATATCTTCCTGAAAACTGAAAAATTAATGAGGCACTGAGAATAAAAGAAGGAACTGTATATATTCGTATTAATCTGCAGCCAATTATCTTAAACATAAACAAAATGCAAAATAATCAGGGCAATGTGGTGAATCCCAAAGGACATAAGAGAAATTTCATGTACTTGTATTAATAGGTTGAAAAATAAATATTAATAAGTTTAATAAAGAATCTGGTTAGTTAAATATGGGTATTCAGAACAACCACAATTAAAAACAACACTAGAAAGAATAGTCTAAAAGTCCGGATAAGGAAATTTCATCTATGCTACAGAAAGAGATAAATGAATCAAAAATGATTTCCATTTTTCCCTCTAAGTGTTGAAAATATCTACTATGTAGTCAGGGATGTCATCGGCTAACGTAAAGAATTGAGGTATACATTGGAGCTGTGACATTAAACTGGTGGCAGGTCTCCATGAATTCATTGCCAGAAATGAGAGAAAAAATATCCTCCATTAGGCAAAGGGGAGGGGAGATGGGAGGGGAGGTTGTGGAGGGGTAATGGGAAGGGGGGATATCATTTGAAATATAAATGAATAAAATGATTAATAAAAAATCCTCTATAAAGGTATCTATCTCTGGGGTTTCCTATCTATGTTCTCAAACCCGATCATTTGTGGGAAATGAGAAAATAAGCAGATTTCATCAGAAAGGGATGTATGGAAAGTAGAATCTTCAGAGTGAATATGAGATCTCAATTAAGGAAAGATATGGAGGGAAGAGTTAAATAAGTGGGGCAACAAGAATTTCTACTATTCTTATAGCTTAAATGTGTCTTGTGCAAGAGTTTCAATGATGGTTGTAGAAGGACTGAAATAAAGACCAACCAGCGCTGGACGAGAACTGGGGAATCCTTGATATTATGACATTAGAAAGAGGTTGAGTATTGGAGTAGGAGGTAGTTGTCTTTGGTTGCTGGATGGAGAGTACAAGCAGGAAAAGCACAGATGGTATTGACTGCTCACAGATTCGCAAACATTGCTTCACATTGTTTTGTATCCAAAATGAACTGATGCTAAGATGTCTCCCTAGACATACTGCAATGTTCAAGCAGAGATAAAGCAAAGCCCCTACAGTAGCTACCCTCATTGTATTTCTTTTCTTTCTCTCTTGTATCCTTCCTTCATGCCCCAACATATTTCTAACTGTTACCTCTGGACAGTTAGGTGGCTAGACCAGTAGGCACCCACTGTAAACATTGGTCAATCTCAGGGACATAAGACAAAGGTCGCCACCTAGTGGTCATACACCAAAACACCCAACCAAGAGGAGGCTTCCATAAAAATGTTAATAATAGTAAAATAATAGTAATTAAAAATAATAGTGTGTTTTGAATTTAGATTTGCATGTAACTCACAATTGCATTGACGGATTGTTAAAGCAGAGTGCTGAACTCTTCTCACATTGTTTGATTCTGGATCGTAACATAAATGTAGCTCTTCTAACTTGATGCTGATGTTGCTTCAAGGATCATACTTCTCAGGGTTTCAAACCGTTGATCACTTAAGACATTCTACTTTGAAGATATGCAGGCCTTTGCTTGGCTCTGTACAACTGGCAGAACTAGGGTTTTACATTTGCTGCATCGTTACTTTGAAATGCATGTGGTATTGCTTGGGCAACTGTCTTATTTTGTTTCTATGCTTCCCCAGACAGAGTAAACACCTAACAGAAGAAGGAGTGGCATCTATTTTCCTTTAATGGGTTGGATTACTATGTTATATTCCGTCTATTCTATTGTTGTTTCAAACTTTTTCAAAATAATTAATAATTTTAAAGATAGATCCTTCATAAATTTGTCTCTTACTATTTGCTGATATCAGTTTGGCTTTTAAAAAGCGATTTATTTATATTATGTTTGCATTCTGTGTATGTTTGTGTGTGGGTATTAGCATGTGAGTGCAGGTGCCTGGAAAGACCAGAGGCCACCAGACCCCCTGGGACTAGAGTTAAAACATTAAAACACTGAGAGCCACTGAACCTGGGTACTGAGTTCTTCTGCAAGAGCAATTCAGTGCTAGTAGCTGCTGAGCCATCTAACCAAGCTCCCTATATGCAGATTTTGGTGGATTTTTTCCATTCCCAAGAGTCCTGTTCCAAATGGGATATATATATGGAAGCCACGAACCCCGACTTACAAAAAGCAGCACTATGAACAAAATTCGCCATAGACTCTTGTTCCCCCTGGAGATTACCATTGAAGCAAAGACTCCAGTTAAGGTTGGTACGAAAGGAATAAAGTCAGACTATGATTTTAAATCATTATAAGTAGGCTCAAAAACATACTTATTAGCCAAAATGGAATAATTTGAAATAAATTTTGTTTATGTCTGTAGTGTAAGAATTCCATGCTTAGAGTTTTGTTTTGTTTTGTTTTGTTTTGTTTTGTTTTGTTTTGTTTTGTTTTGACCAACTCTTAGAAAACATTTTATACATTCTGCTGATTATGGAAGTATTTTGACTGGAAAAGTTGTTAAGATATTTGAAAAATATATAGTTAGTTGGCAGGTGTAACAATGACAAAACTTCTTAGCCCAATTCATTCAACTTTCAAAGTGTTGGTTGTGTGAAATCCAGCCGGTGTTGTCAGGGAGAATAGGGCACAGTCTATTGATCAACACCAGCGGATGGGGTTCTGCATGCATCTCACAGATCTGCTGAGCATACTTCTCTGATGTCATGATTCTGCCAAAATTCAGAAAGCTGTAGTGGATCACATCAGTAGTGGACCACCAGACAGTAACCATGTAACCATGACGTGTGTGTGTGTGTGTGTGTGTGTGTGTGTGTGTGTGTGTATGCGCGCGCGCAATTTGGCCAGTTGGTGCAAATAAGCCACTTTTTAAACTTTTTATTAATTATTTTATTTTTATATCCAAATGTTGCCCCCAGTTCCCCCTCCTAGAGTTCTTTACCCCATTCCTCCTCCCTTTAGCCTCTGAGAAGGTGTTCCCCTTGATGCTCCCCTGGACATCCCCCTTCCCTGGGGCTTCAAGTCTCTACAGGTTTAGGCACATCCTTTCCACCTGAGGCCAGTCAAGGTAGTTCTCTGCTACATATGTGCTTGTGTATGCTCTTTGGTTGGTGGCTTAGTCATTGGGAGCTCCCAGAGGTCCAGGTTAGTTGACATTATTGGTCTTCTATGAGGTTGCCATCCTCTTCAGCTCCTTCAGTCCTTCTGCTGACTCTTCCATAATGGTCCTCAACCTTAGTTTAATGGTTGGCTCTGAGTATTTGCATCTGTCTCAGCCAGTTTCTGGTAGAGACTCTTAGAGAACACCCAGACTAGGCTCCTGTTTGCAAACACAACATAAAATCTATAATAGTGGCAGGGTTTGGTGCTCTCCAATGGGATGGATCCAAGTTGGTTGGGTTATTGGATGGCCTTTCCATCATCTCTGTTCCATTTTGTCCCTGCATTTCTTTTAGACAGGAAAACTTCTGGGTCAGAAATTTTTTTATTTGTTTTTTTTCGAGACAGGATTTCTTTGTATAGCCCTGGCTGTCCTGGAACTCACTCTGTAGACCAGGCTGGCCTCCAACTCAGAAATCCACCTGCCTCTGCCTCCCAAGTGCTGGGATTACAGGCGTGCGCCACCATGCCTGGCTAGAAATTTTTGAAGATGGATTGGTAACCCTATCCTTTCATTGGGGACCATGCATATCTATTGGAGGTGGTCTCTTCAGGTTCCATCTCCCCACTGTTGGGCATTTCAGTTAAGATCATCCCCATTGAGTCCTGAGAGCCTCATACATCTCAGGTCTCTGAGATTTCCTAGAGGTTTTCCCTCCCATCTCCCATCCAAGTCCCACTCTCTCTCTCTGTCTCCTGTGATTATTTTGTGCCCCCTTCTATGTGGGATTGAAGCATCCTCACTTGGGCCTTCCATCTTGCTTAACTTCTTATGGTCTGTGGGTTGTATCATGGGTGTTCTGTACTTCTTGGATAATATTCACTTATCAGTGAGTATATTTCCTTTGGGGTCTGGGTTACCTCATTCAGGATGGTATTTTCTAGTTCCATCCACTGCAAAATTGATGATGCCTTCATTTTTAATAGCTGAATAATAAGTTTTCCACTGTATAAATGAACCACATTATCTGTATCCATTCTTTGGTTGATGGACATCTGGGTTCTTTCCAGCTTCTGGCTATTGTAAATATGGCTGCTATGAACATAGTAGAGCATGTGTCCTTGTTATATGTTGGAACATCTATTAGGTATATTCCCAGGAGTGGTGTAGCTGGGTCCTCAGGTAATACTATGTCCAATTTTCTGGGGAACTGCCAAACTGATTTCCACAGTGGTTTTACCAGCTTGCAATCCCACCAGCATTGGAGGAATGCTCCTCTTTCTCCACATCTTAACCTGCATTTGCTGTTACCTGAGGGTTTTTTTTTTTTTATCTTTGCCACTCTGATTGGTATAAGGTGGAATCTCGGGGTCATTTTGATTTGCATTTACCTAATGATGTTCAACATTTCTTTAAGTGTTTTTCAGCCATGAAAGTAACCTCTGTTGAAAATTCTCTGTTAAGCTCTGTATGAATATTGTGGAAGAGTTGAGGGAAAGATTGAGGGACCCAAAGAGGACAAGGACTCTAGAGGAAAACCAACAGAGTCAACTAACCTGGCTCTCAGAGTCTGAACCATCAACCAAAGAGCATACACGGGCTGGACCCAGGCCTTCCCACACATAAGTAGCAAATGAGCAGCTTGGTCTTTATGTAGGTCCCTAGCAACTGGAGGAAGGGCTGACCCTGAATATGTTACCTGCTTGTGCATCCTGTTCCGCTAACTCGGCCGCCTTTTCAGGCCTCACTGGGAGAGGATGGGCCTAGTCCTGCAGTGACTTGATGTGCCAGGGTGAGGAGATACCCAGGTGTCCCTCCCTCTTCTCAGGAAGGAAGGGGAGAGGGAGGGGAAGATCTGTGTGAGGGGAGACTGGGAGGAAGAGGGGGCTGATACTGGAATGTAAAGTGAATAAATATATTAATTAATAAAAAAGAATTATAAAAGAAATTGTTTGGATTAGCTTTTGGCTTAACGTTACCAGGGTATAAAATAAATATAAAATATATAGCAAATAGTAAGCCACTAGCAAAAACCCTGAAGCAAAACAGGGGCATTAAGATGATGTAGAACTGAGGGTGACTCTAGCGAAGACTCCTAGTAATGAGGGATATGGAGTCTGACCTGGCCATCTTCTCTAGCTAGGCAAGGCTTCCAGTGGTAGGACCAAAACATCGTCCCAGCCACAAAACCTTTGAACTACAATTTGTCCTCACTGCAAGATGTATTGCGGATACCATGACACAGAACTTATGGGAATAGCCAACCAATGACTGGTCTGACTCGAGGCCTACACCATGAGAGAGGGTCCACCCCTACAATGCCGAGAGAGCCAGGAACCAGAAGCTAGAGAGCCCAGAGACCCAACATAGGGACTAAATGTCAATGAAACGATTCCCAATGATATTCTCCTATACTCATATTGGTGCCTAGCTCAATTGTCATCAGAAAGGCATCATACAGCAACTGATGAGAACATATACAGGCATCCACCACAGGCAAGCAGTAGGCGGAGCTCAGAACCCCGGAGAGCCAGGTGGAGATAGAGGGGTGGAGAACAGGATGAGTACAAGGCCTGGCCCACAGAATCAACTAAGCATGGCTCATAGGGCAACCACTGGGGCTCTCGGAGACTGAAGTGACATTCAGGCAATCTGTATGGGTCTGAGCTAGGTCCTCTGTATATATGCTTGGTATTTTTGTGGCACTCCTAAGAGTGGAGCGGAGGTTGTCTCTGAGTCTTTTACCTGTTTTTAGGACCCCCTTTCTTCTACTGGGTTGTATCATTCAGCCCTTAATATGAGGGTATGTACCTAGTCTTATTCTAACTTGTTATGCATGTTTGGTTGATATTCCTGGGAGGCCTGCTTATTTCTGAGGGGAAAGGAAGGAGTGGTCCAAGGGGGAGGAGATGTGGAGAAGGAGGGTCTAAGAGGAGTGGAGGGGGGGAAACTGTAGTTGGGATATAGTACATGAGAGAATACTAATACTAATACTAATACTAATACTAATGCTAATGCTAATGCTAATGCTAATGCTTATGATTATGCTACTGCTACTGCTACTAGTAATTTTTTTTTCAAGACAGGGTTTCTCTGTGTAGCTCCGGTTGTCCTGGAACTCACTCAGTAGACCAGGCTGGCCTCGAACTCAGAAATCCGCCTGCCTCCGCCTCCCAAGTGCTGGGATTAAAGGCGTGCGCCACCACCGCCCGGCTTACTAGTAATTTTTTTAAACAGATGATGTATAGCTGCTAGGCAGGGATGGTACACAACTTCAATCCCAACGCTTGGGAGGCTGAGGCAGATAGATCTGTATCTCTGTGAGTTTGAGGCTGTCCTGGGCTAAAAAGTGAGTTCCAGGACAGCCAGGACTGTTACACAGAGAGAAACCTTGTCTCAAAAACAAACAAGATTATGTGTAACAGAACCATGTCCATCTATGAATCAATATCAAATCAAATCAAATCAAATCAAATCAATTTCAACAATGTAAAAATCACAATTAGTTCTGTACCAACCTACTATTAACAAAGCAGTCATACATATAAATGTAAATTTGTGGCTATAAGACTACTACGAATGAGCTTGGCATGGTGGCATACACCTTTAATCCCAGTGCTTCAGAAGCAGAGGAAGCCAAGTCTCTGAGTTGCGGATCAGCCAAGACTACATAGTCAGACAATAACAACACAACCTCACGGGCTATGAATGGGACATGGTGAGCCGTGTGATAGTTTTTAGATTATTGTTCTCAGATTGTAGAGTTTAGAAATTGGCTATGGACATTCTACTAATAGCTTGGTTAGTGATTTGTGCTGTGATTTCAAATGTGTATCTACTTTTGAGGTGGCCTTATGATTTTCATATCCTGGTATCCACATGTCTGTTTAACCCCTTTCTTCTAGAGTATGAGTGGAACCTCTTTGTGACTTTTTCTAACCAACAAAATGTGGCAATAGTGATGGATTTCAGATTCTTGATTATACTATAGGAAACTACTTCTTGTTAGCTGACCTTACAAAATCTGTCCGTCTATCCCTGCCTTTCCCATTCTACCCCATTGCTGACATGCAAGAGGCAACTTGCCATCATAATTCTTAAAGCAAAAGTTCTATAGGTTGGTAGAGGAGTAATTGTGGCTTTTGCATTGTTGAAATTCATCTTAGCCTACCACAAGACCCAGCTTAGAATCTACCCAGAGTAGAATCACAAACCTTCAAGATGATCATCCAGTCCTGAACAAGACTGAGGGGGACCCTTCAGATAGTTATGGCAGGCAAATGAAGCACAAAAAGGTGACAATGAAAACTCGGTTCAGATTGATTTTGTCAGACTGGATTAAGACTATGGGGAGTCTAATGCCAAGAGGTTTATTACTAGCATACTTAAACCCAGTATAATTTTGGGGAAAGTTCCCTTCTGTAGTACAATCCCCAGTGAACAGAGAGCATAATTACATTGAAACTTAAGTCAGGGTACATGTCATTTCTCCCAAGAATATTGTGCTGGAGACAGGCTACTTGTGTTAGTTTAAGAGCCTATGGAAGGTCTGGTTTAGTCTCAGTTATACTGATAGCTTAGAGGTCATTTGGGCTATTAGGCACATCTGGTTCTGGCTGAGGGAGCCTCCAGCTATATAGTTAATGTAAGGGTCATTTAGACTATTAGGTATCTCTGGTCTTGGTTTTAAGAGCTTGGAGAGCCCCTGGCTGTAAGAGTCATTTAGATTACCAGCCATCTCCAGTCCTGGTAGTTAGGACCTTGATAACTGGCCCAGATAACACAGATCACCCGGCTGTTAATTACCTCCAATTTCCAGCTTTCTGGATGGAAGAAGAACAGGTTTTACATCTTTCCCATTGTAAAAAAAAATCCTGTTTGCTTAGTTAGCATTCCTGGTTTCTCTGGAGGTCTGTGGGCACAAGGACCTTCTTGCTGTGTTCCCAAAACAGGACCATGACAGTATTATTAAGATCCAGCCAAGCTGTGCCTTTGTAGATACTGACATTTAAAATGTCTTGGGAGTTTTTAAAAATAATTTAATTTTTAATAGGCTCAAAAGGAGGACAATCTATAGGTATATACTAAACTTTCCCCAAAGTTTAAAAACAACATAAACAAAAGAAAAAAGTTTTCATTAAGATGATGCAGACTGTCTTTTAAAAATATTGAAATGTCTGTTGGGAGAGTTTCTGTCTACCAGGGACTCCCTAGTCACCACACTTGCCTGGAGTGTAGCTAGGCTAATCTTGCTTTCCTTCCCCTCCTCTATTCTGGTCTCCCCAGACTACTCCTAGACCTACAATTGTTCACCAACCGAAGTCTACCTCCATTCCCTCGGGACTTGGGCCTCATCATAATTTCAGATGCCTAGATGCCAACACAGAAACACACCATGAATAACCAAGACAATATGCCTTTCCCAGAAGCCTATTGTAATGGGCCCTGGGAAAAGCATGTTAGCTGAAGGATGAGACAGAGATACCCCTTTCTAGCCTATTCATTCTTTTGTGACTCCCCAAATACCAGAAGAACCAGCCTCTACCAGGGAAGCCACAACCACCACATTTGGTTGGAACCTAGAAAAGTTCTTCACCAGAGACCCCACAGCTGCACGCTTGGTTAGGACTCAGAACTGCTCTTTGCCAGGCACTTCACACTTGCTACACTTGTCTAGGATTCAGCCATCACCTCTAGCCCATCTCCCTGCAGAACCCTGCTCTATCAGAGACCCCCCCACACACACACACACAGCTCCTGTGCTTCGCTGGGACCCATGCTGAGTTAACAGCAAAGAAAGAAAAAAAAAAAAGAAAGATCCACTTAACAAAGGCATGGCCAAATAACTACATCAAGAAACACCTCAAACATCTTAATTCCAGAGGATTAGATGCCAGTATAAAAACACACCACGAATAAGTAAGACATTTTATGTTTCTCCCTGAAGCCTATTGTAACAGGTCCAGGGAAAGGTAATTTAGCTGAAGCACAAGACAAGGATTTCAAAGTTGCAATTATGAGTATGTTCAAGAACCTTAGAGGATATGAATAAATGCCTTAATGAAGATCATAAAAATACAAACAATCAGATCAAATAACAAAAACAGTTCAAGATATGAAAGTAGAATGTAAAAAAGAAATAAAACCACTTAAGGAAAGCCAAACTGAAATAAAACTCAGGATGAAGAACCCAGGAAGCCAGCCAAAAGGCTCAGACTAAATGAAGAGGAAGAGGGAGTCTCAGGCATTGAAGACAAGGTAGAAGAAATAGACAGCTCAGTTCAAGGGAAAAAAAAACGGGAAAAAAATTCTAGGCACAAAACATCTAGGACATTTGGGACACTATGAAAAGACCACACTTAAAAATAGTAGGTATGTGAGGAAGGAAATCAAAGGCACAGGTGATTTTTTTTAACAAAATCATAGAAGAAAATTTCCTCAATTTAAAGAAAAAGATACTTATCAAGGTACATGAGGCATACAGAACACCAAATCGCTGAGACCACAAAAGAAACTCCTGGGATACAAAATCATCAAAACATTAGCTTACTGAATCCACCGGACTATGATGTTTATTTATGCCACACCCCTGCTCCCTAGACCTTTATCTTGAGCATTGTTTCTCAGTCAATAAAACCCATCCTTAAGAGGGGTACTTAATCCTTTATACCTTGGTAACCTCAACATTATCTAAATGACAGAGGCCACACCAGACCCTAGGCCCTTAAGCTATAGAACCCACCTTTATGGAAGAGGTCACATGCTCTTTGCCTTAAGTTTTATTGTATCCATGGGATTGAGATATTTATCGGAAAACTTTTTTTCCCAAATTTATACTACAATTAAATGCATAATAAACTGCCTGATGTCAAACTCTAGAAGTTTGAACCAATACCAACTACTGAGTAATGTTGAGCTGGACTTCCTTCTGGACTCCTATGTGTCATAACTCTGCCAGCCTTGGCATTTGTAGGAACCCCCACAAGTACCAGATGGGTACAGCATATATTTCTACTAGACCTACAAAGAGGGACTAATGCCAAGCCTCCTCAAATTATTCCACACACACACAAAAATAAACTGAAGGAACATTTGTGAATTCTTTGTATGAAGCTGGAATTACTCTGAGACCAAAAGTACAACAACAACAAAAGACCCAACAGAAAAAAGAAAATTATAGCCAGGCATGGTGATGTAAACAGACTAAGAAACAAAACAAAACAAAAGTGAAAACCCTCTAAAAACCATGAAACCAAAAACAAACAAACAAACAAACAACAACAAATCATATGATGTATGTACATTTTCTGGCTTGTGTGAAAGGTTATTAGTTGCAGAAAAGGTCTTAGACAAAAAGCTAATGCCCTTTCATGATAAAAGCCCTGGAGAGACTAGGGATACAGGGGATAAACCTAAACATAATAGAGTCAGTCTACTGTAATCCTATAGCCAACATAAACACAAATGGAGAGAAATTCAAAGCATTTCCAGTAAAATCAGGAACAAGACAAGGATATCTACTCTCCCTATGTCTCTTCAATACAGTACTTGAAGTTTTGGCTAGAGCAATAAGACAAATGAAGATCAAGGGGATACAAATAAGAAAGGAAGAAGTCAAAGTATGACGCTTGCAGATGGTATAATTTTATACACTAATAGTCTCGCCAAAGACGCCACTTATCAGCTATTCCACAGCTGAAACACTATCAGCAAAATAGTAAGAGACAAAATTAATACACTAATATGTAGTCTTTTTATATACAAATGAGAAACAGATTAAAAAATAAATAGGGGAGGGGAAACAATACCTTCCACAATAGCCAGAAAATGTACATACAGGTAGCATTATACAGACTGAACAGGTTATAGTTAGGAATGTAAATGTAAATACATATAATATATGCATGTAATAACCATTAGAAAAAAAGAGGCCATGAATCTGAAGGAAAGTGGGGTATGTTGGAGAATTTGGAGGGAAGAAAGAGAAGAGAGATATATTGTATAATTTTAATTTTTTTAAAGAAAAAATAAAAAATAATAGTATCTTGGAATAACTCTAGCCAAGCAAATTAAATACTTGTATAATCCAAACTTTAAGGCACTGAAGAAAGAAATCAAGGAAGACATCAGAAGATGGAAAGATTTCCTGTGCTTATAGGTTGGTAGGATTAATATTGTGAGAATGGCCAGCCTCGCAAAAGCAATTTATAGATTTAATGTGATTCCCATCAAAATTCTGAGGCTGTTTTTCACAGACAGTATTATCAACATTCTGAAGGACTATTATCTGAATGAGTGAAAATATGAGTTGATATCATAGTATAAAGTGGATTCAGCTATGGAAGGAAATACCAAAGGAGCCCATCTCAGATAGGGAAAGCAGAGAGCAGGTGAGGCCTTATTGTTCATAAGTAGAATGAGCTTGAGCCTAGGATGAGTGTCAGGAAGCCCAGGAAGCTGTCAGGAGTCAGGCAGACACATCTACAGAAGACAAAGCATCCTTTGAACTTCATTCTCTGAGCAGCAAGACCATTTGAAGGAGGTTGGGTTGTTGGCTGCTTGAGGTCCACAGATGTCACCATAATGTTATGTACACCTTATTCTCAGAGAATAAGCCTAAGGCAGAGAGTTACCTCTTTAATGCCCACCACAGCATCACCCCTTTCACTGAACTGAGAGGAACATCAGTTGCTGAGTGTGGCAGACACAGTGTCAGGCAGATGACTTCCGAGTGTCATTGCAGCAAGGTCCAGACGGGTGAGATTGCTTCCAGACCAGGCTACACTTTGTGAAATATGGAATTGTTTATAAAAGATTTTTATTAATTGTTTAATTCTTATGACAGGCTTATTTGATAAAGAAAATAGCTACCATTAGAATGTGGGAATGTGACTAAATCCTGTCCAAAATAGATAGCATTATCTAATTCATTCACAATCTCATTAGTTTTCTCCGTCTGCCTTTATTTACTCTTACCTACTTTGCTAGAAGATAATGTTTCTATATTTGTAAAAAGTCTTTAAATATATAGTCATTTATAAGTCTTTGGAACAATATTCTTTTAAGCTTATCTCAAATACAGATTTTTCTCAATTAGAAGTTGTCATTTGTTCTGTCTACTAACGAGCTTAGTCTGCGGGTTCACATTTACCAAACTGATAAATGAAAGAAATCAAGGCAGGGACTGTGTAGTCTTTAAGCACTTTGATTTATTCCATTTAACCCAAGGCATTTTAGAGTCAGGAAGAGTCTTCATTTACGGCCTTTTCCCAAATGATTTCCTCAGCAAAAATACAACCAACTCAGTGCTGGAGGAGGTGAATTCCATTACTGTTTCTTTAAGATAGGAAATGACTAGCTGAGGGAGGGAAATGAAAATTCAAAGACATGCCGCTCTTTTACTTAGTTAGGAACAGTAGAGGACAATTCTGAAAGTGAGATGCTGTTTTCCGAGAGAGCATAGCATCTTACACTTGTCCGGAAGGAGAGGTGTTTAGACCACGGCCTTCAGCCATGATTGATCAACACACAGAAAGGCAAGATTACCATATGATATAGGTCAGTTTTTTTTTTCCCCCGAGACAGGGTTTCTCTGTAGTCCTGGCTGTCCTGGAACTCAGTCTGTAGACCAGACTGGCTTTGAACTCAAAAATCCACCTGCCTCTGCCTCCCAAGTGCTGGGATTAAGGGCGTGCAAACACCACCGCCTGGCTTGGTTTTTTTTTTTTTTTTTTTGTAGTAGTAGAACAACTCAACCTTGTTGTCTAAACAATGTTCTGCAGTAATAATTTGTCATCCCTTTGATAGGCATCTAAACATTCTCATGATTTTTCTTTCGTGAAAAAGTGAATTGCGTCTTCAAAGGTTTATATATTTAAGAACATTTGCATGTTTAAGAAAAATATTTGTACATTTAAGAATGTGATTTTTTTGTTTGTTTTTTTTGAGACAGGGTTTCTCTGTGTAGCCCTGGCTGTCCTGGAACTCACTCTGTAGACCAGGCAAGCCTTGAACTCAGAAATCCACCTGCCTCTGCCTCCCAAGTGCTGGGATTACAGGCGTGCGCCACCACCAACTGGCAAGAATGTGATATTTTGATATATGTCTATATTGTAGAGTCTAATGACAGTAACACTAGTAAAAGCCCCATTTTCTTCCAAGTTTCATGGAAAGAGCACCCTGAAATTTATGTTCTAAGTAACTTTCCAGTACTCAAAGCAGTACTGCTTGCTGCTAATCACAGTCGTCCTGCCGTGTATCTGACCTCTAGACTTGCATCCATCCTAGCCTCATGGATGTAACTTTGCACCTTTAGCATCCTCGTATCCCTACCCCCCAGGAATCGTCAGACACTGGGTTTCAATATGTTAAAGACTTTTAGAGTCCGTATCTGCATGAGATCATGAAGCACTTTTCATACCATGCTTCACTTATTTGATTTAATATGATGCTCTTTAGGTTCATTCATATTCTCACTAATAGTTGTTATTAAAAAGATAAGGGGAAAAAAAAACCAAAGCCAAATGAGAAGCCTTCCACCAGGGTGCCGAGAAGGTAAGTTAGATAAGCAGTGAATTAGAAAAGAGCAAGAGCGTTCTTTCAAAATTAAAAGCATGAACATGAACTGACCCGGTGATTCTATTTCTGACTGGATAACCCAAGGAAATTAAATCAGTATTTTTGAAGAGATATCTTTATTCTCATGTTCACCGTACCATTTATCTCTGCTGAAAATTAATGTAAAATAGTCTAGTTAATTTAACAGCAAAGAGCTTCATGAGCTTAGTGAATGGTTTACAGCTGGGAATATCAAGAATTGGTTTTGTGGTGCTGAAACAAGATCAAAATCGATTGTATATTTTCATAGTGTATATTTATACGTACACACACATATATAAAGTGCTATGTAATCATATATTGATGGCTTTATCAATTTCATTAGGACAGAAGATTTATAAGAATGAGGCCTTCTAGCTTTTCTACTTTTAAATAGATGAATAAATCATTCCACACACTTCTCACCATGTCATTTACAAATATCAAAACACGCTGACAGCATCCTAAACTTCTATTTTTTAAAAAAAAAATTAAGAAAATTTAAAAATCACCAGGAAATTTTGAAGACTGAATGAAGACTTTTCTTTTACATGGGTGCCTCCATGGATCACTAGTGTGAACATATACGGTATGGGGTAAGGGAGTCCACACCAGAAGATGGGATTGAAGAGTCCCTACCGGCTTTCCTACAACTCTCCTCAAATTGGAGCCCAGGCAGACAGCTTGCAATTTAGGCAGTAGTTCCCCTTCTCCTCAGAATGGAGTATTTTCTTCAGTCTGTATTCAGTCACCTTACAAGTGGCCTGTAATTTCCCCCTGGATGGTTAATGTTGATAATGGCAGTGTTATGCTTATCAGAAATTCTCCTTTCGGTGTGGGAGACTCCTTAGCCTGGAAATATTTTACCTGCAAGTCCAAAGGAATCTTTATCCTGTGTGCAGAGCATGTGAATGAAGGAAATCACGATCTGCAGAAGTCCCACTGTATAGCCAGGAGCGAACAGAGCTCTGTGCTTGGCATCATGAGAATCAGGGTTTTTGTTTTGTTTTGATTTTTTTGTTTGTTTTTTGTTTGTTTTTTAAATTGGAATGAGACTGAGGGAAACAAAGAATATTTTCTATAAAAATATCCAGAACCAATCTATGTATCTGTGACTAACAAAGTAAAAACACTTAATTCAATAGCTTTATAGTACATTGGAAGAGTCATACAACCACGACGACGACGCTGCTCTAATTTTAGAATGTTCTCATTATCATCCAAAGAAATGTCATGCTCCCCATCAAGCATCCCTCATTCCCTTGGTCTTTTTAGGCCATGACAATCACTAACGTGCCCTTTGCCTACATAGATTTACCTATTTTAGACATTTTGAATAAATTGAGTCATAGAATGTCGTCCTTTGCTTTTGGTTCACCTTCACTTAGTACAAAATATGTTAACAGACAATTGAACTGGGGGCTGTCTCTGTCTCTGTTCCCTCACATTAGATCTCCTTCCTCTAGCTGGACTGCCTGGTTGGGCCTCAGTGGGAGAGGATGCGGCTAGTCCTGCTGGGACTAGGTATCCCAGGGTGGGGAGGTATCTAAGAGGGGGCTCTCCCTTCTCTGGGGAGAAGAGTGGGGCATAATGGTTGGGGGAGATTTGGAAGAGCGGGACTGGGAGGAGAGGAGGGAGGGGGTTGGAATTGGGATATAAAGTGAATAAATAAATTTATGAAAAAATTTTGTTTAAGACTCATCCCTATTGTAGCATTTATCAGTATTTTATCAATTTTTATAGCTGAGTAATCTCCCAGTACATGGATATCCAGCTTTGATTATCTATTCCTCAGTTAGTGGGGTATTTATTTTCACCTTTTCCTCTATTACAGATAATGCTGATTTGAACATTCATGTATATGATTTAGTTTTAACACCCGTATTCACTGCTCTTAGGTGTATACAGAGAAGTAGAATTGTGGAGTCCCATGGAAGCTTGGTTTACCTCTTTGTGAAACTATCAAGCTGTTCTCTAATGTGTCTTCATCACTTTAGATCCCTATTAACAATGTCTGAGCACTCTAATTTGTCCATAGTTTTACTAACATTTGCTATGGCTTAGTTTTTATTATTTTATTGTAGCTACCTTGGCAGGTATAAAGGATTAGCCCATTATGGTGCGTGTTTATATATCCATGTGAACTATGCTTACTACCTATCTATGCTTACTCTATGCATGTTTCTACAGACTGAATATTTGTGACCTCTTAGAATTTATATGAACAGCAAGATGAGAGCATTTAGAGAATGGGCCCTTGTAAAACTTTTCTGTAGAGATGAGATCACAGTCATGTAGCCATCAATCAGATTAGTGTCCTTATAAGAAACAGAAAACACTACTTATTTCTCCCAGGGTATAAGGAGGATCCATCTGCACAATAGGACAGGCTCCTTTATCAACACTGAATCTGTTCTATGCTGATATTTTTTTTAAAAAATTTGTTTTATTCTCTGAATATTTTAAGCATGTATACAAACAAAACATGGTCATATTTCCCATCCCCCTTTCAAGTTATTTATATGTATGTCCCTGTGCTTGTAAATAACTATTTCGTTTACTGTTTAATTTTAATCCATTTTGAAATTTGGAAGTCTAAGTTCTATACCTTGTTTTCTTTAAAGCTAGTTTGGCTTGGCTATTCTGTATAAATTTTAGGATACTACTGTAATTTAAGCAAATGATGAAAAATTTCATAAGAATTAGATTGAATTTGTAAGTCAGTTTGAGGCATATAATCATCTTAGTGATATTACATCTTATAGATGATGAATGTGGGGTATTTTTTTCTGTTTCCAGCTTCCCCAATTTCTTTTTTATTGGATATTTTATTTATTTACATTTAAATGTTATCTTCTTTCTCAATCCCCCCAAAATGCCCTGTCCCATTCCCCTCCTCCTTTTTCTATGGGGGTGCTCCCCCACCCACCCACCTACTCCTACCTCACTACCCTGGCATTCCCCTACACTGAGTCATTGAGTCTTCACAGGACCAAGGACCTCTTCTCCCATTGAGGCCCAACAATGCCTTCCTCTGTTACATATACAGCTGGAGCCATGGGTCCCTCCATGTGTACTCTTTGGTTTATAATTTAGACCCTGGGAGCTCTGGTTGGTTGAAATTGTTGTTTTTCCTATGTGGTCACAAAACCCTTCAGCTCCTTCAGTCCTTTCTCTGACTCCTCCATTGGGGACTCTGTGATCAGTCCAATGGTTGGCTATGAGCATCCACCTCTGCATATATGAGGCTCTGGCAGAGACTCTCAGTTATATCAGGCTCCTGTCACCAAGCACTGGTTGGCATCTGTAATACTGTCTGCATTTGGTGACTATATGGCATGGATCCCCAGGTGGGGCAGTCTCTGCATGGCCTTTCCTTCAGTCTCTGCTCTACACTTTGTCTTCACATTTGCTACCTTAAGTATTTTGTTACTCCTTCTAAGAAGGACCGAAGCATCCACACTTCAGTCTTCCTTTTCGAGCTTTCTGCTGTCTATGAATTGTAACTTGTTTATTTTGAGATTGGGCTAGCATCCACTTATCAGTGAGTGAATACCATGTGTGTTCTTTTGTGATTGGGTTATCTCACTCAGGATGACACTTTCTAGGTCCATCCATTTGCTTAAGAATTTCATAAATTCATTGTTTTTAGTACCTAAGTAGTACTTCATTGTGTACACGTACCATTATTTTCTGTATCCATTCCTCTGTCAAGGGACATCTGGGTTCTTTCCAGCTTCTGAATATTATAAATAAGGCTGCTATGGACATAGTGGACCAAGTGTCCTTATTACATGTTGGAAAATCTTATGGGTATATGCCCAGGAGTGGTATAGCTGAGTCCTTAGGTAATACTATGTCGAATTTTCTGAGGAACCGCCAAACTGATTTCCAAAGTGGTTGTACAAGCTTGCAAAGGTATCAACAATGGAGGAATGTTTGTTCCTCTTTCTCCACATCCTCGCCAGCATCTGTTGTCCCCTGAGTTTTTGATCTTAACCATTCTGACTGATTTGAGGTGGATTTTTGTTTTGATTTGCATTTCCCTGATAACTAAGGATGTTGAACATTTATTTAGGTGCTTCTCGACCATCCCAGTTTCCTCAGTTTGAGAATTCTTTATTTAGATCTGCACCCCATTTTTATTAGGGTTATTTGATTGTCTGGAGTCTAATTTCTTGAGTTCTTTGTATATATTGTATATCTATATTGTATATAGATTAGCCCTCCATCAGATGTAGGATTGGTAAAGATTTTTTCCAGTCTGTTGGTTGCTGTTTTGTCCTATTGACAGTGTCCTTTGCCTTACAGAAGCTTCGCAATTTTATGAGGTCCCATTTGTCAATTCTTGATCTTAGAGCATAAGCCATTGGTGCTCTGTTCAGGAACTTTTCCCCTGTGCCCATGTATTTGAGGCTGTTCCCTACTTTCTTTTCTATTAGCTTCAGTGTGTCTGGTTTTATGTGGAGGTCCTTGATCCACTTGGACTGGAGCTTTATACAAGGAGATACAAATGGATCAATTTGTATTCTACAAGTTGACAACCAGCTGAACCAGCACCATTTGTTGAAAATGCTGTCTTTTTCCCCCCAATGGATGGTTTTAGCTCCTTTGTCAAAGATCAAGTGACCATAGGTGTGTGGTTTCATTTCTGGGTCTTTAATTCTATTCTATTGATCTACCTGCCTGTCACTTTTACCAGTACCATGCAGTTTTTAACGCTACTGCTCTGTAGTATTGGTTGAGGTCCGGGATACTGATTCCCCGAGAAGTTCTTTTACTATTGAGAATAGTTTTAGCTATCCTGAGTTTTTTGTTATTCCAGATGAATTTGAGAATTGCTCTTTCTAACTCTATGAAGAATTGAGTTGGGATTTTGATGGGGATTGCACTGAATCTGTAGATTACTTTTGGCAAGATGGCCATTTTTACTATATTAACCGTGCCAATCCATGAGCATGGGAGATTTTTCCATCTTCTGAGATCTTCTTCGATTTCTTTTTTCAGTTCTGATTTTATTAATTTGGATACTATCTTTGTGCTCTCTGATTAGTCTGGTTAAGTGTTTATTTATCTTGGTGATTTTCTCAAAGAACCAGCTCCTGGTTTTGTTGATTCTTTGTGTAGTTCTTTTTGTTTCTACTTGGTTGATTTCAGCCCTGAGTTTGATTATTTCCTGTTGTCTACTTTTCTTGGTTGTATTTGCTTCTTTTTGTTCTAGAGCTTTCAGGTGTAGGTGTGCTGTCAAGCTGCTAGTGTATGCTCTCTCCAGTTGTTTTTTTTTTGTTTGTTTTGTTTTTTTGAGGCACTCAGAGGTATGATTTTTCCTTTTAGCACTGCTTTCATTGTGTCTCATACGTTTTGGTAGGATGTGCCTTCATTTTCATTAAGTTAAAATGTTTTTAATTTCTTTATTTCTTCCTTGACCAAGTTATCATTGAGTAGAGCATTGTTCAGTTTCCATGTATATGTGGGCTTTCTGCTGTTTTTGTTGTTATTTTAGATCAGCCTTAGTCTGTAGTGATCTGATAAGATGCATGGGATTATTTCAATCTTCTTGTATCTATTGAGGGTTGTTTTGTGACCAGTTATATGGTCAATTTTGGAGAAGGTACCATGAAGTGCTGAGAAGAAGGTATATTCTTTTAGGATGAAATATTAAATCCCATTTTGTTCATAACTTCTGTTAGTTTCACTGAGTTTTTGTTTAGTTTCTTTTTTCATGATCTGTCCATTGGTGAGAGTGGGGTGTTGAAGACTCACTCCCATTATTATTGTGTTGGGGTGCAATGTGTGCTTCAAGCTTTAATAAAGTTTCTTTTATAAATGTGGGTGACCTTGCATTTGGAGCATAGATGTTCAGAATTGAGAGTTCATCTTGGTAGATTTTTACTTTGACAAGTGTGAAGTGTCCTTCCTTATCATTTTTGATAACTTTTGGTTGAAAGTTGATTTTATTTGATATTAGAATGGCTACTCCAGCTTGTTACTTGGGACCATTTGCTTGGAAAATTGTTTTCCAGTCTTTTACTCTGAGGTAGTGTCTGTCTTTTTCACTGAGGTACATTTCCTGTATGCAGCAAAATGTTGGGTCCTGTTTAAGTATCCAGTCTGTTAGTCTATGTCTTTTTATTGGGGAATTGAGTCCAATGATGTTAAGAGGTATTAAGGGAAAGTGATTGCTCCTACTGTTATTTTTGTTTTTCTTTTCTTTCTTTCTTTTCTCTTTCTTTCT
The DNA here is from genome assembly GCA_964023405.1 of Apodemus agrarius. NCBI lineage: Eukaryota > Metazoa > Chordata > Mammalia > Rodentia > Muridae > Apodemus > Apodemus agrarius. The sequence continues at coordinate 14,080,236 of OZ030010.1, forward strand.
TTATTATTTTTAAAATTTTCTATATTATTTGTTTACATTTCAAATTATTTCCCCTTTCCCAGTTCCCCCCTCACCATATGTCTCATAAGTCCTCTTCCCTCCGCCCATTCCCCAATCACCCCCCTCCCCTTTCTCTGTCCTGGTACTCCCCTACAATACTGGATCAAGCCTTTTCAGGACCAGGGCCTTCTCCTTCCTTCTTCTTGGGAACCATTTGATATGCTAATTGTGTGTTGATTATTCAGAGCTTCTAGGCTGATTAATATCTACTTATCAGTGATTGCAATTCATGTGTATTCTTCTGTGATTGGGTTACCTCACTTAGGATGATATTTTCCAGTTCCAACCATTTGCCTACAAATTTCATGAATTCATTGTTTTTAATTGCTGAATAGTACTCCATTGTGTATATATACCACATTTTCTGTATCCATTCCTCCTTTGAGGGATATTTGGGCTCCTTCCAATTTCTGGCTATTATAAACAAGGCTGCTATGAACATAGTGGAGCATGTGTCTTTATTCCATGCAGGGGAATCCTCTGGGTATATGCCCAGGAGTGGCATAACAGGATCCTTTGGAAGTGTCATGCCCAGTTTTCTGAGGAACCACCAGACTGATTTCCAGAGTGGTTGTACCATCTTGCAATCCCACCAGCAATCCCACCAGCAGTGAAGGAGTATTCCTGTTTCTCCACATCCTTGCCAACACCTGTTGTCTCCTGAGTTTTTAATCTTAGCCCTTCTGACTGGTGTGAGGTGAAATCTCAGGGTTGTTTTGATTTGCATTTCCCTGATGACTAATGATGCTGAACATTTCTTAAGGTGCTTCTCAGCCATCCAGATTTCTTCAGTTGAAAATTCTTTGTTTAGCTCTGTACCCCATTTTTAATCGGGTTTTTTCATTCTCTGGGGTCTAACTTCTTGAGTTCTTTGTATATATTGGATATTAGCTCTCTGTCAGATGTAGAAAAGATCTTCACCAACCCTACATCTGACAGAGGGCTAATATTTTTGTTATTAGAGGTGGAATTATGTTTGGAATTATCTTCTTTTGGGTTTGTTGGAAGATTACTTTCTTGCTTTTTCTAGGGTGTAAGTGTCCCTCCTTGTGTTGGAGTTTTCTATCTATTATGCTTTGTAGGGCTGGATTTGTGGAGAGATATTGTGTAAATTTTTTAATGGAATATCTTGTTTTCTCTACCTATGTTAATATAGTTTTGCTGCATATAGCAGGCTGGGCTGGCATTGTGCTTTCTTAGGGTCTGTATGACATCAGCCCAGGAACCAGAGCTCTCACCAGAGCTTTCTACACCAGACTGAAAGCTCTGGTGAGAAGTCTGGTGTAATTCTGATAGGTCTGCCTTTTTTTTCCTTTTTTTTTATTCTTTTTTTTTTTAAATTTCTATATTCTTTGTTTACATTCCAAAGGCTTTTCCCTTTCCCAGTCCCCCCCCCACCATACGTCCCATAAGTCCTCTCCCCCCCAACTATTCCCCAATCACCCCCCCATCTATATGTTACTTGACCTTTTCCTCTTACAACTTTTAACATTCTTTGTTTTCTGCATTTGGTGGTTTAATTATTATGTGACAGGAGGGATTTCTTTTCTTGTCTAGTCTACTTGGAATTCTGTAGGCTTTTTGTATGTTCGTGGGCATCTTTTTCTTTAGGCAAGGGAGGTTTTCTATCATTTTGTTGAAGATATTTACTGGCCCTTTAATTTGGGAATCTTCACTCTCTTCTATACCTATTATCCTTAGGTTTGGTCTTCTCATTGTGTCCTGGATTCCCTGGATGTTTTGGGTTAGAAACTTTATGCATTTTGCATTTTCTTCTATTGTTATGTCAATGTTTTCTATGGTATCTTCTGTTCTTGAGATTCTTCTATCTTTTGTATTCTGTTGGTAATGCTTGCATGTATGACTCCTGATCTCTTTCCTAGGTTTTCTATCTCCAGAGTAGTCTCCCTTTGTGATATCCTTATTGTTTCTATTTCCGTTTTTAGATCCTGTATGGTTTTGTTCAATTCCTTCACCTGTTTGGTTGTGTTCTCTTGTAATTCTTTAAGGGGTTTTTGTGTTTCCTCCTTAAGGACTTCTGTTTACCTGTGTTCTCCTGTATTTCTTTAAGGGAGTCATTTATGTCCTTCTTAAAGTGCTCTATCACCATCATGAGAAATGATTTTAGATCTGAATCTTGCTTTTCCGGTGTGATAGTGTATTCGGGACTTGCAGTGGTGGGAGAACAGGGTTTTGATGATGCCAAGTGGGCCTGGTTTCTGCTGCTTATGGTCTTGTGCTTGCTTTTTGCCATCTACTTATCGCTAGTGCTCCCTGCACTCACTGTGTCTGACTGGAGCCTGTCCCTCCTGTTATCTTGGTTGTGTCAGAAGTCCTCAGAGTCCAGCTATCTCTGTGATCCTGTGATTCTGTGATTCTGAGATCCTTGGTATAAGAGCTCCTGGGACTCAAGCTGTCTCTGGGATCTTGAAATCCTGGTGTGACCACACTCCTGAGATCCTGTGATCCTATGATCCTGGGCATGTTAGAGCACCTGGAAGTTGAGCTTCCTCTGGGTGTTGTGGGATTGGGTGCAGAGCTAGTGCCCAAGGTCTGCTCAGGGCACTGTCTCAGACTGGAAGGTCCCAATTTCTTTAATCAACATTTTATTTTTAATGGAAAAACTCTTGCATTTTTGTAAATATATTTCCAGGTATTTTATGCTTTCCTATACTACAGTGAATCAAATTATTTCCCCCTTTAAACCCATTTATTTTGTATTTGGATTTTACTCACAATAATTGTCCCTATTTCTGGGAACACAGCATGACATTTCATGGCATTGTGTAGATCAGATGAGGTAACTGATATAGCCATCACCTCAAACATTTATCATATCTTTGTCATGAATTATTTTATTTCCTTTTCAGATTGCTCCTTTGAGCTTGTATATTGTTATAGTCTGGATATGTCTCCAAAAAAGTAGGTTTTGAAAACGTAATTCTTACTGTAACGATGATGCTTGCCTAATAGGAGGCATAGGCCATAGGCCTCCACCTTCAAGACTATATTGCTACTGATTATAAAAGGACTTAAGCTTTGAATTTGATCCCTTTTGCTGTCTCTCATCTTCTCCTTCTGTCATGAGGCACAGGAAAAAAAGGCTCTTTAGAGGCTTTTCAGCCTCTAAAACTATAAGCCAGTACATCTTGTATTTACTGTAAATTACAGTCTCAGATATATTGTTATAACAGTGCAAAAGATATATCAACCTTGCATTTGGAAACCTTGATTAATTGATTTGGACATCTGTGATTAATATGAGGCAAGGAAGACTGTGTTTAGGATAAACATAAAATCAAGACAATAAAATAATCTTCCAGGTTATGTATTTTTATCCTTCAGTAGTGGTAGTAGGAATAGATCTCTAAAACCTATCCCACTAAGAGGGCTGGGGCAAACCCTGTTGTTTTACTGGTGATAATGAATGGAGCATTAGTAAAACTATCCCTAAGGTGTCAGGCTGTAAGTTTAAGAATATGAATAAGACTTTGGTCATGTAACTGTGCGGGGAAGACTACAGATACGTAAACCACAGTCCTTTAGACTATTTTTCATCAGTCTGTTAGAGGATTTCATTGCCACAAGAGAAACATCAGAGACGAGTCCTTCTGTCCTTAGCACCTTTTATTGAAATATGACCCTTGATGACAAAATGGCAGGCATATCAATGTCAGCCAAGAAGGGAGTGGTGGAGGACACAGATGTAGAAACAGTAAGATCCAGAAAAATAATAGCATTACATGGGATAGACAATTCCCCAAAATTGTACAGCAAACACTGATTCTTTATTTATATACACTGCCCCACACCCCACCCCCTTCTAAGGATTTAATCTTCAAATAATACAATATTCTGCCACATAATTATTACTGGCATACATGGCTCCTCTGGCAAAGAAAAGAGCTACCAAGTTCCACACGGGTAGACATAGCCAGAAGTACACCCAACTTCCTCCATCTGAAGCATGTTATTAGAAAAGGAACACATCCAGGGAGCCTAGAGTTGAGGATATGGTTCTGGTACCCCTAGGCACCTTTCTTGGCACGAGGTTAAATGGCAAACAGAAATATAAAGTCAATCTTCAAAGAGGCTTTTTCATATTTTTTTTTACTCTCTTTCCTATGCATCCAGTTTCTCCCTTTTGGGGGGGCTTTAATTTCAGTACATCTATCCCATTCCCTTAGATTCCACTTGGGTATTTACTTTCATGTCTTAGCTGAGCCTTCAATTGTGGGACTGGAGAGGAGTCAAATTATCTACAGCCCTGGGGATGGGAGAACGGGCATATGATTGCAATCTTGCATTGATTCCCTAGTATCCACCACCCTGCTTTCATGTTATCCAATGAGATTTCAGGAAGTATTTGGAGGGAAAGAGTGGATGATCAGCAACCTTTGAGGGGGTGGGTCAATCTTTTAACCTACTTCCACACTGCTAGCTTCTCAAGAGGCCTTGAAAGACGGCTGATCCCAGCCGGACAGTGGTGGTGCACGCCTTTAGTCCCAGCACTTGGGGAGGCAGAGGCAGGAGGATCTCTGAGTTCAAGGCCAGCCTGGTCTACAGAGTGAGTTCCAGGACAGCCAGGGTGACACTGAGGAAACCCTGTCTCAAAAAACCAAAAGACAAAGACACACAACGCCCCCCTCCCCAAAAAAAACAAATCAAAAAAGAAAAAAAAAATCCAAAATAAAAAAGAAGATTGCTGATCCCAGGAGCCAAGACCAGAGAGAGATAACCCATGCCAAGCAGCACTGGCATTGTGCAGTGATGCCCCTCACTGCTGGAAGGCCACAGCAGGAGCAGGGTGTACCAGGGTCCGCTCAGTCTGTTGAGCTTTGTTACTCAATAGAGTTTTGAAGCTATCTTTCAAATACTTTTGGAAACTCAGCTCTGCATTCTGATTCCAACTGTAGAAACCATTTTGAAGTGGGACAAGTGGTAAAAACTGAGAATTGAGCCTGGGCCCGTAGTTCAGTGGTACAGCACTTGCCCAGTATACATAAGGTGTTGGGTTCCACCTCTAACAATGCCAACACAACAAACAAACAAACACACACACACAAACCACAGTTAATAGTATTTTGGGTATCATATACTTAAGGTATAATAAACCTAACGAAGGCTACAAATACCCAGCTTATGGCATGACATCCAGTAAAGTGACTGTTTTGTTTTTTGGTTTTTGGTTTTTTTGTTTTTGTTCTACTGCAGCCAAACACATCTTGGAATGACAGAACACACAACTCTCACTATCCTACTATAAGGTATTTCAACGTCCTTATTGATTGTCCTAGGGGCCGTTATAATAAAAAAGGCAAGGCAGGTGTGGCTTTCATTCAAACAGTTCCTCGCCTCTCTCAATTGTCCTTTGGGTAAACTCTCAGCCATCCTGAACAGAAAAGCACAGAACAGCTTAACGCAGCACAGTACTTCGTGGCACCCCATAGCACAGCACAACACAGCACCCCCACAGCACAGCATAGCAGCCACCGAGCTTCCCCGCTCAGTATACTTTGAGGGTCACGTTTCAAATGATTTGTGATCTTCCACTTGAGGGGAGAACGGCAGTACTGACAGATAAACAGTGCTTATTGCAGAGGCAGCAGCACTCAAAAACCACACCCAACGGCTCATAGAGAAGGTTCCCGTCCCTTTGGAATACCCTGCCGGCCAAGATTCTGCCACAGCTGTCAGACACAGTGTGCAGACAATGGAAGAGGGTGGCCGGTATTTGTAGCAGCTGTGAAGTCCCTTGGCAAATTCTTTGGCTGAATGAAGTAACACTGAAGCGACAGGGACTGTCCAAGGACCCTGAGGAACTCAGCTGTACCAGGTGGTGATGCCAGGGCTTGGGTGTTTTGGGCTTCTGAGATATTGTCAGGCGACATCATCAAGGAATGCACCCAGTTTAGTAGGGAACAGAAGACTGAGCTAGACAGAAGGGCGGTTTGGTGATGAGTCCCCTCTTGCTATTGCCCACCTAAAATGCTATTCCAGGACAGAAGCTGGCTGCCACTGTCAGGTCTTGGCGAGAGCAACAGCTTTAGTGCTTTACACGTCAATCCCTCTTAACCTGCAGTTTGACTTTCCAGAGTTTCCGTTCTCATGCTCAACCATGGCTGACAGTATTAAATGGTACGCTGCAGAGTCAAACGTCTGATCAGTTTTAAATTATGTGCCATTCTGTGTAGTGTGATGAAAGTTTGCTCCATCGCACATGGATCATCAATCATCTATTTATCCAGTGTATCCATGCTGTACAGGCAGCCTTTCTTCAGTCACTTCTTAGTCCCCTCAGTGATGAGATTAACAATTGTGCTATTTACAAGCTTTGGTACTATCGAAGATTGCAGGCATCCACCCGAGGGGATGCTTTTTAGTACATAGGCCCCGAAGACAAGGAGGGATACTATACGTCTAGATCCTGGATGAATCATAACTTGCTCCAAGGCCTGGCCCTGGCTCAAAATACTCTCGTGGTCTTGGTTCCTTGAGTTAGTCACTGGCTGAGAAAGCAGTTCACAGAAGAGCGCCTTCCACACCCACCTTCCTTCCTTCATGGATCCTGTATCTTTCAGTTATAGGAGAGTACTCTGGTTTCAAATGGCAGTTAAAAAACATTGAACTCTACTCAGTAATAGCTATTAAGGTTATAGTTATCCAGCCCTCATGGAAGCACACAGCTAAGCCATGGTCGGGAGGCTGTAAGTTCAAGGGGAGAACTTTATCAGCTACTTGAAAGCATGGTAGGAAGGATTCAAGGCCTTGGCACTTGCTCCCTTAGCCACGGTGGACTCAGGCTTATGTTTTCCTTCTGCCTAACTTGTTGTCTTCTTGCCTCATTAGTTAAGAAAGAAAAAGAAACACATAAAAATCAATACAATCAAAGACCATTTGAAATATGCTAAGAACCCTCTTTCCCCAGTAACGAAGCTGTATTGCAAAGTCAACTATAATAGAGATATGTTAGGGGCTCAGAGAGCGAAGCCCTGGTACGAGACTCCTAGGGATACAATGCAGGATAGGATATAATGCAAAGAGGCAGGTCCGTCATGTGAAGCTAGGGCAAGGGCCGCTGTAACAATGCTATCACCTGGGTGTTGGGGAGGGTAGACAGGGGACCCCTTTGTTTAAGCCTGGCTATTTCCAGAGGGAAGAATACTCAGGTAGACCCCATGCTTGCTCCCCTTATACGCAGTCTCCCTTTTTTGTGCCTCCTGCTGCCACATTTGGCAGGGGCCCTGAAACTGGTGTGAGGTGAATGGATTCAAGTCAAGCATTGTCTGTGTGGACAAACGGCTGGCTAGGTCACTGTCCCCAGGGAAGAGGGAAAAAATTGCACAGGCAGTTTAGCTTTGAACCTCAAGAGGGTAGTGTGGTTAAGGGAGGGCACTGAGTTTGTGAAGTCTTTGGTGTTTGAGTACAGAGATGAAGGCACTTTTTAGTCCTTGCTCACGGGGAGCAAGCTTAGTAGTGTGGCTGCACCTTGCCGCAGCTCTGTAAAGAGAAGCTTGGGGCCTTCCCAGGCTCTCCTTGATGGCTTGCCAAAGTAGATGGCTGGACTCATCCACTAAGTAATTTCTATATACTTGGCTAACACACTGTTCCTGAAGATTGAAAAGCCCTTTTCCACTGGGGCTAGGCAGGAGGTGCGGTGGCACACTCCTGGTGCAATTAGAAATTGCTGGGCCCCAAGTGCAGGCTCTCTCTGAGGCATTTAAGCTGCTCTTCTCCAAGTTTGATCTTCTCCTCCAGCTCTCTCTGTTCGATGATGAGAGCGGATTTCATCTTCACAAAGTGCTGGTAATCTTGGAGCTGGTCCTGAGGCAGGTAGCGGGAGACCATGCTGAAGACCAGCTTCTCCCTGCCGTCCATGTGCTCCTTCAACTCCTTGGCATCTGCCAACTGGTTTGTCAGCTGCTGCTTCTTCTCTATCAGCACCACCTGGGCAAGCAGAGGACCAATTAAATGCCATCCCGATCGCGAGGCAGCTGCACAGCAGCCTTTCCCCAAGGAAGCAGCCGCAGAGCAGCTACATGCTTGGGTAATTAATCAGCCTTAGACTCCCTGCTCTGAAGTTCACATTCGTGCATAAACCTCCCTTTTCCCATAGCCAGAGGAAGGCAAGCACGGCAGCAGTTTTAGACGGGGATGCGCCATCACCTCTTTCCATCTCTAAGGTTGTCTTTCAACCATGGACCACTGCCTGGCTTGGCATAGAGGAAGCCTCTGACAAAGCCAATCTAAGTCCCTTCCATCACTGAACGAACTGTACCATGGTGATGCTTCCTATATGGTGCCTCTGTGGGAGTGGACATGGGTGGGTGGGTTTGCTTATGTGTATGCATGTGGATGGAGCTCTTACTGTGTATAGGGAAAGGTAACGGAGTTTAATTCAAATATAATCACCGAATGAAATAACCTGTTACAATGGAGGGCCTCTTTGCAGCTGTAAGGGGATCAGAGGCAAATTTGCTGCTGCTGCTGCTGCTACCACCCCCACCCTTATCACCACCATCACCACACCCCCCATTAGCAGCTAGCACTGATTCCATATTCACTCTGTTTGGGACCCTATTTCATTCAATTAACTTGGATTATCTCAATCCTCACAGAAAATACACGAAACAGATTGTATGCTTATTTCATTTCGTAAATGAAGCAAGTGAGACAGACTCAGGCTACACTGCTGATCGTCACGCACAGCTACTGGGTAGAACTACAACTTCGGAGCACTTATGCAAACACTGCTTACATTTGTAATGCTGGTTTTCAGTCTCCCTTAAAAGTTAAAAAGGCCACTTCTTCCATTTACACCCCCCTTGGGGACCCCATCTGTACCTTCTCCTGGTTGGACTCTGAATCGATGCTGTTGAGAGCATTCTCCACCCGGGCCAGTCGTCCAGAGAGTGACAACAACAGGTTGACCACCTTGTCCAGGTCCCCGATAAACAAATGATACTTTTCAAGCTCATTGGATTTGCAGACAGCTTTTAAGTTGGCCTCTACCTCTTCTCCAAGGGCAGCATTGGCATTGATGTCATCTAGTAGCCCGCGCTGGGCCTCCCGCAGGACAGAAAGTTTTCGACTAATGCTTTCAATGAGCTGAATCTAAAAGGGTTATAGGGAAGACAAAGGGTGAACATGGACATCAACAGAACTTGATCTGGGCTTAGCAGAGCACGTGTATTCCTAGCACTTGGGAGGTGGAGGCAAGGCGATTACAGATGAAAACCTTGGCTAAAGGAATAGATTACAAAGGGAAGGGAGAGGGGGGAAGAAAGGAGGGACAGAGGGAGGAAGGATATGAGTGGACACAGAGAAAAGATAGGTTGGAAGTGAAACCTAAACAAGTGACAGGTAATTCTAGTTTCTTGAGTAGTTACTTTCTCTCCCTGTTTGACAGGAATCTCCACGTTACCACCAAAGATCTTGATGTCAGATGACTGTTACCCACGGACCCAAGTGACATTTTTTTAAAATGCAACCAAGACTACAATAAATAGGAACTAGCGACCTTCCGAGGCCCTACATTGGTAAGAAGTGTCATCAGATACTTTCTAGTTTAGGCATTCTGGAACGCTTGGGTTTGGAGTGTTCCTAATAGTTCATTTGGAAGTGATGAAGGTGACCAAGCCTAGGAGGTCTCAAAGCCCCACTGTCAGGAGAAGTCGGGAAATCACGGTGCTTGTGCTTGTAAGTGTGGGGGCAGAGAAGCAGATCCACCAAGAGGCAGGGATCCAGTGATGTGAGCGGGGGTGGGGTGGGGTGGCAGAACTCGGCTTCAAAACATTCTCCACGGTGTTGTCACCTTCCAAGTTCTTCCACATTCTCATAAAAAAGTCAATGTCACTGTCAAAGCGTGACCCTCTTAGACTGTCACTTATTCACGCAGGAGGCCAACCTCTGGGGACTGAGGGGGAAAAAATATAAGCAGAAGGAACACTTTGCTCCTCAGTACCTGGGCTCTCCATGCTGAACTTTTGGCCCGAGGAAAGTGTACTGTATGAAGCTGCAGATTCATCACAGGCTCAGCCAGAGCTGGTGTGTTTTTCTGGAACATGGCAAATTGATGACCTTCCTCCCCTTTCTTCTTCACACACCAACGCAAGCCCTGCCCCACCTGCAGTCCTAACAAATCACTCTGTTATTTTGTTCTTTGCCATTTCCAGTCGTCTCTCTTCCCTTGGCTAGACTTTCATTATGTTTGTCCCTGGAAAGGCCAGGCCTTGAATAAGCAAGGACCAGCTCGCTGCCATGTTCAAGCAACACAGACTCCAAGGAAGAGCATCTGGATCAATACAATTTGACACTTCCATGGTCCAATTATTTCCCTGACATTTTGCTTCAGATGGGAAGCTGGAAGGAGTATTTTTGAAAATGGCCTTATGTTTTCCTACCAGTCGTGTCCTCAAAGAGAAATATGGGCAGACGAACAATTTACATTGAGTTCACATGTCCACAAAATGGTAAATTGGGCCTTTGAGGTTGCCATGACAACTCTATCTGCTTATGAAATAAAATAGGTAAGAGCAAAGGGTGGGGGCAAAATGATTCCAGGAACTTGATTAAAAAACTAGGCTACTGGTACTCAGAGGAAGAAAGGGAGGCTTGGAACAACAACAACAATAACAACATCCCCATTTATCTATTTTGTATTTTCAAGAGATAATTGACCATCATTGCAAATAAATAATAGTCTGCCAGCCTATAATTTCTCCTTAGTCAGTCTGTTCTCTCTCCCAGAAACTTACAGAGAATACAAATTAATGGCACTGCCATTGGCCAGAGCTCTGATGTGCCTTAGGCACTGAGTTAGCTTGCTTAATTCAAAAGGACAGTATGGTAGAGTAGAAATCCAGCCCAGGACCTATAATTTAGTCTGTGACCCCTGGAAGAGATAATCCATTTAGCTGGCAAAAAAATGTGGGGGGCAATAGTGACACTTACCTTGCAGAGCTAGAGCCGCAAAGCAGTGGTCAACACTGGCCTGGCAAGTAGAGGGCTCTGGGTTGAGCCCTAGCACTACCAGAGGTGGTGGGGAGGTTGGTTGGTTGGTTGGGGATGCGGCTCAGTGTGAAGTGTATTTCTAACACATGCTAGGCCCTAGATTTGATCCCAAACACTTCAAATAATGCAACTGAGAACACACACACACTAACACACACACACACACACACACACACACACACACACACACAAATACAGACATACACAAGCACATACCTGGGTTCAATCCCCAGTGATACACACACACACACACACACACACAAAAAAAAAAAAAAAAACTCCTACCTGGGTTCAATGCAGTCTCCCCCTCTCTCTGTCTCTCTTTCTTACACACACACACACACACACACACACACACACACACACACACACATACACACACACACACACACAAACGCCTACCTGGGTTCAGTACCCAGTCTCTGTCTCTGTGTCTCTGTCTCTCTCTGTCTCTCTCTCTTTCTCTCTCTCTGTCACACACACACACACACACACACACACACACACACACACACACTCCTACCTGGGTTTAATGCCCAGTCTCTGTCTCTCTGTCTCACACACACACAAACTTCTACCTGGGTCCAATGCCCAGTCTCTGTCTCTCTCTGTCTCTCTGTCTCTCTGTCTCTCTCTCTCTCTCTCTCTCTCTCACACACACACACACACAAACTCCTACCTGGGTTCAATGCAGTCTCTCTCTCTGTCTCTTTCTTACACACACACACTCCTACCTGGGTTCAATGCCCAGTCTGTCTCTGTCCCCCCCCCCCCGTCTGTCTGTCTCTGTCTCTGTCTCTGTCTCTGTCTCTGTCTCTGTCTCTCTCTCTCTCTCTCTCTCTCTCTCACACACACACACACACACACATACACACACACACACACACACACACACACACACACACACACACGAACTCCTCCTACCTGGGTTCAGTGCCCAGTCTCACTCATGCAGAGATACACAGACACACACCTCTATCTACATTGTGATGGCCCTAAGGATTAGAGAGAATAATTACTGCTGCTACTATTGATCAGAGAACAGACTAAGGAGAGATGGTTTGGTTTCCAAACACAGGTATAAAAGACATGTTGGCGGATGTGGAGGGCTGGTTGTCCTTCTGACACTCAACTGAATGCTAAAAGGCTCTGGGATATCCCAAATCCTTACCTTTTTCTGAGCCAGTTCGTAGTCAACACCCTCCTCTCCCAGGCCTGCCTCTGCCATCTCAGGCTGCTGTTTTAACTTGTTCAGCAGTTCTGCCTTGGCCACAGAGATATTATAATAAGCTGAGTAAGAGGTAGGGATTCCTGAGGCCCCCTTAGGAGGTGAGAAATGCTGAAACTCTTGTCTGTGGAAACAAAAAGTGACCATTTGAGTACTTTTGTTGCCAGACCACTGTGGTTTTTCTCTTCTTAGTTTTCTCTACTGTAATATTTGACAGCACTTCCCATAGCTGATATAATACGAGGAAACAGAAGGCACCACTCAAACACAAACAGGTAACATGAAGGTGATCTAAAAGCCAAGAAAAGGTCAACTTTAAGAATGAAGAAGTCTATTTTCATGTCCTTCTATGTCCCTTAACTTAGCAGTTCACAGGACTTCTCTATCATTTGGCTTAGTCATTAAAACCCCACTAAAATATAGAAGAACCTACAAGACCTCAAAATTGTAGACTTATAAATGAGTTGCCTTGATAAGTCATGACCTTCAGTGAGGGGCAGCAGAGAAAGACGTGTTCCTCTAAGCTTGGCGTGCTCAGCCCAGCTCTATTTGATCTGCTTGTTCACAAAGGTACCTTGCCTTGCCTCATACACTTTTTTTTTTAATCCTGATGCCACTCCTGCTTGAAATGGCCCCTTGGCTGTAGATGTCCCACAGCAAAGAGGTCACCTGTGACCTTAGCCATGGTCACCATTCTGAATGCTGGGATCAGCATCCCTGCCCAGGACTTGTCACGGCCCATCACATTTCTTGTGAGCTCTTCTGATAACTGCCTCTTGTAGGACAGCCCTTCAGCTTGAGAAGGAACAGCACCCCTCCACTTGGGGCATACTATCTGTCACTGGCCCCAGCCTCCTGTGTGGAATTCAGAATGACATGGGGAAGATGAACCCAGTGACTCAACAAGTGTAGCAGGAGACCTTGTTATCTTGGGGTTACCGAAGCCTGAACAGATAAAATTTTGCTTCTCAGAGCCCCAGCCAGTGAAAGAGAATTTCTGTCAGGAAAGTAGTAGTTCTGTTCCCACCCTGGCTTGGATCTGGCCTCTTCTGCCATTAAGGCTTCTGGTCTGGCGGAAGTAAGGGGAAATGAAGGCTATGTCAGCTTTCAGTAGTGAAAGGGAGAACAACTCTGCCCAGTTTATGCACGGGCAAAGTGAACCCGACTTGGGTCCGTGTGTGTGTGTGTGTGTGTGTGTGTGTGTGTGTGTGTCTGTCTGTCTGTGTTCCCGTTGCCAGGCAGTTATTCCTACCTGTCTGTGTCACCAGCCCTTTCTAACCTCTAGCTGTTTGAAAGGGAAAATAGGAGAAACTCATTAGTCATTTCTGCAGCTATTTGTAGCTCTTAGATAAAGGTCAAATATAATGGCTAAAAAGGCTCCAAAGCTATTTACTGATTCATGTTATGCTGTCTCTTAATTCATCACACAAAGGCAACTTGGCCATGCCAATATTCCTCACTCTAGAGACATTTCTCTTACACATAAGCTTTAAAGATTAGAACTATAATACTAATATATACACAGTGCTTATTATACCCAGAAACTGTCTTAAGACAGGTGATACACATGTGCACATATGGACACACACAACTGAATGATCATCATGACCACTTTAAAGAGAGGTAACATGAAGAACTAAGAGGTAAAATTGTATTCTCCAAGCTCTACTACAGAGCAATAGTGATAAAAACTGTTTGGTATTGGTACGAGACAGGCAGGAAGATCAATGGAATAGAATTGAAGACCCAGAGAAGAACCCACACACCTATGGTCACTTGATATTTGACAAAGGAGCTAAAAACATCCAGGGGTAAAAAGATAGCCTTTTTAACAAATGGTGCTGGACCAACTGGAGGTCAGCATGCAGAAAAATGCAAATTGACCCATTCTTATCTCTTTGTACAAAGCTCAAGTCCAAGTGGATCAAGGATCTACACATAAAACCAGACACATTGAAGCTTATAGAGGAGAAAGTGGGGAAGAATCCTGATCACATGGGCACAGGGGGAAAGTTTCTGAATAGAATACCAATGACTTATGCTCCAAGAGCAAGAATTGACAAATGGGACCTCATAAACCAGCAAAGCTTCTGTAAGGCAAAGGACACTGTCAACAGGACAAAACAGCAATCAACAGATTGGGAAAAGATCTTTACCAATCCTATATCTGATAGAGGGCTAATATCTAATGTATACAAAGAATTCAAGAAGTTAAGACTCCAGAGAGTCTGGCGGCGGGGGATGGGGGGTGGGGGGGACTTATGGGACATATGGTGAGGAGGAAAAGGGAAAGTCTTTGGAATGTAAACAAAGAATATAGAAAATAAAAAAAAGAATTGGACAGTATTTCTACAGATATTCCTCATGCTCAGTGGTTCTGTAAAACTTCTAAATCAGAACACAAAAGTATCAATAATGAAATTATTTAACGATTTTAAATCGTTAAATGCCTGCATGACATAGAGGAAGGTAAATCCCATTGCTGGGATATATTTAGAAAATATGTCTTCAGTTATTATTTTTAAAGTATTTATCTGCAAAAAGGGATGTGGGGGGGGAAGAGGCTCAAAATGTCAATAAAATAATTTTTATTCATTAAACAAAAGACTCCAGAGAGTCAAATAACCCTATTAAAAATGGGGTACAGAGCTAAATAGGGAATTCCCAACTGAGGAAACTCGAATGGCTCTGAAGCACCTAAAGAAATGTTCAGCATCCTTAGTTATCAGGGAAATGCAAATCAAAACAACACTGAGATTTTACCTCACACCAGTCATAATGGCTAAGATGAAAAACCCAGGGGACAGCAGATGTGAGAGGATGTGGGAAAAGAGGAACACTTCTCCATTGTCAGTGGGATTGCAAGCTGGTAAAACCACTCTGGAAATCAGTTTGGCAGTTCCTCAGAAAATTAGACATAGTACTACCTGAGGACCCCGCTATACCACCCCTGGGCATATACCCATAAGATGCTCCAACATGTAATAAGGACACATGGTCCACTATGTTCATAGAAGCCTTATTAAATAAGCAAGAAGCTGGGAAGAACCCAGATGTCCCTCAATGGAGGAATGGATACAGAAAATGTGGTATATATACACAATGGAGTACTATTCAGTTATTAAAAGCAATGAATTCATGAAATTCTTAGGCAAATGGATGGAACTAGAAAGTGTCATCCTGAGCGAGGTAACCCAATCACAAAAGAACACACATGGTGTACACTCACTGGTAAGTGGATGTTAGCCCAAAAGCTCAAAATAAACAAATTACAATTCACAGACCACAGGAAGTTCAAGAAGAAGGAAGACTTAAGTGAGGGTGCTTTGGTTCCTCTGAGAAAGGGAACAAAATACTCACAGGAGCAATAAGGGAGACAAAGTGTGGTGCAGAGACTGAAGTAAAGGGCACCCAGAGACTGCCCTACCTGGGGATTCATCCTATAAACCTGTCACCAAACCCTGACACTATTATGGACAACAAGAAGTGCATACCAAAAGGCCATGGTTGTCTCCAGAGGGGCCCTGCCAGAGCCTTACACACACAGAGGCAGATGCTAGGAGTCAACCTTTGGACTGGGCATGGTGTCCCCAATGGAGGAGCTGGAAGAGGGTCCAGAGGAGCTGAAGGGGCTTACAGCCCCATGGAAAGAATGATGACATCGGCCACCCAGAAGCCCCAGGATTCTCAGGGACTAAACCATCAACCATGATTTAGTACACATGGTTCCAGCCAAAAGTGTGGCAGAGGGAGGCCTTGTTGGACATCAGTGGGAGGAGAGGTCCTTGGTCAGGTGAAGGCTCAATAGATGACCCAGCAAAGGGAAATCGAGGGGGGGAGGTGGCAGTGGGTCGGGTGGAGGGCATATATTTGGAGGCAGGGGGTGGGAGGAGGGATGGGGGTTTTGGGGGAGGGGTGAAACCGGGAAAGGTTTTAGCATTTGAAATGTAAATGGAGATTATATTCAATAAAAAAAATTGTATTTCCCAGGTCAGTAGACCGTGAACTGCTCACCAATAGCAACCTGACTCCACATCTGTGCCTTCATTCTTTATACTCTGTGGTAGTGACAAATGAATACCTCGATACTCTACAAACCCCTATTTGTAAGGAACTTTTTAGCTGGACTACGCTATCAGAGAAGAGAGAATATTGTGGAGGTAAAACAAATAAATGAACTTTGAGAACTCCTGTTTCCAAGACCTTATGGTGCATGCCAATGTTCTGAGTCAGAAACTGTTTAGAGATCAAAATTCATGTGCCCCATGGAAAGTCAGTTTCTCAGCAGCTATGACCCTGCACCACATTATAGTAGATCATGCTAAGCACTGTGCTCTAGGGTTCTTTTTCTCATTACCTTCATGAACAGGGAAGGGATTACAAGAAATCTATAAGAACCTAATCTGAATTTGAAAGTAAACATTGCTTGAAAGCTCAGACCCTTCCACTGAGCAATGACAGACGTGCTTAGACTCCACAAAGCCAACTAGACCTCTACTGGCACTAGTCAGCAGACTGGAGCAACATTTGATCATTCCCATGACTTGCATGTCTTCCCGAGACTGTACCTAAAAAGTAAACGTGTGGTAGAGATACTATGGTTGCCCATGGCTAAAATCTGGCTGTCTTTATTTATTTGCACTTCACACTGAAAAACCTTACACGTCTCATGGTCCCAACACTATCTTGTACTTTCATAGGGTCTGAAGAGAATCTTTGTCAGGATCTGAGATCCCAAAATGATGCTGTGGTTCATCAGCTAGACTTCCTGGGTTCTGCTTAGCTGTGAGCCCGAGAGAGAGTTACAGCTCCCTCCCTTAGCCTTCCTTTTGTCATCTGAAAGGTGGAGGGAGGGAGGTATAATTCTTTCTTAGGTCCGTTTGGGGAGAGTAAGTCAGTGCACCAAAAAGCCCCATCCCTAATTAAAATGACTCACTATCGAATGTCAGTGGTTTCTTTGATGACTACAGGGCTGTCTACCACTGCTGCTCCCTAGAACCACAAAAGGTTCCCTTACAGCCTCGTGCTAGCTTACGAACAGGACAACACTTCCTGCCCTTAAAGTGTCATTTCTACTGTGTTCATGTTGTATTTATACATTGAAAACCCTAAGAAAGAGTACATCACATGTAAAGAGTGATCTATCAGAAAATTGGGCATGTCACTTCCAGAGGACCCTGGTAACTCCTGGGCATATACCCAGAGGATTCCCCTGCATGCAATAAGGACACATGCTCCACTATGTTTATAGCAGCCTTGTTTGTATTAGCCAGAAATTGGAAGGAGCCCAAATATCCCTCAAAGGAGGAATGGATACAGAAAATGTGGTATATTTATACAATGGAATACTACTCAGCAATTAAAAATAATGAATTCATGCAATTTGTAGGTAAATGGTTAGACCTGGAAAATATCATCCTGAGTGAATTAACCCAATCACAAAAGAATGCACATGAAATGCAATCACTGATAAGTGGATATTAATGAGCCCAGAAGCCCTAAATACTCAAGACACAAATAGCAAGTCAAAAGATTCCCAAGAAGAAGAAAGGAGAGGACCCTGGGCCTGTAAAGATTGCATCCTATTTAGTAAAGAAACCGAGGGGGGAGGAGGAATGATTGGGGAACAGTTGGGGGGGAGAGGAACTATGGGAACTATGGTGGGTGGGAACTGGGAAAGGGGAAAGCCTTTGGAATGTAAACATAGAATATAGAAAATAAAAGAAAAAAGAAAAAAAAAGAAACCTAAAGAGTGATCTATCTGTGAAAATCCTTCAAATCGTGCTCAGCATATAGGATACAGGTGAAGAAACATCAGCCGTGAGGGAAATGATGCTCTTCTTTAAACCTTTAACATTTGAAGAGACATCGAGAACTGATTTCGGCAGCTAGAAGCCGAGGCTGTGTGCAACTGAATGTATTCCCTTGCATTTTATAATTTGTTATAGATAAATAAATCTCGGGAGTAGGTAATAGGTGTCTAGTAATAGCGATTTCTTTCTCAGTAGTCTGGGTCAAGACAATAAAAGTTCATAAAGGAGGAAAGTCCATAGCCCGGAACCGGCTACTTTGGGTACATATTACCCTATAACAGAGAAGATAACGTAAAGCCCCAGCCAACTAGAAGAACAAGATCTTTCCGAGAGAGGTTGCAGGAGGAGGAGGACGAGGAGGAGAAGGCTAAGGCAGCTGTAGCAGCCTAGATTTAGAGGCAGACAGATCTGGAGTTGAGTCTTTGCTGCATAATACTGAATTAATTAGCCCGTTATTTTGCTCAACTTCAGCTTCCTCGTTTGTCAAATGGCGATATTAATGGCCGACAGGGATGTTGGGAAGAATAACTTAAATCATGTACATTAAACGCCAGGCAGTGTCTGGCACATAGAAAATGCTTAATTGAAAACTTATTTGATTATCTAGTTTATCTTTTGAAATATTAGTTCAATGCCCACTATCTGCCAGGTAACCTTTCAATCTCTCTGCTGTGAGCCATTACCACCCCAGCACAGTTCATTTCTGCAATGCCTTTTCCAGTCACAAAAAAGGCAGCTTGAGAAGCAGCCACATGTGGTCTGCTAAGGGCTTCTCACAGAGCCCAGGAGCTGGGATTTATAAACGCTTTCCTTATGGCACCTCAGAGAACTGCTCAATCAGCTCCAGATAACCAAGTAACAAGATTAGCCTGTCCATAAAAGTCACATAAACAAGGTACTCCTAATAGCAACTCCTCCCAGGCAAGATCCTGCTATAAAAAGATTTAAAGAAAGCAATTAGGGGACACCTGTCTGCTCATCCCCAGTGGAGCTCTGAAAGAGGCCAGGCAGAGCAAAGAGCCCGAGCACTGGGCAATGGGCGAGCACGGTGTTTCTGTTTGGGAGCAAAAAGGACAAGACACACGATGTGATATTTAGCTTGACAGACATTCACGTAGGAGTCGGTGGCAGTCCACAGTCCTGTTTTGATCTCACAGCCCACCCTGCCCAGGCTACTTTGCTAGAGTGCCCAGGAGCCAGGGTTCAGGGAAGGCCTAGGACTGGCAAAGAATGGTTTGTTTTCATGATCTGGGGCCAGATATTGACATATAGCTTAAAGGTATACTGAGAAGCAATACCATATTTTCTTAATGATGGGGATGAAAACCTTAACCTCCTGAGAACCTAATGGGTACCACCCATCTATCTATTCATATCCTTTACATGCAATATCTGAATGGTCAGAAATCAGGTAGATGTGGTGCATTATCGTGACTCCCCACCCCCAACCCCCGAATAAGAAGACAGCTGGCAAGTAATAGAGAAGAAATTCAACTCATGCTGCTGACCGCCTTGTCTGCGACCCAGTATCTTTCCCAAACACTTACTTTGGGGTCACAGTGGCTTCTTGTTCAGTTGTCCTCCATAGTCCATGAGTGCCATAATAGCACGGAGGCTGAGCTTTCTCAGGCTGGGGTACAGTGCAGCCCCTAACCGGAGGCCCAAAATTGCTAGGGTGCAGAGCAAAGGCCTCTTGCTCTTGGAGGTTCTGTGAGCCCTGCCTTGAGGCTTCCTGGTGGCCCATCTTCAGGGACTGTGGCTGCTCGTCTGCATTAGGGGCACATGAACCAGTGCTTTCTGAACTAAAATACTGGGGTGGTAGGTCCTCCTCTTTCTCTCCCTCCTCTTCTTGCTCCTTCTCCTCTTCTTCTTCCTCTTCACATCGCTGCTGCTGCTGCTGCTGTTGTTGTTGTTGTTGTTGTTGTTGTTGCTGTTGCTGCTGCTGCTGCTGCTGCTGCAGCTGTGCTGCACGGAAGAGCCTATATTTTTCCCAGTTGGGAGGAGGAGGGCGAGGAGGAGGAAAGGGCTTCTTGCGGGCCCCAAGAGTATCTGGCTGAGTCTCATTACCTTTACTGAATGATTCCCTCTGATGTTTCCCCCAGGCTCGGGTGTTTTGAGGCTCTAAACTGATGTGACTCTCAGAGAAGGCTCGGCTCCGCAGTGGGCGGGGCATGGAGGCAACAGAGTTCTCATCCTCATAAACTGAAGATTCCTCTGGTTTGTTCGAGGCACGTTTGAAGTCTCCAAGGATGTCAAGCGAAGAGACTGCGCGGTAGTTTGACAAGTCCAGTGTTGAGTTCTCAACGCAAGGTCGGAAGGGAGTAGACAATGAAAAGCTGGCCTTAGAATGAGCCATTTCCCTGCAAAACAGCAGATAAGCATTGACCAAGGCAAGCATGTGATGGATGGGCCCCATATTTTAGATGACATAATTTCTGAAGTGTTAAAATGGCCACAAAATTCTAACATGTAGTAAAAATAAGAATATAATAACAATGACAGCAAACATTTCTTTTTCCGTGTAAAAACTAAGTACTAAACATCAGAGCAGGGGTTCTCGACCTTCCTAATGTGCAACCTTCCTAATATAGCTCCTTACATGGTGATGACCCACCCAACCATATAATTATTTTCATTGCTACTCCATAACTGTGCTTTTTCTACTGTTATGAATCGTAATATAAATGTCTGACATGCCAGAGTTCGTCTTATATGCACCCCCAAAAGGGTGACCCACACGTTGAGAACCACTGCCCTAGCTTCTACATGCAATGCTCTCCATGGTCCAATTTAGTTTCTCCTTCCAATGCACCTAGGAGTAGTTCTTACAGTTTGGATTTCATTGTTTGAGAAACCAAGACATAGTCAGGATAAGTAATTTGTCCGGGGTTATAAAGGTTATGTGGTAGAGCTACAATTTGAACTTGAACTATTTAGCTCCAAAGTCTAAATAGGCGCGTGGTACCTCAGTCTGTTTAGAGCATTCAGACTGGATGCGCAATAGTCTAGGGCTTACAATCCTGGCTGTTCGACTTCATTTGTTGATTTTCTCTATTTTTGATGAAATGTTTCTAGTGTTTAGAAATAGTGATTTCCATAATGAATACCTATATTCCCACTTACTACCCAGAATCCACACATTTTAATGCTTTACTATCTAAACTTCATGAATTCTTTTTTATGTCACGTCTCACACTTCCATTGCTGTACTGCCAGCCAATGCGATGCAAGGTATGTTATAAATGAACTACACATAGCTTCCCCGTGCTTACATGTGGAATAAAACTATGAAATAAGCTAGTCACAGGTATCTGCCACTTTTGGTAAAATATATCTATATCTATATCTCTCTCTATATATATATTTCCTTCTGAAATGTCAAAAGGAATCATTGAATTCTAGGCTTTTCTGAAAACGAACTTTCAAACGTGAGCAGAGTAATCTATTAAGGAGTATTCTGTTACAGAAAAATTGAAGATGGGGTAAGAAGGATTAGTAACATAAGCAAAGCTCATATGAACTTGGAGACCGAAACTGCAAACACAAGGCCTGCATGGCTCTGCACCAGGTCCTCTGTGTATGCATCATGGCTTCCAGTTTAGATTTTTATGGAAGTCCTGAGTGTATAAACAAGTGATTCTTAGGCCTTCTTTTGGGCTATTTGCCTTCTGTTGGTTTGTCTTTGTGACAGTTTTTGTTTTTATCTTATTGTATTTTGTTATTTTTATAAGTGAATGAATGGAAGATGGATGGATGGATGGATGAATGAATGAATGAATGAATGAACAAATGAAGACCTAGCCACTATGGTAAAGGTTAACAACTGAACTGTCACTTATGCTTGCTGGGAGAAGGACAATCAGTTTTCTCCAGTAGTGACATAGATCAAGCACTCTAGGGCAGGCTTCACGGTCATGGAGAGTTGATCAACACATAATAGATACCACAGGTCTTGGTGTATACCTGTATTTGGGTACAGCTTGGATTGGGAGAGTAGTTTTATTTTATTTTATTTTATTTTATTTTATTTTATTTTATTTTATTTTATTTTATTTTATTTTATTTTAGGTTTGGTGGGGTTTTGTTGTTGTATTGGGTTTTTTGCTTGTTTTTGCAAAGGAACTTGAAAGTTAGGTGGGTTAGGAGTGGGAGAGAATCTGGAAGGACTTGGGAAGAATATGATTAAATATATTTACATTTAAAAATTGTTTTAAATTACATATACACATACACACACACACACACATATATATATACATATATCTTTTGAAACAGCTACAAGTAAACGTATATTATTGATTAACAGGACAAAACATTAAATTTAGAAATAAGATTAACAGAACAAAACATTAAATTTAGAAATAAAATAGACTAGCCAAGCATGGTAGCACATGCTTTTAATCCCAGTATTCAGAATACAGGTGGATCTCTATAAGTTCACGGCTAGCCTGGTTTGCATATCTATAAGTTCCCGGCTAGCCTGGTTTGCATAGTGAATTCTAAGACAGTTGGTGCTATATAATAGAGAGACCTTGTCTTAAAAAAGAAAACAAGAAATAAGGTAGATGATAAAAATGCCTTATAAAACCTTCTAAAACAAGGAGATAAAGATTATTCAGTAAATCTTTTGAGACAACTTTTGATTAGTACTATGTATGTGCATATATACTTAATATTCTATTTAGGTTTATATAAATAAGAAAATTTGAAATTTAAAATATGATCTCTCATAAGGAGAAAGAATATTTTTATTGGATATATTCTATATTTATAATTCATTTCCCTTTTTCTGGTTCCCCACCCCCAAGAAAGAATATTTTTAAGTTATAACAAAACAATCTCCATTTACAAAATGCCAAACTTCTACATGGTAAGACTTATCAAAATGAAATGGCACCTCTTCAGCTGATTGTAAAGAGTTAAGCCCTTTAAACTTGTGATCTGATTTCCTATGGCAGCCTGTGAGCAATCAGCATCATGCTGAGTCCTGCTGCCAGAAAATTCTAAGGTTTCAATTAGACCAGCAGACAGACTATGCATTCAACAGTTGTGATGATGGCTGAGACTATTTCTTTAAAAAATAACAGTATACATAATGCTAACCAAGTTCAGATAAAATGGAAACAAAACATCATTGCCCTCATCACTAGTTCCCACGTGGCTCAGAAATTCCTACCCACATATCTCCACTACCCTCATCTGGGTCTTAGCCCTCCCAAACTGTCCAACTTCGCATCTCCCTTAAGAAATAAAATAAAAAAAAATAGTGGGTAGACAGCCAAAAGACTACAAATCAGGCAGAGAGGCCCCTCCTGATGACCTTCTCTATTATTCTTAATTACCCTGATTCTACTTTGCATTCATTTTTCCTTGAAAAGAACACCATAATGCTAGCAACTGGAATACATGATAAGGATCTAATTACACTATTACACTAAATCTTTCCCTTTCTTCCTTCTTGTTCTTTGGGTGTGAGGACACACACATTCTCTCTCTCTCTCTCTCTCTCTCTCTCTCTCTCTCTCTCCCCCTCTCTCTCTCTCTCTCACACACACACACACACACACACAAATGTATGTATGTATCCCCATACTGTATATATGTATGTGTGTATACGCATGTGTACCTGCATGTGTGTGTATATGTGTGTGCATGTGTGTGTTTGAGACAGAGTCTTGTTACATAGTCCAGGCTGGTTTAGAACTTTAAATCCTCATTTGTTAGTCACACTAAAAATTTTCATTACAGGCATATCTTTTCATACCCACAAGCCCTGAATCTTTATGTAAAAAAAAAAAAAAAAGCATAGAATCAAACATCATGAGCAAACTACAGGTAACATAGAGGCCAACAATTAAACTCAGAAACAAAATTAAGACTGTTCCAACTGACCACGGACCATAATAATTAAAACTAAAATAAGAGAAAACTCTAACAAAAACTACACTTGTCTTTTAAGACTCCAGTTGATTTTTCACCAGTCTTTATATATAAGAATATATAAACAATATATAAACAAAAACTTAAAGTATTAGTGAAGAGAATCCAGAAGGATGTTAAAAATACATCAAAAACATGCATGTCCATTTTAGACATTAAAATCTTGCTTAGGGGCTGGAGAGATGGCTCAGCGGTTAAGATCACACTGACTGCTCTTCCAGAGGTCCTGAGTTCAAATCCCAGCAACCACATGGTGGCTCACAACCGTCTGTAATGGGATCTGGTGTGCATGAAAGCAGTGTGCTCATATACATAAAAAAAACTTTTTAAAAAATCTCATTTAGTGTTAAAACAATCTATTCATATAGTCGACAATACTAATAAATCAAAAGATAGATGTTACAAAACAACTTTCCTAATCCTATAAGATATTTGATTGCAATCCTCAAACCTTTCGAGACTTAAAAAGCTACTAGCAGGAAAATGTAGCTAGTCCTATGAAAGCATCATGCTGTTATATCCAGGGCCTCACGCATGTTAGGCTAATGTTTTATCAAAGAGCTATACCCCTAGCCTCAAAGCAAAACAGTGGAGACTTCCTATAAAAACTGGGAACAAGGGAAACTTTCCCAATTAGTACTTAATAATGTTTGAAAATGCTTTATATGTGATTTGACAAGATGAACATATGAACAGTGGACGATATTATGTGTAGGTGATACTATTTATCTGAAAATTCATGGTAAGTGAAAATGTAATACCAACAATAAGAAAATTCCATAAGGTGAATAAATAGAAATCAACTTTCTTATGCATATAACAATTAGAAAATATAATGGAGGGTAAGATCATACTTGGCACAGCAATTAAAAAGACAAAATATCCAGAAATAAACCTAAGCAGGAAATGTTGTAGAGCTATCTGCAGAAAAGTAAAAAACTTTATTAAAGGACATAAAACAATATGTGCATGAATGAAAAGACATACAGTTTCCTAGCAAGGATGATTCAACGCTGTAAAGATATCAAATCTACCCAAATTAATATATAAACTTAATATGGGGGCAATAAATTTGTCAGCAGATGCGATCTTTGGAACATTATTCTAAATATTATATGGGAAAATAAAATTGTGATTACCACGAAGAGTAGCAAAGAGTCCTAAGGGAGGAGGAGCCTTACCATTTATGAAATATGTTCTAAAGTTACAGTAAATAAGGTAGTCTCACAATTAGGAAGGTGGATTCTTGGTATAATATACACAATTCTGGCTGGAAGTAGTTGCACGTACCTGTAATCCCAACACTTGGGGAGGAGGCTGAAGCAGGTGGATTGTCACAAGTCTAAGGCCAACCTGGCCTACTCTAAATAAGTAATAAAAACAACAAAACCCATAGAATGCTAAACTGGTAAAGTAAGTTCACATCCCTGTGAAGTTAGTTTATGGTAAGCTAAGCTAGGGAAGATGACCCATTTGCATACAGTTTTGGAACAGCTTGAAAGTTATTAGTGATAAGGTCAAATCTCTATGTCACTCCAATTAAGCTCACACACACATAAAAAAATTCAAATGTAAAAAAGCCATTATAAATTCTAGCAGAAAATAGAAAATGCAAGACAAAGCTTTAATCTTAAGATTAAATTCTAATGTAAGGCATTAAATACAGAAATAATCAAAGAAAGGTGATATTGTTGATTTACAAAAAATTAAAATTTATGATGAGAAGAGTATCAGAAACAAAACCAAAAATATGATGATATGCTGAGAAAATCTGTTTGTTCTCTATGCAACTAAGAGTCCAGTGTCTTTCACGGGGTAGAGCAGAGACTGAGGGAATGGCCAACCAATAACCAGCCCAACTTAAGACCCATCTCATGGGCAAGCATCAATCCTAACATTATCAATGATACTCTGTTGTGCTTGTAGATAGGAACATGGCTGTCCTCTGAGAGACTCCACCCAGCGGCTGATGCAGACAGATGCAGACACCCACAGCCGAATAGTGGATGGGGCTTGGGGACTCTTATGGAAGAATAGGAGGAAGGGTTGCAGACCCTTTCTAAGGGAACCTACAGAAAGATCAACAGAGTCAACTAACCTGGACCCTTGGGGCTCTCAGAGTCTAAGCCACCCACTAAAAATACAGGGCTGGACCTAGGCCTCCCTACAAATAAGTTGCACATGTGCAGCTTGGCCTTCATGTGGGTCCTGAACAATTGGAGCCGGGAGGGCTATTCCAAAGCTGTTGCCAGCAGGTGGAGATATGTTCTTCTAGCTAGGCTGCCTCGTCTGGCCTCAGTGGAAGAGTATGTACCTAGCCTTGTAGAGAACTGAAGTGCCAGGGTGGGAGGTTAGCCAGGGGCCCCCCACCCATTCAGAAAAGAAGGGGAGAGGTGATGGGGGAAAGATTGTGGGACTGGGTGACTAGGAGCAGACAGTGAGTAGGATGTAAAATGAAAAGTAAAAAAAAAATAAATTAAATTAAAAAATAAATATATATGTGCCTTTGATGTGTGCAGCACACTAACCAAACCACAATAGAAACCAGTAACACAACAGAGAAAAAAAAAGTATATCATTCATAGCAAAATGAGGATGTCTTATCAACATAACAGAAAGTGTTCAACCCCATATAAACTTTTAAACTATATATACACAAATGGTAATGAATCATTCTAAAATAAGAATTTATAAAGGTGTAAGAAAACAGGTGATCTCTTGGTGGAAGTGCAAACTGGTGTAATTTTACAAAGGTCATATGTAAAGAAAGGTGACTCAAGGTTGCTTATCATTTGACCCAGCAATTCAATTTCTAAGGATTTTACATATTTATATATTATATGTATACATATATTTTATGTTTATGTTTCAACATGAACTCAGTTGGATATGTATAAGGATATTCATTATAGCTTCATGCATAATCACAATGATGGAAATATTCTAAATGTCTTTCTATAGAAATTAAAATAAACAGAAAGAGCTAAATATGGAATACGCTATAGCTGCTGAAAGTTATGAAACTGATCCAAGTACAATTTATACAAAAAAATCTATAGAACTATCACAAAAATAAAAAGCAAGATATAGAATCAAGTGCACAAAAATACACACTAGTCTTTTTGGCATACTAAAAAATTCTAAATATTGGGTGAGGAACTTGTGGTGGTTTGAATGACATTGGGCCCCACAGTCTCATAGGGAGTGGCACTATTAGGAGGAATGGTCTTGTTGGAGAAGTATGCCACTGTGGAGGCGGACTTTGAGGTCTCCGATGTTTAAGCCACTCCCTATGTGGCATTTACTTCTGCTGCCTGTGGATCAAGATGTAGCACTCTCAGCTCCTTCTCCAGCACCATGTCTGCCTGCACGCTGCCATGCTTCTCTCCATGACAATAAAGGACTAAACTTTTAAAACCGTAAGCCAGCCCCAATGAAATGTTTTCTTAATAAGAGTTGCCATGGTCATGGTGTCTCTTCACAGCAATAGAAACACAAAGACAGAGGTGTACTAATGGATCTAATGTAATATGTGTAAGTATAAGATAATGTAAAGAGCATGTGATATGATATACTTGGGAGAATTTTTTCTTTATGAATTCTATCAATCAATACACACCTATAAAAAGTAGACACAGAAATTCAAAATATTTACTAACACTCAAGGTTAACATAAAGCATGAAACTGATGTTATATACTTCCCTGCCTGGAGCCTAATACATTCAGAAAATACCCAGCCCTTGCTGTGTTTTATAAGGCTCCCCTCTCACACTTCTACTCCTTGCCCACATACATTCTGCTCCCTTTCTATCTCATTCTTTTTCCTTCCTTTCTGTGACTTGTCAAATTCACATTTAATTATCACTTTCCTGAGGAAGTCTTTTTTGATTCTCCACTCAAATACGGGGCCAAGTGGACGGTCTCAAAGCCCATTAAACTTCCTAATACAGTACTGCTTAGCTGCCTAACCCTTAATCAGGACCATTCTGAAGGTGACAGCCATGTCATGTTCACTACTATATTATCACCGGGATCCAATATAACATCTGATGCACAGTAAGTACTCAGAAATTTCTTTATGACTATGGTGAAATAAAAGTCACATCTATTGTACCCTAGCACCAAGGGCAAAGCCACTAAGCAAAAAGAACAATAAATAATAGGTAAATGAGAGAGCCGCTTCCAACTTCTTTAGAATATACCTCAGGGGTGTTGGTGATGGTGGGGGAGTAGTATTTAGCTTATGGCTGTGTTTGCATAGCAAGTATGCTAAATTCCTTATTTCTTTGGAGTGGTATAAGGTAATATAAATTATTAATTTCATCAACCACATAATGCTAACTTTATTACTGGCTTATGTCTGCTATGGTACTCTAGGATCACTACATTACTTCTAATGAGAGAGCTGAAGCACTTGGGCTGTGATTAATACTCAAGTCTAATGAAGGCCTTAACCACACATCTAAAAAACTATGATGCTCCCACAAGATGCTACTTCCTACTTGTCTGAGTTAGGGTTTCTATTGCTGTGAACAGACACCATGCCCAAGGCAACTCTTATAAAGGAAAATGTTTAATTGGGGCTGGCTTACAGTTTCAGAGGTTTAGTCCAGTATTATGGCAGGGAGCATGACAAGGTTCGGGCAGACATGGTACTGGAGGATGAGCTGAGAGTTCTATATCTTGATCTGAAGGCAGCGCGAAGAGACTGAGTCATGGGGCCTGGATTGAGCTTCTGAGACCTCAAAGCTCATGTTCTAGTGACACTCCAATAAAGCCAGACCTACTCCAACAAGGCCATACCTCCTCATAGTGTCACTCCTGATGGCCAAACCTTCAAAGACATGAATCCACAGGGGCCATTCCTATTCAGACTGCCAGGCTACCTGCTATGGTATGGATCTGGAATGAGCCTCCAAAGGTTACATGTTATAGGTTTGCTTATAACCTTAGCGCTATTAGGAGCTGGTGAAAATATTTAGAGGTGGTAACTAATAGGAAGTCTTAGGTTGCTGGGCATGTTCCCTCAGAGGAAATTTCAGGACTCTTCTCCCATTACGTTTTCCACCCAAACGTGAGGGGAACAGGCCTTCTGCACCATGTTCTCTGGCCATCACATATTGTCTCCCCACGGGCCCAAAGCAATGGAGCCAGTCAGTCACTGGTGGAAATCATCAAAACCGTGAGCTGAAATAAAACCCCACCCATTTTCCACTACTTGGTCCCTAATGCCTGAGGATTAGTGAGATATTAATAATCATTGGCTCTTTTGTGGGTTCCTTTTCCTTCATTTTGGTGGAGATGTCTGTGTTTTCAGAAAAATTAAATCATCTTTCCACTGCAACTGTACTGTAAAACGCTTGCCTTTATGCCCTGACCCATTTTATTTTTGTCTAGGTCTCCTCATTTTCTCAAGTCCCAGGTGTCACGTTCCATAGTATTTCATTCATGTTTACAATTCTTGATTTTATGAATCAAAATATAAGTATTAAGAAATTAGTAAACCCAAGAGATTTATGAGTAAACTATAATGCTAGTCTATGTCAGAGGTACATGCTCTAAAACTTCTTTCTGGGACATGATCCAAACATTGGACACTACTAGCTTTGGACAGCAGTCCTTAATCAAGGTGACTCTTAATCAAAAATACCTGGGGAAGATTGCTTACATGCAAATATATACAGCCTTGTCCCTAATTGGGATTTCAATCTCTGTGGTGGATCCTAGGAACCTACATTTTAATAAACAGCAACTCAAGGGATTCTAAACATGTGCTTCCTGAACCACAGTATAGAAGCAAACCAGGGTGAAGCCTGGTAGGGTTGTTGTTGTTGTTGTTGTTGTTGTTGTTGTTGTTGTTTGGGGGTATAGCTGCTTGTTCCAATTAGGTTGGATGTGAAACTAGTCATGCTGTCCCTACCCCTCATCATATACACTGAGTTGGTAAATCCTACATCCTGTACTTGTATCTCTCCCCCTTCTCCATCTTTATTTCCAATCCAGACCATATGTGATGCAGTGGTTTCACAAAATGTGTATCACTTTCATCATTTTCTTCAATTATTAAAACTAGAAAAGCTAACCGGGTGTGATAGCACACATCTTTAATTCCAGCACTCAGGAGGGAGACACAGGTGGATCTCTTGTAAGTTTAAGGCTAGCCTGGTCTACAAAGCAAGACAAAGCAAGTCCAGGACAGCCAAGGTTCTGTTACACAGAGAAACCCTGTCTCAAAAGACAAACAAACAAACAAACAAAAAAATCACACCAACCCCTAAAAAACAAACAAACAAAAAACCTGGAAAGGCAGGGACTATGTATGATTTTCTTCTCATTGATTGTATACAGCAATATTTGATGAGACCTCGTGGGTACTCCTTTTCTATAAGCATACCTGCTTCTTCCCCTCTGATGTAGTGGCTCTTCAACGCTCAGGAAGGCTCTCTATACCTCAAACATTGGAAGACCAGTTCTTTATATATTAGGGCTGATTTATACTGCAACAATTTCCAGTAAGTAGACTTTTTGGAGCATGCTGTCTCCAGATAAAGTTATGGTACCATAAATTAGTACAGCCAGAGTGCCCTCCAAAGGCATGCTCTCCTCTTCCTACTGATTTTGATGTTGATTACCAGGGGGTTAAATGATACAAGGCTGACCAAAATAATTAGTTCATTTCTGAAGTAGACAACTGTTATATACCTAGTCCTCCGACTCTTAAACCCAAACTTGCTTTAAACAATTACTGGATTTTTTTTTAAAATCAGACAACAAAATTATCTTGGAGATGATATCCTGGAATAAACCTAACCAAGAAGATGAAGGAACTCTACAATGATAATGAGAAAGACAGTATGGAGAACTAATATTGTGAAAATGACCATCCTACCAAAAACATCTTACAGGTTCAATGTAATACCAATCAAAACACCTACAATAATTTTCCTAGGGAAAAAAAAACACTAAAAATCATATGGAACCAGAAAAGACCCCAGATAACTAAATCAGTCCTCAATAAAAAGAATAGTGAAGGGATCTCTGTTCCAGACTTCAAGGTATATCATGAACTATGGGAATAAAAATATGGTGATGGCATGAAAGCAGACAGACATGGAGACTAACTGAATAAGATCCCAGCATGAGTATTTGGTGCTGATATTTGACAAAGAGGAACACTAAAACACTAAAAACACTAAAACACTAAAAACACTATTTTCAACAAATGGTGTTGGGAAAACTGAATGTTCTCATGCAGGTGGATGAGTTAGATGACTATTAATCACTTGGTATAAATATTAGGTCCAAGTGGGCCGAAGACCTCAATTTGAAACCCAAAATACTAAAACTGCTAGAAGAAAACACAGGCAGTACTCTACAAGGTGTGGGTGTAGGAAAGGACTTTTCTGAACAAGACTCCATTAGCCAAAGATCTAAGGCCAACAGTTAACAAAGTGGAAGCCCATAAAACTAAAACGCTTCTGTATAGCTAAGGAAACAACCGACCCGTAAACTGGAGGCCAACAGAAAGGGAGAGAATCTTTGTCATCCATGCATCTGACAGAGGAATATATAAAGAACTCAAAAACAAAGAGGCAAAAACAAACAAATGGCTCATTCAAAAACTGGGCTGGGGACATGAAAATGTTTTTAAAAGAAGAAACAAAATGGTTAAGAAATGCCTCCAAATAAAAATT
The DNA here is from genome assembly GCA_964023405.1 of Apodemus agrarius. Lineage (NCBI taxonomy): Eukaryota > Metazoa > Chordata > Mammalia > Rodentia > Muridae > Apodemus > Apodemus agrarius. The sequence continues at coordinate 14,111,985 of OZ030010.1, forward strand.
CTCAGCATCCCTAGGAATTGGGAAAATGCAAATAAAAACAACTTCAACATACCTTACTCAGTCAAGAATGACAAAGATAAACAAAACAACAAACGGGGGAAGAGAAGCACTCATTCACTGTTGGGGAGTCTGCAAACTGGTTCAGCCACTATGAACATCAGTGTGGAGAATTCTCAAAAAGCTAAAAATAAATCTATCATGGCCCAGCTTTATACTACTCCTTGGTACGTAATCACAGGATCAGATATTCTACTACAAAGATTCTTGCTTAGCCAGGTTCATTGCTGCCTTATCCACAATAGGTAGGACATGAAAACAACTTCAATGTCCTTCAGCTAATGAGTAAATAATGAAGATAAGGTACATATAAGTTCTAGCGTACTATTCAGCTGTAAAGAAAAATGAAATTATGAAATTTGTAGGTAAAATGATGGTCCTAAAAAAGATAACAAATGAAGTAATCCTACCCCACCCCCCAAAATGCTGCATGCTGTCTCTCATTGGTATTTCCTAGCTCTAGACCCTCAGATATGAGTGTACAGCATGGAATAACAATAGAAACCAGGAACGGATAGATAAACAGACAGGCGGAGGAGGGCTTTGGGGAAGGAATAGTAGGAATCAGAGGATATAAAGTCAGAAATGAGGGGAGCTTCAAATTGGAAGAAGAGAGGGAGATCAAACCAGAAGGAGAAGGATGGATGTGTAACATATAACACCAATTTTGTTTGAGAAAGTCTCAAGTAACCGTACTATTTTATATTTACCTAAAATTATTCAATTATTTCTATATTGTGATTCTCTCTCTCTCTCTCTCTCTCTCTCTCTCTCTCTCTGTGTGTGTGTGTGTGTGTGTGTGTGTGTGTGTGTGTGTGTGTTTTAAAGGAAGTTAAGCCGCTTGGATTGACAGTGTTTCCCATAAGAATCACAGACTAACAAAAACCATAATACCAGGCATGAGAAACCTCCTTTGCCTGGCTTAGTTAGTTCAAGCAACTCCAAAAATAATATAGATTATAAATGTAGTCCTTTGTTATCTCTCAGGGCTTAGGGGTGAGATCCTATCAATGAAGACATGCTACAGTTAAGATACAAGACCTAGATGTTCAAGCCCTGTCTTACCTGAAAGCCTCTTTTCTCTGATCTAGATTTGTGGTTTCAGAAAATACTATGCAAACTTCCAAGGAAACAAATCAGATAAACAGTCCTACCCAGCTGCTACATCTATGAACCACAACAAGTCCTAGCATGGCAAGATATGCATAAAGGTACAAGAAACAGTACTCGCAAACCTGTGTCAACCAACAGCTGTCTAGCTGGACTTATGGCCCATAGACTAGAACTCATGCCTGGTACTTGAAACCTTGTCAGCTTCCTGGGGCTAGTGAGATTATGAACTTAGAAATTATCTACTACCACAACTTTGCTATTCACTTGAGGGTGGGGCCATGGGAGGGGGTTGGGGATGGTATCGGGGAGGGAGAAAGTGATGCTATTCCTATTAAAATACATTAAAAATGATTTTTGATCTTTGAGAGTTTTATACATCTTTTTAGACCACATCCCTTCTCCCCCAATTCGTTCCAGATTGACACCCCAATACCCACTCAATTTGTGTCATTAAAAAAAATATATCAATGTGTGCAGCTCAAATAAACTTGAATGTGTATACTCTAGTAGAGTGTAGTGAACGTACTAGGGGCTAACTTTCTTTTTTTTTCATCTCTTCCTTTTTACTGGATAAAAAGAGCGAGTGGATGAGTCTACAATTAAAATCTTTGACAAACTAGGACGTCCTGGCTATGTAGTCATTTGGCTGAGCTGGGAGCCTAGTTCTTTCTTCACTGTAGAGCAAAGCTGATATTAACTAGCAGGCAACCCCGCCTAACTTCCTAGATATAAACAAGGAGCAGTGCTGAAGACTACAGCTATGGTGGCCTTGTACTGTGTATTCTGTCCAGTTTTATGCTGTGGCCCAAGTCAGAGACGTCACTCTAATAGTGATAATATGGTCATCTACTGGGAATCTTCCTATGTATCACAAAGCATTTCTATACCATTTTATATAGTAATGTTTAGAAAGGTTTTGTGAGACACGTATTTCTGAGACTAAGGTGGGTTATGTATCTCATTCAAAGGCATGTGCCTTTTTATGTAAGTAGATTTTGAAAGTCTGTTAGAATTCAGATTCAAGTTTCTCTCACAATACTTTCTGCTCTACTCTCCTGCCTTCTCTCTTGGCTTTGGCTAGAGAAAGGGATAGAATGCAAATTTGGAAAAGTATCACAGACCGGGGTTCTTCTCAGCATGACTGCAGCACAGTGATCCAAGAGTCTTCCACTGAATTATGTTAGGCACAACCCAGGAATATCGACCTATAGAGGTTTTAATATTGAAAAGGCACAGGACTTATAATTTGTACAGAAATCTGTAATGCTAATTTGGGACAAAGTAAGGATTTTCTGCTTGGAAGTCCTGGGTATTCACTGATGAGCAGAAACTATACTTTCTTGCTTCTCAATGAGCACTGGTTTAGCTTTTTTTTTTCCCCACATACGTAGTATAATCAATTTTCCCAATAGCCAGTAAAGAGGGCAGCATTATTCAGCTTGTAGCTAGGAATCCTGAGGATAAAAGGACAAATCATTTTCTTAGAAAGAAAGAAAGAAGAATGCTCAGAGCAGAGTGTGTCTTATCCTGCGACAGTCCCACTGAAGCAAGGATTGCTAGGGCAGGCTACTACATTTGCCTCCGGGTATCTCTGAAGGATTTATTTAGCTCCTCACTGAAGACAAAAGAGAAAGCATGCAATTAAGAAAAGGTTTGGTTGACACCAGTGAGGAGGTTATATGGCTATATATCCAAAACAAAGGTAAATGCCATGCCAAGGCTTAGGCTGCTCTCTTTTTCTTCTTGGCACCGGTTGCCCTTTCTTCTGACAAATACATTTTCCTTCTTTGTTAAAAACATTACGGGGATCCAATTGAAAAGTAAGAGCAGTACTGTCAGAGACGGAAAAAATCTCCTCCTGCCTCTTCCTCCAGTCTTTTGAAGTTTTCTTGCTTGGAAATTTTATTTTTAAACTTACCACAATAGCCTGGCATTCCAGGATCATGGTAGTGAGAGCATACAGGGCCAATGTCTCTTGCCTTTCCCTTCCCCACACAGTCGAGAAGAGATAAGACTGCTCCAAGAGAAACAGCCACTCCCAGGTTATTATTAGAGGAAGCATTTGCAAGATCCAGGAAACAAGACCCAAGGAGGCTATGAAGGAGAAAAGACCCAGAGAACTTGCTGTTGTCATCTCTCCCTGGCCCTGAGCTCACAGAAACTTCCAGTTGATAACAGCAAGTGCTAAGTGCTGGGACTTACTCGAAGCCTTCTTTCGGTCCCCCAAGAGGTGAAAACAAACTGCCATTGTTTTCATGAGTAAAACTCCGTTCTGCATCCCCCTGCCCAAATGACTCCAACTTCTACACAGGAAGATAGCAAAGATAGAGAAGGTACACTGGTAGACAGAACACGTGGGGTTTTCCCCTTCCCAATAGGATGCTGATTGAATGAAAAGAAATAAAAAGGTCTTAAGAAAATGATAAGAATGAATCAGATAATATTTCTATGTATGTATATGGGAGGAGGGTAGAATACTATGTCATGGTAGTGGTGACATATGTGGAGGTTCATGGCGGTTTGGTTAGGTATCCCTTCGGATGTCAAAGTTCTCCTGGAGTTAAATAAGCAGAAGTACTAACTGATGGAGAGTTCTAGCAAACCAAATTGTTGTCAGTAGTGTGGTCAAGCATGCCTGGTGAGAACCCGTCTGTCATTGATACAGGAATGTTTGCAAAGCCTTTGATCTCAAACTTTCCAGGACTGAATCAAACCCATGTGGTCTGCTCCTTTTTCAGCTTTTCTTTTCCTTCTTTAAATTATGAATTCCAGAGCTAGGCAGTGGTGGCGCACACCTGTAATCCCAGCACTTGGGAGGCAGAGGCAGGTGGATTTCTGAGTTTGAGGCCAGCCTGGTCTACAGAGTGAGTTCCAGGACAGCCAGGGCTACACAGAGAAACCCTGTCTCGAAAAAACCAAACAAAAAATTATGAATTCCAACATTTTGACACTTCCCCAAAGCACACTATGTTCTTTCAAGTCAAACTAGTTACATGTAATTAGATTGTTTTTCATGAATTTTCTTTCAAATTCAACACGTGGTTTAGTGTTTACCTTTCTGGGGTAAGGTAACATTATTATATTATTATTATTACACATCCCAAAAAAATTAGTATTTGTATGTCTGTCATTATTAGTGGCTAGTCCATCATTTATGATAGAATATATTGCTAAGCCTTTTCAATGACCATAAGTAGAAGTAGTATAAACATTTTTCAAAAAATTAATTTTATCTTTTGTATTATTCCCTTGGGAGTATATTAGGACAGAGTATGACAAGTCATGCATTCTTGTCACATATTTCTAGAATGTCCTGTAGGATAGCTGAACCAATATATACTGCTTCCAGGAAAAAAAAATGATATTTAATCATGCCTTGCCTAGGTAGGATTTTATAATTTCACTTATCATTTCTGCAAATGTTTAATAAGAATGCTATAATAGCTTGAAATTGATTTTTATTTACATTTCTTTAATTGCTCTAGAGGTTATAGCTTTCCACAGAATGATTTTACAGTTTGCTTTCCTTGGGTGTAAAGTAAAATGCCTGCTTACTTTCTTTGTCCACTTAGAAAGCTACATCTTTAAACTGACCTTCTCTATCTATCCATTCTTTATATATTTTGGACAGGCAACTGTTATCAATAATGTTGTTCCCAGGCATTTCCCTCATTCCGCAGCTTAGCTTTTTATTACATTTTGTAGTACAAAGTTTTTTTTTCTAACTTTTTTATATTTCAACCCATCCATCTTGTCTCTAATGACATCTTCAACTTAACAGCCACAGATTTATCTTATATCCTCAGCTGGAATAAATATGTTATTCCACTGCTTTACCTTCTGGCTAGAATGTGCTATCAATCTAAGTAAGGTATATGAGCTGTAAGTTAATTATCCTTCATGAAAATACCTTAAAACCCTCAAATGTCTTAAACTGACGTTTACAACCAGGTTTCAGTTGCTTCCAGTGTGTTCCATATTTTCAGTTTAGCTTGTTTATTCATACAACAATTTTAAAACTTTGGTTGTCATTTTAAGTTAACTAATATGTATTTTGATAATTGTCACTTTCAGACTGATAACACAGGTCTCTTAAATCTGAGAGGCCAATTCCACTATCATGCTAGAGAATGTCTTCTTCTAGATTCATTTCACTATGGATTTGACAAGTTCTCTAAAGCACCCAAGTCGATTCTAGTTGTAGTACATTACATATGTATATTAACTTGGGAAATTTGTATCATTACCTTATCCAGTCTTTGCAAGCTGAAGCAAATTACAGATACGTATTTATTTCTATTGTTATTTCTCTCATTGGAGCAATCTTTCCTTGATTAAATGTTGTGTACGCAGTGTTGTATCATCACCTATGTTTCAACACCTGGAATATTTACTTTGTCGCACTTGTAACAAGTCTGACATGCCTCTAAAGATTACAATCTCACCTGTAAGGGCTTTGTGGAAATGGACTATTTCTTATGCAATCAGATCTAACTATCCCTTTTCTTCTACTCAATCAGAAAATAGGAAGTGGATCCTGGATCCTAGATCTCCCGCACCTAACCCAAGGTAGACTAGGACAGAGAAAAGAAAGAACCAACTCACAGGGAGTTGAAACAACTGCACAGAGTTCTAATTTTGTCAAAGACAATATAAACCCACAGGTAATGGACTCTGGAATAAGATGACTGACTGTTGTGGATAGCCCTGGGCTCTTATTTTGATGTTAATTCCACTCCTCAGGGGGGCTGCAGATGAGGAGTTGCCTTGTGAACCGTCTTCCCACCTTGACTTTTCAAATAAAGGCTTTAGCCAATGATTGGGCAGGAGGAAAGTGGGAGGAGCAGAGTCTAGGGGAGGAGCTACGGTTATAAAACAGGAGGAGGAGGAGCAACGAGAGAGAACAGGTAGAGAGAAGAAACTAAGAGAAGAAAGGGGAAGAAATGAAGAGAAACGGTTAAAGAGAACCGGAGAGGCGGCCGGGAGAGAAGCTCGGGGCCTAGAGAAACTGCAAGTTGTATGGGATAAAATAGATTGAAACAGAGTAGTAGAGTGGGAGGCCTGCCCAATCTAAGCTTGTAGCTTGTTTTGTTAACCGCTGAGTTGAGCTTTCTTTTACCAGGGAACTGGGTTGGAAACATAGTAGCAACAACTGACTGACCTTGGGCCCGTGACTTTAATCTTCTTGTGAGTCAGTTGTCTTATTGGCAAAAGTATGCCATGAGTAGTAATAATCACACACACAATCATAATATATGATTACACAATTTATGTAAAATGGGTCTGAAAAATGGTAAGCACTCAATAAATGTTAGCTATCACACCCGTGTCTTGTCATTACTAGTATAATGATCTTTCCTTATTTTATTTTCTTCCTTAGTATTAGGTTCCTCCAGAGTGAATTAGGAAAAATAAAGTATAAAATGTTGTTGGAGTTAACCAAGGCTGTGTATACAACAAATATATATTCTGAAGTTACATGCAAAAAGAAAAAAGGAAAGGATCAAGGTAGGCAATTACAAGTACAGAAATCCAAGAGAGATAATCCAGAAAAGAGTATCTGTTGGCTTTTAAATACCTACAATTATGTAAGCTTTTCTCCCACTAGATCTACTCCTAGCATCCCCCCTCCTACTAATACCAAAATGAGTTTGCATTCTCTCTGCATGCAAAGCAAATAACAACCAAAAGAGACAACTAAGAATGGAACTACTTAGAGTTAGCTGCTTCGTGGCAGATAGGGTAGCTTAAGATTATACTTTTGATTCTCCCACCTACACCCATCATTCCAGTTGTGACAGAAATGACATAATAAATGTGAAAGTGTATGTGTGTGGTACTAAGAAAAAGTGTGGGGGAAGGCTCCATCAGGTATTTTCCTTATAAATGTCATATTCCCACTGGGTCTTTTCTAGTCCTTCATATCTGAAAAAAAAAAAAACCCTTTCCTGTATCTTACTATGTTTTAAGGTTAGCATATAAGGCACTATGTCCCATTATAGCACTTCATACATGTATAATTGTAGTTTTCTTTATTACCACATCCTTTGTACTCCCTCACCACTGGTCTCCCTCAAGGACCAACTCCAGCCATTTTCACATCTATCTATATATTAATGAAGGTAGAGTCCTCATGTGAGGGGAAATGCGGTCTTGTGTTTCTCTTCCCTTACCCTCTTGTTCTCCTTGCCCATCCATTTGATACCTTCCTTTCTCTACACAACATCCCACTTTCATGCCATATATAGATATACACACACGAACATATATGTATGTTCAACATGAGAGTAAACATGATAATTGTCTTTCTGAATCTGACTTAATTCACTTAACACTATCATTTCCAGTTCCAGCCACTTTTCTATAAATGGCATGACCTTCTCCCATCAGGGCTAGATAAAGTTCTAAAACTAACACACACACACACACACACACACACACACACACACACACATTCTTTCTCTCCTTCTCGCTGTGTGTGTGTGTGTGTGTGTGTGTGTGTGTGTGTGTGTGTTTTCTTTATCTGTTTACCTGTTGGTGGGCATCTACATTGATTTCTTATCATGGCTCTTGTGACCAGTAGAGCAATAATACAGGTGTGTAAACATCATGGCAGCATGCTGACTTAGAGTCCTTCAGGAATATCACCTGTTATGGTATAGCTGGGCTATATAATTGTAAGCTTTTGAGGACCCACCATACTGGTTTACATACTTGCCTGACATCCATAGCTATGATCTGCCTCCTCCATTTTCAGCACTGATATCCTTACCGTTTCTGTTCATCTCTCTTTTCTATTTTAAATTTAATCTAGTTTCTGAGACTTCTACCACACTATCACTTAAACAACTTGCTTTCAAAATGTATCTGGTGCCAAAATGGCATAGAGGGCTGAAAAATACTAAGGGGTCTTTCTAGTTCACTAGGCCTTAGTGGAGCCTCATACTTGCATTTCTAAGAAATTCTTGGATGACATTGAGGTTACTGGGCCTGGGACCATGTTTTGAGAACCACTAAATTAAATTTAAGTATCCCTGATTTCTCTTTTCTCTAGCCAGTTTCTTTTAAAACATTTCAATATTAAAATATTTCTAAACATTTTAATCACAGAGTGTATTATTATTATTATTATTATTATTATTAATTATTATAGTGAAAAGAAGTGATCCTCCCCCATGTTGCTGGTTACAATGTAAAATGGTGAGCCATTTTGGAAGACAGACACTTCCTTTAAAAGTTCAATATGAAGTTACCATATAGAACAGAAATTCTACTCCTAAGTATATGCTAAGGAGAACTGAAAACATACCTACCTAGAAAATTATATATGAATGTTTATAACAATAGTATTTGTAACAGAAAGTAAAAACAAATATCTCTTAGTAGATGACTGGATAAAGAAAAATTGATCTCATCATGTTATTTGGCAATAAAGAAAAATGAAGAGCTGAAATATGCTATCATGTGGATGAACGGCTAAAACACTGTGCTGATTCATAGACACGAGACACAAAAGCACGTGTGCTATGTGATTCCACCTGAATGAGATAAACAGGAAAGAGCAAATCTGACGACGGAAAACAAATTAGCACTTGCACCAGCTTGAAAATGGAAATGGCCAGTGACTGCTACAAATAGGCATGAACAATCGTTGCAGGATGGCAGAGACATTCTAGAACCGGATTGTGATAATGATTATACACCGTCTACCAAACACACTCAAACTGTACACTTGGAAGGAGTGAACTCATAATGACTGAAGATGTTTTCATTTCTTCTTCACAGAACTCCATTACTGGCAATTACGCCACATATTTTCCATACCCAGTAGTTTGCTAAATTTGCTTTCCTGAAGGAACCTTATAACTGCAAACTGTCAAAGCCCATAATGCTGTCTTCCATGATGGCAGTACAATGTCAGATAATTCCTTCTACCACTTCTGCCTGTAGACCTCATTAACTTCATCTCGAACATATCTTGGTTCTAGGCTAGAATCTTCTCTAAACCTGCTTCCTTTCTGGACTCTCCCATTTATGTCAGTAACTTCTCAGGCTACCAGGAGTCAGCTAGTTTTGATTATGTCCTAAAAGCTCTAGAACCAGTTGTCTCTACTTGTCCTTCAAAAAGATGTCTTGTAGTTGTAAGCAAATAACCTCACATGAACACATGAAATGCTCCAACTAGAATGATCAAGGCAAGCACATTAAGGTGATTAGCAGGTATAACTGTTGTGTTTGGAAAAGGAAAAATTTCAATGATGGCAAATTTTGGTATAAAGAATTATTGTAGTATATTGCAGATGATAATATAAAATGTCTCCTGGGGAAAGTTTGTTAAATCTATAAAGGGTCTTCTAGAATATTCATATATTGTGACCTAGTAATATAAATTCCAGATAGTAGATTCTTTAATAATTCTTTCAGAGATAATTGTTTTAGTGAGGAAATTCAAAATGAGAAAAAAAGTCTATAGTTATTCAAAATGTTCTAGATAATAACTTTATAATATAAAAACCTTGAAAACAACCGGATTATTCAACAATTTAGGAAGGATTAAGCAAATTACTATACAATAAGCAGATGAAATATTCTATAGCTGTTAAAATGATAATTATTGAGGAAGCCTGAATGAAAATTATTTATCAAATAATGCTTAGTGTATCGAGATACAAAAGCTCATTTGCATAGTTATTACAACTCTGCCAGGAATAATAATCACACCTATAGAAAAAGCCAACAGAAAATAGGAGTATTAAGGTGGTAGAAACAAAGCTACTTCTTCCTGTGCTTAATTTTCTGTAGTGCTGTTTCCATAATAAATAATTAGTTTTTCTCCCAAAGCATCACACACATTTGTCTATCTTTTGTTCTATATTTCTACTGCACCTCCACATCTACCTCCTTGTCCATAACACATTTTAATTCCTGGATGACTGCCCCTCTTGGTTACCCTCCAACTCATCCAGTTTGCCAATGCTGCCAAGTTGCCTAAAATGCCACATTTATCAAGTCACTTACTGATTGTCAACAATTTTTAATTTGAATTTATTTGTGTTTGAAAGTTTCATAGTTTTATATAAGGAATTTTAGTAATTTTCCAGGTCCCATTCTCCTTCTTTCATAGCTTTGAATTTATTTTTAAATATATATTTCTTTTTATTAGATATTTTCTTTATTTACATTTCAAATGTTATCCCCTTTTCCGGTTTTTCCTGCTCCCAGAAAACCCCATCTCATCCTCACTCCCCCTGCTTCTATGAGGGTGTTCCTCCACCCACCCACCCACTCCTACCTCCCTGCCCTCGACTCCCCTACACTGGAGCATCTATCAAGCCTTCATAGGACCAAGGGCCTCTCCTCCCATTGATGCCCGACAAAGCAATTCTCTGCTACATATGTAGCTGGAGCCATGAGTACTCCTTGGTTGATGGCTTAGTCCCTGGGGGTTCTGGGAGGGTCTGGTTGGTTGTTACTGTTGTTCTTCCTATGAGGTTGCAAACCCCCTTAACTTCTTCAGTCCCTTCTCTAACTCCTCCATTGAGAACCCAGTGCTCAGTTCAATGGTTGGCTGTGAGCATCCGCCTCTGTATATATCAGGCTCTGGCAGGGCCTCTCGGGAGACAGCTATATCAGGCTCCTTTCAGCAAGCATTTCTTGGCTTTCACAATAGTGTCGGGGTTTGGTGACTGTATCTGGGATGGATCCCCAGGTGGGACAGTCTCTGGATGGCCTTTCCTTCAGTCTCTGCTCCACACTTTGTCTCCATATTTGCTCCTGTGAGTATTTTGTTCCCCTTCTCAGAAGAACCGAAGCACCCACACTTTAGTCATTTTCTACTTCCCATTCTCCTCTCTCAGAGCTTTGAATTTATTTATACATATGTATGTATGTATGTATGTATATATACACACACACACATATATATATATACATATAATATTGTATATATTTCTTATGTTGTAGATATTAGTGGGTTACCAGGTAATGCTTGATACATGTATACAATGCATAACTGTATACATTTAATATGATTACATTGAATTATTAAGTCAGGGTAAACATCTCTCCTCAAATATTTATCATGTACTTATGGTAAAATGTTCAAAACCCTATTCTAGCTTTTTCCGATGTACAGTTAGTTAGTTCATTACCGCTGTCTGTAGTCACACATCATGCCCAGCACATCAGAGCTTCAATGTGCTATCCAATCAGAACTTAGTATTCACTGGTGATGTGTGAACAAGACTTGCTCTCATGTTGGTCATCCTACCTAGCTCTCCAGGCTTACCTCTCCAGGTCTAAAACGTCCTTAATTCCGTTTCTCTGTTCTTCTTGCTGAGCATGCCCTGTATCTTCTCTTCATCTGCATTCCTAGTGTTAAGTTTTGATTGGAAGGGTTTCTCTAGTCTTTATTCATTTGAGTCTCACAAATATTTGATGTTGTTGCTTGTATTCTATCCCACACATAAGACAAGATGAAGACAGTGACAGAAATAAGAAAAGAGATGAGAAGGTAGAGTGGGGGCGGGGTAGGGAGGAAGAAGCACAGGAACATGGATCTGAACTCCAGCAGTATTATCTGCAAGGCCCTAACTTTAGTAATATGGTTGATTCCTCCAAGACACCTTGTTTAGACTCCTCTCCTACCACCTTCACTCTTCTGCTTTCTTATCTTTACCTGAACTAATGATAACAAAACACAATAAATAATTATCATGGACTGGGGCCTAGTGTTTCTTGTTGAAACTCTGTTCTTTTGGGAACTTTGGTAAGGAAAAGCTTGCTTAAAAGCTGAGCTGATTCCCTTACCAGCTCCGGCCTTGGAGTGGATAATTCACCCTCTCTGGAACCTCAAATCCTTTATGTGAGTTAGCAATTCTCAACGTGTGGTCCTAGGGCTAGCTGTGCCAGCATCAACCAAGGATGCCAGTTAGCAGTGCTGCGTGTGAGCCCACCTTCACACCAATGAAATTAGATTTTTCTGGGGGGGGGGTCCAACTAGCTCTCATGTTTCTACCAGCTCTCCAGATGTTTCTGTTTGCACACTCAACTCTGAGACCCCATACCCTGATCTAATACCTACCTGCTGGAATCGTTAGGAAGTTGGGCCGTAAGTTGTGCAACCCAACCCGTAGCACATAAATTGTTCCGCAAGTAATAATGTATTATTACCGCTGCTGAACTTTGTGTGGGCTACTCTTGTTCTGCTCAAGCTGTGGGCAGATAATTCTTCTTGCTGCTTTTTACTAGTAGCTCCCACCTTGCTAAAGCAAAAGGCAGTACACATGCTAAGTTTTTAGTAAGACTCTTACTTCTCAGACAAGTGAGTAGGAGAAGTATTTTGGAGACTGGTATGATATAGAATACTGTTTTCTGAAGTGAGACTTCTTAGGGAGAAATAGCTCACCAGCTGAGGGGTTTTAGGCAAATGAATGCATTGGTGTGTGCCTCAATTGCTTCTCTGTATTACATGGAACAGAAACTGAACCTACACTGATTATACCTACTCTACAACCTCACAGCGATAACGACTTATACAATGCATCCAATGGTGCTTACAGCATATAGCTGAGTTATTTACTGCCTTGGGGTGCTGCTTTATGGAGAAGCACTTGCCTAGTGTGCACAAGATCATAGATTCTTTTCCCAATGTTGAAGAAAATAAAAAAGGGGGGGGACCAGGAAAATGTTAGTTAGCCATTATTGTTTTTTGTGTCTTTTTATCCATGCAGTGGTGAGCGGATTCTGTTTCTTCCTTTGACCACCAGAAGATAAACACCACTTGCAAGACCACTCTGTATCAAGCACGTAGAATAAGGCTGTGCCTAAGATATGGTGTCCTCTTTTAAAGGTTTCAATCTAATAACATACAGTGTCACTAGATTAAAACGATATCCCCAAGGATATAATAAAAACAAGTCAATCCAGAGCTTGCGGTGGAGGGAGGCTGATCAAGACCAGTGAACCCTGCAAAATCTCTACCTAGAACCTGGACTCCTGATAGACTCGCTGGCGGAACCTCTTTGCAGGCTATCTATCCTATTTTGATTCTAACAGAAGCAGAAGGAATGGCAAGGGAAAGGGCAGCAGGAACGTTGGGGTCAGACAGTCTGAAACCTAACACTACCATTTGCTATCTGTTACCTCAGTTAAATTATATAACTTCTCGAGAGCACATCTCTAAGACAGGCAGCAAAAAACAATTACTGTAGAGGGGAAATGAAAATTCGAATATATCTGATCTTCCCAAATGACTGAGAGTCATAGATGGTTAATAAAGGCATCATCCCCTTTCCCACTGCAGGGGAAAAAATACCTAAGTTTCCTCTAAGTAGTAGGTTTTCCACTAAGACCCACAAGCTCACGATCCCTATATAGTTGGCTAGGTTTCCAGTTCAAGGTATAGTATATTTTTCCTCTTGCTGAATGGGCCTTAAGTCCAATGAGAAAGCTGTTGATTGCCTCCACAGCTAATTGTAGCTCTAATTCTTTAGCAAAGAAGCTTCTGAACAGGGGCTGGAGAGATGGCTCAGCGGTTAAGAGCACCGACTGCTCTTCTGAAGGTCCTGAGTTCAAATCCCAGCAACCACATGGTGGCTCACAACCATCCGTAACGAGATCTGACACCGTCTTCTTGTGTGTCTGAAGACAGCTACAGTGTACTTTAAAAAAAAAAGAAGCTTCTGAACAGCATTCCTCAGGGAGGCACCCCTAGTTGGTTATCCAATACCAAGTGGTCATGCCTAAAATCATATACATGCAAGCAACACTAAATAGATTCAGCGGGGTGCATTTATACGTGTGTGTGTGTGTGTGTGTGTGTGTGTGTGTGTGTGTGTTTGACAACAATAATAAAAGAAAAAGTGGCCACGAATAAGGGGAGGCATGGAAGGGGCTGGAGGGAGAGGACATCGGGGAGTTGGACTGAAGAAAGAGAAGGAGGAAATGACATAGTCATATTGTAATTGAGATTAGTGGAGCATAGCATAGACCGCCTGAAGAATTCTGGACTACTTAAGGCCCAGCAGACCAAGATATTTTTCATGTCTCTTAGTGCCTTCACTTGGAGAACAGGCACAGCTTGCAACCTTCGTTTCTGTCTTGTCTCCTTTATTCTGGAAATGAAAATTGGACTCAAAATTATAAAGAACCTTCTTCTACTGCCTGGCCTGAGTAAAACTGGCTGAAGGGGTCGGGGAGAAGGAGGGAGGGAAAGAGAGACAGAGACAGAGACAGAGACAGAGACAGAGAAACAAAGAGAGCTCTTACTAGGCAAGCAGCGACCCAGAAAGAAGGTGAGTATCCACAGCTCTGATTCACCTAGAGTCTCTCTCGTCTCTAGGGAATATGAGTGTTGGCTACCATTATCCACAATTATAGGAGTTAGATGTTCCATCCTACGCAAAGCAGTTATTTTCTCTTTATTCCAAGCCACATGTGCCTTTCTCCAAGAGTTGTGACCTATCACAAGCATAAACTTTCTTTACAGCCCTTCAGTTCTCAGTAAGTTCTACTAAAAGTGTGGTGGTAGAACCCAAGAAGTGGGTACCTCTAAAAACGTTGGAGAAAGAGAATAGTCTTCTCTGTTGACACCAACTGCTTGTGGCTACCGGGAAGACAGGCACAGATTAGGTGTTCTTTCTTGCTTCAGCATAGTCTGGTTTGCTATGTCCTCGGGCATTTCTAGACATGGCTATGTCAGACATACCTTTACACCACTACTGACTCCTTCCTATTTTAAAATGATCTCATAATCTATTTAGTCTATATTCAGATGATGATGGTGTGGGGGGCACATTAGATTATATATGGCGACAAGTCCTTGATGTGAACAGCATACCAGTTTCATCAAAGAAAACCAAGCAAACCAAAAGTCATCGTAGTTTCTAAGGAAGCGTCAGAGGCACAGTCACCCCAAATCTCTTGAGTAGTCACTTACCTCCCGGGATGACTAGTTTTCCTGTTTCCTGTTATTGGCTTCCACTTGTCTACAGGAAATTCCTGCAAAGGAAAATTCTGTAAGTTAGGGAACTTTGAACAGCCAGGTATCTAAGTAGTTTCGAAAATAGCAGCCTGGCCAGGTTCCTTGGCTTAGAGCATGGACTCTCCCAGACAGGCTACAGAAATGCGCAGTTGGAAGGCTGCCTTTCCTTTGGGAAGCCTGCTGAGCCACTGCAGAAATCCAGCAAGCATTCAGGGACCAGGGCTACAAACGCTGCATTTTTCCTCTTGTTCCTCTCCCCTTCCAAACCCCATCCCAAAACCAGTTTAGCATGTTTGCTGTTGGCTCTGGCTTTGCTTGTACCGAGGGATGGAGGTCTCTTTTTGTCCTACTTGATGAACATGTTCACTGCTCCTGCTTCTTCCAATACAGAAAGCATCTTCTTGGAAGCAGGGACCCGGAGGGCGTTTTCCTGCTGCGGAAACCGTCTCCCAGTGTGTGTAAAGGTAGAGTGGAGATGTCAGCTACCCTCATCCTACAATTGCTCTTTCTCCTGTGCACTCATCTTCAGACAAGGGCTGACATGAGCTCTTCTCCGGGCGATCAAGTATCGAGTGCCCTGGTTCATATGTGATAGAAGTAGACTGTCTGTCTACCTTGGATGGGTTTCCTGAATTGCTCAGCCATACATGTCACTTGTAAAAAAAAAAATTCTGGTCTTCCCACTAGAGCCTAACCCTGAATGCATGTTTGCTTTTCAGATTCTTCCCGCTTTTGCATTTAGTACCCTCCACCTGGCAACTCAGAGCTTGGCGTAAGAGAAGGCATTTTTCCTAAGCCGCACTGATCTTCTAAATTCATTTTGCCCTAATACGGCTATTATTAGTCCTTTCCAAGGTTTATTGCCTTAGGCCCAGCGGGCCTCCCTTTTGGGGACAAACACCTGGCAAAGAAGAATGAATATAGGTCTTTGGTGTCAGTTGCACTGGCTAAGGCATTTATTATCTGTGCTATGTAAGGGACATTCTGCCACCATTTTGAGCCCGGGTTTGCTATTTGGCGAATACAGCTTCTTAGTGAGCATCAGATGAGATGTAGAGAATGCCCGGCACAGGGCATAGAAGCCTCTGCAGCCACAACACTGGGGAGTCTAATGTGGGAAGACTACTTGAGTGCAAAAGACCAGCCTGAATAATATAGACTCTGCCTCAAGGAAATGGTACTGTGAAAAAGGTGAGGGTTATTTCCCTATTCCAGCTCCCACAAAACCAGACAACAGTCTCTGAGGGTGCGGGGGGGGGGGGACAGCTGGGCAATTCTAATAATTTACACTTCAGGCTCTGTCCACCTTGACGTATTTGTGAGATGCCACTGGCCACAAAGGTACCATAATTTGTTCAGTCACAGCAAGTACCAGGATTTTTCTCTCGGTCTAGTCCCATGCAAGTGCTTAGAAAATAGCAGGGGGTGAACCCCAACAAAACCTTCCACCCACTCCTACCAACCTTCCCAGATTCGCACCCTCCCCCAACTCCCACTGACCTTCCCAGATTCTCAGTATTACTTTCCCCTTTGGCCTCAGTCACTTAGTCTGTGCTCTTTGAACCAAAGAAGCAATACTCACAACTGATAGCAGTTGAGGAGAACAGTAGAACTTGCTGCCTTGGTGTAAGTGATATTGCTAGAAGCTACACTGTTTGTTCCACAGGAGAAGGCCCAGGCTTTGAACTCTACTCAGAAGAGGCAGTGCTTTGGAATCCACATCTGCCTTCACTAAGTGGATGGCCTACACTCCCCTTTAACTTAGTTATATAGTATGTTATGCACACACATTATACATGATACACATATATAGAATGTTATACACACATGTATATATTATACATAACACATAATGTACAATGTTATATATAAATATGTATATGTATACATGCTAGATCATACATATGAATGCTTATATAACATTATACCACAAATATATGGTACTTGCTATATGGTAGTATATTCATGACCAGAGTACCTATTTCTTGATTGCTAGAGGACTGAATGCATTGATAATTTAAGGTACCCAGAATACGGTGGAGAGCCATATATAAGTTCTTTTTATGTTGTTCAAATCCTGGCTCTATACCTTGTGAGAGTGTGATCTCTGAGAATCAGTTTCCTCAGCTGTCCCATGTAAGTGTTCAGTGAAATCGTCTGGCTATGTATGTAAAACTAACTGGCATAAAATATGTGTGTCACAGGTATATGCAGATTTCACCTCTGTAGACATTACTAAGCCAGAGCTAGTTAGCTCCATAGCCTTCTCCATAAGAGAAAGAGCAGGCTCTCAGCTTTTCTTCAGATAGCCACCACAGCAAATACTTTGTCCGAGCTGGAGTATCTGAAACCATGCTGTATGTCTCATGGGTCAGGAATATACAGTCTTCGGGTGACAAGGGTAGAGATGGCACATTCCTATGTACATAGCCATCTACATACCTGAAAGGCCAGTATCTAAGTAGATAGAGGCTTAGCCCGTATAACAGACATTAGGAACCCAATGTGTCCCTTCCTCCAAGTACAAAAGGAAGGGTATGACACAGGCAACAGCTTGTCCATATTGCTACACCCAGCTGCTGCTACCTGTCAATGGGAATTCCTTGTCTTTCAGAGGAGCTGGTTCTGAGAGGACACTCCTGTAGCCGTCCTTTCTTTTACCTTCAACCCCCTTTCTATGGTACTTGCTTATGAGTACCTCCTCTCTGAGCCAAGATTTCTCAAGCCTAAGCCAAATTTCCCTCCATCTTAAAATAGCTTACTTATAAGATGATTACTGCCTGGCAGTCACTGTTCAAAAGGCTTCAAAATGTTCACCATTTAATGCAACTTATGAAGCAGGTGCTGTTATTACCTTCTTTCTTTCTTTCTTTTTTTTTTTTTTAGATGGGAAAGATTAGGCACTATAAATTCTGGGGAAGGAATTTAAACCTAGCTAGTCTAGTTTCAGCTTCAATGCCTTTTGGACATTATCTACTTTTCCTTTTCCTTTTCTTTCTTTCTTTCTTTCTTTCTTTCTTTCTTTCTCTCTCTCTCTCTCTCTCTCTCTCTCTCTCTCTCTTTCTTTTTTGATAGTATTGTGAATATTTTCAGACCTATCAAAAAGAGGAAAGCAGTTGACACTGAACATCTATGTATCCTATCTAGATGCTACAACTGTTGGTGCTGTATTCACCTTATCATGTGCCTATTTGCTCTTCTATTTAATCAACCAGTGCATCTTAAATTCTTAGGCGCACTTCAAAGTAGCTTCCAACCATTTTATCTGCATAAATGTCAAAACCTAAACGACATAGAGGAATTCCTTAAAAGCTACCAGCTACCAAAGTTCACCCAAGCAGAAACAGATTGTCTCAATAACTCGGTTACTATTGGGGAAATTAATGTACATTTTCAAACATTTTCACAAAGAAAATTCAGGCCCAAACGATTTTGATGATAAATTTGGTCATATGCTTGAGGAAGAAATACCACCAGCACTATATCCATTCTTCCTGAAAATATAAGAGGAGGGAATGCTTGTCACCTCGTTTAGCTAGCATTACCTAATTAGAAAAAAACAAAGATTTTACAATATCGTCTACAATCTCTAATAAATGTAGATTCAAAGGGCCTTAACAAAATGTCAAAATCAGGTCTAGCAGCATAAAAAAAAATGTTAGTACACTATGACCAAGTGGGGTTTATCCTAGAAATACAACGAGGATACTTATTTAAAAAATCCAACTGATATAGCTCACTGTAAATTTAGACAAAAAAAAATGATAATAAAATAAAACCACATGGTCACCTCAATAGATGCAGGTAAAAACGTTTGAAAGAACCAAACTCCTTTCTTAATTTAAAACAAAAGAAAAGAAAGAAAGCCTCCCTGAAGCTAAGACAAAAAGGACATTTCTTAGCCTAATGAACGCTAACTAGAGAAGGACAATTGCTGTGAGACTGTAGCCACCAAACGTCACAGAGAAACACTGAAAACTCAGCAATGATGTTGCTCTCAGCATTCCTTCAGAGCACTGTACTGGGGATCCCAGGCAAAGCAGGCAAGCTCCCTTTCCCAGGGAAGCACATACAGAACATGGATGTTCTATTCCAAGATGAAGCAACTGCCTACATGTAAAATCTTCTATAAACTGCCACGGAGCTACTACAGTTCATCAGTGAGCTCCACAAGGCTATCCAGGAGAAAGCCAATGTACGAAATCCAACTTTGTAGAAGTAACAAACTGTTCTAATTTAAAATTTGGAAAACAATATTGTTTACCATAGCCTCGAAGCCTATTAGAATATTAGGAATATGTAAATCAAAATATGTGTAAGAGGCATAGGTAGGAAATGTTACATTGTATGCCTTAGTATACTTCAAAAATACTTCAGCATACAGGTTAAAGCTTTTCATTTGCTTATGCTGCTTTAGGCAAAATGTGCTTCCTATGACACATACAATAGGAATGTAAATATGCTGGCGGTTGATGAATATCCTTATGTAAATCTAATCCATATCAAGTACTTAATGTCCTTCCAGGCCCTGCTCCCTTCACCTTTTGTTGACTACACACTGACAAACACTGTTTTCCACTTTTTTTCCAACAGAAGAGCCATGTTATCCATTATCTATTGATGGACATCTATGCTGCTTTCATTCCTCAGCTACTGTCAGTATTGTAGCTATAACTAAGGGTGTGTACGTATATCTGTGGTACGACTTAAGAATCCTCTGGATACTACATATAACATCATTTTATTTAGTCGTAAAGAGTAAGTCCTGACATTTGTAGGTAATGGGTAAGGCATTAAAGTGAATAAAAAGTAGATTATTTAAGAAAACCAATGTGTAAGGCTGTGACTGGGAGGAGAGGAGGCAGGGGGCTGTGATTAAGATGAAAAGTGAATTAAAATTAAATTTTTTTTGGTTTTTTTGAGACAGGGTTTCTCTGTGTAGTCCTGGCTGTCCTGGAACTCACTCTGTAGACCAGGCTGGCCTCGAACTCAGAAATCCGCCTGCCTCTGCCTCCCAAGTGCTGGGATTACAAGCGTGCGCCACCACGACCAGCAAAATTAAATTATTAACATATTGAAAAAAGAAAAGTGGGTAAAAGTTAAAAAAAAATTATTACATTAAGCAAAATAAGCCAGACTCAAGAAGGCAAAGAGTACATGTTTTTAGCTCATATATGGCTTCTACCTTTTAATTTTCTTAGTACTGGCTGTTTTAGCAGGTGGACATATGTTTTCCCTTTAAAATAGTGCAACTTCAAATGATAATACATTCATGGTTTGCTCCAGGTCACTCAGATACTAGTTTTACCATCTAACCCAATTCTAATCCTATTAATTTTAAGGAGCAAAAGTTACTTTTGCCAACCTCTTCAGTTGCACAGGTATGTTGCAATCTTGGCGGCAGTGTGTACTGAAGAAAGTGTATCCTTCCTTCGTTGTAAGGAAGGATAATCCCATTTTAGAAGAATCAATTTCATGCACCCAAGAACCAAGTCCTCACCTGTATGGCTGCCTTCCTGGCTTTCCAAGCATTGCCAGGTGCCATGCTGCTATCCTCATGGGCACCATGCTGAGGACTGTGACAGCAACCTGTACACCGGATGCATTGGTGGTGGTGACACCTACAGTTGTGGCATTTTGGCAACAGATTTCTCTTCAGCAAGGCAGGGCAGATTTCTCCAGAACAGCAAAGGCAAGGATCATGCCTTACAGATCCCTGAGCACTGCAGGGATGCGAACAAGTCCTGTGGTAATCACAATCCCCATGGTGCAATGACTTACAGCACAGGGAATTGTCTCGGCCCTTGGTAGCAAAGCATTCTGGGTAATTGGGAGTTTCTGACTGCAGTGGTGATAAGGAATGATATGATTGGTCTGCAGCGTGGTATGGTTGGTCTGTGGAGTGATATGATTGGTCCAGAGGATGGCATCTTAATTCCCTATAACTCACTGATTGGAAGTTTTGATCTAGAGGTTTTGGTCTCTGGATCAATGGCTTGCTGTTATGAGTGGTTAAGCCTGGCAAATGAGATGTAGATAAAGACTTGCTGCTCTCTTCAAAGAACTTTCTTCTGTCTGCAAATGGCATGAGGACGGCTTCCTCCCCGGCTTGAGGAGTAGGTGTCTTTAACTCTTTGTTGTCATCTGGGCTGGAAGGACGAGCTTCTGTGGATAGTGCCACCTGTGGCTGTGTGGTATGTTCTGGAGACCATCTCCAATGACCTCTACAGACCCCGTGGGGAGCATTTGCTTTCTCAGTGTCTACGGTGGATGAGTCAGATGCCTTCCACCATGTGTTCAAGGCCAAAGAAGACTGGCCAGACCTCTGGCCAGGGCTCATTCTTCCGTCTAAGCCTACTCTAGCTTTAGAGTTCTCTGAGGCTTGGCTGAGGCATTCTGACGATCTAGCCCTGAGAATCATGCTTTTGTTAAAGACCTTGTCTCCAGGGCTAGGGACTTTTTTACATGAAGGCAGAAGAGATGAGTTAGAAGCAGAGGGTGGAGGACTTTCTGGAGGCTCTTGGGTCTCTTCCACAGGTTCGTTACTGTCACACAATTGTGTCAACGGGCCCTTACTTTTCTGAAGCTGGGCTTTCCTCCTCTGAATTTCATTCCGTAGATTGGTAGCAAACCTCTCACTCTTCCGTCGGTTTTGGATGGAGCGGCCCCGGGGGCCGCCACTTCTTCTGCCGCCCAATCGGCCACACTCTTTAGACTCATTGTCACCTTCTTCAGTTGCTTCTGTGTGACCAACTACTTTATGGGCTGAAAGGAAGTCTCTGGTTTGCTGAACAGGGGAGCAAGTGGCAGAGGGCTGCTGGCTATTCAAGTCACTGCTTGTTCTGCCTGCTCGGTTTGGGTCGAGGTAAGTTCGTCCTGATGGGTGTCCATCAACCTCTCCAAGTAAGGCATCACTTTGGCTCTGGTGTACAGAAACCATCAGCTCATCATCCACGGGCTTGGTCTTCCTTTCTTTACTGGTCTGGTCCTGGGTGCCTGCCATGGGGAGACCTGGACTTTTCTTCCCTTTAGAGTTGTTGTGCAAAGGGGACACCGTCCACTGGTGTCCATCCTGCCCGGTTGGCAACTCCACCCCCTTGCTGCCTCTGGAATCGAGGTGCACCTGCTGCATGTGCGATGCCAACAGCTGTTCGGGAGCACTATGGCGATGTTCTATGGTCCCTCGGAGGTGCGGAATGGCATCGAAGGACAAAGTGTTAGCCAGCTTGGCTGAAGCCCCCTTACGTGGGCTGAACTCTTTGTTGGAAGCTTTGTCATGGGCTTTGGGGGAATCAAGAGCTTTGGAGGAGTCCTCTATCAGGAGATGCTCGCAGTCATCCCGGCTGGATTCAGAAGGCTTGCTGAGATCACAGTTCTGGTGGCCCTCATCTGTCACTTGGTCTTGTCCACTAAGGCAGCAGAACTGGTTAGGGCTCCTTGGGGGCAGCACTGTCTCTAAGTCTGGTTTCTCCTTTGGTTGTAAGGTGTCCACAGGTTCAGCTGCACGATGCTGCTCTACATTGAGAAGTTGGGCTCTAGAAGCCTGAAGGCTGTCCCGCCTCACTGGAGGCTCTGGCGGACCCCGTGCCATCTTGGCAGGTCCTGAGTGGTGGCCCTCTTCTGAGCAGGCTGATGCATGGGAAGTGGAGGCCACGTGGTCCCCACTGGTACTGTGGCTACTTCCTGAGGTTTCAGATACATTAACTTGGTCATCAGTGACTTTAGTCAGCCCTGGGCCTGGCGTGACACAGTCTGTAGAGGGCGGTTCCTCTGGCTTAAGGGAAAGGGCACAGTCAGAGGCATTTGAACTGGCTGAGAAGGAGCTGTATGCTGAGTCACGCTGGCTCGGGTACATGTTCTGGTCAATGGGTAAGAGGTGGCCCTCGTAGGTAGGTTGGCCTGGCTGTTCCAGGCTTTCCATGCTGCCAATGGAGCTGCTTTTCTCAGTGCTGCAATGCCGGGAGAGGGGGCACCACTGTACACTCACGTCACTGTAAGACACAGGATACATGCATCAGTTAGCCAAGCAATCAGACACCTTCCCTCCTTTGGCCAGTCTGCAATGGAAAAGAGCAGGTGAAGCCAGTGCTACCCATGCTACCAACAAAAGGACCATGGGACCTAAGGGAAAGAAAGGGAAAGAAGGAAGGAATGACACAAGGACCCCACAGGACCACGACAGAAGGAGAAACAGAATTTCATATAAAAGGAACAAACACCCCCAAAGACTTGAAAAGTGCCGTGGCAATTATGCACTATATCACTGCTAACAGCAAGTCTGACATTGCTTCGGTGTAGTCCCTGTCAAGTTAGTGTATGTTTCTCTGACAGGGGGAATAGTCCAGAACATTAGCATTAGAGCAGAAGGAGCCCCCATGGGGCTATGTCGACTTCAGCCATACCATTTCATCAACCCGTGATGCTCAAACCCGAGTGTGCATCCCAATCACATGGAGGGCTCGTGATAACACAGGCCACTGAGTCCCTCCCCACGTTTGGAAACCTCGGGTGTCAATGAAGCAAGCTCCACAGAGGGAAGGGACTTTAAAAAGGCAAAGTTTACAAACCCTAACTGGTGGTGGCACAGTCAGAATTGGAGTGTAAATGTTTCTTTATTCTGGAAATTCCGCATCGCTTCATTTGTCGTGCTGTTGGTTAGGACTGGGGGCCTAGAGCATGCTAGGGAAAGACTCTGTTGCTGGGGTATATCCCGAGAACCTACTGTATTTCTCAATTAGACAAAATCTGACTATTCACTGAGGCCCTTCACGACCTTCCATTTGAAGCCCAAATGAGATTGTTTTCTTCATTTTCTAACTCACAAAGTAAAGCAGAGTAACGATTTCAGTAAGCTGATAAAGAAGCTGAACTGAGATGCAACTGGAACCCAGGTCTCTCTCAACCCAAAGTCTTAGCTCCTCTCTGATAATACCTTAAAATGGGGAAAAAATAGTACTATCTCTGCCAGAGTGTTGCTGTATAGGTGAAATCAGCTAAGAAATCAAGAGCCCAGGCATCACTACATGGCAGTAGCTGCTCTCAGTTCTTGCTGTTGGTATCAATGTCCTCTACTACTAGGAATGATCTAAGAGTGGGGCTCTGCTCATCCATACAACCCGTACCTACTAACAGCAAAATCACACCAAGAAGACTAAGGATAAGACATAACTTTGAATGTTAACTACCATTTCCCACACATAATAGCCAGACTGAGCCAAGAAGATTCATTAACGTTCTTTGCCCAGAACCTCGGAGGTTGCAGGTTGCTCTCAAAAAGGCCATAGCTCAGAAGAGAGCCACAGCTGGAGCTGTAACAGCATCCCACGAGACCTCTAAGACAAGTTCTCTCTCATTCTGGCTCATTGCATGGTCTTAACCAGCCTTCTCACTCTGCCTCTGAGCTTGGAATACATTAATTTCTTGTTGGCAAGGGAACCTGCTACTCACCTCACTTTCTGCTAGAATGCAGACATACATTCAAGCATGCATGCACGCACATACTCAAGACAGAAGCCAAATCTAGAATACATTTGTATGTATTCTTCTAGAGCATGAGCCCCTGGCTGCTAAAACAAATGAAAATACCAAACTAGGGGAAACTCACCCCTTGGGTTTTAGCTTCCTTGAGCCCCCACAACAAAACCTATTCTTAGAGGGAGGCTCTGATTACTGAAGGGCACTGCAGCTAAGGACTGCTCTTTGGCTGGCTTTTGGTGGGGCAAAGAAACCAAATAACAAGTGGCCTGTCCCTTGGGTGGTTGTTTCAATAAAAATGGACAATACCAAGCTTCTTGCATTGAACTAGACCCTGTGACTTGGCGAGGCTCCTGCTTTGGAGAGTTCTGCTCTGTGATAAAGCCAATGAACATTAGAGGGACTTCCTGGTGAGTGACTGTAGATAGAGAAGACTGCCTCCCACAGGAATCAAGAAAAGGGTCTGAGGAAAAAAAACACAACTAGTGAATAGGATAAGAATCAGGACAGAGTGGTTATCTTTGTGATTCAAATGCACTACTTCGAAGACACACTATGAAGAAGTAAAGATGCATGCTCAAAATCATAGTGCCAGCCTGCTGGCCATATAATTAAGTTAAGAACCCAGGGACTCGAGATGGCCATACCATTTTCTGGTATACCACCTCGGCTCTAAAGCATCCCATCAGAGGAGGAGAGTGGTCAGGACCTTAGTCCTCAAGCCCACCTTGAGGGGAGAGTCTCAGACTCACCTTGTGTTGCAACCGGAATGCCAGGACAAGCTGAAGGCTTCAGAAGGGAAATGCATGGTGGTGGCCACGTCAGGGCACCCCTCTAACAGCTTGGCCATATGCCATGAGTGCGGCCTACTCACAGGGTTGTTTCTCCTACAGCAAGAAAGAGGCAGGAAGTCAGTACTGAAATCACTTCCCAAGCAACTTCCGCACCTACCCCTTCTTTCCATTCAGTGAGCTAGATTATCTTACAAGGAACATCTAAGTGTCCCCTCTTGACCCCACTCCTCGAATTTCTTTCATCCCATGGATAATTCCTGGAGACTTAAACTGCCGGGGTCAATGGAAATGTTTTATTCACAAACATATCCAAGTATGCACGCTAATGCTAAAGACACAGTCAATAAACATTTGTGGACTACACAGGAGCTGCCGCAATATCAATATGACCAATAATCCCATTTTTTTTTCTCAGCAAAAAGAAGCAAGTGGTTATGATGCTTGGATAAATCAGCATTGGGGTGTGAGTTGTTTACATTTTCTTCATTCATTCTATAGGTATTTATTGTATGTTTGCTCTATCTTCTAAAATACATGCAATTCTAGAGGTACAGCCATGAGTTGAATACACTCTATATCCTTAAGAGCTTACAGGTTCATAAAAGAGAAAGCTAATTAAAATAGTTATCATAAATACCCCCAGAGAGCAAAGGTTAAGATGGGCACAGCTCCACAAAAGTCAGATACTTGAACTTGTAGGCAAAGTCATGGCAAAGAATCCAAATTCTTATGAGGGGAGAAAGGACTGAGGGCCGATAAGTTAGGATGACAGAAGAGATCGGCTGTTTAGCATGCTAGGGGTGAATAACTGGAAACAGGTCTGGGGTCAAGGCTCCCAACATAACTAGAGGTTCTGGTGCTAAAACCTACACCAGTAAGTCTGACACCCGACTTGCTCATACAAGACACAACCATGTCAACCAGCACACTTCGCACTATTAGATGACCCCCTAGAAGTAGGATATAGATAGAAGAGGGATGGGAAGGAGACCAGAAGCAGGAGAAGGAAGTCATATAGATGAGAGGGCAGGGGGGAGAATAGAGGGAGAGGGTGCAGAACAACCAGACAGAAAGGAAGAAACTGAGAAAGCCAGCTCACATCACGGCTCAGTCTCCTTCCCCTTGCAGTCACGCTCTGCAGTTAGCTCTGTTCTTTTCCAACTCGCCTTTTACTTCTGTTCATTTTCCAGTCGAAATTATCTCAGTGATTGGACTGCTTTGCTTTGAATCCCATCCCTATCACTTGCTAGCTTCTGTTGCTGTCAGTAAGTGTCAACTTCTCAGAACTATCATTTCCAGAGCAGTAAAATGGAGATATTCCCAATGGTCATTAACTTGTACATCCTTATGGACATGAGGCTGTAAATATTATACAAATTAAAGTAAATAAACATGTACTGCTAGTGCCATCTTCTCCAGGGAGTCCATCTCAAGCAATCTAGCCCTCATAATTTAGCCCATCAGAACATGTTATTTTGCATTGCCTATCAGCATCTCATGTATAATTAGCTTTGTCCTACCGACTGTACTAAACCAGTAGGAAATGAGAATAAAACTCTAGCATTTTACATGTGTGACTCTACAAGAGTCAAAACCATACGAGTTACCATTTTCTTGAGAAATGTTTCTTCACCTGGCTAAGCTGTTGTGGGAATTAGAAAGTTATTCTCACCTGCCTACATTCCTGTGGGTATTGGAAGAAGTAGTCTCAAGGCATCCAGTAAATAGTCTAGTGTTTTACCTAGTGGTCAGTAAACAGCATGTGGCTATTAGCTCAAACTTGTCCCTTTAGATGGCTCAAGGGTACTTCCACCTACGTGTGCTTGAGAAACTCCTATCAATGTTCTGCTGTACTACTCCCTTGCCACACTTAAAACAGTGGCTTATAAAGGCCCCTTACTCTCTAGAGTTTCTCCAGTAGTAGAAAATAATCCCAGAGGAGACTGAAGAATGTAGCGAGGGCTTTAGAGACAGTGGGAGGGGGGGGAGAAAGACTGGTAGGAAATCTCGGCAGAGAGAATTGGGGCCAAATCCAGTCCCATCTAACTCCAGCATAAGAAAGAGAAGAAACACTCCATAGAGCCCAATGCCTGGCCTATTATCATTTGTGAACTGTCCTAAACTTGGTCCACACTTGTATTCAAATTCCAGTCGTGTAACCTTGGCCAAGGCATTTTCTGAGGTGCTGCCTTTTAGGGCCGTGCACGTGAGCCAAGACTCTGCAACATCACCCGAGCTTCAGTTATATATTCTTTATATGAAAAATGGGGAAGAAAATGGGGGTGATGGCCATCTCTTTCTCATGAGTTCTGGTCTGGTATAAATGGTGCAGTCCCATGTGTGGAACTGAATTAGCACAGTATATAATACAGACACTGTATAAACTTACAAAACTAAAAGAGGGGCCTCTCCTAAACACTGAAACTATGTCAGTCACTCAGTACCTCATATGCATGAGCTGATTTACTCCTCACTTCAATGTCATGTGGAAGAACAATTATTACTCTCATATTATCGATGAAGAAAGAGAGGTGTAAACAGCTTAAATTATTTGCCAGAAAGACATATATAGTAAGCAGAGTGAAGGTTAGAATTGGGGCCAAAACTCAGATCTCCGACTGGCAAGGTGGTTAAGTAGGTGAAGCATTTGCCATCCCTGCCTGAGACCCTGCGTTGAGTCCCCAGAGCACACGTAAAAGTAGAAGGGAAGTGCCAAAGACACAAAGTTGTCTTTTTACTTCCACAAACAAGCCCTGGTACACAAACACTCACATATGAAAAATAAATTTGGAAAAAAAAAAAACTCAGTTCCTCAAGGTTTTTCCTAGAATACCATATGGCCCCTCCTGCCCAAAGGAGTTTATATACCAAGACTTAACATAACCATTTCTCAGAAAGCAGCAAGAAAGGAAGGTCTCAGTGGTTCTGGACTTAAGACCATTCCCTCTAGTGGAGGACGATAAGAGGTAAGCCGTGTTAAGACTAAGCTTAAGAATCAATTATGCAGCCCAAGCCCAGTATAGGAATGACTAGAATCCTTATCCTTTTTCCAAAAGCTGGGTTAGGCACTGTCATTGAACAAATTCTAAAAGTCACTATCCACTATCCTCAAATGCCCGTGTTCTGGAAAAACAAAAACAAAAACAAACAAACAAACAAAAAACCAAGACACTAAAACAAGATATCATCAGCGGGAGAAAAACAAAGTTGGAAACTGTGGCTGTACCTACCAGGGAAGTAGCTCAGAGAGAAGAGGTGGCTTATTGACGCATCCAGCTAGTTCCCATTCTCACCATCAGCCACTCCAGTGTCTTCTCTTAGCTGGGGACTGTCAACCTTCACCTTAAGACCTCCTGGGGTGTGAAGCCCAGCAGCCCCAGGCCCTACGTATCATCCAAGGAGTTCAGGGAGACTGCGAAGTACAACCATCAGGCTGCCTGGGTTTTTCTGTGACCACAGCCTTATGGAATATCTGCCCGTGTTAAGGGCAGGATAAGAGTAAAGACGTTGCTCCAGGAACCAGCCAGCGCCCTAGTGGCAAAGAGAAGGAGGAAAGGCAGTTCCAGCAGTAACCCTTCCCCCACCCCATTCCTAACTCCTACCTCCTCTGGGCCCTAGCCCATCCCCTCCACAGCTCGGAGACCAATAAGGAAGCTGGGCCCCTGGCTACTGCTTGAACTCAGGAAAGGAGTAAGGAAATGATGTTTGGGAAAGATAAAGCGGGTGTCTAAAAAGAATTTTAAAAATACACGTAAGTGAGAGAGAAAAACACCCCAGACGCATACACTTAAAAGAATTCCTGCACTTCCTGGACTGAGTTGACCCCACCCAGCCATCTCCGCAGGTCCTCAGAGCCCCAGGAAAGGAGAGCTTAGTAAGGCTTAGCAGCCTCCAGGTCCAGAAAAAAAAATGGCAGTATGGCTTATTTTTGGTAAAGCTGGAGACCACTGGCTAAGACATTTTTCAAGGTAAAGGTCCTTCTGAGATATAAAAGTTTATAAATATTCCAGGCTTTTACTTCTAAAATGTAACTGAGCATCTGTTCCTTTAAAAAAAAAAACTTAATTTCACACTAAACACTGCAATTCCAGAAAAGCACCTTATTAGCAATACTAGAATGGCACTTGGGAGCATCCCTGGGTCTTCCACCAATTTACTCTGAACTCTAGTAACCATTATTTTCCGTGGGCTTCTATTTCTGAAAAATGAACCATGAACTCAGTTGCCCTTACACCTAAGGTGTTATATATTCTAGAGGTCATATAGACCCAAGCCTGATGTTCAGATCAATGTGCTGGCCAGAACCCAGAGCACTAGAATACAAATTTGTTATAGCTCCAAGCCCAGGCCAGGTATCAGAATTTATTTTTTCTTAGGGATGTCAAGTTAGGGTTTTCCCGTCATAATGAACTTGATCCCTATTCCAATTTCCTTTGGCCTCTGGCTTCAATTCCGGTAATTTACGGTCCCCATGAGCACTTATGCAAGCTCCCTCAAGACAAAAAGTATGCTAGGGCCTTTCCTCTCTGGGGAAGTCAGTCCCTTCCTCTTGCATTCCTTTGTACCTCACAAAAGTTTATCAATTTATAAAAGAACTAAGGTACTGCTAAGTTTATAGGGAATGTGGATCTGACTTAGAACCTTGACTTCACCGCAAATGGTCTTTCTTGGCCTAATGGATGACACGGAATTTCAAGTTTCTCTTCTATAAAGTACAACTGGCATGCAAAGTACAATTGGTATGCAATAGACACTTAATAAGTGGTCTATGCTATTAAGCTTAAGCTTAAGCAAAAAAAAAAGGACAAGGTGCCCAGTGCTGTTAGTAGCAAGAAAATGGGTTTCTTTAATCCAATCAGGGATGGATGAGAAAGGTCTAGTAAAGTGTCTCAAAGTTAGACACTCTCTATCAGCACTTGTCAAACTTCACTGGGTATATGGGTCATGGAGTGCCAGACTGATTTAGTGGGTTTAAAACAGGGGCAAGGCTATGATGGCCTAAGATCTCCAAAGTGATCCTTTTCCACCTCCTGTGATAACCACACAAGTAGCAATATATTTGCAAAAAAAATCCCTGGTCCAAAAAAATTTACAAGAAAAAAGTAGTTTATTCTCACTTTAACACTCAGGCTGGGATAGATACCTAGTTTTTCTGTCTTCTAGTTGCCAAACATCTTTCTCTTGTCCAACCCTGGCCCGTGCAAGTGCTTATCTGATGTTTGTTGAGGCCCAGGTCTGAGGAAAATAAAGAATGATTATGTTGACAACAGTCAGACCCTGAGGTAAGACAGCTGAGGCTGGGGAAATAGTAACTGGAGGTAGAAGTGTGTTCTTGGCTTTGGCAATGGTGAGGAGGAAGCAAGAGGCGGAAGCTCAGATAGTCCCCAGGTGAGGGATTAGCAGGCGTGCACACAGTCCGAGAATCTTTGGGCAAGGGAAGGTACTATAAGAAGTCAAGCGATAGTCTGGCCAGTTTGGAATTTTCTAGAGGTTAGAAAATATGGTGACTGATAAAAGTCCCTTAGCAGAGTAGAATACCAGATAATATGATCTAATTTCCTGTAATTGGAGCAAGGCGCTTCCTTTTTAAGAACCGAGAAGACAAGAACCCAGTAGGAGGGTGGTAGTTACATGCAGGGAGAAAATGGTAGACCATTCCAAAGCTGTCTCCCAAAAGAGTCCTTCTAAAGACTGTTGCGATGGGTGAGGGGAGGTAAAGAGAATAGTTCTGGACGGAGTTGATCTCCAGCTGCCCTCGTCAGCTCTGGTGCCCGTATATTTTTACAGCACCTCCTGTCTTTGTTGTTGGTTCAGCAAACCCCTTCAAAGAGAGTGGATAGGAGGTGACAATCCAAAAGGGAACCCCGGCTCTTTCCCACCCAGGGCAAGAAGAAAATGTGACCCTTATTATTTAGGATCGTGGTCTGAGCTGTAATGCAGTGTGGACTCTTTTCCTCTCCTGAAAGTGTTTGGATAAGGAGAAACACAAAAGAGTGTCCTTGCTCGGCTCTGTTTACTTTCTGTGACTCTTTTAGCCACCCCACAAATAGTGCATTCCGCCTTCTACACGTGAAGAAGACTAAGCAGGCAGGAAGAAAAGCCTACAGATGGCTGGGGAGCAGGGGGCAGTGCGGCACAGAACAATACATGGCTTGTTTATCTGACAGAGAAGGGGAAAGGCTCGGTCAGGATGGAGGGACACAGCTCTGAAGACCTTTCTCTACTAGAGAGCTGGCTGAGGAACACTGCAGTCTGGTGATCCACATACCCTTCTTGCTCAAAGACACAACCAAATGGGGGAAAGTCTCTGTCTCTGTGTGTGTGTGTGTGTGTGTGTGTGTGTGTGTGTGTGTTTGTGTGTGTGTGTGTGTGTCTGTGAGAGAGAGAGAGAGAGAGAGAGAGAGAGAGAGAAAGAGAGAGATATTTAATTTTTAAAATTCCTCTTATTTTTGAAAATATCATACACATGTATAATATGCTGTAATCATATACACTTCCCTTCTTGGCCCTCCAATACTTCCCCTTTCTACCTACCATTATTGCTTCTTAATTTCACGTGCTTTTTAAAAAAACAAAAACCAAAAACAAACAAACAAACAAAAAAAACACTGAGCGCACCTGGTTCTTCACATAGCAATTTGTGGGTACGGCCACCTGCCAGAGCATGGAGTAGCATTTTAGGGGCTACTCCATCCGTAAAGAAAATTTATTCTCTTAATCGGCCATCATTTCCCAATAGATCTTCACCTAGAAGTAGAATTGTGTAACCTCCTCACACATTCATGCTGGAATTTTCTTTGGTTTGATCTTACACCGGTCTTGTGCTCCTAGGAACTCGTGTGTATGACTGCCCTGCTATGTCGGGACAGCACTGTTTAGCCAGCCCCATGAAGTTGTTTATTTGGGTTCCCCGAGACTTTTTTTTAATTATTATTTCATACAATACATCCCCACTGTAGTTTCCCCTACAGTCTTTCTTTGTAGGACTATCTTCATTGTGTCATACAGATCTGGGTGTGCTGTATTTACATTTTTCATTCAACACTAGGAAAATTTAAACTTTTTTTGTTAACTTTTCAATTTAATCTCTATGACAATGTGTATTTTCTGTGGTTTCTATTGTTTTGTAGCTAGGCTTATGCCACTGGGGTCAAATTAGATACAAGGAATTGTTTCATTTGTGCTGGATTTGTTGCGAGATGCTCTGGTCAATTTCAGCCATGGTTTCAGAGACCCACTAAGGTAACCTTCGATCTGACCTCTGGCGTCTAGTATTCCACTCTCACAGTAGAATCATAAAATCATGGGGTACTTCTTTGTCTAAAATATTTTGAAGAAAGTAGCTACAGAAATGGACTGGGAGAGTTTTTACAAGTTTGGGGGACTAAGCCAATGCTGGGACACCCTGATAGAATTAGAGAGCATTATGAAAGCACTGCCTTTGCATAATCCCATAGGCAAGAGACAGGCTTTCGAAATTCCAAAGCATGAAAGAAATACAGCAAAGCAATATTCAGAAACATTGCTCTCACATCTATGCAGAAGAAAATTGATGTAGAGAGATGCTGCAAGCATGGGTAGGCTAGTGTAACAAACAAACATGATAAATGGCCAAAGTAGAACAATAACAAGAAGTGATGAAGCAGAAAAGAGATATATGAGACTTAGCAGGATTGAAATGACTGATTAGCTAGAGAGAAGGGAAAGGAGATGGCTATGAAGCATCTGTAGAATGATGACATCACTAATCTAGAAAATTGTATAGTCATGTGTGCCTAACAACACAGTACAGAATGGACAGGGTATGAATATGTGGTCACTATCCACAGAGGTCAGACTACAATAGAGAATATGACTGTCAATGATGATATCGGCAGAATTGGCCCCCAGACAGAATAGTTATCATTAATAAAACAAAATATAAATACTGATGTGTGTGTGTGTATGTGAGAGAGAGAGAGAGAGAGAGAGAGAGAGAGAGAGAGAGAGAGAGAGAGAGAACCCTTATATACTGCTAGTGAGACTGTAAGTTGGGCTATTATGTAAATGAGTATGAAGTTTCCACAATAAAAAAAATAGACTACCATATTATCCAATGATATCATTTCTGAGTCTATAACTAAAGGACCTTAAGAAAAATATCACAGAGATACTTGCACAGATGAACTTGGAACTATTAAACTATTTCAGACATCTGGATTTTTGTTCAGAGTATCAGCCTAGAAAATTGCCTTTCCTAATACTTTTTTTTTTCCTGTTTGGTAGTAGATTACTTTACTTTGTTAATTTACCAAACCAAAAAAAAAAATATGTGACAGGTTTATTTTATTTGTGGGGCTGGGGGTGGGAATTGAACCTAGGACCTTATACATACAAAGCACAGGCCCTATTCCTCATCTCCATCCTCTGACAAGATTTTACTCACAGCGCTAACACTGAGAGCTGATAGTTGCTGCAAGATTAGACTGTGACTCTTAGGAATAAGTAGACCATTTTAGGAGAGGCACAGCAGCAGGGAAAAAAAGGGAATCCACTGAGGTCAGTATCAGGACCATCCTCTGTGGGCTAAAGAACAGATCATAAACTCTGCATCAAGTACCATGTATGAAGCTGTCCAGAAGCTAATACTTGTATATGGTATTGTCTATAAAGAACTTTCATAAACACGATCCCATTAAATCCCTACAACAACCTACTTTAGAAAAGGAGAAACTGAGGCTTTAGAGACTTATTCATGTAAGACTGGAACATTAAGTCTTTTTTTTTTTTTTATACGAGTTTCTGTGTTTCTCCCATAAACTGATTTTCAGATGTTTTTCTGTAATGCCGGCATGAGCATGTCCTGGAAGTGAATCAGAAATAACATTCAGAGGCCCCGCTTCAGAACTTCTGGATCAGAAACCAGGAGGAGGGCACACTGACCTGTGTTTCTACAAGCTCTCAATGTAATTCGGTTACATGTTCAGGCTTGAGAATCTTTACGTGACCATACATTTTGGAGCAGATATTCAAATTGTCTTTCAAACTACTAGTGATGGCCACTGGCTCCTGCCGCTTAGACAGATGTGCAATCTTGCCCCCTAAGGTAGGCTGAGCGCCTCCCTTCTGCTGGCAGTGCTAAACACATAATAGACAACAGCTGTTTGAAAACTACCTGGCCTCTAGGGGTAGGAATGGACTTCTCTTTGATGAAGAAGGTTTCAGAACTACAAAAAACAATTTCTGGGTCACAACTGTTTTTGTCAGAGGGACATATGGGCTGATGAGCAATTTCCATATCCAAACCTGCCCGGGGAGGCCTCACCTGGTTGAACGATATACTGTGTAAACCCCTGGGAATTTTTGAAGTCTCAAGTATTTCCAAACTTATGGTTCATTAAGTTTACCATTTCTGTGATTTTTTTTCTTTTTTTTTTCAGCATTATAAAATTTACTTGACAAAGACACATTTTACACATTTATAGTATTCATGATGATTTACATATGCAAACATTTAGTAATGTTTAAATTATAATAAATAACAGGTTGATTGTGTATGTGTGTGTGTGTGTGTGCGCGCGCGCGCACGCGCGCATATGTGTGTGTCATGAGAGCATTAAAGATCTAACTTAGGCCCTGGTGGTGGCACAAACTCTGGCAGGGAATTCTTAAGTTTCAAACTAACCAGAAAGACATAGTGAGATCCTATCCGGAAAAAAAATGTCAACTTTCTTCTAGGATTCTCAACTAACAACAAAAAATCCAGAGGATCATACAGATATACTGCTAATATTTTGCATTTGGAGGAAATTATTTAAAAATATTTTTAATATCATAATTATACCATTTCAGTCTTCCATTTACACCAACTACAGCCCTTGCTCTTTTTCACATTCTACAGAATCTTTAAGGAGCACTAATGGTGTTTCATGAAATGGAAATTGAACACTATCAAAGTTATTCTATGAAGCCAGCAATATCATGTGATATAAGAACATAACAACAATAAGAAAGCTATAGACCACATTCCCTCACAAACAGAGACACAAAATTCTCAGTGAAATACTTGAAAATGACACCTTAAAACATATCATTGCTCAGGTTGGTTGTATTCTAGGGACATATGGATAATATAACACACATAAATAAGTGTAATAGCAAAGAAATGAGGAAAGGAATGAGATGATTATCTCAGATAATCATCTGGGGATTCAATGCAATCCCCATCAAAATCCCAAATCAATTCTTCATAGATCTAGAAAGAGCAATTCTCAAATTCATTTGGAATAACAAAAAAACCCAGGATAGCTAAAACTATTCTCAACAATAAAAGGACTTCTGGGGGGAATAAATACCCCTGACCTCAAGCAGTACTACAGAGCAATTGTGTTAAAAACTGCATGGTATTGGTACAGCAACAGGCAAGTAGATCAATGGAATAGAATTGAAGACCCAGAAATGAACCTACAGAGATATGGTCACTTGATCTTTGATAAAGAAGCTACAACCATCCAGTGGAAAAAAGATAGCCTGTTCAACAAATGGTGCTGGTTCAACTGGAGGACAACATGCAGAAGAATGCGAATTGACCCACTCTTATCTCCTTGTACTAAAATCAACTCCAAGTGGATCAAGGACCTCCACATAAAACCAGACACACTGAAACTAATAGAAAAACTGGGGAAAACCCTAGAGGACATGGGCACAAGGGGAAAGTTCCTGAACAGAACACCAATAGCTTATGCTCTAAGATCAAGAATTGACAAATGGGACCTCATAAAATTACAAAGTTTCTGTAAGGCAAAAGACACTGTCAGAAGGACAAAACAGCAAACAACAAATTGGGAAAAGGTCTTCACCAACCCCGCATCTGACAGAGGGTTAATATCCAATATATACAAGGAACTCAAGAAGTTAGACCCCCAAAGAACCAAATAACCCTATCAAAAATGGGGTACAGAGCTAAATAAAGAATTTTCACCTGAAGAAATTTGGATGGCTGGAAAGCACCTTAAGAGATGTTCAACATCATTAGTCATCAGGGAAATGCAAATCAAAACAACCATGAGATTCCACCTCACACCAGTCAGAATGGCTAAGATTAAAAACTCAGGAGACAACAGGTGCTGGCGAGGATGTGGAGAAAGAGGAACACTCCTCCACTGTTGGTGGGATTGCAAGATGGTACAACCGCTCTGGAAATCAGTCTGGCGATCCCTTAGAAAATTGGGCATGACACTTCCAGAGAACCCTGTCATATCACTCCTGGGCATATACCCAGAGGATTCCCCTGCATGCAATAAAGACACATGCTCTACTATGTTCATAACAGCCTTATTTATAATATCCCGAAGCTGGAAGTAGCCCAGATGTCCCTCAAAGGAAGAATGGATACAGAAAATGCGGTATATTTATACAATGGAATACTATTCAGCAATTAAAAATAATGAATTCATGCAATTTATAGGCAAATGGTTGGATCTAGAAAATATCATCCTAAGTGATTTAACCCAATCACAAAAAATACACATGAAATGCAATCACTGATAAGTGGATATTAATGAGCCCAGAAGCTCTGAATGCTCAAGGCACAATTAGCAAATCAAAAGATTCCAAAGAAAAAGGAAGGAGAGGACCCTGGTCCGGAAAAGACTGGATCCAGTTTTGTAGGAGAGTGCCAGAACAGAGAAATTGTGAGGGGGGGGTGATTGGGGAAAGGGCGGGGGGGGGGCAGAGAGGACATATGGGACATATGGTGAGAGGGGAACTGGGAAAGGGGAAAGCATTTGGAATGTAAACAAAGAATATAGAAAATTAAAAAAAATTTTTAAAAAAGATACAAAAGTTCCCTAACAATGCCACTAATATTGAAATAAATAATTAATTAATTAAAGGTCTTTAATAACATTTATCCATGATAAAAGTCCTAAAGCTAGAAGTACAAGGAACATATCTCAACATGTTAAGGCTAGATGTGACAAATATATAGAAAACATTATTCTAAATAAGGAAGAGGAAAACAAGAATCATTTCCTCAAAAATAAGGAGGTTGGGGGTACCCACACTCTCCACTCTTGATCAGTAATTGATGCTTGAAATCTTAGTTACAGTGCAAGAGGCAAGAGAAAGAAATTGATGGAAGATAAATAATAAGAAAGAAGTCAAATTATCTGTGTTTTCAGATAAAATTGTACCATATTTAGAAGACCTTAAAGACTCTGTAAAAAAAAAAAAAAGTCTGATCAGATGTGGTAATTTTAAGAAAGTATCAGAATGAAAGCCATCATAAAAAAAAAGTAGCAGATTTTCTACATGTCTACAACAAGCATTTTGAGAAAGAAATCAAAGGGAAACACATTCCATTTAGGATAGTCTCAGAAAGAGATGAGGAATATTGTGAAAACAGCTATAGTACTCAAACTTGTCTCGAGTTTAGTGTAATTCCTTCTGAAATGCTAATGACATTCTCTATACAACTAGAAACACATCCTAAAATTCATCCGAACTGCAAAGCTGGCCAGAGCAGAAAGGGAACCATGAAGAAATGGCAATACCAGGTTCAAGCTGTACTACAGAGACCTAGTAATACAAACAGCCAAAAATACTGTGCAGAAATAGATGCACAGACTCATGTAATACAGCAGAAGGTGCAGAAATAAACCCACGCAGCTCCATCCATTGGAGGTAAGACAGAGGTGCCAAAAGCAACCACTGAGCAAAAGCGAGCCTCATCATGAAAAAGGGTGCAGGGAAAACTGGATAGCAAGACAATAAAAACAAATGTGGGAAACGGGTATAAAACTTGAGACCGCTACGATAATAATCCATATTCAGACAGACAAATATAGCATTTTCAAATGTGAAATCGGGACTAAACACACACACACACACACACACACACACACACACATGCACGCACATTAAAGTGAAGGGAGCCCATTTGGGGGACAGAAAGGACAAAGAGAAAGGGAGAGAAAATAATCAGAATAAAAAAATTGAAAAGGAAAAGAAAGACATATATCACATAGTTTCATATGCAGAGCCTAGATTTGATAGTATATTGAATGTGAGCAAAGTACAATTATAGCTATATATATATGTATATGCATAAAATATGATATGAAACCAATTACTCTGTACATGAAGTTTTAAAAATTAATCTTAAAAAATATATGAAAAAAGATTACTGGAGAGCGCCTGAGAAATGGCCCTAATGAAGCACAGTGTCTCCCAGCTGACTTGAAAGCTGAGTCAAAGAAATTTAGCTTGTATGACCAAAGGGAGGGGTTGTGGTAAAGATATTTGTATTAAGCATAGTACAGTTTTTTCATGAATATAAAGCATTATACCTATAACAAACACAGGCCAGTGCCTCATGAAGGATTATATGTGCGCCAACCATAGCATAGTCCTTTATGCAAATAGACTCTGTGTGCACAAGAATTTTAGCCCTTCAATGTGAATAAAAGTTTATTACTGCAACAATTATGGCCCAACCCTTCATGTAAATGAAAGGTTGATCTTTCCCTGATCATGGCATAGTCCTTTGTGCAAATGAAACAGAGTTTTTATAGCAATCATGTCACAGTTCATCACCAAAATAAACAATTGTTTTTACACTAGACCTAAGCATTTTGATGGATGACTAGGAAAAGCCTCCACTGTAACCTTGATGAAACTAGCTGCAGAGTCATCTTTTATTCACAGAAGTTTAATACCCAAAGTCCTACAAGAGAAGAAACAGCAACCAAAAGCATAATATGAAGAAAGAAACAAACACAAATAATTCCTGTATTCTCTCAGATGTGGAATATGTATCAGCAATATGTATGTATGTGTGCATATATATATACATATATAAATATATACATGTATGGTTATTTATATGGGTATATGTATGGGTATAATATATATGGGTATGTATGTATATATATATATATATATATATATATGGATGGATATACATATACATGACGAGAATAGAAAGGTAGAGAAGACAGGGACCAGTAGGACAAGAGATGGCAATAGGTATATAAATATGAGCAAAGTAAAATGATATACATACATGACAAACTATCATGAAATAAGTGATTTTGTATATTATTTTAAAAAACAGCTTTCCATATTATTTTATTACTATACTAATTATATACAACCATAGGTTTCATTGTAATGAATCATCATAATTCTTATAATTTCCTTGAAGATTTTTTTTTTGTCCATCACGCAGGGACCAAGCATCCTGTGCATCATCCCGAGGTAGGGACCCCCCATCCCTAACATGACTTCATTCATGCTGCTTGGGAGGTCTAAGTACAGGTGAGGTGGCCCCAAGGACATGAAAGCTGGTGTCATTGGGTGGCCTAGCTGCAGCCGTGCTGGGGAACTCTCCCTGGTGGTGTAGATAAGAGAGAGAGCCTGCAAGCTCACTGGCTCAGCTACCACCCAGGCCCAAACCCAGGGTTCTGCATTGGCCCACCCCAAAATCTATACCATCTGCGAATGGTTGGGACATGTGAAGGGGACAGTCCTACTGACCCCAAACTCTATGATCTCCTAGACACAGAGCAACCACAGGATATATGGGAGGAGTCCCAGTGAGGATCCAATATTGATGGTGTCACAGAAGCCAGAGGTCTCAAACTAGACCAATGACTCGCTGCAATGAACATCTGCAAGTGCAGATGTGTGGACAGAAGGGATATACGAAGGGACACACGGTGACATAATCTAGCTTCCACAATGAGATGTTTTCTCTGCTTTGTTCTGTTGTTTGTATGTGTTTTACTTTGTGGAGGAGGTTACAAGGGCAAAGGGCAAGAATCAATAAAAAGTTTAAAAAAAAAGTTAGCTCTAGAACCAAAGTGTCCAGAGTTGAATTCACCATCGTTAACTATGTGGCCTTGGCTCTGCTGTTGAACAGCTCCCCTTCACCTACACTCTCTCTAAGATGAGAGTAACAATAATTAACAGAGAAAGTATATTTTAATACTAATTGAATTCTTACTGTTTGTATTATATATATATATATATATATATATATATCAGACATGATTTCATGTTAAAATATTTTCAAAAATTTAATGACTGTGCAGTATTTCGTTGAAATTTCCATATAATACAAATAATGAATATTGAGGTCATTCTTAAGTTTCTGCTAATAGAAACTATACTGCAAAGTATATCCTTGTATTTCTTCAAACATATATCTGATTCCATCTTTAAGACAAAGTTCTGCAGATGGAGCTCTGGATTTTAAGTTGTGTGACTGAGGTCATAAAAGCCCATTAAAACCCAAAGAGGTTATGCAATTTGCACTTCTACCAACAGTTTGTTAGATCTATGCTGCCCTTTAAATCCTCAAGGGCACCGCCATGTGATCTCTTTAAAATGCAGACTCTGGTTGAGTGGGTCTGAAGTGAAGAGGCTTTTCTAACAAGCTCTCGTTTGATGCAGATGTTGCTGGTCTAAGGCCGACACTTGGAATAGCAAGATATTAGAGTAGATGTTTCTTGGCATTCTGGCTGAAAGTATATATTAAATGTTCAGATTTTTGCCACGATCCATGAAAATTCTATCTTGTTCCTTAAATTAATCTAGATTTATTTAGTTGTAATGAGTTTCAGGCAAGCCTACACTGCATTGTGAAATCTCATCTCAAGATAAAATTATGAGTGTGGTGAAATACAGTTCATTTATATTTATATGCCAAATTTCTTTTGATTTGAACAACCTCCTCTGAGGCTTTTTTGCTCTGTAAAAAAATTTTTTTTTTACTTAGTATTATTTTCAAGAGTTCTTCAAGAAAACCATCCCCTTTCCATATATACAGTGGAACAAAATACAAAATGTTTTCATGTATCAATTACACACACACACACACAATATATTTTTGTGGTACTTTAAATTTTAATATCATATAGTCCAATATAAACTGTTCTCCTTTATGACTCCTAAGTTTTGTATCTTGCTTTAAAATATCTTTAATATTATAAAATGAACCCATGGCATAGAAGTTTAGAGCACTGATTGCTCTTCCAGAGGTTCTGAGTTCAATTCCCAGCAACCACATGGTGGCTCACAGCATATCTGTAATGGGATCCAACACTGTCTTCTGGTATGTCTGAGGAGAGTGATGTGGTACTCACATAAATAAAATAAATACATACATACATAAATAAATGTAAAAAATATGTAAAAAATGAGCTCATATACTAAAAGTCATACTTGTCTTTCAGTATTTGTGAAAGATTGGTTCCAGGATACCAAAGTCCACATGTATTCAAGACTGTTATATAAAATGGTGGCATATTTCTATGTAACCTATACACATCTTACCAGACACTTTAAATCAACTCTGGATTATATATGGTAGCTAATGTAGTGTGAATAGCATGTAAATAGCTGTCTGACAATATCATTCAGAGAATCAGTACTAAGAAAAAAAAGCCCATTCAGTATGAATGTAACCTGGTTCGGAATGTTCTTGATGTGATTGGTTGAACCTATAAATGTGGAACGTGTAGACACAGAAAGATGATTATGTTAATGGTGTTTCTAGATCAATTTCCAGGCTTAATTATGGCCTATTAATCAGTTTCTTTACATATCAGCACCAATGTATTTTATTACTAATCCTGCTCTCCATTATTATTTTTTCATTCTTGACTGTTCCTGACAATCTTATATATATATATATACACACACACACACACACACACACACACACACTTTAGAAATCAGGTAGAACATGCTTGACCATGATGTGTCTTGGAGACTATACGCAGTTGAAAATCATAATGACTGGGAGTCACGAGTCATATAACTTCATAGATTAAGACTAGGTCTGTGATGAAACTCTAATAATTTTTAAGGTTCTATTCTCAGATCAGCAACGTCACCATTGCCTGAGAACTTACTGTGCCTCTATGAATTAAAATTCTGGAGAGAACACATTTGTAAAATATATTTTATAATTCTTTGGTGGGATCAAATGTGTACTTAGGCTTCAGGGTCATTACTTTAGGATACAACAGTGGATTAGAGACAAATTAAAGGGCGAAAAGGTTCACGGTAAATAGGAAGAAAACAAGTAGAAAGAATTCTTACCATAATTAAATGGAAGACATTTCTAGAAAGAAATGTTCAAAAGGATCCACTGTTAAAATGAAGAAACTAATATTTATGAATAAACTGTTTCTAAATGGTACATACGTAGTGTCATTTATTGTATAATTCTGTAAGGTAGATCATTCTCATTGTATAGATAAAGAAATTGTGCTTTCATAACTTGCTGAAAGTCATCCAATTGATAGGTAACTTGATCACAGTTCTAATATACATAAGTGTTAAAGTTCCTTCCCCTACTTTACTATAGTGATGAAAAAATATTCACTGGAAAACAAAGAAATATATGCCTTGGTGTTTTAATCAATCTGGTAGACACTCATTCATCTTGGAACTAACAATACACAGAAGAGTGCTGTAGTGTTAGGTGTGTGACCAGGGGTAATGAGAAAATGGGAAGTGAGAAAATAGAGACAATGGATCTAAGAATATTTTTTTGAGAGTTAAGGAGGTTTCATTGTGAAGGAAAAGATGGTAGAAGAATGAGAAATTTTAAGGGAAGATTGTATTTTAAGAATAAAAGGTGCATCTGTACATATTGAAATGGGATTCTGTTGCTACTTTGTTTCCAACCCAATTCCCAGGTAAAAGACATCTCAACTCAATCAGTTAACAAAACAAGCTATAAGCCTAGATTGGGCAGATCTCCCACTCCACTACTCTAGTCCCATCTATATTATCCCAGATAACCTGTAGATTCTCCAGGCCATGAGCTTCTCTCTCTGCAGCCTCTGTGGATCCCTCTCTGTGGATAGCTCCTCTATTTCCTGTTCCCTACCCCCCTCGCTCCTCCCCTAAACTCTCAGCTCCTCCCCCTTCCTCCTGCCCAATCATTGGCTCTAGCCTTTATTTGAAACTTTATTTGAAAAGTTAAGGTGGGGAGAAGGTTCACAAGGCAACTCCTCATCTGCAACCCCTCTGAGGAGTGGAATTAGCATCAAAATACAAGCCCAGGGCTATCCACAACAGGAATCAGATTAATTTAACTTATTAATAGCAATCTGAGAGCCGGGCGGTGGTGGGTGGTGGCACATGCCTTTAATCCCAGCACTTGGGAGGCAGAGGCAGGCAGATTTCTGAGTTCGAGGCCAGCCTGGTCTACAGAGTAAGTTTCAGGACAGCCAGAACTACACAGAGAAACCCTGTCTCGAAAAACAAAAAAACAAAAACAAAAACAAACAAACAAAAAAAGCAATCTGTGGGTGAAGGACAATATTTAGTTCTAGTCTCTCACCAAAAACACTCTATTTCTATTCATTTCTCAGTTTCCAATTGGATCTCTTCATCCATCTACTTACTCACCCATACATACTTACACACACACACACACACACACACACACACACACATATATACATACATATATATTATACATATATTATATATACATATATACATACATATATTATACACACACACACACACACACACACACACCACCCATCACAAACAAAAATTTAAAATTTCAGCTTCCTAGTTTATGTTTTCGGGGTGGGGGTTGTTTTGTTTTGTTTTAAAGCCTTAAAGGCCTGACTAAGACTCTGAGTGTTCTTTTTCTTTAGCACTTACACTGCATTAGTCACCAGGTGGTAGCTGTAAGGCATCTCCACTTATTAATTCATCCTCCGCACTGCAATTGTCTCTATTCCTTTCTCTGCATAAGCAATCACAATACATGAGCAGCCTACATCTAATCAAGGTCCT
Source organism: Apodemus agrarius (assembly GCA_964023405.1). Taxonomy (NCBI): domain Eukaryota; kingdom Metazoa; phylum Chordata; class Mammalia; order Rodentia; family Muridae; genus Apodemus; species Apodemus agrarius. Next base: position 14,156,217 of record OZ030010.1, read on the forward strand.
TCCAGTATTCTAAAAGTGCCAAGTTGATTCTCATTTCTCTAATTTTATATGCGCTTGACCTCCTTAATAGTCCTCAAACCTAGATTACTCTCCATTCTATCTTTACATCTTTATGAAAACCCTTTAAGCCAACATCTTTGTCTTTTTCCGCAAAATAGTACTATTTTCTTCCTTTCATTTTTGAAACTACTCAATACAGGTATTATTCATCTCAATCACTATCAGTGTCTTTGTTCAGCTATATTATTTATTTTGTATTGCTTGTTCTCTGAAATTTCTTTCTTTCTTGACACACATACAAATGACATGGATGGTGTCTGAGAAGGTCAGGGTATTAGCTACTCTAGGACTGCAGTTAAAGATTGCGATGAGTCACCCAATGTAAAAGCTGGAACTCAACTCTGAAAGAGCAGTCAGTGCACTTAGCAACTATGTCATCTTTTAAGCCCTTGTTATTAGATAATCTGATACATGTCTATAATTCATTCTATTATTCTCTCCCACTATCCTCTCTTATTTCTGTCCTCCACACACACATACCTTTATGTCATAAGTCTTCCTATTATCGTTTTCCACGGATGTCAAACAACTCATTTTGGAACACAAGATTCAAGATTCATAACTATGAGCATTAATATGGTACCCAACCGCATCTCATCTGCCACTGTTTATCTTTTAACTAGAAAATAGGGCGAGGACATAATGTTCCCATGTGTTCCCCCACCACAGTTTAAAATACATGCCAAGTACTCAAAAGTGGAAATCATGTAATAAGAACCTGATAAGGAGATCTTTTGTGAATTAGTTTTTGCAAATCACTCATTAAATACAATACAGTATATATATATATATATATATATATATATATATATATATATTCATGGTCTGGATGCTCAGTATCAGGTCCGGTACTTTTTCATGATGTGACAATTTATTGCTTACCAGATACCTTTCAGGTAACAAGCATTTCTTTTAACTGCCATAAAGATAAAACTATGTGATGTTTAAGGATTTCCACAGTAACTCTATCATTTTCACTCACTGCCTACAGACTACATTTAAAATCCAAGCTCATTGCTCTAGTTCAAAAATCAGATTGTTTTCATTCATTTTTACTTTTAAAAACAGATCTCAATTGTTATTAAGTTATGAACATTACTCTTATATATTTGACATAAAAACTCAAATTAAGAAAATAGGTAAGCAATGTCTTAAATTTAATGTATAATTATATTTACTATGAACAAGAAGGAAATGCATCTCTATGTTCTTGAAATAAACAACAGGAAATGAGATGCTGTAAGGTACTGTATTGTCACTCATAATTATGAATCTTGAATGCTGTGTTCCAAAATGAATTGTTTGACATCCATGGGAAATGATAATAGGAAGAATTATGACAAAAGGACGTAAGGTTAATCAACATGTAATTGACACTCAAATATGCACAATTTAGATGCTTTCCTTTATTGGTATTTATGATTTACTATTTAGAAACTCTTACAAACCAATCTATTGGAATATAACTCCCTATTAAAGATACCTGAAAAGAAAATATGCACATATAGTATGAATTAATTTTTATGACACATATTAGATATATCACTTTAGGGAGATTTTGTTCCACCGAAGTAATAACCCACAAATGATGAGATGTCAATTTTTCCAGTGATATTCGGTCTAAAATATACACAAGTACACAAACACAATCTTTGGAGGGAGTCTAAATCTACTGGGAGAAAAAGACTAGATTAAAAAGTATGTTTTCAGCATCTCCTAATGCACACATTATTAAACAGAGCACATCCCAAAGATGCAACTGGAGTGCAGAATGTAAGTAACAACATTTCGCTACTGACTGAGGCTGACTTAGCCTCTGGTCAGAAAAAGAAAATGCCTTCACCCAACAGACGCCTCATAATGTAAGCAGCAGCAATCATACTGGTTCAGTTGTTAAGTGGTCCCTTGCCTAGAACTCTAACCCCATCCAAAAGCCAATTAGATCAGTTCAGTCTTCTGTGGAGACTGGAGGGCACTCCTGGTCAAGGCCAAGCTAAAGCCTAAAGCAACATACAAGGAATCAATTATCATCTCAGACTAATTTTCACTTTCACTCTGGGCTCATACAAGGCTACTGCAGAGGATAACCTTCCCGCAGCGAGGCAAGAAAGAATGCATGCACAGCCTCTGTAAATTGATACAAGGATTTCTGAAGAACTCAGCTAAATGGTCAAATTTTAAGTTTGTGAAATTATTACTGAGACGGAAGTAGGTTAAGTACCAGCTCACACGTCTCCAGAGAACATACTAGATATGAAGACAGACATATTTGGCTGGAAGGGAGTGGACATGACCCCTCATTCATTCCTTTGGAACCAACCTCATCTGTAAAGCAGGAGGGTTAGTCATCTCTTGTTCTCAAAAGACATGTATGCCAATCAAATAACACGATGCACTTGAGAGCGACAACTCTAGCACTGTAACTGATCCATAGCAAGTGGGCAATAGAGGGACAGAGCCAACATTGTAGAGAGCCTATTAAATCTAAAGTAATCTGAGTTCTGGCGAATCTTCTTTAATCGTTCATGGGAAAGTTCCTTGGAAAAACGTTTCATTCTCCATTCAAATGTTTAAGGACAGAATTCTCAATACCTTTAGACCAACTGTTGGTTTTGGACTGATACAGCATTCTTTCAAGGAGTTACAGAATTATGGGAGTCTTGGTAACTGAAACTTCAGCAGGGTCTCTATAGTGAGGAAGAGATGGTACATACGAGGGCACCATCTTAGCTCTAATAGTGATTAGCTGCATGGCCTTAGACAAGTGATACCCATTCTGAGCTCTGGTTGAGCTTCATTATTTTGTTCTATGATTTTACAAGGTCTCTGACAAAGCAAACTTTTCCCTATCCTTGGATGTGATACGCAGGTAATACAGAGCTACTTTCTTAGTCCAGCTGTGACAAACTAATGGCCAATGCCAGTGTTTATATGGCACACAAATATCTGTGATGGATGTTTACTGTGGCACGAAAGGGGCTTCTTATAATTCTTCCTGCTCTGGAAGATTCATTTTAATGGCTCTTCTGAATCATATATAAAAGATCATTCATTCTCCCCATCACTTCATGATATATTCTCCAACTCGTCCTTAAACTTTCATTTATCATCAAAGCTTCAACTTTTCCAGAAAAGACAAGGATAAAAGAATTGCATACACACAGAACATGAGAAGGGTGAGGGCAATGTGCTGGCTAGATTTTTGTTAGCTTGACACAAGCTAGACTCACCAGAGAAGAGGGATCCTCACCTGGGAAAGCTGAGAAAGAAGTGGGCTGTAGACAAGCCTTTTTTTGTTTTTGTTTTTTTGTTTTTGTTTTTTTTTTGTTTGTTTGTTTTGAGACAGGGTTTCTCTGTGTAGCCCTGGCTGTCCTGGAACTCACTCTGTAGACCAGGCTGTCCTCAAACTCAGAAATCCGCCTGCCTCTGCCTCCCAGGTGCTGGGATTAAAGGCGTGCGCCACCACGCCCGGCCTGACAAGCCTTTTTCTTAATAGTGACTGATGGGGGAGGGCCCAGCCCATTGTGTGTGGTGCCATCCCTAGGTTGGTGGTCCTGGGCTCTATAGGAAAGCAGGCTGAGCAAGCCAGTAAGTAGCACTCCACCATGGAGTGGTGGGCAAGATTAAGGGAGTGACAGAAAAAGGAGGGGGAAAGGGAGAAGGAAAGGGAGGGAAAAGGTGAAAGAAAAAAAGGGGAAAAGGGGAGAGGGAGAGAGATTACAAATGAAACTTTCTTAATCTCTTTAAAAAATGCATTCATCAAAACTAGTCCATAGCCCTGCGTGGTGGCGCACTCCTGTAATCCCAGCACTTGGGAGGCAGAGGCAGGCTGATTTCTGAGTTCGAGGCCAGCCTGGTCTACAGAGTGAGTTCCACGACAGCCAGGGCTATACAGAGAAACCCTGTCTTGAAAAAACAAAAACAAAAACAAAAACACAAACAAACAAACAAAAAAACTAGTCCGTAAATTTGTTTTCAAAGTGTGGACTCCAACAGTCTAAGGAATTTTAGGAAGTCTCTTCTAGAAGCATAGAGGAACAATCTTATATAAAAAACCTCCACTATGTGTAAATGAACCATTCTTGTGACTGAGATAATGAGAAGGGAGGTAAATTTTTTTCTGTTCTTTCCCTAGAAGGGGGAGAAAAAGCAATTTACCCTATGTAACTTCTCAAAGACCATTCAAAGATATATATTAACTTTATACTTAGGAAAATTGAAAAAATATTCTGCATCCTCATCATAAGAAAAAGGGGAAAGAATATATTAAGAATATATTGCTGCATTAGGAGCCAGAGACATAATCATTTTTAGCTGCCCAGAGATGCCAGAAGAGCCAACTAATGCTTTCCCTTTGATTAGCTGGAAAGCAATCAATGCACTCTTGCTAGATTGGAGCTTCCACTCAAAATAGAAACTGGCTTCAAGTCCAAAAGGCTGGTAGCTCAGAGACAAATTCCCCAAAGGGATCTTGACACTTGCTCAAAGATCCAGACTTGGCAAGCTCATCGGGACCTAACTTGAAGGTTCTGACTTAGAGAGGCTGTGGAATTCTAAGGCTGCATCCTTCCTCAGTGTCTTTAGGGGTTCCATGCTTCTTCCACTTAGTGAAGCAAACACACTTGCAATGTGCAAGGTTTGGTTCATGTGGCTCTTTTAGTAAAGACATTATTTCTCTTTTTTTCCTTCCTCCTTATTTTTCCTCCCCTCATAGATTACATCCTGACCATCCACAGTTTTCCTTCCCTTCTTTTTTTTCCTAGTCTTTCCCTGCAACCACTACCCCTATTCCTTCTCATTTCAGGCCTTCCAGGTATATCAACCAAACGTGGCATATTAAGTTGCAATAAGACTAGGCACCTCCCCTTTGATTAAGACTGGTCGAAGCAACCCAGTAGGAAGAAAGGGGTCCTAAAACCAAGCAAAAGGGTTAGAGATGGCCTCCATTCCAACTGTCCCATGAGAGTCCCCCAAGAAGACCAAGCTATACAACCATAACATATATGCAGAGGACCAAGATCAGACACCTATGCAGGTTTCCTGATTGGAAGACATGATTTCTTAATAAAAATTATAAACAGTACATGGAAATGATGCATATAATTCTTAAGGGGTGGCACTAAAATATTATCAAGACTCCTGCTCTGGGAAAATGAGATAATTTTTGCCTAGATATTTTGAACAAGTAAAATAATCATTAAAACACTCTTATCTGTCTTTCTCTGATACCCTTCATTAAGAGAAAATATTGCAAACATATACCTGACAAAATAGTATTTTAAATTAAAAAGAACTCATTAACAACCTCATTGTAAAAATTCAAATTACAGTGTAAAAACCAAACCAAGAAATCTAATTTGAACAGTCTTAATGTAATGAAGATGGTTTTTATTACATGAAGCAGACAGAGCACTTAGGAAAGGTTGAGTGCTAGGGCCTGGCACAGTGTCAGATTTCCTGGGTTTTCTTTTTGCTCTGTGCAGAGTCCAATGGTGGGCACAGACAAAATCATCCCTAAGATACATCCATTCCCATACTCGAAAAAAGCAGCATCCTAGCAAGATGAAGAATGTCTAGAAAATACCTCCTCTGCTCTGGGTAGCTACCACAGGCAATCTGAGGCTCTACCTTCACTCATGTGAACAAATGCTGAACGAGGCACCTAGACTTCCACTTTGGCTACTCTTTAGCAATATAATGCAATCCTTACTCAGGCATTGGCAATACAGGCTATATATATATACAGCCTGTATATACACAGTGGTCACAAGGCCTTAATTGATCCACAGTATCAAAGTGGGGTTCTCTGCCTCAACATGTCAAGAGTAAAGAGCTTATCCTTCTTCCTGTTGAGGTGGTATCAGAAGAAGGCACACAGAAAACAGCAAGGGACATTTGAGTAGACATCTGGCAGGAGCAAAGAACTCTTCCTTGGGTGTTGCTAACAGAGGTCAAGGGGAGAGCCTGGACATCTATCTACACATGGCATGGGCCCTATCCTCTGAGAATGTGGTATCAGAGGAAACTAGCTAAAATAGAAAGTTCATATGTCATCATAATCACTAATAGGATCCTCCAAAGTGTGCATTTTAATGGAAAATCATTCACCATTGCTATAAACCAGGAAGATCTTAAATTGAACAGCAACAACTAAAAGATAATAGACAGCAACAGTAAAAGTAAGACATGTTGCAAGTATATAACAAAGGCATCCATCATAAAGATACTTCAGTAAGTAATTACAGGTGTGCATGAAATGAAAGACAGGTAAGAACATCTCAGCTAAGATACGGCACGTCTTGACAAAAATATATAAAGAAAGATCAAATGGGAATTTAACAACTTAAAAATAAAATACAAGTCGCTAAATATTCTCAGAAGCAGTTTCAGAGGCAACACAAAAGGAATCAATTAAACTTTAAGATAGCATTAGAAATTACCCAGTATGAACAGCAGAATGAAAATTGACTATAAGTGAATATAGCCTCAGGAATCTTTGGGCATGTCATGAAAGAAAGAGCTAACATCCATAATATGAGTTATGGATACAATTGGAAGGAGAGAAAGGGAGAGCAGGGCTGAAAAGTGTTCTAGAAAAAGAAATAATGCTCCCCCCTCCCCCCACACACACAAGTGGCTGAAACTTTCTGTATTTGACAAAAGAAATTTTGGGATGAAGAAATTCTATGAACGTACTACTGCAAGACTGATCCTAAAATAATGGTTAAAAGTAGTTATATAAACGAAAAGGAGATGATCACAAAATTCTGGTCATCTGGAAGAATCAACATGCAATGTATACATTAGACCTTAGACAGCATTGTAAAATAACATCAATAAAGTAAGAAATGGTATATAAGCATTATAATACACACACACACACACACACACACACACATACACATATCAGCCACTAACAATCTATATGAAAAGAAATATTTAAAATATTAATGATGCCCAGCTATGATGCCCATAAAGCACAATAGTATCAATCACCAAGCATGCATGCACACACGTGCACGCGCACACACACATACACACACACATACACACATACATACATACACATACACACATACACATACATACACACAAACACATACATACACACATACACATACACATATACATAAACACATAATACACACATATACACACACATACACACACAATTACATATAATTTTAAGAACTAGAATTAGAAAAATGGGATTGGATTTTTTTTAACTTTTAAAACCTTATTTATAATAGCCAGAAGTTGGAAGGAGCCCAGATGTCCCTCAAAGGAAGAATGGATACAGAAAATGTGGTATATTTATACAATGGAATACTACTCAGCAATTAAAAATAATGAATTCATGTAATTTGTGGGCAAATGGTTTGATCTGGAAAATATCATCCTAAGTGAGTTAACCCAATCACAAAAGAATACACATTAAATGCAATCACTGATAAGTGGATATTAAGGAGCCCAGAAGCTCTGAATACTCAAGGCACAATTAGCAAGTCAAAAGATTCCCAAGAAGAAGGAAGGAAAGGACCCTGGTCCTGAAAGGACTGGATCCAGTTTTGTAGGAGAGTACCAGAATAGAGCAGAGAAATGGTGGGGTGGTGATTGGGGAATGCGGGGTGTGTGTGGAAGAGGACATATGGGACATATGATGAGGGGGGAACTGGGAAAGGGGAAAGCCTTTGGAATGTAATTTGTTTACAATATAGAAAATAAAAAAAGACAAAAGAAAAAGAAGATAGTTGAACAAGTTAAATAAGCTACCTAGAAAACTACAATTGAAATATGATTGTTAACATCTTTGTAAAAATGGCTCTCCATTTCTATACTTTAATGCTTTTAGTTGCTAACATAATTCAAGTTCTCCATTAGTTCATATTCCAGAAGAATAGTTTATTTTCATAGCTTGCCAGTCTTAGATAACTGCATTAAGAGAAAGAGAACACAAAGGAGAAACAGATCAACCTACAGTTATCCACAGTGCTTAGATATTTCTGTGCCCATCTATGAAGAATGGATAGAGAAAAGATTAAAATCAATAAAGAAACAGTAGGATTTAATCATACCATTTACCAATAGAATCTAATTGAGATTTATAAGAAACATTCCATAACAAAAGTATGCAGATTGTTTTCAAGTATTCATGAGACATATACTGCGAAAGATTGTATCTTGTTCCGTTAGATAAATCAACAATTTTTAAAGAATTTAAATCATACATAAGTACATTTTCCTTCCACAATGAAATTCAACTAGAAATTAGCAATAAAAAACAACTAGAAATTAAATAACACATTATAAGAAATATATGAGTCAAAGTAGCACTTTCCCAAGCAATCACGTAATACATTAACTAAATGAAAATAATAATACAGCGGATTGAAATTTGCAAGGCACAGTTGAAACAATACTTTCAGGAAATTTATTGTCATGAATTACTCGGTTAGGGAAAAAAGAATAAGGCTAAGCTAATCAGGCAGAAGGGCGAGAACAACAGAAGAGTAAAGCTCAATGAAACTGAAGCCAAAAATTACAGTAGCCAGAGGCAAGGGAATTGTAAATTTGAGGCTAACCTGAGCTATGTAGCAAGTCTCAGGCCCTCTTGTATATTAAGACTCTGTCTAAAAAGGAAATGAAAATTAGAGAGAAAGAATGTAGATTACATAAAAAAATATTAGTCCTAGTTATATATAAAACCTTTCTGAAAAATGAACAGGAAAAGAACCCTTCCCAATTTACTTTATGAACTGAGAATTGCTTACATGTGAAAACTAGACACAAAACAAACAAGCAAACAAACAACCCCAGGAAACTTTATGAAGAGTGAAGGATACAAAAATCTTATGAAAATATTACAGAAGAGCACTTTTATTATACATACAATATTATATGTGATCAGGAACAATATATTCCTATGATGCAAAAGCAGCTAAATATTTAAAAACTGGTCAGCATCCTATGCTGTATCAATAAATTAAAGAAGACTCAAAGGATCTATTGTATTCACAAACTGAAATGCATTTGGTAAAATTCAACATCTATTTACAACAACCTTCAGCAAACGTGGAATAAAGAAGAAATTTAAAGGGGCCCATGAGGTGCGTCAAAATGAGGCTCTAAGGAAGAATAGAGAGGTTAATATAGTGTGTGGAACATGAATATTGGAACAGGATAACAAGGAGTAGATAGATGTGTGGGGGAGGGGTGGTGGATAAAGGAGATATGAAAGACAGAAAACTAAATTCATCCAAGCCAAGTATATATATATATATATATATATATATATATATATATATATATATAAAACAAAATGCCATAAGAAAACTTGTTACTTCATATGATAACTGCAGGTAATATTATACAGAGTGATCAGGTTGTACTTACATATTTAGGAATATATTTGCATATATATGTAGATATATGTATGAAACAATAATAGAAAAAAAGGCTATGAATTTGAAAGAGAGCAAGGAGGGTTTACAGGAGGGAAAAAGGAGAGCTGATGTAATTATATTATCTCAAAATAAATGAAATAATTAAAAAAATAGTAATGTAAAAATAAATGATTGGAGTTTCATTACACGTTAAGGAACATGTATATAAACTCTACCATTAATATCATAATAAAAGGCTAGCTGTTTTGCTCTTAAGATCAGAAACAAGGGAAAGACAGACATTTTACGCATTCTTCTTCAAAATACTGCTGCAATATATAAAGATACAATAGGAAAATTTAAAATATGATGAAACACAAAGAAGACAGAAAAAAAACTGTTCTTATTTACAAAGGACATGTTAAAATCTCAAGGGATCCAAAACAAATCAAGGAAACTCATAGAGAACTATAAATGCAGCAGATTGAAGTATACAGACTCAACATTTAAAAAGTAATATTTCGAGCACTAACATCAGACATGTAGAAACAAAATTAAAATTTGTTTATTTTTGCTGTCCAAAATAATATGCTTAGATATAAATCTAACATAAATGCATAGAAGTGCATGCTGAAAACTACAAAGTACTTATGAAAAAAGTCAACACACATACAAATAAACGGAGAGATGCTGTGTTCCTGGATTAGAAGTATCAGTGTAGTAGAAAAAAATGCAATTCTCAAACTCCTGTACATAGTTACTGAAATTTGTATGGAAATTTCATCTAGTATTGTAGAGGCCATTTACCAGATTTTAAGAATTATACTTAATCAAGGCTGGGTGGTATTGGTAGAGACTTACAAATGAAACCAATAGAAACACAAATAGATCCCCAAGATATATGAAACTTATTTCTGAGAAAGTTGCAAAATCAATTCAATAAGGGCTGAAAAGATGGCTCCTGCTGCTCTTCCAAAAGACTCCAGTTTCTAGGAACATTATCCGACAGCTCCCAACTGCCTATATATAACTGCAGTTCCGGGGTGTCCCTCTTCAGACCTCATAGGCATCTACATGGATATAGTGTGTGTGTACATGTGTGCACTCACAAGCATGCACACACAATAATAACTATAATATATAATAATAATAATATTATAAACAAAGAAATTCAATACAGGAAAGGTAGCCCTTTTAGGAAACAGTGTTGTCACAAATGTACAACTACATCTAAAAACAAATCTCAAGACTCATAATTATGTACATGCACCCACATTCCAAATGGATCAAAGATTTTATGTAGGTATAAAACTATAAACATTTTATCTTTAGACTCGGAACCAAATAGCAATATTCATTAAAGGACTTGATATACCTGGATTTTAAATGACATAATTCATTATTTTAATAATATTTGCCATTGAGTTAGGTGCTATAAAATTTAGTAATATTTTAGTACTATCTACCATTGTGTTAGGTGCTGGGATTTCAAAGATGATGAAAGTGCATTCCCTACCTTCAAGGAACTCACAATTTGGCAGGGAGAAGGATGCCAAAACTGGTGGCTATGCAGAAAGAACACAAAGGAGAAGAACTTTGTGTCCTATGGGAATAGTGGCTAGTGATCAATGGTGGACCATTAACACAGTAGGGATCTTACTAGTCACACAGAAGAAGGACAGGCAGAAGAACATTCTAAGGAGAGAGAATAGCATTGTACAAAGGCAAGAGTTCTGAGAGGACACAGCCCTGGGAGCATGGTTAAGATGCTGAAAGAGGCTAAAAAGGATGAGATTTAAAAGGAAACATATTAGAGGTAGTATTAATAGGATTTTGTCAATGGTGCGATAAAGATAAGTAAGTAGAAAGAAGGGAGAAACTGAAATGCTTCATGACATTATTTTCTAAGGGAAAAGACCTCTAGATATGATCAAGACCATGAAAGGAAGAGAGGAGGGAAATATCAGGATATACTGTATTTGAAGTTTCTACATAAAACTATGGTAGGAAAACTGGAAGTACACAGTTGGTATTCAGAAAAGAGTTTGGGGCTAGAGATGGAAACACAAGATGCATTTAGTGTTCAGGTAGTTGAAGCTATGCTAGTGAATTATATTTTACACTTAAAGGACAAAAACAAAGAGCATATTCTCTGTCTGTCTGTCTGTGTCTCTTTCTGTCTATGTCTCTGTCTGTCTTTCTCTGACAAAACATTTGATAAACTGATAGAGAAACGCCCACATTTCTTTTCTGACTGCTTGCCAGATAGTCTTCCCAAAAGTAGTTTCTTCAATGCATCAACATTTAGAGAGAACTCTGGCTTAAATGAGAAGAGATGAAAAGGCTGGAGTTAATTCATTTCTAGGCCATTGCTGCCAACTCCCTTCTCCTCTGCCTCAGTAAGACTTCCCTGGGGAGGAAATAATTTGCTGAAGTCAGTAAAGAAAATTCCATAGCTTTCCTTAGTACATTAGCATTGACTACACAAAGTGACTTACAAGTCCCCTAGAAGATCTGGCTAAAATCTCAGTTGCTACGAATGTGGTCCTTCTTGTGGTCTTTAACAGAAAAGGAAGACAAACTTTCTCTTATAGGTATCACTAATTGTGTTCCTGGTATGGATTTCAAGAAAAAGATTTGTCAAGAATAAAGTGGCTGGTAGGAGGCCTTAGGGTTGGATAGAGGAAGCCATGAGAATCAATTCCTGGCATTCTAAAGGGGCATTTTTTTTCCTAGGGAATATTTTCAGTACTTAAAAGCTGCCCATAAATCACTTCTTCCTGTCTTATGAAACAAACACATAAAGAACAAATTGAGCAGGGTGGTGCAACTGTGGAATCCTAGCACTCAGATAAATAGTTTGTGACTTTAAGATGAGCCTAGACTACACAGTAAGACAGCGTCTTAAACGGAAGCATCGCAAACAACACAAAAAAATCCAACCGAATACATTTCAGAATAATAATAATAATCTCAAAACAAGCTTTCTTTGTGTTTGTTAAACCAACTGAGCAAGCGTCTACATTTTTCTAAGGATCGAAAACATTATTATCTCTTAAGGTTGAAAAATCTTGATTCATTTACAGTGCTTTCATTTGAATGGCTTTTCTATCCATTGATAATTTTTTTAGCACTTTCATGATCACTCACCAAATTTTCTGCACCCATCTTTAGAGTTGTGATAGGACCACTTACCTCTCTGATAAAAACTGTTTGACTGTTTTTCAAAACATTCTGTTCTGTATAAGACTCTGGGAAAAGAAAACATTTCAGAGGGAAAAAAAATGTGTCGGACACTGTTGGTAAAGGAAGTAAGCCGGTCTGGGATGTTAATTAAGTCCCGTTATTGTATCTAAATTAAAGTGGTGTCGCCTAACTGTAGCTTTAAAAGCTGGGAAGGCTGGATGCAGTGTGAGGGGAATGCTGGGACAGGGAAGCGGGAGGGGGTGATTGGGGAACAGAGGGAGGGGAGGTGGGTTATAAGACTTTCAGGGGGGAACCAGGAAACGGGACAACATTTGAAATGTAAATAATGAGTATATCTAATAAAAAAAAAGTAAAAAAAAAAAAAAAAGCTCAGAAGTAGAAGGAAGAGAAGTTAGTTGTGCAAAAGAGAAAAAGCTGAAAATGTCTCTTGTTTGAGGAAAAATAGAAAAATCTATGTTTTTTTATCCTTAGTGCTGTCACTTCCTAAATGAAGCTATTCTTTTTTTTTTTTTTCCTAGCAATTCTGTCTAGTGGGGCAGGACAAAAATAACACAAGGAGGAAATTTGAGAGTGAGGCAGTGAGACATGTAAATTTGGACTTTCCCACTGGTTAGCACCAACAGCCAAGGCTAGGGGAACAGCTAGCTTATCAGCTGTGGCCAACGTGGTGTGAAGGACAGTTAATCACTAAGAGAGGCAGCCTCGGGTATTCGGGATATTGAACAAATTCCAAGAATAAAATCATGCTGCCAGGAGAGCATTGTCATTTTATTTTAATTTAGATTTGTGGCCAACTGACAAAAGACAAGGTGAGAGACCGTCGTTCCTGGTAGTGTTTATATACATGCACACATATATGCAGGTAACAATAGTTAATCAAAGAGAGAGGCCATGGATTTAAAAGAGACCAAGGAGGGAGGGATACTGGGAGGATTCAGGAGGAGGAAAGAAAAGGAAAAAGTAATGTAATTGCATTATAATCTCCAAAACTAAAATAAATATTTTTTTAAATTTCTTGCAGATTATCAGTTAATGTTAAGCTAAGCTGTTTTTAATATCATTATCTGCGATTCTTTTTTAATGAGGAAAGCAGAATTTTCTCTCAGTGCGATAAAGCAAACAGAAACTTCTTTGACTTATATGAGAGGATAAGCTGGAGGAAGAAAAGAGCTAATACAACTTAATATGCTGGGTTCCAAGTATATTACCTAAATTCTTTAATTTCATCCTCAGATGAAATCGTTAAAAATGAAATCAGAAGGTGACTCATAGAAATAACATGTCTGACCTATCAGTTCATTATCTTATTATATTGGCATTCCTAGCTGTTCTCTCCCAAGGTACCATTCATTAATTAACCAACTTTTCATTTACTCATTCAATCATCAAATGCTGTCTGTCATCCAGGCACTGAAGCTACATCCTGGAGATAAATGGTCAGTAACTCGAGGCTCTAACTTTAGAGTGCTTTAGGGGTCCCTGACTAAATTTCCAAGTTTTGGGGAGTTCTCCTTTTTGAGCTACTGGATTCCTATTATATATTCCATTATCTTCCCATCAATAAGAATTCTTTCTATGGATGCCTGTGGTCAAGTGTGAGTCATTCAACAGAAGGAAAACAAACAAAATGATCAGCCTGTTTTTTTTTTTCTTCTCTGACACAATCAGCCAAATTAGTGTAGGAAAAAGCGATTAGGTCACATCCAGTCTACCCCTCTGGGAATAGAGCAAAACCACTCCTTGTATTATGCTACATTATTTTCAATGACATTGTCCTGTCTAATTGTTAATAATTAAAATGACTCAGTGGCAGAGTTCCAGTATTTCTTTCCAAAGTTTAGCCCACAACACAAAATTATTTTGCCGTCAAGAATCAGTTTCACTGAGCGTTGGCTTAAACTGTCTTGATTTCAGCTATCCATGATCTGATCTACTCTGATCTCATTCCATGCAATTCCTATTTGTAGCTGACTTTATGCCATTCAAATACAAATATAAGTCTATTATACACACTTCCCTCTCCCATCTACTGTGGCTGTTAAGCTACTCTGAAGGGAAACTGTAACTCAATACAGCTTTGGCTATCAGTATTTCCTACTCTGCAGAGAAACACCAACTAATTCCTTCATATTCTTAGGTTAGACTTATCAGATGTCTATCTTTTCAAGGGAGAAGATAGGTACTAGAGGCCCTAGATTTTATTTGAACTATATCTTGTCACTTCCAGTGTTTTGTTCTTCTGCAGTAAAGGAACATGTCTTTAGAGATCTTTTTCCAAATACATCTATTGAAAGAGGCACAAAAGACAGTTTTCTCATAGGATACTTTAAGAGATTCTGTTGATTTTATGTGGGTACAAGATTTGTGAATGTATTCACTGTCATACTTAACATTTGTTGGAAACCAGCAGAGTCATATCTTGGGCAAATGACTACAGAAAGACTCTATGCCTTTGGTAGGTCACTCTTCCACAGGAAATTCAGTCTAATACATAAGTAGATTCCTCTGCAGCTTATTTCTGCCTTTCTACTTGTTGAAGGACTGTTGAGCTGGGATTTGGCTCAGTGGTCCAGTATTCACCGATCGTGCCCAATACCTAACACCCCCTATAACACAAAAATTGTCTACATGTGTAATTCCTCACCTTCCATCGCCTCTTTTACTGGTGAGGATGCTGGGGATGGAATTAAGGGTTTGTGGGCATTAGGGAAGTGATATACCACCACTAAGTTACACACCCAGTTCACTCACATGTCATTTCCTAATATGTTAACGATAGCTTTTCTGCCAAAACCAATTATTAACCTCTGAATGCCACCACCCAATAGTAGATTTTTTTTCAGTGTTTATCTAACGACTACAATACTTGATTTGACAGTAGTGGTTGATGGGTCACTCCTTCCCACTCCCTTGGTTTGCACGATACCATCCTTTTCTACTCTCCTTCCTTCATGTCTAACTGCCTTTTTTTCTATCATTTTAAACATCTTTACTCTCCCAACTCTTGGCTGATGGTATCCCCCTTTATTTAATTAAAAATTAGAAGCAATATAAAAATTAGAAGGTCTCTCCCCATCGCCATGGCAGCAATTAACCCTTCCTTGCCTTGCTATGAAAGTAAATTGTGCTCATGTTTACCGAGAGTTTTTTTTGTTTCTACTTCTGTCCTAATATTCCCAAAGACCTTACCATCATTATCTCTCCCTTTTTAAAGCATCAATTTATCTGTTTCTATGAAATTAGTCTCATTAGCTGTTAGATACTTGATTATTGTGATTTAAAAGAAAACTCTTTATAAAATGAGTAATTTTAGTAATTGACAAATAAAATTTTTATATACTTCTTCCACCTGCCTCTTAAGCTAATACTTCATTGCTGTTATTCACTCCTGTTATTTAGCAAACAATCCATTTAGGCCTCTGTCTCCAAATTCCATTGTCCAAGTTGCTAATGACCTCTATGTTGCCAAAATCAATAGTAAATTCTCAGAATTGGTGTCTCACCAACAGTTGACACGTCTGAGTACTCCCTCCTTTTTTTTTTAAATCTGTGTTTTCACTAGAGCTATTGCATACTGCTGTGAGGTTTTTGTAGCACCTCCCTGGCACATCTCAAAGTACTCTTTCTGTTACTCTTTTTCAACCTAAGGGGTGTGCAATAATGCCTCTTCCTTGCTCTTTATATTTAATCCATTAGCGATATCATCTACTCTCAAATCTTTAGTGATTAGAGGTAAGTCCAAAATTTGGATATTCATTTTTGACCCACTTCCTGAGCTGAGCTCTAGGTATCTCTTCTACTTAATATTAGTAGACTTGCCAAATTTAATATGCATAGAATTCAAGCAATTAGGCTGACCTTCCCCACCCCCATCATACTTATTTCCAAACTCTCCAGTCTTTTTTGCCTTAGCAACTGGTACCATACAGCTATTCAAGCCTCAACGGAGGGACTTTGTAACCCTTAACCTTTCATTCCCTGCCATACCCCTGTGCAGCTCACACTTTACCTATCCATAAGTCCTCTGAAACCAATTGTAAATCCTAAAAATCTTCACCACCTTTTTTTTTTTTTTGACAAAACTGAAGTCAACCAACCACCATCTCCTACCTGAATCATGGCAATTAATCTCCTGAGAGATTTTGCTGCTCCCTCTCCCTGCTCCCTCTCTTTATAGACTAGCCAGAACAATCTTAACACTGTCCTGTTTGGAACCCTTTAACAACACCCCTCCCCAATTATTTCACATTTAGAATTCTTATCGGACCCTATGAGTCCTTATGCAAGTGTGTTTCTGATCACCTCTTCAATTTGAACTGTCTTCATATTTCATTTACTTGGTTCCTGTGCTCCGGTTTCAATTTTCTTGTTATCTTGTTTGTTTGTTTTAAGCTTTGGTGATATTATGTTTTTCAACATTTAAAGGTCTTTATACTTGACATTCCTCTTCCCAGATTTGCACAGAGCTGCATCTTTTTCATCATTTCATTTTTCACTTACAAACCTTCCGAGAGAGGCGGAGACGATCGCTCAGCTGGCAATGTGCCTAACATGCAAGCCAGAGGATCTGAGCTCAGCTCACTCAGACTGATGTGCAAGTTAGGGGTAGGGGTGGGGGGGGGCGAGTGTCTATAATGCTATCATGCAGGCAGAAACAAGTAGATCTCTAAAGCTCTCTGGCCAGACCATCTAACCAATTGGTAAGTTCAGGGTTTAGTGAGAGATCCTATCTCAAAAGAAATAAGGTGGAGGAGAATGATAAAGGAATGCCTATCTTAACCTATGGCCTCCATGTACATGTATACACTCATACACACACACACATCCTGCACATCTGCAGAGGAAACATTCCTGACCTAGTTAAAGTCTCTTCTATTCCTGTTGCCTCTAGCATCTCTTTTTTTTATTAATCATTTTATTCATTTACATTTCAAATGATATCCCCTTTCCCGGTTACCCCTCACACAAACTCCCCATCCCATCCCTCCTCTCTCCCCTTCCCTTTGCCTCTATGCTCCTCCACTCACTCACCCACTCCCACCTCACCACCGTAGCATCCCCCTACCCTGGGGCATCAAGCTTCCACAGGACCAAGAGCCTCCCCTCCCATTGATGTCAGATAAGGCCATCCTCTGCTACATGTGTGTCTGGAACCATGGGTCCCTCCATGTATACTCTCTGGTTGGTGGTGATCTGGTTAGTTGATATCATTCTTCCTATGGGGTTGCAATCCCCTTCAGCTCCTCAGTCTTTCCCCTAACTCTTCCTTTGGGGTCCCCGGCCCCAGTCTGATGGCTGGCTGTAAGTATCTGCATCTGTATTGGTCAGGTACTGGTACAACCCACGATCCACATAGAGCTTGGAAGAAGAAAGACTAAAATGTGAATGCTTCCATCCTACATGGAAGGGGGGACAAAATAATCACAAATGGTAGAGGGGGGGGAGAGAGGTGGGAAAGGGAAAAATGGGAGACAGGATCATGTATTGGAAGGGACAAGAAAGAAGTACAGAGGGTCAGGAAATCGACTGGAAATATGTAGCAGTGGGGGATGGGTAACTGGGGATAGCCACTAGAAAGTCCCAGATTCCAGGGAAGCAAGAGGCTCCCAGGACTCATTGAGATGACTTTAACTGAAATAAGCCACAAAGGGGAGATAGAACCTGTAGAGACCACCTCTACTAGATAGGCATGGCCCCCAGTTGAGGGAATGTGGCCACCCACCCATCTCAAAACTGTTAACCCAGAAATTTTCCTGTCCAAAGGAAAAACTGGGCCAAAAATTGGAGCAGAGACTGAAGGAAAGGCCATCTAGGACCACCCCACCTGGGGATCCATCCCAGATACAGTCACCAAACACAGACATCATTGCTGATGCCAAGTAGAATCTCTATCTTAATAACTTCTGTGCTCTGACACTTCATTTTCCTTCATAGCACCTATCACTGCTGGTATATATTTGTTTCCCGGTGGTAATTGTTTATCTATCTCCATTAGAAGATTCATGTGAGGAAAGATTAGTTTGTTCAATGCTGTATCCTCAGTTCCCACAATAGTACTTGGCATAGACAGAATATGAATCCAATAATTATCCTCATAGTAATTAATGATGGGATCTTCTCCCTGTGCTTAGCTAATAAATAAACGTCACCAAGCTTTAAGTACTAGACTTTTTCCATTTATTTTCTTTTACTTCTGTTTCTGGAAAATCCCATCCATTTTAGGGTTTCAGTTATCCTAATAACTTCCCATGTAATTACTGACTACAAACTTCTTTGCTATATTCTAGAACCATAGTTGCAAGTGCCTGCTTGGGAGTTCTTAGATGGTTCAAATCCTGCATTTTCAAAATTAAATTATTTTCATTCTTTTTTTTCTATATTCTTTGTTTACATTCCAAATGATTTTCCCTTTCCTGGTTCCCCCTTCCCCATAAGTCCCATAAGCCCTCTTCCCTCCCCCAGTTCCCCAATCACCCCCTCCCACTTCTCTGTCCTGGCAATCCCCTACAATGCTGCATCAAGCCTTTCCAGGACCAGGGCCCTCTCTTTCCTTCTTCTTGGGACTGATTTGATATGTGAGTTGTGTCTTGGGTATTCAGAGCTTCTGGGTTAATATCCACTTATCAGTGACTGCATTCCATGTGTGTTCTTTTTTGAATGAGTTACCTCACTTAGGATATATTTTCCAGTTCCAACCATTTGCCTAAGAATTTCATAAATTCATTGTTTTTAATTGCTGAGTAGTATTCCAATGTGTCAATATACCACATTTTCTGTATCCATTCCTCCATTGAGGGACATCTGGGTTCTTTCCAGCTTCTGGCTATTATGAATGAGGCTGCTATGAACATAGTGGAGCATGTATCCTTATTACATGCCAGGGAATCCTCTGGGTATATGCCCAGGAGTGGTATAGCAGGGTCCTCCGGAAGCGTCATGTCCAGTTTTCTGAGGAACCACCAGATTGATTTCCAGGGTGGTTGTACCAGCTTGCATTCCCACCAGCAGTGGAGGAGTGCTCCTCTTTCTCCACATCCTCGCCAACACCTGATATCTCCTGAGGTTTTTTTGTTGTTGTTGTTGTTTGCTTATTTGTTTTGTTTTTTGTTTTTTGAGACAGGGTTTCTCTGTATAGTTCTGGCTGTCCTGGAACTCACTCTGTAGACCAGGCTGGCCTGAACTCAGAAATCTGCCTGCCTCTGCCTCCCAAATGCTGGGATTAAAGGCGTGCGCCACCACCTGCTGTCTCCTGAGTTTTTAATATAACAAATATAAGCCAAGCAGTAATGGTGTACACCTTTAATCATGGCAAGAGGATCTCTGTGAGTTTGAGGGTAGCCTGATCTACAGAGTGAATTCTAGGATAGCCATGGCTAGGCAGAGAAGCTTTATCTTAGGAAAACTAAGTGTCAAGTGCAATGCTCACTACTCATAAATTCGAGTGCATACAACTATATTTGAAATTAATGTCTTATAACTCCATCTAGCCTGTTGTGAAATTTTGGACTTACCCTTGATTCATATCTTTCCTTTACTCAATGTACTACTTTTCATAACAATGACACTCATTTTCCTTGGTACACATATATGTTCAACTCATTTAACCACAGAGTAGATGCTCAGCATGTAAACAATCTGCTAGGCACTAGGATGGCCTTGATGAAGATATAAGAATGATATTCATATAAATTTTGTCCAAAACTCACATGGGCAGACAGACAAGCAAGCATGCTATCATAGTCCTCAATATAGGAAACCACAGGTGTTGTCTGTGTGAGAAAACAGAATACATCTCAAGGCTGCACTGGCTAAGGGAAGCTTAAAATTGATTTGAAATGGTTGAGTAAGAGTAAGCAAAGCAAAGCAAGGGAGAGAAGAGTCATTATTTTGAATAGGAGGAGCAGATGTGAAAAAGGCAAAGGCAGATGAGAAATGATGTTAGAGTTGAGAAGTATAAGCCATTGAAAGTGGCTGTAACTTAAGAGTGCAAGCTTTTGCACAGATGGTGGAGATACAGAAAATTAAGAGGCCTGTTCAACCATGTTAAGGAGTTTGGATTTTATCCTGAACACAATGGGCAGCCTTGGGTGATTTTAACAAGCAATGAGTTCATCACTAGATTTGCATTTCAAAAGATGACTCTGGTGGTGACACAGAGATTAAATTTAGGAGGTAAAGAGAATGACAAGGCTGGGGATAGGTAATATGCTCAGATGCTGTTTCGCTACACAAATGAGAAAGAATAAATGGGGAGACATTTTCAGTAGATAAAAATGACTAGGACTTGACCAATTAAACATAGAAATCAGAGTGGAGAAAACTAGATTTACTATGAACTATTTATGTTTATAAGGGTACACAAAGAGACAGGTTTTCTTTAAAAATACATTTAAAGGTGAATATATATTTTCAAGATGGGAGGAACCCAGGCACATTTGCATCACTAGAGAAAGAAGAAACAGGGAAAAAGGCTGACGGGCTGACAATACTACAACAAGGGAGAATAGAAATTGGAGAAGTATTTTCCAAGAAGAGGACAATAAGAGTCCCAGCATAGGTAAAAGAACGTGCAAAGGGAAAGTTGCACTCTTTTGGATTTCAAGAAGATAAGATAGAAAAAAAAAGCCATGTAGATCCAGCTCTAGAGGGTCATAACTGCTAGGATGGAGTGCTTGTGTTTATTTCTGGAGACAATTGGGGCATATTTGAGAAAGGGAATTACATGACCCAGGCTGGCACAATAGAGATCTCATAACTCATGAGGTTTACCCGAAGAACAATTATTGCTGATTGAAATAAATACTTCGATGTACTTTAGGAAGATTAATTTGGCAGAAGTGCAAAGAATGGGTTGGAGGGCATCCAGATAAGAGGTAATGAGTCCCGGGGAATAGTAGGAAGAAGGTGAAGGAGATGGATGACATGGATATTAGAAACACTGCAGAGGGAACTCAGAAAGGACTTGGGGGATAAAAAAAGGAATTGAAGAGATTCTCTCATTGTGAGTTTGACTTATAGAAATGGGAACAATGCCACGGGGGTGGTATAATGAGCTATCAGGACCGAGGTAATGCACATCTTGGAATGGAAATCTGGAGCTCAGGAAGAAGTAAAAGCCGGGGAAAGGATCTGGCAGTCTTTTCTATCCAGAGTTGTCCAAGTTAAGGTAAGAGATAGGATCCCAAGCTTCCTTTGGGTACAGGAAGGAGTTGCATCTCTCAAGAGCAGGAAGGCTCCCTAGAGGAGGTAGCACAGGTGTTGAAAAACTCCTGAAACAGTAGAAAGGCCAATTGGTAGACAGAAATTGTGGCTTTTAGTGCTGCATCATCATTTTGAGTTCCACGGCCATAGGAAAGCCCTTCCTCATTGTTGGCCCCAGTAGAGTTATAGAGTACAGTCCAGCAGACTCATATGAAATAGGGATTGCAGGTAGTTCTAACAACGTAGACCCTTTGGTTGAAGCTTCATTCTGGAGAATGGCCAGTCTTGGTTTAGCAAAGAAGTATAGGAAACTTTCTAAGATGGAGGAGCAATACAGCAAAGAGATAGGATGGGCAAGTTGAAGGTCTGAGGCTCAGGGCTGTTGAGTGCCTGCCTTGCACAAAAGCCTTTGGGTTTTTTTTAAACCATTTATGGATCCTTGAAGTCTTTTATTTTGTAAAGGGACAGATAGTAAATATTTATAAAAGTATAAATACATAAGATACTTGATATCAATTTTCTAAAATACAATATCTTTATTAATTCTTTGAGGATTTCATATGTGCATACATAATGTATTTTGATCCTATTCCTACCCCCCCAACTCTTCCCAGATCCACCCTCCATCCCACCACCCACTACTAAATTCTTACCTTCTTTTTTCTATAATTCATTGAGTCCAATTTTGTACTGCACATATTATGGGTGACATAGCATTATGCTCAACCTATCCAGGGCTACACCTTGAAAGAAAACTTGACTCTCCAGTCTCCAGAAGCCATCAACTATCAATAGCTTCTCAGCTAGGGGTGGGGGCTCATTATCCCCTCCCCACTCCATACTGGAACATTAACTGACTTGATCCTGTGTAGCAACTGTGTAGGCAAACACAGATGCTCTGAGCTCGTGACTGCATATGGTCCTGTCATATCCAGAAGATACTGTTTAGTTCTGGGCAGTCCCAGAACCTGACCTCTGGCTTCCAATTGCTTTGCCCAACCCCCTTCCACAATGGTTCCTGAGCCTTTGGAACAGGGGTGTGATATACATGTCCATTTTTATATTTAAGTTTTATAAAGCAAGGTGGCCTGAAGAATTTTTTCTATACCCTGCTATAGGCACACAGAAAAGGCTTAAGGATTTGTTTGAACACAGTCTGCTACAGGGAAGAGGCTATGACTAGCACAACACGATAAAGACGCAACAGTGAGTAACGACTATCCTCACCCTTCATGATTATTGTAGCCTAGCTGTCAGAAATTTTCTGAACCCTATGGGTTATACTTGCTTATGATTTATTGGTCAGAGAGGCCCCAGAGGCATCCCAAACAACACAGGCTATTACCATTAGCTTTAGGTCACCCACTATAACTAGATAGTAACACCATATTTGCTGACGGCATTATACACTTCCACTGCAGGACACAGAAAATCTGTCTTGAACTGACAAGGAAGCTCTGTGTTAGCCAGCTTTTGTAGTTTTGGAAGGTGTTTTGCAGGCTGCTGGGAGAGAAAAGAGATTATTTTATACAGCTCTGGACTCTGTATGCTACAATACTAGCCTGCCAGGCAAGATGTCTGCGCTGGTATCGTAGCTGAAAGACTGTTTATGAAGCCTAAGTAATGATTCTCATGATTGGGGTTTTTACCTGCTCCACAGGAGGGAATTCATACTTGGTAATATATACATGGGTGAAATACATGTGGACATGGTGAAAACCCATGTCTAGGGAAGTCATAAGCCCTTGTTATTTTTCTAAATGGTAAACCACCTTTTAAATATTTATGTTTATGGCCGCAGATTTGTGCTGCTTCTACACTTGGTCAGAGAAGCTTATTATGTGGATTCTTAGTTAATGGAGAGACTCACTACTATGGAAATGCTGGGGAACAGAATCTGTGTG
This sequence comes from Apodemus agrarius, assembly GCA_964023405.1. Lineage (NCBI taxonomy): Eukaryota > Metazoa > Chordata > Mammalia > Rodentia > Muridae > Apodemus > Apodemus agrarius. The sequence continues at coordinate 14,179,972 of OZ030010.1, forward strand.
TGCTCAACCATAGACAGGAGACCTATATCAACAATGTCTCTGCCCCCAAGGATTAGGAAACATTGCAAAAGATGGGGCAGAAAAAAAAAAAAAAAAGGAAGAGCCAGAGGATGAGGAGCTAGCTATGCTGGAAAATGCTGGCCTCTGGATATAATATGGCTGGTGCACAGATGAACTCAGAGCAGCTGTGGTTACCTGCAGAAGATCTTCACATGAGCAAGACAGTTAAAAATTCCAGTAATGAAAGGGAAAGAAGCTCTGGAGGCCCCGCCCCAAGCTAAAATCTACTGACAGTTAATGCCTGCTAGGAGATAGTCACTTTTCCTTAGGAGGTTGGAGGTGTGGCCACCGGTGGTAGGTAGGCTCCTCATGCCCTAGTATATGATCTCATACCTATGTGCATACAAAAAGCACCAATGAGACTCTGGGTTAAAATATAGGAAGAAGGAAATATGAAATTGGAAGGGTGATATGATAATGGGGTCCTGGGCAGGTAGTTGGAAGAAAAGTGAGGGGTGGATATAATCAAGATACATCATATACATGTATGAAATATTCAAAGAATAAAAATAAGAAAAATACAAATAAATAATACAATACTCAGTTTGCTGGCTATAATAAACAGATGGGAAATTAGACTAGCTTACCAAACCCTGGTATAATCCTATGGGGAAAATACACTAGCAGCTTCTTTCAATGCATCGTGATACTGACTAAAATTCTGTAGGAGCCAGAGAAGGGTTACTTGAATCAACCAAAGGTGTCAGAAAGGTATCCTAGAAGTGGTTACCCCAGGGCTCTACTTACAAGCTTGTGAATGCTAATATGAAAAAATCTAGAAAAAAAGAACTGAAAATGGCCAGTTCTGGTAAGAAAGTAGAAAATTGAGAATCATGCTGTTGATAATCAGCATAATAGCCAAGATTCTTAGAAACTTCATTACTCCAGAATAAATAAACAACAAAGTATGCTAGGCAACGTTCAAGTGTGAGCAGAGATGGGGATAAATCGCTGACTCTTCTTAACTTCCCACTGGACAAGGAAGGTCAGAGACGTTTTCGGCAGGGGATGGATATAATTGGATCCATATTCTGGACTCATCTTTGTACTAACACCTTAGCAGACAAATCTAAGACAACTGTGAGGATAATAAATAGTTCACAGAAGTGACAAGGAGGGACTGGACTGGGGTAGTCACAGAGAAAATAAAGAGTGAAGATTCTGGGGTGTCTAAAGGGCAAATAGAGCTTTCTGTGACAGACAGCAATGACTAAAGGACTATTGTGTTTCTCACTTGAATGCCCAAGTAGATGGTGGTGTTATCAACTACTACTGGGGATGGGGGGGTAGTTACGGGGCTGGAGAATGAATTCAGATTTATCCTTCTCACTGCAGGGATTCTGGTCATGTGCTGTACCCTCCCTTTCATCAGCCTTTCATCAAGGCGCTTAGAAAGCCAGAATCTGAATTTCCTGTTGGATTTTTCTGTAATGGTTTGTATTGGTCTTCTGAATGTATGAATTTGAATCTGAATAGAGAAGAGTTTATTACTGTAGAGTTGCATTTAGTTTTTCTCTCCCGTTTCTGGAGAATTGATTGAACCTTGATGCCTCCAGGCAGTGTTTCACAAACTGTTGGCTTTTCATTTGGAGATGTGATTAAAATATATAACTGGAATAGCTTCCACTAACCAAGAGTTTTGATTCATTAGACCCAATATAGCATCCAATAAAATGCATTTGTAACAACTTCCTACGTGATGCCCACTAATGAGCACCAGTTCTAAAGCATCTATCATATAATTAATTTCTCTCTAATGGATCTATGCATCTTCCTTAGAAAAACTGATAGAATAGTCACAAACTATATTCTCCGTTCAGTGACTAAGGAACCTTGGACAAGAAAGACTGTAGATATCAGGGGTCAATGAGAGCAGAGACTACAACCACGTTCTTCATGATTGAGTTTGCAGACTCAAGCAAAAGCCTGGCATTTAATAAAGAATTGCTGGCTTAAATGCTTACAAGAGCTGCTATGGTGCCACGTGCCTATAATACCAGGACCTTGGAGGCCGAGGCAGGATGATCATGAGTTCAAGACCATCCTGGGTAAGAGTTTGTTTCAAAGGAAATAGGTTGGCAAAGTCCATTGCACAATCAGGAGAGTAAGTTGTTGATACAGAAGGAAGTATTCCTTAAGATGAATACACAAGACTAGAAAGTGTGTGCCCCTATAAAAGAACGATGGAATTTCTCAGTTTGGCATCTTGAATTGTGATAAAAAAAATGGTGACCATGAATTAGATGCAACAGTACATCAAACAAATGAACACATGATGGTTGACAGATGACATAAGGAAAATAGAATAATAAAAGCTGCTTTGAATTTCAAAAAGTAAAGGCTATCCCAACAGAGTAGAGGAGTAACTAAACCAGTACAAATGAAAATACTGCTTGCTCCATTATTTCTTGGGTTTTGTTTTGTTTTTTTGAGAGAGGGTCTCATATTGTCTAGGCTGTTCTTGACTTCATTATGTATCTAAGGCTGTCGAACTCCTGATTCTCCTGTCTCTACTTCCCAAGTCCCACAACCACAAGTACTGGGATTACAGGGATATGCCACCACATGTGGAAAAACAAAACAAAACAAATGGAAAAAACAACACAACAACAACAACCACCCAAATCATCATCAGAAACAACAAAAACCTATCACAATCTCCATTCTTTGTCTTTTCTTCCTTTGCCCTCCAGGTTTATTTTGTTTGCTTGTTTGTTTATTGATTTTTGCTACTGGGCACTGAGTCAAGGGCCTTGTGCTAAGTAGGCTCTCTACCACTGTGCTTTTCTTTGTTTTGCCTTGTGGTAGTGAGAATGGAAAACTGAACCTGGGGCTTCACATATGGCCGGCAAGTGCTCTACCACAGAACTGTGTCATCAGCTATTTAACGGCCACTTTATGGCCGTCTTTGGGCTACTTGCATAATCAAAATTATTTGTGCACATTTTCAGTGGAAACTTTGTTTTGAAAAGTCATCCATATATGTCCTTCATATGACATGGATATTTCTTTTTAAGGACACTGCCAAGTGTTTTACGTGGGAAACTGATAATGGAAGTGGGAGTTCTTTCTTCGTGTAGCTTTTTCATTGCGGTCTAGTGTTACCTTTAAATTAAATTTGTTTTTCTTTTATTTTTGCCTTTAAACTGATTCCAATACCTTACAGTCTGCTCATTACAGTTAAATAAAGTCCAACATATGTTCATTTCTAAGTTTGTATGGTCAAGATTTTACCTTTTTTTCAAAAACTATCTTTTTGGCACTTGAACTATTATCATATGGTTCTAAATTATATTTTATAGGCTCATATTTATGTACTTTGTATCAAAACTCAATAATTAGAGGATCTTGTGTGGGGACAATGCATTGGGTTCTGGTATCAAAGTAACGCTGGCTTGAAAAACAACCTGAATAATTCTGCAACATACTCAGATTTATTGCAAAAACTTTGAAGGTATTCACCGAGTCAAAGTATATGAACCCAAATTACTTCTAGAAATTTCTATTTGGGTATTGGTGTTGTTTTCAATATTTCTGTTGTTTCAGGTCCTCTTATTGTACAGCTTCTCAATAATTTTGGCATTTTTAGTTCAAAATGCTCACTCAGCCACAGAGTCCTAGCCCTAGCCGAGGAGCTGGCAGTACTCAATAGCTGCTGGGAGAGGAAAAGATGGATTCTTTAGAGAGTATGGCCCCTGGTAGATCACAATGGTCCAGTAGATGACCATACAGTCAGGAGTATATAGGCAGCATTAATTGGATTGGTAATTATTTTAAACATCCATGAAAGTACAAAGATGGGTGGATATAGAATTGGGATACTGGATCTGGGAAGAGATAGAGAGAAAAATGAATATGATCAAAATAGAATGCATAAAATTCTTAAATAATTAACAAAATATTCAAAACAGCTTATGACTATGATGTCTTTAATGTGGTTAAGTAGTCTATCTATATAAAATAAATCTTTTGAAAACAGCATGGCATTATGGCTCTTATTTTTTTACTTTTGTCAAATAGAAAAGTGGCCTGCTAAGATGCCTTTTCAGAGCATGGATTGATTGGAAAGAGATGAAACTGAATGCTGAGAAGCCAGTGGGAAGGCGCTCAAAATAGTACAGGTGAGAAACCAAGAGAGATTGAATTAAGACAAAACAAGAGAGGTTTAGCGCACGTTAGACATGTCATGGCTTGAAATTACTTACATTGGAGAAAGGTGAGACAAGAGGAGGCTCACAGATAGATTCTTGCCTAGCATACACAAGGCCCTGAACTTGCACACATATGCACAGGATGGATGGATAGATAGATAGATAGATAGATAGATAGAGACAGGTTGGATTGGGTTTTCAGAATAAGCCATTTTCTAAAGTCTCTTTGAATGTTCATGAATTTCAAAGGCCTTAAGGCAAGACCTAAAGCCCAGCATTGTCAGTGGTTTACTTGAACCATGTTAAGTCATAGTTACTCATGTCTAAGTCAATAAGATGAACACATATAAAGTATAAGTACATCGCACTTCCTTTGTGCACTAATTCATGAAGAACGGAGACCTCTTTCATAAACTGGAGGGGGAAACTGGAACTGAAGAAGTAGGAACCTTAGCTTCCTCCACCATGCCCACAGCGGGCCAGTAGGGAAGGTTAAGTTTTCCACAAGGGGGCAGCACCACTTCATAAATTATGCATCGAATGCCTCAAGCAGAAAGGGCTGAAGTGGAGGTGCTGAAAAGGTAGAAAAGGAAGGTAGGTTCTAGAAGCCAGAGAGCCTTTCACACCATGAAAACCAAAGGCCCCTGCTATAGCCACTCCTAAGTGATGGTTCGCAGTGGCAGCTAGTGCTAGTAGAGAGAATAAGGTAAGTGGCCCAAACCCCACATCTTCACATTCATCTGTGGGAATAAACTCAAACATCTCTGATGGCATTCACACTCTAATAGTGCATTTGCCTCTCTACAACCAGCATCTCAACAAGAGCCATGTTTTCTGTTCAGATATTGGCCGCTCCCTAATTGTTTTTCCTGAAAATCATACTCTATAGACTAGGGTACAGTATACAATACAGTTCTAATACATTTTCCATCTAACAGTGTTTGCCTATCCCAATTATCCTTCTTTTGTACCTCAGAGAAGGGAACTGAAATTCCCTGATAGAGCAGTATGTATCTATAGCCAAAGCACCTTGATCTCAGAAGCTAAGCACGTTCAGATCTGGTTAATACTTGGAAGGGGAAAAACCATTGTGTAAACGGCATCTTGTATAAGTTATATTATTTAATCTTCACAATAGTAACACTATGCAAGGAACCCAAATTTCCATGTGATAGAACAAAAGAGTAACACCCATGAGTCTATCACATACTAAGAACACTTATCAAGTGGTCCGTCCATGAAGCCTTAAAAGATAAATCATAACCAACCCATAGTGGAAAAGACTTGACTAGCATACTCAAGGCCTTGGATTCCATCCCTAGGATAGAAAAAGCAACCCTTCATACAAGATGGAATCAGTGATAGTTATAGCTATTGTGCTGTATACAGAACTACTTGGTGCCTATATCTGGAAAGACACGAGTTAATGCTAGGTAGCAGAAGATCATGCAGTAAACTAATGGGATGCTATAAAACTGTTACCTTTCTCCTTTTAGAAAAATTGACTATTATATGCAATCAATAAAAGAACTGATGCTAGCTCTCCTTCTGGCTTGGTTGCTGGGGTGTCACCAAGAAAGGAAGCTTTTGTGGACAATATGGTGATGTGTTAGGTTTGAAGCAGCATACTGTACTTGGAATGCTATAGGTGCATCTCAATGTAAATGTCCAAGAGGAAAGTGGTTATATGGTCTGGGACAGAAGAGACAGAATCATCCACATATAGATACAAATTGAACCAGGAATAGCTGGTAAAAATTTCCACATAATAATTTCTATATTATGCTGAAGTTAGAAAAGGTGGAATGGCCAAAATCACAATGTTTAAGGCATGGTCAAAGTAAGGGTCAAGTAATAAAGGAGTCCAGTTAAAATAGGAACCCCAAAAGTAGGACACAAAGACATAAACAGACTATGATAAAAGTCAGAGTTTCATAAAGGAGTTTCATAATGTGGACCAACTGTATCAAATGTCCTTTCGATGTTATTTGATAAGGACTGAAAATAATCTACTGGCTCTGACAATGAGGCAACCTTTTGTGCCTTTGATAGTCATTACACTTGAATTACAGACGCCAAGTTCAGACCACAGGGATCCTAAAGCTAATGGAAGGTAAAAAGGTATATGCAGGAAGGATAGATAGACTCTGCTTTTGAGACTAACTAAAAACAAAAGGAGGAAAACAGCAGTAGCCAGAGGGAGAAAGAAAGATCACGGGAGGTAATTTACATTTTCCTCTAATAATACATTGTAAATAATTTATACCATAAGACATAATATATTATAATAATCACTTTTTAATTATAACAATGATGTAGAAACTTCAATATGTATATAAGACAAAGAAAGGAAACTAACCACTGAAAAGGAAAAGCCTGAGCTCTAGAAGCCCAGAATCCAAGTAGCTTGCAGGTTTTGAGTCACTGAGCCCTGGGAATAGCAAATGAGTTCTGAAGAAGCATTTACATGAATGCGTGCAACGAGTGTATGGCAGCGCCCATCTATGAACCAAAGGCCCTTTGTCCATTCTGCTCTCGTTGTCTGCACAATTCTGCTCAGATGAAATACCTGTCTTCTTGATGATAATGAGAGAGTACTTTTCAATGGCCTCTGTGCCTGGGCCTTACCTCCTGACAATCAGCTTGAGGATCCTGAAGGAGCCTTTGATAAGGATGAGGGCCTCTTGGCGGGAGCCATACAATGGAGTGCCATTGATATTCACCAGCTCATCACCAGTCCGCATCTTCTGAGACAAGGCCGCCTTGCCTCCATCTTCAATCTGTGTTGCAGAGAACAAAACAGAAAGCAGGTGGTGAGGGGACTTCTGCCCCATAATTTTACGTCCTGACTTCTCCCAACCTTGTAGCCTCAAGTAGGGTCAGGAAATAGTTCCATTGAGTTCCAAGAAGAGCTGAGGAGCTGATGGCAGGTTACCGAAGGCTCTTGAGAAAGGAGGCAAGACAGAAGAAACAAGGCAATTCCCCCTTCAAAGAATGAATCTGAGAGGACAGTATTTCTGAAAAAGAAAGGGATGCTTAGAAGGAAGTCCATACGGTAGCTGAAGCGGTCCCATGGCACTGCAAACTGTGCACACAAATCGGAGCTCCATCAAAAGTTGGCAAATCTTTTCCTACCTTTACACGGGCTTTGAGATCTGACAGGCTTGTGTTTGCATTCTGGCTCTACTACTTTCTAGCTTTGAGATCCTGAGAAGGTTACCTAACACTATGGCATCAAACTGCCTTATATGCAAACTCTAGAGAGCAAAAACACCCACCTCATCTGATTGTTTCATCACCTGTTTGAGGGCTCCGAGTTCTTAACTCGGCATGAGTTCTGATTATTATAACAAGGCGGTTGGCGCTGAAAACCTGAATGGTGACTTCCAGCTCAAAATTCTGTAATCAGCACCCCTGATTCTAAACATATGAAGTAAGTACAAAGTAGATTATCTTCATCTCTTCAACACATTCCTAGCATACTACTTGCCAATGGGCATTCAGCAAAAGCTAGGAATGTGTTTACTAATCTACCACAATCTAAACATTCCCGGTGAGCAGGGTAATCTTGGCAGAAGTAGTTTTTAGGCTGGGGAATGCTGAAAACAAAACTAGGGAGTAAAAGCCACTAGGATAGGCAAAGCAAAGCAGACAGGCCCCAAAGACCTGGCTTTCTAGTGAATTTTGTACATAATGTTCTACTTAGCACAGAAGTGAATTCCACCTGTTAGAGTATTAATTCCATCTAGAGTAATGGGGACATCTCATCCATCATTAACCTATTCCCCAAGCGCTTAATGTACTTTAGTATGCACAGAACAATAAACACTCTAAGTGGCAGAGATACACAAATTAAAAAAGCTCTCAGCTCCCAGCCCCAGAAGGGAATTATTGTCTAAAGTTTATATGCCCACTGAGAGATCTGGTTAAATAAAAATCCAGCCCACCCACATTAAGTGTTCTGGGGAATATGGGAAGTAAGAATGATTAAATCATACAACTCTTAGGGGATAGAAGCCTCTAAGTGAGATCATTAGGGGCTGACTTTTATTGTGGCCATGTTTATACTTCTTTCATTCTAACCTTTTCTCAGTCTTTTTTTCACAGCCTCTGAACCTGTGCCCACTCCAGTTAGAATATGGCTTTAGGTTGCTCAGCTTTTGAGAACTGTCATTTAGGATCTTTTGAGCTCAAAGAAAAAAATATATTAATTCAGGATTTTTAAAGCCCTATTAAATAAATTGAAATCCTGGGTAAATTGCAGACGTATTAAATATATCGCTGCTAACCCAACATTCTTTTTTTTTTAAATGGACCTCTGAGAAATTAAAGGCTAGCCAATTGACACACACATGCGAGTGCTCGAGCGTGCGCGCGCACACGCACACACACCCAACCCCCCCCCCACACACACACGCACACACATTCTTTTCCAGTATGTGGACAACCATTCAATATAAAACAACATAATAATGGCAAATGGGGATCAACTCTTAGCAAATTAATTGGGATTACACTGTTTTCTTGTTATTAGTATTATTGCTTCATAGACACTACTACTATCTGCCTTACAAAACTATCTACTTAGTCACCTGTAATGACACATACTAGTGAAGGGCAGACAGAAGTATTGGGAGTTCAAGGTCAGTCTTGGCTATCTGAGACTCTGTTTCAAAAAAAAAAAAATCCAAGAACAACAACAAAGAACTGGCAGGGGAAATTGAAGCAAAGTACTGTAGTTGAGTTTCAGAAAATTGGCTTGAATGACTCATTGTTCTGGCTTGCATGAGAGGCCCTTAGCTTAAGGCTTTTTGTCAGTTAACAAATAATCATAAACCGGACTAACTAATGAATGCTAATAGGTTTTTCTCCACTGATGCACATTAGTCTTAATTTACTGTACACATTTCGTATTCATACAACTCAATTATCCATATTACTGCTACCCATAAAAAGCTGTCTCTTCCATGTATATTGATGTTAAGTAGAACCTCTTGTTAAGTATTCAGTTATAGCAAGATGTCTGCTTTTTTCCAGGCCACAAGATAAAAAACCTTTTAACCTAAAATGCTTAATTAATGTTGCAGTTAAAATTTCCCTATTACTATAGTAGCTGCCACTATCTGCACTTAGGTAGAGATTATTTATTTTTGAACTATGTTTGTAGGCCACCTGTTTGCCCCTTTCTGTAGTCTACATCCCTTTTCAGTCACCAGCAGAATATTCCTCATAATAGAGGTGTTCAGTACAATTGTGAGGATGCTCAGAGGATAAGAAACGAGTGTGTGTGTGTGTGTGTGTGTGTGTGTGTGTCTGTCTGTCTGTCTGTCTGTCTGTCTGTCTGTCTGTCTCTGTATGTGTGTCTGTGTGTGATCCAGCACAATCCCAGATCCCAGATATATCCAGATTAGGATATAAGGTTCCATTTAATGGAAAAGCCATTGAAGCATACCTCGAACGAGTCACTTTGTAGAGGCAGGCTATTTGTTGGGCTGTGTAATTGACTCCTTATCCCTCAGGACGTTTTGGGGGTTGTTTGGCATTCATGCTCATCCCCTCTCCCCTCTATTCCCCCTCTGCTTCATGTCTGGATTCTTCTATTTATTGTTTATCCCTCTGACAGCTCGACTTTCAAGTCAGGTGCTAAAACACACAGTTATTTTTTATGGACTACAAAAATGTTTATTCCCATTCTTAGTAAGGAAAAGGTAAGAGAAAGACTGAAGAATAACGAAGAGGAGGACTAAAGAGGATATTCAGCAACAAAGAGGAAAAAAAATAATCAAAGTGGATGAGAAAATAGGCAGCATAATTTAAAGAGTCAGCAAGGAAATTCACATTAAAGTAGAAAAAACAGAAATGTTGGAAATGAAAAGCTCAAGCAACTAAATAGGCTCAACCAAGCAGAAGAAAGAGTAATAACGTACAAGGTCAAGGAGATACTACAACCAAGCGCCAATATGGACAAATCCAGATAAAAATGTTCACAATAACCCAGAAGTCCAGGACATGATCAAAAGACCAAGCCTAAGAATCCATGGAACTTATGTGGAAGCCTCTTCTGTGAGGAGTACCTCAAAATTATCCAAAGGTACTATACACACTGCCAAGAGGGAAAACCAGTGAGTACCTACCAAGCTGCAAAGCCCATGAACCACCACAATGACCAACATGACAAGACTTGTCCTCAACAGTGCACTAATGGCACTTACACTTGGGGGATAATCAGCAACTGTTTAATTGGAGTTAAGGTCTGCTCCACAAGACAGAATTCATGCCTGGCATTGTAAACTTAAAACTACCAAGGTTATGGACCGTAGAGAATTTATTACTGCCAATTTCCTAAGCCAATATAATTTCTAGCTCTATTCTAAATGTGTGTGTATGTGTATGTGTATGTATGTATGTATGTGAGTGTGTGAGTATGTATAGCTGTCACTCATCATTACCGAAGCCTTCTCTTTTATTTGGCAGCAGGCAGAGACTCTTCTAGAAACCCACAACTGGTCAAACACAAAGAACAACTGACTGTGAGGTGCTCATCCCAAATTGACACATCTAAAACACAGAGAACATCACAGATAAGAGAAACAGAAAGATCTAACGAGCCATGGGATGAGACAGTGTCTTTTAAGCATGACGGGGAAGCTGCACCCATGAAATCTCAACAATAAAGTCACATACACAAGACTTGCTTATGCCAACACCAGTAGACCTGCCAACTCAGATGGGGAGAAAGCCCACAAAGCCTTTCCCATAGATGAAGAGCTATAGGAAATTAAGGACTCTACTGAAAGGGAGAATCGGTGCTCTTGTGGGGGTGAGCTTTCTGATAGGTTACCAAATCCTTCCTGCCTGATAGGTTATCTAATCCCGAGCAGTCAGCTAGAAACTAAATAGACTCAGCAGAGAGAGTGAGGGGGGTGGGGGGGAGGGAGAGAGAGAGAATAGATATAGTAAAGGATATAGAGAATATTAGTGTATATATCTAACTATAATACAGAAGATATCAATCATTTGAGAGGGAGTGGGAGAACATGAGAGGGGTGGAAAGAGAGGTATGAAAATGGTATAAAAACAGTACTCAGGTTTGAAATTCTCAGAAATAAATAAAAAATGTCCAAAAAAACTAGAACGCAAATAAGCAATAGTAAAAGCTATATTGGGGGAAAGGCTAACTCTCCAAGAAAAGCAGAACTATCAGAATAACATCAGTTCTTTTGTTAGTAATGCTTGAAGCCACAGAAGCATGAGATGGCATACACCAAATACTGAAAGCAATTAAGAACTAAGATTGTTATATCCAGCAAATTTATCACTCAAAACTGATAGAAAATAAGGACACTGAGAAACAATCCCAAGGCAAGGCTGTTCATGACAACCAAGGTAGTATTGCAAAAGATACCAAATGAAAGACTAAACACAGAAGTAGAATGTCTCACTCAACATAGGAAAAGAAAGATATGGACAAAAAAGAAAGGTAGCAAGAGATCCATCACATCTAAGATAGTAAATCAGAACCCCCTAATACTAAAGCCTGAGAAAGTAAAGGAAAAAGCAATAATCCAGACAACCAGAAATGCAATCATCAAAATAACAGAAATCCATAACAGCCTTAATTATAAATGCTCTTAACTCACTATCAAGGAGACACAAACAAGCTCGCTGGACTTAAAAACAAAGTTAAAACAAATCTAGATGGAGCTAGCTCTTATCTGTAAAAGAAACATCAGGATCAAAGATGCCTAGTGACTGAGAATCAAAGGATAGAAGTCAATCTATCAAGTAAGTAGAAGCCGAAACAAGCTGGCACAGCTATTGTGCTATTTGATAAACTTCAAACCAAAATTAGAAGAGATAAATACTATTACATATTAATAAAAAGGAATAACAGCTTATTAAGATATAGCAATTGTAAATAATGTTTCATTTTTAAAAGCCAGTGGGCATAAAAGATGGTAAGTCCTGATAACAGTAGACAGTTTCAAACCTTCACTCTTATCTCTAGATAGGTCACCCACAAAAACAATCATCCACAAAAATAAAGAAACTTCAGAATTAAACTACACCATAAATCAAATAGGCCTAACAACTATCTATAGAATACTACAAGCAACAAAACCATAGTACACATAGTTTTCAGAAGTTCTTGGAATGCATATACCACATTCTAGCACAAAACCAGATTTAATAAGATTTATGTTTTTTAAATTATGTTTTTAATTATTTTGTGTGAATGTCTGTATGTTAGACGCCAGCAGAGCCAGCGTATTAGGCAGCTGTGTCATGTCCAAATGTGGGTGCTAAAAATCAAACCCCACTTCCCTGCAAACGTAGTACAAACTCTTAACTACCTGCGCCATGTCTCCAGCCCCCAACCAAGTCTTTAAAACATCAAAATAAATCAAGATTATTCCCTGTATTATCAGAGCATATTTAAATAAAAGAAGTCAACAGCAACAGATACTACAGAATCTACATACATACTTGGAGATTGAACAGCATACTATTGAATAACCAATGAGCCATTTAAAAATCAGGGAAGAAAATTTTAAATTCCTTTCATAAATTAAAACACAATTTGCTGTATATGCTTTATATGAAATGTGTATAGCTATGACCGCTTATATTTTTTACAGTCAAGATATATTTCACATAAATATCCTGATGATGTGATTCAGGATTTTAGAAAAATAAGCATAAGGCAAACCTTAGAGCAATAGGTAGTAAGAAATAACAACAATCAGGATAGAAATTAATGAAATTGAGACTAGAAGAACAATTAGTAACATGAATCTGTTGTACAGTAATTATGTGGGGGAGGGTTGACAAAGCACTATGACTAGGTGGCACAGAGGAGGGCTTACCCAGGCTTATAGTTCTAGAGGGTTAGAGTTCTCGATGGAGGCATAAAGTCATGGCAGCAGGAACAGGAACATGATAGAACTCATATCTTGAGCCATAAGCTTGAAACAGAGAAACTGAACTGGTGGAAATGGCACAAATATTTAAATTCTCAAACTTTTCTTCCAATGGCATGCCTCGTCTAGCAAGGCCACAGCTGTAAATTTCACCAACTGTCATCCATTTCAAACAGGTATTCAAATCCACAAGACTATGGAGGGCATTTCACATTCAAATCACAAGTTGGTTTCTTACTAATTAATTATTTAACTAACAAACAAGATTGATTAACCCCTTAAGCCAAACTAAATACAGATAATATCCATATCAATAAAATCAGAGATGAATGGGAATGTTTCGAAGGATTCCATGGAAAGCCAAAGGATTATTAGGGAATGCTTTGAAAAGTTTTATTTGAAAAGTTAGGAAACCTAGAAATATTTAGCCAGCCAAAATTAAACCAAAAGCATATACATAGCTTATGCAAATATCTAACAAACAATGAGATTGAATCGGCCATAAAACTCTCACCACAAATGAAAGCTTCAGCTGCCTAATTCTATCATATTTTTAAGGAAGAGCTAACACCAATATTCCTAAAACCGCTCCACAATATAGAATGTGAAGGGATACTACCAACAAAACTATACGGCAATCTCACTAATGATCATAAATGCTAAAATTCTTATAAAATGTATATAAGAAAGAAGAAGAAGAAGATCTGATGTGTTGTGAATTTAAAGTCTTGGACAACTGTTGGTATTAATATACATCACAAAACTCCGTGTAAATGACAGTGAATATAGCCATCCGGGGCTATAACTTGGCTAGTAGAAAATAGCCATATAGCTGAAAATTGCATAGAAAATTATACAAACACAAGCCAAGTAGTTTCTGCAATGCTAGAACAAGTTGACTGGCCTTGGAATAGTCATTTTCCCTCTTTGTAGATTCCTTTACATTACTGATAAACTATGGGGGCCTGACTAGTTGATCTCTTTGGATATGACATCTCTAGGACTTTACAGCTCTAACCTTTAATGGTGTGGTAGTTTGAATGACAATGACAATGGCTTCCGTGGGCTCATACATTTTCATGCTTGGTTGCCAGTTGGTAGACCTGCTTTGGGAAGGATTAGGAGGAGGTGAGGCCTTGTTGGAGGAGGTGTGATAATTGAGGTGTGCTTTGAAGTTTCAAAGATCTCCTACAATTTTCCCTGTCTGTTTCTGTCTGTCTCTCTCTGTCTCTCTACCTCCCTCTTACTTGTGGATAGGATGTAAATTCTCTCTTACTGCTCCCCTCTGTAATGGTCACAGACTCTAACCGTCTGGAACCTTGAGCCTCTAAATTAAATGTTTTCTTTTCTAAGTTGCCTTCACATGGTGCTTTGTCACGGCAATTTAAAAAAAAAGTAATCAAGACAGTGGCCTGTGTAAAGGTCTCAAGGGCAGGTAAAATTCCTCTGCTAACACTCTCTTGGCTTCTGTTCTCATTGCCTTTGGCTTTAGCAGTGGTCTACTCCTCCAAAATGGACTTGCATCCATCTCTCCGTTTTCTTCAGTTTTCATCCTCTCTTTCTGAGTAGTCTTCCAAGGTTGGAGTGGTTAATAAGGCACATCTCTCTCTCTCTCTGTGTTTTTTTTTTGGGGGGGGGGGGCTAATGAGCAGGTGAGTTGGAAATATTTAGAAAAATTCTCTGCAAGTTGACAACAAAGTGGTAAGTCAGTCCCTTGAGAGAAAAGGCAGAGGAAAATGGGCTTAGCAGAACTTGGTGAATGTTAGCTAAATATGAGCAAATATTTGTTTGGATCTTCTAAAATAACTCTAAATGCAAAAGCCAAAGAAAGAAAACAGGCAGGTTAGGTTTATATTTTAAAACTTCATTCAGCAGGAAAAATACCAGTTCTAATAATAGCCAACAGATGCTGAATGTTTTCACAATGGTATAAGGACATGATAAAAATATGAAGATATAAATATCCAATAAATACATGAAAAAGTAAGAAGAAATATCTTTAGGCAGTGGGGAAACCCAAATCAAACTTAGACTTAGGGGCTGGCAAGATGGCTCAGCAGACAAAGGTGCATGCAGACAAGCTTAACAACATGAGTTCAATCCCCATGAACTGTCGACATGGGAAGAGAGGAGAACTGACTCCTAAGAGTTATTCTCTGGTCTCTACCTGCCCCACACACATATAAATAAATTTAAGTTTTAAAGTCATAGTAAGGCCCCATCATATCCCTGTCAGAATGAGAATCATAAAAACAAACAAAATGCCTAAACAAATGTATCAATTTAGGGGAATTAGAATATAAATTAGCCCAGCCAATATGGTGTTCCTCATAAGCTAAAAATAAAACTACCGAATTACCCAGTTATACCACTCCTGAGAATAGATTCAAAAGAATCAAAGGGAGCAAACTACAGAGGTACCTGTACACCCATGTTTGCTATACTGCTATTTATAATAGTCAAGTTATTGAATCAGCTTAGGAAGCGTAGGTGCCCATCAAGCGATGAGAAGATTTTATATATATATATATATAAAGCTTGAACTGAAATGGCACAAATATTTAAATTCTTATTAAATATATTTATATTTAATATAATTTTTATATATTTATTATATAAATATAAATACAATTAAATATATAAATAAATAAATGTATATGTACATGTATATATAATATATAGGTGTATATATGTATATATGTGTGTTAATATGTATATATATGCATTTATATTATGTGCATAAATGTGTGTATGTTATGTGTATAAACACAATGGGATTTTATTTAGTCATGAAGAGAAAATATTTGTGAGTCTGACTTATTTTGCTCAGTATTATCTCTGGTTCTACCTTGTCTATTCCTGCACAAAACATCATGACCAAGAAGCAAGTTGGGGAGGAAAGGGTTTATTCAGCTTACACTTCCACATTGCTGTTCATCACCAAAGGAAGTCAGGACTGGAACTCAAGCAGGTCAGGAAGCAGGAGCTGATGCAGAGGCATGGAGGGATGTTCCTTACTGGCTTGCTTCCCCTGGCTTGCTCAGCCTGCTCTCATAGAACCAGGACTACCAGACCAGGGATGGTACCACCCACAAGGGGCCCTCCCCCTTGATCACTAACTGAGAAAATGCCCCACAGCTGGATCTCATGCAGGCATTTCCTTAAGGGAGGCTCCTTTCTCAGTTATTTCTTCAGCTTGTGTCACGTTGCACACAAAGCCAGCCAGTACATATCTATTTTCCTGAAAACAACATATTAATAATAACATATCTTCTCTCGTATGTATAAAAAAAGTTATGCGTAAAGGTATGTGTCAAAAAATACTTTTTTAGTCAATTCTCCAAGATTCTGGCCAAATTACTAGACCATAATCCTTACTTCACTAGTTTGTCACTATTTTTAAGAAAATGAAAACCCTAATAATTTCTGTTTATAGAAAGAATGCATCAACAAATAGGTATAAACAGAAATTATTAGGCCATATGTATGTATGTATATATGCTTATATAGAAACACAAACACACAGAAACTCACTTTGTCTGTCTCTCTCTCTCTCTCTCTCTCTCTCTCACACACACACACACACACACACACACACACACACGCACACACGCACACACGCACACACGCACACATGCACACACACACACCGAATAACTTTAAGCATCTTTGAAAGATTTTTCAAGTTCTAATAACACTCAAGCACATCTTCAGCATGTCCCATTTTGGGATAGCAGTGGAATGAAATGTGGAGATGAGGGTAAGCTGGCTTTGGCAAACTCAACTATTATGAAATTCGCTCACCAAAGAAAAGGTAAAGTCCTTGCTCTTTCAGAGCCGTGGTGAGATCATAAGCACACCTCAGATTGTGGGCTGTTTCTGATCTTCCCCCTTGTCACTGATGCTATCTGTTAAGATCTCTTCATGCCACGAGAAATTAACCAGGGTGCCCTGAAAAGAGCAGATGTGGGCTTTGAAACCTCTGCAGTGTCCTTGCCATGGTTGGCAACACTTTGATTCCCATTTATAGACACGGTCTACCTTAAGTTTTCTCTCAAATCACTCTCGATCACCAAAACCGTCTAGGGGAAAGAAAACAAAACAAAACAAAGATTTCCACTGCACCTAATTTCATTTTCCCTATTTTATTCCATAAAGACAAATCAGACAACAAAAATCTGTCTTTTATATACGTGTTAATTCAAAAATCACAGCCAGTTTAAAATATGTAAGAAATCCTACCTAAAGCAACAATCTGAACATATATCTAAAGTGAGGAAATGGACACGGGGAGAAGTCCTTTGGCAGCTAAGAAGCAGGTAAGCAAATCCTACAGGGAGTTGTTCTGTGGACCTGTCCCTGATCTTGGGTCAACAGAATTCTGATGTGGCACAGAATGTCATCTATCCCTATAGACACCATCTTCCCCAAGTGCTTAATCACCATCTAGTTTTAAAAGCCTCAGAACAAAGGAATTTAAAGCTTTGAATCATTACATTTCTCCAAGGATTAGCGCAAGTCAAATTCTGAGCATCTTTGCCAAAAACCTCAGTGAGCCCAGAGTCAAGCTCAGCTCTAAGAATTTGTTGATATGAATGGGGGCAAGGCATTTAAATGCTGTGTCTCAGCAACCAAAAGTAAGACTGGTTTTGTTCCTGACAAAGAAGACAGTCCTATTCCCTCCATGGGCCAGGTAAGACAGGACAAACATGACTGCATTAGAATGAACAGAGGGTCTCTTCCACTATTAGTAGGGATGCTTAGAGGGGCCTCTTTCTACTTTATTGACTCAAGCCACTTGTTTATGATAAAGTCTTTTGCTGATATTAACGTCATTAAACATGCATTATACTATCCACAAGTAAAATTCTTTTTATTGGGTATGTATGCTGAAAACAATTTTACAGATATAACTGCTTACTAAAAAAATATAGATCATAGACCTAAAGAGTTAAAAAAAAATGAAGCTTGTAGAAGAAATCACAGGAATAATATTTTGTGACCTTGAAGTTGGTAGAGGCTTCTTGGTAAGGATGCAAAAGTCAGAAATCACGAAAGAAACCAAAACTTGTATTTCATCAAAGGTGACACTAAATAAAGTAAAAACACAAAGCCCAAGCTGGAAAAATATTCAGGACACCTATCTGACAAAGGACAGGTAAAAAATACCTGGAAGCGCACACCTGTAATCCCAGCACTCGGGAGTTAGAGGCAGACAGATTTCTGAGTTTGAGGCCAGACTGGTCTACAGAGTGAGTTCCAGGACAGCCAAGGCTACACAGAGAAACCCCGTCTCGGAAACCCCCCCCCAAAAAAAAACAAGAAAATACCTGGGAGAGGTTGGGAGAGATGAAATTATGAACAAAATATATTGCATAAAAATTTAGATAGAAGACTAGAATATATTATACACTTAGAATACTGAAAACTGCAACAAACAGTTAATTGACAATGTGCAACAAATTCTGAACATTCTACTAAACAAGAGAGCCAAATGACAAAGACGCTTATAAAATATGCTCAATCTAATTGTTATCATGGAAATATAATCTTAAATCACAGAAAAATATCACCATACGTCCTCTAGAATGGCAAAATATAATTAAGACTCAAAATACTAGCTACTGAAAAGAATAAAAAGCAACTTGAACTCTTAATATTGCTAGCAAGAGTATACAACTATACAACCACTCTAGAAACCCCCATATCCAATATATACCTAAGGATACCCAAGGAAAAAAATGTGTATGTTCATAAAAAGTTGCTTATTTACAACAAAGGAAAACTGGGAACAACCTAGAAGTCCATTGGTCCATATATTTACACAAAATAGCAGAGTATAGAGCAATAGAACACATGCACCTCAGGAACTCATACTGTGTTAAGTGAAAGAGACCAGTATATTATCTGAGTCCATATGATATGACATGAACATCAGGAACAGTAAAAGCTAATCAATGGGGAGAGGGTGGAGATAAGAGTCAGTGGTTAAGAGTATTCATTAGTCTTACAGAAGATCCAAATTTGGTTCTCAGCATCCACTTTAGTTAGGTTGGTCACAACTGTATAACTCCAAGTCTTGGGAATCCAATGCCTTTATCTGGCTTCTTATACATTTACTCACACAAAGACACAAATTCACACAACTTTGATCATTTGTACTACTTTATTTCCAATCATACTGAGGAGCCAAGAATTAGGGGCAGTCTGATGACAGGATAGTAATGATGCTTGAGAAGATTTAGTTTTCCTGTGTGACCTGGCCTGGTGAGGTTAAGCTGCTAGAGATGGGTATTTTCCTGAACCATAAGAAAAAGGTATATTGCCAGGCAGTTGTGGTGCATGCCTTTAATCCCAGTACTCTGGGAGGCAGAGGCAGGCAGATTTCTGAGTTCCAGGCCAGCCTGGTCTACAGAGTGAGTTCCAGGACAGCCAGGCCTATACAGAGAAACCCTGTCTCAGGAAAAAAAGAAGAGAAGAGAAGAGAAGAGAAGAGAAGAGAAGAGAAGAGAAGAGAAGAGAAGAGAAGAGAAGAGAAGAGAAGAGAAGAGAAGAGAAGAGAAGAGAAGAGAAGAGAAGAGAAGAAAACAAAAGAAAAAATGATATAACTGGGATTGACAAGAGGAGCAACAAATGATGACTAATACTCAGTGGGGACTGATCCTGTGTTTAGGATATGCTGGTATAGAAAGTGACAGGAGCTGTAAAAAAACCAAACCAAACCTTTGCCCTTTACCAGTTGGCAGGTAAAGAAAATGAAGCGTTGATCCTTGTTTTTATTTCCTACGGAAAATGTCAAGCCCAGGTGCAGGTGTGGATGAAAATGGTCTCAAAACAGAATCGTGGAATGTGTCAGTTCACACACTAAAGCTCTATTATGGAAGCTCACTGTTTACAAGAAATGTTTTGTCTTATAGAAATATAAGCTGTCGACTCTAGAAATTTTTAATGTTTAAGAACTAATTTACATACAGTAAAACACACAAGTCTCAATAAATGTTATGAAATGTTTGTTTTCTATAATCCACGCTTAGATGAATATATACAACATTTCAAGCACCCCCCCCCCAGCAAATCATTCACATGCCTTTACAAGTTATGTTAGCTAAGTTTCATAGTTAGCTAATTTTCAGTTACCGTCATTGTTTGTTTTTGTTTGGTTTTTTTGTTTTGTTTTAGTTTTAATTGCCCATGATTCCTGGCTACTCGGTATGATTGGGGCTAAAGTAGTACAAACGGTCAAAGGAACTTACAAAGTGGATGTAGTAGAGAAGGAATAGGAGAGACAGGGATAGTTAAAACCAAAGGGAAAGGTGTACCTAAATACTAAAAGTTGGCTTATCTTCTGGAAGAAGTTGTTATCATTAGTGTTCAGTATGTGAGCTCATTTTCAGCTCCTCTATATAAGGCTAAAACTATCTGGGATAAATGTCCTCGCTCCAACATGAAGATGGCACTATGTGAAAACCTACAGGAGACGCCCAGGAGACTGACAGAAGCAGCATTATTTTACACAGAATCTAGCACACAAAGACTGTGCATTGGGGTTATAGCTCAATGGTATAGCAACATGTAACATTTGTATGGCTCTGATTACCAGCCCTGGGATCATAAAAAAGAAAACAACACAGCAACAACAACAACAACAACAAAGCCCTATATTGACATATCAACTCATTGGCATTCATGAGCTCTACATAATTACAAAATCAAAACAAAAACGTGTGTTAAAGCCTAACAGATTATTAGAGAGATGGTAATAATATTGCTTAGATTATCATTTCTATATTATCAACCTATTGCTAATATGCAAACTCTTAATCGATCTGGTCTAAACCTACTTTCCAAATATCCTGCTGAATGAAACAGAAATGGCCTTCTGATCCAAAAGGATATGATTATATAATAACTAATTTGAATCTGAACCATCCTGAAGCCAAGCTCATTGAATAACTCAATGGTAGTTCTCTGAAGCCATTATTCATAACCTATTATGCAAAAAAGCCAAACAGAGTTTCTGAAGAGTGTACAAACTCAGCATTAGTCATTTCTGACTGAAAGGGGATTAACACATTGACAAATGTCCAGGGAAGAGACTAAAGGCCATCCATGGAAACCACTGGCCTGCTCTGCTAACTGGGAGCCACTTGATCATTTTACTAGGTACTTGAGTTGCTCCACCAGATGTGGAACAAATTAAATGGAGCTTGCTTTCTGATTTCCGGGGCTGGCCATCTATATTCTATGCCCAAAACACTGGTCCTGTCTGAGCTCCCTTTTCTCAGCAGTGATTTGAATCTCTGGTCTACGTGTATCCCTCTGGTCAGTGGGAAATGAAGGGGAAAGGGATCATTTAACTTTCCTGCATCCTCCGCCAGGCTACCAAAGCAAAAGGCTCTCAGAAAAAGACAAAGCAGGGCATATGTGTACAGTGTGAGGGCAGTAACAGTAATATTCTTTATTTGCCTCAGGACAGATCTATCTTTAAATTAAACTGCCACAGCTGCTGTGGCTTTCACAGCGGGCTGCAAATCTAGGAGTAAGTGAGCCATCGCACTGTCAGTTCCGAGTTTCCTGTTCACATAGGAACTGTGAAGTGACACACCATCTCCTTCCTGCTCAGTGTGATGTGCAAGGCATGGATTATTCTCACGGTCGATATCATTTTCCCTTGGTAAAGCCAGGATTAGCTTTGGGGCAGGGGAGAAACTGATGGGCATTTGATGTCCAGATCTGGGAACCAGCAATGCAGAAGCAATTCTTTCTGCTTTTTGGGTTAAATTTAGACAGAAAAGAGAAAAACACTTTATTATTATTATTATTATTATTATTATTATTATTATTCCTATCCCTGATTATTTGTAGTTCTCTATCCTTAAGTTCAGACATAAAGCCTTGTTATTCACCCAATTATGCTGGAGCCCATTTGTCAGCAGACTTCATATACCCGACACTGAGAGTGTTCTTCCCAGGCAAGATCACTGTGGTGCTGTTTTATGTCCCTCACCTAAAGAAACATTGTTCAAACCCTCCTTAGCGGGCCTCCACTTCTCTCTGTATCCATCTGCTAAGGCATCTGAGATTGCCTTGTGTGCCTAGCCCTCCCTGGTGCCCTCCTAGCTCTTGTGCTCTGTCTCAGTCCTTCTTCCTGGATCTCCTGCACAAGCGTAAACTTACCATTAATAACTGCTATTCACATTTACTAGTTAAATCAGGCAGACTAAAGAATGATTCTTATAATGTAAATAACAGAAGTTCAGTGTGATCTGACTAAGCACATTTTACTGAAATCCTTTCATATAGTTCCAATATACATACATGTACAGGTGTACATGCGCGCGCGCGCGCGCGCACACACACACACACACACACACACACACACACAGTTAGTGCCAACATTCTGTGCTACAGAGAAGTAAAGAAGTAAAGTCTTAGGACCTTTGCATCTCCTGTTGACCAGACTGAAAATATTCTTTGTCTAGATCCCTATGTAGTGCCTGTCATTATCCAGTATCACCTCAAGTCATGACTTCTCAGAGAGGCCTGTCTTGCTTGACCTTCTCTATTTCCCCATCATATTAGCTCGACCATAAAACTTATCATCAGCTTATATCATGTTATTTATTTCTATATATGCTAACTTTTGGCCAAGATTATCGGGAGAGAGACAGTCATTCTCTTCTTACTTATCTATTGCTGGCACCTAAGTAAGACAAGAAAAAATGTCTGTAAAGAACAATTTGCAGTTACTCAATAAATATTTATTGAAAATAGAAGCAACTGCAGGATATTGCCCAATTTATTTGCCTGGGTCTTCATTATAATCCTATTTTTACTTTGCTGATCATCTAACTGAGGTTTAAGGATAGCACATGGCTTGATCAAGTTAGAGTATATTAGGTATAAGAATTCCCTTTGATGAAGTTGTGACAAAACTATTTGTTTTGTGTGGATAGGTTGCTGTTTGTCATCCCTAACTAGTAGCCCAAAGAATTTTTGCCAAAAAGATACACACACAGAGTTATTATTGGCTCAAAACATTCTAGGATAATTAACCATGAACTCAGCATTCCTTGTTTGTCATAAACTTAGGCACTTTACAATAAATACTTTGTGCCAAGATACTATGATTCTCCTTAGTTTTTAACATTCGAAGCCTTGGGATATCAATGTAACACATATATAAGCCTTTACAAAGTAACCATGAACATTGGGAGATTTAACTATCCCCAGCATCTGGAAATTCAAAATAACCTGTATTCTACCTGCCTGTATCCAGGCATTATAACAGACGTTTTCAGTCTAGTATTTCTTTCTTTTTTTTTTTTTTGTTTTTGTTTTGTTTTGTTTTTTGTTTTTTGTTTTGTTTTGTTTTGTATTTTTGGTTTTTTCGAGACAGGATTTCTCTGTGTAGCCCTGGCTGTCCTGGGACTCACTCTGTAGACCAGGCTGGCCTCGAACTCAGAACTCCGCCTGCCTCTGCCTCCCAAGTGCTGGGATTACAGGCGTGCGCCACCATGCCTGGCTTCAGTCTAGTATTTCTTAAAAATTCTAGGAGCAAATACAGACCATGAGTATGAACCAGATTTTAACTTGGGTCAGTGCTTAAGTAGTTCTTTTTGACTCCTAAAAGTTGTGTCTATACAGTTCCCCAATGTTTAAAGAAGAGTTTGCCCCAATCTGACTTCATGTGACACTAGTTAAAGGCCATTTGTTCAGTAGATTAAGAATTTTATCGCTTAGTGATTGCCATATTTATGCCTTTGAGTGATTCTCATGTAAACAAATTCATGGGTCGGAAAATAATCCTTTATCAAGCCATGTTTCCTGGTTTGGGGTTTATTATAGCTACCATGATATAACTTAACATACCTGAATATCTGTAGTATGCATTCAGCACTAATGGACAATAAGTGAGAGTAAAGTTTTGTCAGGTCTGATCCAAATTACCTGTGGCTGCTGTGAATTATATGGAATTACATAGAGTTTAATGGTTCTCTGGCAATTTGCCTTGGACCAAAGCCAAGGTAGCTAATGCTTCAATCAAAGTGTTCTCCCTATCTCCACCCCAAGCCTGTTTCTTTTCCTGCCTGTGAAGAAGTCTTCAATGCCTCTCACAAATGCCAAAGAGTTCCATGACCCTCATCTCTTCCTCCTCCTCCTGCTCCTCCTCCACCTGTACGCCATGGCATATTAATGGCCTCGGCAGGTTTGCAGAGACACATTGCTTGGCTAGCAGTTACAAAGAGAAGACTTTTAAAATTTGATTAAAACAGAAGAGCCAGCAGAGAAAAGATGAGAAGGAGCTAGCAGTTGGCTCTTGCCCTTTCTCCAGTAGTGCCATCTGCTAGATCAAAATGCTCCCGATGGCTAAGAGCCTTGGCTCGACACTGCAGCATTACCTACAACAGCAGGCCTCCTGAGCCTCATCACAACCTCTAAACGGTTGTGGGAACACATCCCACCAGGTGCAGGTAAACTGCCCAACAAAGAGAATCCCATTGTGCAACAAATTGCCATCCTCTGTTTTAGGAACCTCATGAGCCTTAGGCTGGGATTCTGCCACAGACGGTTGCCATCACTTTGACTGGGTTGAGAGAATGGGGAAAAGGCCAAGTATGCAAAGGCCGAAAAGAAAAAAGAAAAAGAAAAAGAAAAAGAAAAAGAAAATAGGCCCTGATAAACTGGCAAAACCACAATTTAAAAATCTCAAGATGCACTGTTTCCTCCCCTGATTCTTCTCACCAATACCTGCTCACCACCAACCCCCAGTCCTCCCCAGTTGCTTTTCAAACTTTCAGTCGAGCTTCAGGACTAGTAAGTCCTTTTATTCTTTGGCAAAGGTGAAGCCTGGATGCTTTGTCTAACCAATTCTAAAAGTCCCACGTACTGGCTGTACCAGGAAGAAAGCTCATTTAAAAAAAGACTAGCTGTCATAGGACCAGCAGGAGGGAAGGGCAGAAACCACAGGATTCCTACTCTGCACTGATTGCTGCTAACTCATTTCAGCTGCTAAGGAGAGGCCCTGTTGAGGGGAGCCACAAGAGGAAATGGGTTCCATGTACAGTCCACCTTAAATTGCTCACAATTGTGTCTTGAAAATAGGCTCCGCTAAACATTTCACATGCCTATTAGGACAAGCTGCAAAGCTTTCGGCTTTGCTGCACTTTTTGCCCAGATTGTCTGAGTCACTTTCCTATGGCAAAGATGATTAAACAGTTGGCAAGTGAGATATGTGCAGGGAAGATAAAGGGGCTCCAAGGATAGTTAAATCTGGACCCAGGAAGGATGGTTTAAGTACGGTTGACTTTTAGGCACATAAAGGATTTAAAGGATTTAGAGGATGAAGACCAACTGTTCTCAATTTGACTGAAAACAAGGAGGGGGGGAAAGAAATTGAAAATGAAAATAAGAGTTCTTATGATAGAAAGAACTTTCTGCCTGGAAACGGAGGTAGATCTTAGATGGTGTGGAGTGGTCAGTCGATCGTGGCTGTGGACTGGTCTTTGAAGTGGTTCTTCCAGCGGTAGAGGGGAAGAATGAAAGGCAGCTGAAAGTGCCACTTCAGGACTCTAGGCTTTTCCTGTCTCTAACAGTCCAAGATCTTGAGAAGGGTCACTGGCATACCCAAGGGGAAAACAGGAGCAATGGGCGCAGCTTACTGCTGCTTCCAGAGGTTGAAATCCATCCCCAACTCTTTAGACATTTCTAAGAGCCGAGCCTGTACTCCAGCCCCTGCAATCTAAAGGGAAGGAAGGAAAAGCTCACGTTTGACTTGCCAGGGCCCTTAGGCCATGCATATGGGAATAATAGTTTCTGAGCCCAAAAGCAGGACATGGTCTAACAATTATATTTATGGGGACAAAAGGACAGAGTATGTGAAATCAGAGCTGTCCTTGGGAAATGTGGGATGTATGGTCTCCATAGCCACATATTATCTCTTCCTGAGGGTTCCGACACAGGAGAGAGTTAATTAAAACTGTGCTGTGTTGTTTGGGCCTGGATTCTTTCTTTGTCTGCAACGAGATCAGTTAGGACTGTGAAAAGCCCCAGCACAAACTTAAATTCCTCCTGTGTAGATTGCTGTGGATCCTCCCCCATTTCAAAACTTCCTAAAAGGGCCCTGCCTGTTAACCATAAGCAGCTCTATAGGACATTAGAGAAGGGAAGAAATGTAACCTAGTATAAGAAATCCCATTAATTCATTCATTTACTAATTTCTTCCTTCCTGACAGCAGTGGTTCTCAAATCATCAGCCCTAGACCAGCAGCTTTATTGTCTCATGGATGCTTGTAGGAAATGGAACTCACCCTCCCCTAATGCCTACTGAATCACAGATTCTGGGGTAGAGCCAGGAATGTGTGTTTTAATTCCTCTAGGTGATTATGATGAGTGCTAAAGTGTGAAAATCCCAGGATTAGGCATGCTCCTGGGGATGCTTACATTGATAATCAGCAACAATGCCATTAAGCAGGAAAATGAAAGCCACAGGCATGTTTGCTAAGGACAGGGATTAGCCATCAGTATGCCTGACAATCCAACCTATAATGTCTCTCATAATCCTGGGATCACAGAGTCATCTGACTCTTACCAAATTGTAGTTCAGCTTGAAACTGCATAGGTTCCATGTCGGTAGATTCAACCATTTGTAGACAACAAATACTTCAAAGAGTGAAAAACTTCTCTGTTTTTGAAGATTCTTAGATGTCTCTTCTTACACTATTTCTTAAACAATACACTGTAACAACCATTCACACAGCATGGGCAGTGTATCGGTGTCCTGGGTAACTAGAGATGTTTCTCAATGCAAACATTATGCTTTTATATATGAGGTACTTTTATATATGAGCATACCCAGATTCTTGGTATGTGTTTGGAGGATTTCTGGAACCAATTCTCCATGGATACTTTAAAAAAAAATCAACTGTAATCAGAGGCTAGGATTCGAAGGGCTGGAGAGGTGGCTCAGTGGTTAGGAGCACTGACTACTTTTCCAAAGGTCCTGAGTTCAATTCCCAGCAACCACAGGGTGGCTCCCAACTATCTGTAATGAGATCTCATGCCCTCTGTTGGTGTGTTTGTAGATAGCAACAGTGTACTCACATACATAAAATAAATAAGTAAATCTTTAAAAAAAAAAAAGTTTAGAGAGAAATTTAAAAAAAAAGAACCAACAGAGGCTAGGATTCAAAGGGATAACTTAGCTTCTCTGCTCCAATAGTCTTTTGTCAAATAAGCCAAAGGGTTTCTCCTCTAAATGCTATTCAGATATGCACACACTACTCTGGAACATTTTGTGACTATATTAGCCATTAGCCTCACCGTGGGTTTGAATAAAACGAAGGCTCACCCTACAGACTGAGCCGGGAAGAGCTTCTGTTCAACAGCATTATGTTTTACTTTGAAACATGCATAGATAAAAGAACAACCACTTAATGCTGGTCCTTAAACCTTACTAACATTAAATCACAATGAAATAAAACAATTATTGTTTCATCCTGATCTAAACTGATAAATTTAATCATAATGTCTGTTTAAACAGGAAAAAGAAATGCTTCTGGGTGAATTAATTATCAAAGTGAAGGGCACTGAGCACCAAATCGTATTAAGTGCCACCTGGTTCTCCCCTACAGTATCAGTTAGTAAAGAAAAAAAGAGATCTGAGCACAGCCTTGTAGTTAATCAACTACTTCTGGCTGCCAGTAAGGCTGCTGGTTCTGTTAGGAAAGTCACATAGCATAGTTAATTCAAATCGATGCATGAGAGGCAGAGACCAGCCTGGTCTTCCTAGCAAATACCAGACCAACCAATATTACACCGTTAGATCTTGTCTAAAAATAAAAATAAATAAACCAGCATGTGAAAATTTCTGGGGCAAACTAACATTTTATGTATTAGTAGAGATTTGGGGGTACATTTACGATTTCTGTATTTCATTATATATAAATTTTGCTTCAAAAGAAGAGAATTCTAAACTCTGGACATTGGTAAGTAATACACATATTGAAGCTTTTGTGGGGACCAGTTCTTAACTTACTGGGAAATGTGCTAGAAAGTAATAGAGCTACTAAATAGAGTAAATAAACAGGTAAATAAATCTATGCTAAAGACAGTAAAGCACAGATTTTAACAAAAACTCTGGTGTCAGGCATGAGAAACCTCCTCTGGAGTTGTTGACCAAGGGAATAAAAAAGGTCCAATAACAATAAAGGATTTTGCTATATTTTAGCAGCTTCCTAGATCTAGAAGTCCCTATCGATGGATGAAGACTGAGGAATTGGTCTGAATTTAACCTGGAGATCTTCTGAGAACTAGTCCTCATAGGATTAGAAGGAAAGATGCAAGCTGCCAAGGAAGAAAAGCAATCAATAATTCTATCCAGCTGTAAAGTCTACAGACCATAGCAGTGGCCAGTATGGAAAGGGGTCCCAAAAGACGCAATAGCGGTACTTGCATCCAGGGGTAACCAACAGCCACCTAATTGGTCCATTCAGTATAAGGGCATTTATATCTGGCACTATAAACTTAACCAACTGCCCATGGTTGAGGTCATGAATTTTAGAGGAGAACCTACTAGGTATTACTTTCTTAAACCAGGACAATTCTAACTATATTATAAATACATATCCGTACATCCACAGATAAGTGGAGCTTTTACTCCTTCGTCAAGGAAGCTTCATTTTGCAGAGGACAGGGACCATTACAGAAAGCCACAATGGGTCAAAATGCAGATATCAACTGACCACGGGTTGCCCATCCTATTTTACACATTTACAATGTAACTTCAACACATAAGGCTCAGGGAATAGAGGGCAGAAAGTTTATAAAAGCCAGAGGACCAGGACAGGGTAATCTTTTCTAATAAAGGATCAAAGTATGTTTTATGAAACTCTCAAAGATAAAAATGATTCATAATTTAAAAGTATGGTAAGACGTTTGACAGAATCTAGGTGACAGGTGTTTGAGAATAATTTTTTTTTTGTATATTTGAATTTTTCCACTATGAAATGTCAAAATAAATGCGAAACACTCAAAAGGCCTATTGGTTTCATTATAAAGCAGACCTTTCATTAATTAATTTATTTCACTCTGTGTGTGTGTGTGTGTGTGTGTGTGTGTGTGCGCGCGCGCGCATGTGCCATAAACTAATTTAAATCCTGACTTCCCCATATAGTACAACACTGTGACCTTGGGCAAGTCACTTCACGTCTCTGGAACCTGATTATTTAACAATTAAATTATTTTTTAAAATGGGGATAATGGGACTCAGAGTAGTTATGGTTAGAATAGCATGTAAATTGCTGTCTACTTAATGAGTGTTCCATTAGCTAGGAAACTCTGACTAAAATTCCCCTCATTCATCTTCTATGCTTTCCACAGGTTTTCAACAATGTGAGGTCTTTGGTATCAACTGCTTGAATACTGAATATCTTTTGTTTTGTAGAAATGGTTTGCAGATAGGGCCAAGCCTTTGGGTTATGGTGTACACACCACGAACCAAATGATTGAACTTACATTCAATCAAATATTGCCATGCAAACTTCTTGCAAAGAGGCTTTTGGAAAGAATATCAAGCAAATTTGAAGGCAAAAAGAAAGTGATGCTAGTGTATGGCCTAAGGTAATGTTGGTGGTACCTTAGCTTGAATTCTAACTACCCATAGCTCCACCTCTGTTTCCGGTTCTGGGATGGTGCTCAATGTAAAAACATACTCGTCGCTTGTTGGTTTCCTTTTCAGTTCATTTTCTGCACGGATTCTCCCTGAATTTGTTCCTTTAATGTAAGCCCTTTCCTTTAATGTAATTCATAAATTAGGGTGAGACAGATGAACCATTCCCCTACTCTAGGCTAAGCCTATGCTCTTCTGCAAATGATCAACCCTGGCTTTAGTGAGTCCTCTGGTGGGTTTAGAGCAACCTGGAAGCTGGATGGAACCCCCAAGAAAGCATGGTCAGACTCCTTGGGGCTCAGGAAGCAAGCAACTCAACGAGACTGGCAAATAGCCATCTCAAGCTTTTATAGAGGTCAGAAACTGTTAAGAGTAGAGCATACAGTCCAAGAAGCTCTTCCAAAGAGCACATTATGAAACTGCTGTACCACAGCATGCAGTCCAAGAAGCCATGCCTCCAAAGTGCAGCCATTTCCTTCATAGTTCAAATCCAATCGGGCTATGATTAAAGCAAGCATTTAAGGAGAGAGAAGACAGCAATATCAAGCAAGTCTTGATCGTTGGGCCTTCGCATCTAATTGAGACTTGCTGTAGGAATCAGAGGCTACAAACTGGACCTATCCCCCCCCCCCCGCACCACCAGCGGCCCTTTTACAGTATACAGAACTCTTAGTACACTTGAAAACACCAACATATTGCTGTATATTTAAGGATTACTGACCGCTTTAAACGCACTTTAACAGTTTGCAAATATGATTTAATTTACCATATGTTAAGACAGTCATATCAGATAAATAGTGGTAATATTTAATGATAGGATCTAAGAGAGTATCACTAAATGATCTTTTCTTTAAAAAAAAAAAAAAAAAAAAAAACCTGCTACAGAAGCCCAGCCAGTTATCGTGGCCCTGTGCCGTTTCCAAGTATATGCTGCAGAAGATCATGAGGCAACTTCAGAGGAACCTATTCTGCCCCCAAGGAGCAAAGCACAGTGATACTTTGAGACTTGGTTAGCAGTGAGGAGTGCTTGCAGACTACTGATTAGGAGCTGCAGGAAACCTTGGAGGTTCATAACAGATGGCTAGGAGGGAGAAAATAAGAAGAATGATAGTGCATCTGTCAATCACTAAGGGAGTGCATTCCATGTATTCTACCATGAAAATGCTAGTATGTAAGGTCCTTTTATATGTTTATTAGCTCAGGTTAGTTATTCCACAATGTGAACAGATTTTAAAATATTTCTGTTGAATACCAGAATTCTACTTTTGGTCGACTAAAAATAATAGTTTAAATTTTCAAATAAGCTGAGTATTACTGGAGCTCATGCCCCATATACTTGTGGGAGCGAAGTAGGGGGTTTACAAGTTTGAGACCAGTTTGATCAACAAACTGAGATGCTGTCTCAAAAAAAAATGTAAAATATATAGACCTCCAATGTGTCTGACATTTTATATGGGTGACTGTCTATTTTTCTATTGTCTTATAGGATCTCCATCGCCAGCCTGCTAGAAGTCCTGTGATTTCTAACAAAAAGAACCGAATTGGATCAGAGTGGTTAACTGAGTCTCCCAAGGCCAAACAGCTAATATGAACTCATATATTCTGAAAGTACCCATGTGCACACTGTTCATCTATCTATTAAAATAGACCCTTGATACTTACATGGTTTCCTGGACTTCATCGTTCTCAGATCCCTTTCTATTCAGCTCAATAAGAACAAGGAGGTCGGGCGGTGGTGGCGCATGCCTGTAATCCCAGCACTTGGGAGGCAGAGGCAGGCGGATTTCTGAGTTCGAGGCCAGCCTGGTCTACAGAGTGAGTTCCAGGACAGCCTGAGCTACACAGAGAAACCCTGTCTCAAAAAAAACCAAAAAATAAAATAAAATAAAATAAAATAAAATAAAATAAAATAAAATAAAATAAAATAAAATAAAATAAGAACAAGGCAATAATTTACCCACTTGTTTCAATCATTATGATTATCTGAATGAATCTGAAGCCTGTCCTTCCTTTAGACTTATATTTTAGTTACTTGAAACCTACCTGGCTATTTGTGGAGTGGTTCCCAAGCAAAATTTGTGTGTGTGTGTGTGTGTGTGTGTGTGTGTGTGTGAGAGAGAGAGAGAGAGAGAGAGAGAGAGAGAAATAGAGACAGAGAGAGAGAGAGAAATAGAGACAGAGAGAAAAGGAAAGATGAGGGGGAAGAGGATAGACAAAGTGGAGACTGAAACAAGGGCCTTGTGCATGCTATGCTTAACTAAGTTACATTTCCAGCCTTCTCGGCTGTTTGTACTTGTTATGACAGGGTCCCCCTAATTTGTTCAGCCTGGCCTTGAATTTGCTCTGTAGCCCAGACAGGGCATGAACTTGTTATCTTCTTTCCTCAGCCTCCCTAAGTTACTAGGATTACAGGTCTATGTCCCAAACCTAGCTCCGAAAATCTTATTTCTTGAAGCTGGAGTTTAACCCTACTAAGTCTGGCCTTCTCTATAGTTCTCATAGCTTGGCTTGCTACTGTGGGCTCGCTACTTGCTCTCTTGTGGTGCTGGAGGGAGTCAGAGAAGTTCCTGAAAGGGAAGTTAGGTTGGAGAGGATAATAGTGCATGCTTCTATTATAACCCCAGCCTTTGGAAAGTTGAAGATTATCAAAAGCTTGAGGACAGCCTGGGCTACATAGTAAATTCCAGGTCAGCCTGGACTATGAGTGAGACCTATCAAAAAAACAGTTACTGCTTAATAACCATCAGTTATTAAAGCCATGCTAGCCCATAACAGCAGCAGCTGAGGACCAGATCAGAAGAAAAGGAATGTATTCTTCATACCAAGCCCGTAATTCCTTGTACCTCCTGGCAGTGCTAGGGAAAAAGAGGCAAGTATCACTTCCAACAAGTATTCTTCATGACTTCAAGTTGACTCCTCTCTGGAAGGCAGCAGTCTGAAACTGCTTGCATTGAGATGGGAGTTTTCACCTCCAATTCCCAAAGCCTTCTTTGCACTATAAGGCAAAGTTCTGCAGAAGTGTCTATATATCTCCTTTCTCTTCAAGACGTATTATATTGTCAAGATGCTCCTGGGATATCCATTTCTTCAATAATAGAATACAAAGAGCCTGGCTGGGCCTGTCTAAGTATACTAAAGCCATGAAACACAGTCATTAGATTTGTACAAAGATCTGAAAAGTACCCTTTACAACCATCAGGCCCTAAGCTTGGAGTTATTTATAGGATTATGAACAGAACTGAACAGGACAGTCTCACCTATCCACCACAGTAAGTAAAACATACATACTGAGTGGCTACTGTACACTGGGATCTGAGCTGAGTTTGGTAATATGAAGATTTCTGTGTTTCTAATACCTGTGGGGAGAAGTAATAAACAATGAAACCAGAAGAACGTAGTATGGATGGGATGAATGTAGAGATGATTTTCAAAACACCAAAACAAACAAACAAACAAGATAAAACCAGTTCAATTGGAGCACCAACCAAGCAGAGTGAGTCCAGTCAAGATATGGAGCAATGCCACCCAGGCCCCTTACTGAGCTGGACAATAGAGGTGGCTTC
Organism: Apodemus agrarius; assembly: GCA_964023405.1. Classification (NCBI taxonomy): domain Eukaryota; kingdom Metazoa; phylum Chordata; class Mammalia; order Rodentia; family Muridae; genus Apodemus; species Apodemus agrarius. Next base: position 14,213,336 of record OZ030010.1, read on the forward strand.
AAGAACAGGGAGGAAGTCAACTGAAAGCATAAAAACTCATAGGAACAGCCATTATCAAAGTATTGTGTGTGTATGTATGTATACACACACATACACACACACACACACACACACACACACACACACACACTAGGCATGGTCCTACCAGTGTATCCCAGGAGAATACAGCAGTTCTTAAATGCCGTAATGACAGTTACCTTATGCAGGTCCAGGAATACGGATATGTCATGTAGACCAAAACGTATCCTTAGTGACTGTATTCACTATGGAATAGATTATCAGCAGTAAGCAAAGGCTTTGAATGCACATGGGAAGATAGATGATAGCCTAAATTACTGCAGTGGTAAAAAGCATGTATGTATATATACAGGACCAAAGATGCTTAAACAAATCCTCAATTCTATATATAATCACAAGGATTGTCCAAGCCTTTTGCTTTCTGGTTTGGATACTCCATCCCATTGCATCCTTACATATTCTCACATGCATGTATGCACACGGGGGTGGGGTGTCTGACAGACTTTACTTCAATGCACATACTCATAGAGTAGCTGTCAGGTTACAAGTATAGTAGGCAACAGGTCTAGTAAAAAAAAATCCATTCAGCATGGCAATGGTGGTGCACGCCTTTAATCCCAGCACTTGGGAGGCAGAGGCAGGTGGATTTTTGAGTTGGAGGCCAGCCTGGTTCCAGGACAGCCAGGGCTACACAGAGAAACCCTGTCTCAAAAAGCCAAAAAGAAAAAAGAATGATTAAATAAAATAAATTTAAAATAGCTAAAGTATAATTTAAAAGAAAAAAAGAAAATGCCATTCAAATTAGGAAGCCATATTCCCAGTTGTAAGAGAGTGGATTTAGTGTAGACAACTGCCTTCATAATCCTATGCTTTGAATAGGCCATTCTACTATTCCAAACACAGCCACATAATTATCTTGCTTTTTTTTCTCTTAATAATGGCCCAAGGCAAATCAATAATATTGGCACTATATGACTCTAATACATATTAAAAAAACTGAGGATCATAGAGAAGAGACTTCCATAAAATCACTTATAAGAACTAAATGCCTTCTGCATCCTGGTTTCATATTCTTTTCATCCTCTATATGGTCTATTTTGGACATTAGTTCAAAGTGTTCTCCTTCCCACTTCCTGTAAACCAGTAATTATTCTACCCATTTTAATGATTATTTCTAAGATAATACTTAAATATATTTGTTAAGCGTATATAGTAGAAATAATCAGAACCCTTAAAATACCCAGATGACTCAGACACACCAAATCTATTCCCTAAAGTTCTGCTCAGGTCTCACCAAAGCCAACCAAGAAATTTCCCCTGTTGACACCAATTCAATAAGCTTAGCCCATTGGCTTTTACATGTCTACCCTCAGGTTATCTTATTAGTGCTTTACTCTCTGCCATTATACAATGGTAATCAGTCTCTGGTTTCTAGGGTTTTTGTTTGTTTTTTGTTTTGTTTTGTTTTGTTTTTGCTTCTCCCTTATTCCCATCTAGCACAAAGCTGGATACAAAAAGGAACACTTACTGAAGTGTTATTAATGGATGGTTTGATTCATTAAAGACAGTATCTCTGATTCCCAGGTCAACAATGCATTCTAAACGTGTGTGTGTGCGCGTGTGTGTGTGTGTGTGTGTGTGTGTGTGTGTGTGTTGTATGAATGTGTAAGTATATGTGTAGGTATGTGTGTAAATGTGCATATGTGTGAGTGTATATATATGTGTAAATGTGTATATGTGTATATATATATATATATATATATATATATATGTGTGTGTGTGTGTGTGTGTGTGTGTGTGTGTGTGGCCTGTGGCAAGTATGTGTATATATGTGTAAATGCACATATGTGTGAGTGTATATATATGTGTAAATGTGTATATGTGTATATATATATATGTGTGTGTGTGTGTGTGAAGGTATATATGTATGTATATGTGTGTATGCACATGTGTGTGAGGTGTAGGGGCTACATGCATTTTGATCCATTCACCACTCATCCAATGGCCCTGAGGGTCACTAACTCAATGCCGTCAAAATGCAGCATCAGCACATAGTTATTTTACATTCCAGCAGGTATCGAAGCAAGGAAACTCTTACCCCTAATTTTTCAAAATAAATATTTCTCTTGTTCCAAGTGGTATATTTTTTGACATCTTGTGTACATTTTTGAAATTAAGTCCAGATGAGAAACCAGTCCATATGTATGTCCATCCCAATAAAAGAATAGTCAATTCCTGCTCATGGTCACTTTCATTTCTAAAACCCCAAGTGAAATGTACAGAGAGGAGGGGGGAGGAGAGAGACGAAGGACCAAGGCATCAGGTTGCAGGAGGGGGTAGGTCAACTTGGGAAAGATTGTTAAAACAATCTCAGCAAGGCCTGTGGCAAGCCTGGTAAGACTAGGGCATGGGAACGGCCAGAATAAGGTGTTGTAATGGCCTCTGTCTCCACTTGTGCCTGGCCATGTAGCTTTCTTAGGCTCACAAATGAGAAGGCAGCTAAATTTTGTTCTTAAAAGACAGGACCCTTTAGAAATAAGGGAGATCAAAGAAAGTAAACTCAAAGAAGCCAACTTGGCAAATACAATATAAAGAACATCAAACTCTTGGTCATTTCTTACAGTTCTAACCAAGAGTGAAGGAATATTTTTTTCTATTTCTTTTTCTCTTCCATTACTGTCCAAGTAGTCACCATTGTTTCAGGTATAGTGAGTGACAATATCAATTCATTTTTTTCCGGTATCAATTCTTTGTCCCATAGGGATTATTATTCTCATTTTATAAGTGGCAAGACTAGTATAACTTTACCTATTGTCATAGTTTTAACATAGATTCAATAGGTTTTTTTTTTCCTATTGCTGTGCCTTTCTAGTATGTTGACATACTTGGTTTTAAATACTGTGCAGCAAACTCTAACAGAGAAAAAGCAGGTGGGGCCATTAATTCCTTGCTAAAGGAATAGGAGAGTCAAAGAAAGGAGGAGGAGATTCAAGTAAATGATGAATCCCTCCAAAGACTTCCCTTAGGGAGAGACAGGCGTCAGAACATGAGGCAGAAACAGATGGAACCAGATTGCAAATCGGTTCCTATCCCACATTAAGTAGTGTGGATTTTCTGCTGGGAGGTAGGAGATAGGAGTAGAAGATCCACAATGGGTCTCTAGTTGGGGAAAGGCATGGTGGCAGTGTGGACAGCTGATTCTAAGGAGCAAAGGAAGCACTGACTGCAGGACAGACGGGGTTAAGAATGTATGGCAACAGTCAGTCTGAGGCCCAGCTTTGAAAATGCTGCTTCCAGTGAAATCAACCCCCCACCCCCAGTATTCAATTTCAAAGCTGGGCCTGCAAGCTTCGCAGCATCTATCCCCCACCCCAGCCTTGCCTTAAACACTGCATATGTTACTTTGACTTACAAACTACTAACAAGTTTTGTTTGGTCCTTTGGGGCCTCCTCATTTGTCTCCATTTTCTAAGCTGAAGGCTTTGTAGCTCCCCTGGGCCCAGCTTAGCCCAGATGGCTGGGGCAGGCAGGAAGAAATCAGGTAGGCTCCAAATACAAAGGGCCTTGATTAGCGGGTTCACATTCCTCACATTGCACTGCAATTCACAGTGAAACCCTACAGAAGGGTTTTATGAAAGGTTTAGGATGAGTTTGGGGCTGCTTTTCTTTCGTCTTCATTTTTTTTAATAAGTGTGTTTCTGGGCTATAGCTATTTCCTCTGTCCTTGAGTTAAATAACAGCAGAGTTTACAGCAATGCAGAAAAGATGTTTTATAGGGATTGGGGATCTAGCATGAAAGACCGCAGCAATAATCACAAAAGAACAGGGAAATGAGGCTGCCTGGGGTAGAGCCCATAAGGGAAGCTGCAGCTAGCACAAGTGCACAGAAGTCGGACAAAACTACCTGCTTGATACTCAAGCCAGCTCTAGCCCTCAGCGAATTTGCAATCAACATGCAGAGCTGATGTTGTTCTGGTCATATGCACCCAGTAGAGCACTAGCATAATCCTAAGGTGTAGACTTTCTCCATTAACCAAGGAAACTGAAGCATACAAATGAGTCACATGTATTTCACAGATAAAAGCAGTCAGCAAAACATTCATGGGAAATTCACCCTCCTAAAGAACAGGATGTTCATAACAAAAACCTCCTAGGCCTATATCTTTACATGTAACTTACATTTACTATTACTATTCTTGTCTCACAAAATTTCACTACATTTTCACTTATGTGTATCACTGTACTTTGCTGATATCTGCTCTCCCTTGTGCCTTACCCACCCTTGTGCCCCCCCAAACTGGTTTCTCCTCTACTGAAATAATCGCCCTACTTTCCTGTTCATATAATATATATAAACACTATACTCTACTATAATTTATTGTGTTTTTAAATAGATCTCAGGTGATAAAATGTATATCTATATATGAACATACATACATACATACATACATACATACATATCCCAGTCTGGATTCATGTACATGAGCAAAAAGCAATTTCATTCCTGAAATCTCCATTGCAGAGAAAAAGTGAGGAAAGGAGAGTTTTTTTGTTTCTTTTCTCTCCATTTCTGTCATTTCCTTTAAGGCACACAAACACACAGACAGACAGACAGACAGACACACACACACACACACACACACACACACACACACACAGGCATATACATATACACACACAAGAGAGATACAAAGACAGAAACAAAGATATACAGAGGGAGACAGACAGAGACTGAGACAGATTCTTTGACCTTTGTTTTTAGCTAACAGCTTTATTGAAATATAATTTATATATCATGCAATTGTCGTATCATATTCATTAATTTTATATGCAATGCAATTGCTGCTACTATATTTTTAGAGTGAAACAATGATGATCATCAATATCTCATTTTAGAACATTATTATGACCCAAAAAGGAAGTTTTAGCGCATATGGCTCATATATAACCTGTCTCTACGTCCCTATATGCTAAGATGCCTTCACAAATCATGGCTCAATAAATTTGCCTTTGCCTATAAATAGAATATGGTCATTTGTGCATCTCATCTCATCTCATCTCATCTCATCTCATCTCATCTCATCTCTCTCTCTCTCTCTCTCTCTCTCTCTCTCTGTGTGTGTGTGTGTGTGTGTGTGTGTGTGTGTGTGTGTGTGTGTATGCCTATCAACTACAGGTTTTATTTCTCAGGTGCCGTCAACATTGTTTTTCAAAACATCTTTTGTTTATTGGCCTGGAGCTCCCCCAGTAGGAGACTGGCTACCCTGCAAGCCTCAAGAAGCCACTTGGCTGCCTTTCCAGTAGGATCACAAGCACCCACAGCATCCAGAGTTCTTCCTTGGTTCTAGGGATCAAACTCAGGGCCGTATGTTTACACAGAAACTGTGCTATCTACCTAGCCCTGGTTTCTTTTACTTAGCATAATGTTTCCAAGCTTCATGCACATCATGGAACATACCAGTACTTCAATTCTCTTTATTGACAAATAGTATGGGACATACCACATTTTGTTTATCTAGTTATGTCTTGATGGACATTTGGGTTACGTCGGTGTTTTACTATTGTGGATAAACATCCATGAACAAATTTCTATATGGACATGTTTTCATTTCTTTTAGATGGCATCTAGGATGATATGATGTACATACAGCATAGGTCAATGTATGCTGAAAAAGAAGCAAAGGAACTGCCAATGTGTTTTCCATGTTGTTCAACATGGAAACATTCCATTTTATATTCTTATCAACATTTATGGCAATTAACAAACACTTAGCTTGTAGAAATTATGAAAAAGTCAACCATTTAAATGCCCTTGAAATTGTCCTTATGACACACAGGAAGTAGAGAAATGGTTACCCAACTATATATATCTACTGAAGGTAAGAACAGTAGGGGTCAGTGGCACTTATGACATGACTTGTTCCTAGGCCACCTCTTTTCTAATGTTATAAAAGCTCTATTCCAGACGAATATGCTAAGAGACAGGCTCCTTTTATCCTCTACAGCTTCACTCCATCAGGGGAGCAGGTAGCTTCTGTTATAGAAGTGTAGATCTAGGATGCTACCATTAAAAGGATGGGTGTTGTTCCCCTCCCCACTTTCATTCATATGCATGCTTTGCTCCAGGAACTAATGAAATATCAAATGTTCCAGAAATCTAACAAAGACACAGCTAAACAGAGCCTCCTGGGGTCACCAACATCTGGAAGTCTGTGTACATGTGTGTTTATCTGGGAACAATCTGAGTGAGACAGCAGGCAGCCTGTAAAATATTCTCCAACTACACAAATCTAGGAGATCAAGGGTCTTAAACACAACCTTGATAAAACATGGGCTGAACAATGACCTATTATTATCCAGGATCTGCTCATGGGAATGTAGATCTTAAGAAAAATCACGTTGGCCTGGTGGTGGTCGTCGTCGTCACTCACACCTTTAATCCTAGTACTCTTGGAGTCAGAAGCCGGGTGATCTCTGTGAGTTCAAAGCCAGCCTGGTCTACAGAGTGAGTTCTAAGACAGCCAGGGCAATACAGAGAAACTTCTGTCTCAAAAAATAAAAATAAATAACATTCAACCCTAGAAGCCCAGATAGAAAGAGAACATCTGACTAAATTTAGTGGGGAAGAGAATCATAAATACCCTGAACTGTGAAAACAAACTGCAAACTACACATAAGTTTGAGAATGAGGAGTCAAAGTCTAATAGGCGTAGGCATTATGTTTGATGGATAGATAAATGGTTCATGTGGACCCAAGAGTGATCTCTATGAACCTAGGCTAAAATATAAAAACAAATAGAAATGTAAGCATGGACATCAGAGAATACACATTGTAGGAGAATTGGACTTCCCAGAATTAGTCCAAACATCATCATTATCATCAACAACAACAACAAAATCAGACGGCTAAATATATAACAAGTTATAGATATTTAAGTATAGCATGACTATTATCTAAAACTGGCACATAATTTCAGTGCTAGAACAAACATGGTTAATGCACACAAAGCCCTGAGTTCAACTCCTAGCACATAAAACATGATTTTAAAAAATACTATCTATATCATTGATATAGAAGAGAATTCACATATTTATTATTTTAAATGTAGAGGTTTATTTGCAATTATATAATGAAAGAAATAAAAAATTCTGGCCCATACACAAGAAGACACAGACATTGAAAAGTCTTTAAAGAAGCCCAAATACTGGACTTTCCAAAAATATAAGGAAGTTATTATATCTAATTTTTTCCTCTGGCTGCTAGGAATCAAACAGGGCCTTGCCTGTGCTAGGCAAGTACTCCGAGTTATACCCCAGCCCTAGCAGTTGTTATAGATATGTTAAAAATCACTAAATCAATGCATATTCAAAGATTTAGTAAATTATAAGCAAAAATCAAGTAAAAATACACCAATAAAGGGACAGAAATTATAAAGAGAACCATACAGAATTCTGGAGTTGCAAAGTACAACTACTCAAATGAAGTAGTTACTTGATGGACTAAAGAATATATCAGAATATCTCCAGGAGAGAGCTAGCCTCCCAGGAGTGCAGATAAGCCTGTGAGTGCAGGCAAGGCCACCACTTCTGCTCAGAGGGACCTGCCTGGAACCCTTAGGACACAGGAACCAAGGAGCAGCCTAGGACAGGAGCCTTCCATTTTCTGTCTGCTCCTGGAGCTGATCCTGTGCTATAGTGCTATATACACAAATACCACCAGGAGAGAGCTGGTCTCCCAGGAGAGCCAACAAACCTGTGAGCATAGGTAAGACCACCACTTCTCTTCAAAGTCTTGGCCCAAGAGGGATTCTCCCAGAGCCCTCAGAACACAGGAACCAAGGAATAGCTAGAGACAGGATCATTCTGGTTTCTGTCTGCACCCCAGAGCTGACTCCGTACCACAGTTCTCCATACCTAAGTTCCTCCTGGAGAGAACTGGTCTCCCAGGAGTACAGACCCACAGGCTTGCAGGAGGAACAAGTCACATTCAGAGACAGCAAGACCAGTTAACATCAGAGATGTCCAGATGGGGAAAGGCAAGGGCAAGAACATAAGCAGCAAAAACCAAGGCTACTTGGCATCATCAGAATCCAGTTCTCCTACCACAGCAAGCCCTGGATATCCCAACACACCAGAAAAGCAAGACTCTGATTTGAAGTCACATCTCATGATGATGATAGAGAACTTTAAGAAGGACATAAATAACTCCCTTAAAGAAATATAGAAAAACACAGGTAAACAGCTAGAAGCCCTTAAAGAGATAACACAAAAATCCCTTCAAGAATTACAGGAAAATACAACCAAACAGGTGAAGGAATTGAACAAAACCATCCAGGATCTAAAAATGAAAATAGAAACAATAAAGAAATTACAAAAGGAAACAACCCTGGAGTTAGAAAACCTAGAGACGAGCTCAAGAGTCATAGATGCAAGCATCACCAACAGAATACAAGAGATAGAAGAGAGAATCTCAGGTGCAGAACATATCAGAAAACATTGACACAACAGGCAAAGAAAATGCAAAATGCATAAAGCTCCTAACCCAAAACATCCAGGAAATCCAAGACACAATGAGAAGACTAAACCTAAGGATTATAGGTACAGAATAGAGTGAAGATTTCCAACTTAAAGGGCCAGTAAATATCTTCAACAAAATTATGGAAGACAACTTCCCTAACCTAAAAAAAGAGATGCCCATGAACATACAAGAAGCCTACAGAACTCCAAACAGACTGCACCAGACCAGAAATTTCTCCCATCACATAATAATCAAAACACCAAATGCACAAAACAAAGAAAGAGTACTAAAAGTAGTAAGGGGAAAAGGTCAAGTAACATATAAAGGCAGACCTATCAGAATCACACCAGACTTCTTACCAGAGTTGATGAAAGCTAGAAGATCCTGGACAGACCTCATACAGATCCTAAGTGAACACAAATGCCAGCCCAGGCTACTCTACCCAGCAAAACTCTCAATCACCATAGATGGGAAAACCAAGACATTCCATTACAAAACCAAATTTACACAATATCTGTCCACAAATCCAGCCCTACAAAGGATAATAGATGGAAAATGCCAACACAAGGAGGGAAACTACACCTTAGAAAAAGCAAGTAAGTAATCTTCCAACAAACCCAAAAGAAGATAGATACACAAACATAAAAATAACCTCAAAAATAACAGGAAGCAACAATCACTATTCCTTAATATATCTGAGCTGGTAGCTGAATATGTGTACACACTGCTAGCAATCACACACACACACACACACACACACACACACACACACACACACACCAGAAAGAATCCCAAATTCTTCTGCTTGATTTCTTTTTCATTTAGCTGCTCTTCAAAGTACAATGCCCTTTCTCTCCTCTCTCCCAAAATGTGGCTTTCTTCCTGGGAGCAAGAGGGCTGCAATGGTCTCATTTGCCCACAGCTGCGCATGCTTAGCATAAGTGGATAAGTTCCTGGTAACTGAGATCAGAAAGTGAGCAGCCCTGCCCTCCTCCTCCTCCCCTCCATGCAAGTAGACCAACCTTTGACCATGGTTTCCTTAGAATACCAGAGACCTAGTAGTCCTCTGAATAGCTCATAGCAGGAGAGGTGAAACCAAAGGGACCACTGGCTACTTACACCTCTTAATCTAACATTCAGTTCTTATAGTGAGAGTGTCATGCAAGGGGGGGAAATGCCATTTTCCTCACCAGAGTCCTGGCTCTGATACTTTTGACTGGTCATAAAAAAAAAATAGCTGCTGGTGGATATGGTTATAGACTCTTGTAATTGCAGAGCCTCTGAGGTAGAAGGAGAAGAATCACTACAAGTTCTAGGCCAGCCTGAGCTACATATTGAGATTTTTTTTAATCTCATAAAAGTAAATTAATAATAGCTAGGATTAGTGATGCGAACCTGTAATTCCATCTATGTAAGGAATAGAGACAAGGTCAAAGTTAGCTTGGGCTACAGGGTGTGCACAAGGCAAGCCTCAGAAATCTACTGACACCCGCCCATACACACACACACACACACATACACACACACACATACACACACACACACACACACACACACACACACACACATTCTTAAAACTTCAACAGGCTGGGGTTGGGAGCCCTTACTGTAATAGAATGCCTAGAACGCTGGGCTCAGGCTGCAATATTGTGAAAAGCCTCACTGCTACTAACCCCTTCCCAAAGCTGCCATCTTTAGACTCAAGACAGCACCTATAAGAGTAAACCTAGAGGCACACTAAAAACGGTGGAGGTTAGCATGAAGGGAACTGGAAAGAAACCTGATTACATTACAAGTGAGAGCAGGGATCAGGATGAAGGGGGGGCTGTGTTGAGAGCTGGGAGGAACCTTCCTGGAGTGTGAAAAAAAATCAGTGACACCCCCCTCCCATATTACTCCTTGGAAATAAAACAACACTTCAAATCCAAGGACAGTAGTATAAACAACAGGACAATTATCCATCAACTGGTGAGATTGGGAGCTGAATGTGGCCAAGAAAAAAACACCGAGAGCTAAACAAGTGTCCCCCAAAGTGGCTCAGAGCACAAGCAATGCTGTGTTTCCCTGAGGTGTAGTCTCAGGGATTTGAAACAGTATGTGGAGGTATGCTTTAAAATACTCCAGCTCGTCATTAATTAGGCGAAATAACAAGATTCAGACGGGTCCAGCAGGCAAAGCTTTCTGACAAAATGTCCCAAGTGATAGAAAGAAACAACAAAAAAATGTATGACACATACACTGGTGGGGGAGGGGGTTGGCGGAAGCAGGCAAAAGAAAAAGAATCCTGTGACAACGATCAGATGTTAGATTTAGGGGAAAAATATTTCAAAGTGACATCATATATTCATTCACAAAACCTAAGGAAAGCTTGTTTGGCCAGTAAAAAGTATAGTTACAATGTCACATGCAATAGAAAATACCAATAAAGAAATAAGAATTTTTAACTGGTGATCCTCATCTGTTGCCCAGGGTAGAGTTGAACTCATCGGCACAGGTGAGCCTCTTGTCTGGGTTTCCTGAATAGCTAATAATATAAAGGCACACACCAGCATACCAAGTGGAGGTTTCCATCTTAATATATTAAGTAGTCCAGGTTTCATTTAGTATATAAAAATGTAAATATAATCTGGGAACATTGTCAGACGAGAAAACTGAAAACACCTATTTGACTCTGAAACTATCCTTTATCCACTCAAATATATCACTGCCAACCTAAGGCAGTTCCCGTTCACACCCCAAAGCCCTCCATAAAAGAGAATTCCAAAAGTATTCCTTTTCATCAATGTGGTTCGGAGTCCTCTGATTTGTATTGCACTTATGCAACCTCGCATTGCCCCATCAGGGGAATTAAGAGCACCATTTGCTTAAATGCCCCGCCTTCAAAGAGAAAGCCTGTGAACCAATACAAAGTCAGCCCTATTCTCTGTTTACATGATAGTGCACAACAAAATGTGGATTATATTCCAAAAAAAAAATCTATGATGAGTCCCTTTGAATCTTGTAATATTTTTTTAAGTCCTGGCAAAAAGCTATACCTGTACATCTAGGCCTCCAATTGGGTTGAGCTGTATGGTTTTGGCTGGCAGTGACAATGACTTAAAATGCTTTTACAAAGGTCGCTTTACAAAACTGAGACTATGCTACCATCCTCCAGTTTATGCTACATCTCGGGCAGGATAACCATTGTCTAAAGGCCTAAGAATGAACTAAATTGAACAGGTCTATTTTGCTCAAGCCAGAAAGAATTCAGGTTAAAAGCAGTTACTAACTCTTCTCAGTAGAGGGCAGTGGTGGGCAGGGTAAGGCTAGCAGTAAGAATAACCAAGACAATAGCTTGTCTGCAGTGGTGTACCCACTAAGTGTTCAGATACAATACTTTAAGCTTTATAGACAGTATTACATGAATCCTGATAATTACCCATAAGGGAATGATCATTAACAATGTAGTCGCCAAGAGATTACATGAAGGGAACATAGGAACATATTTCTGGTGCCCTCCAATTCAACGATATATTGTTGTTTCCTAAGGACTATTAAATTGCAATGTCCTCTAATTTGGAGCTTATAGATATGAACTATAAAGGAGGATCAGGTAGGACAGAGTAGGACCCATATAAGATATAGGTGATCTTAAAGTATCTGGGCTGCATAGAACAATGGTAAATGTTTAACACGGATAACATGCAAAAGGTATAAACGTTGGAGTCAGTAACAAGATAGAAACTGCCTAGAAGTAGTTAAGATTAAGAACTAAACCATTTCCCGTATGGGTAACAGTTGAAAGATCCAGAGAAAATCAAATCAGAACATCTGGCATTAAGAAGGCCCTCATACACTTTTTGGAGAATTGTGAATGTAGAAATATTAAGGGAAACCTAACATTTGACCATAGTTATTCAAAGGGAGGCTATTTATTAATGCTGATGCCCTTGGCTGTCCCAGAACTTGAAGGTATGACCATATTGCCGAAGACATCACACATTTCACACTACTTAGAAGAATGCAGCTGAAACTGATCTGAAAGCCTCCTCCCTGAGGACTTGCTCTTAAGACTATCCAAAGATGCTATGGAAGCTTTCAAGGAAGAAACAACAATCAACTATCTTACTAGTCACAACAATGGCCAGAAGAAACAACAATCAACTGTCCTACTAGTCACAACAATGGCCAGCAAGGCAAGCCATCTCCAATGGGTCAATGTTTTGGGGGTTATAACCTGAACAGCCCTCTAATTGGACTTAACGGGAGAGAAACTGCTCCTGATCTGGGAAACCCAGCCAACTCCCTGTAGCTGATGAAGTCATAGACTCTGAAGGAGAATCTCCCGCTGACATTTTCTTAAACCAGTATAATTTCAAATTACATTCTAAATACTTATCTATACGCCCACAGACAAGTGCAGCCCGCAACCCCTCATCAAACCAGCTTCTTTTGCAGCAGATCAAGACCATCACAGAAATTCACAACTGGCCAAGATACAAAGAACAATGGAACTGTACAGCACCCATCCTCAACTGATACATCTAAAACACAGGAACCCTACACCAAAGACTCAGGGAACAACAGCACAGAAGAGAGGATGGAAGACATAAGGACCAAAAGACCAGATACTGTCTGCTGTGAGATAATGTCTTCTATATGTCAGGGAGTTGCACTCATGGAATCTTAATGCAGTCACCAAAACAAAACCAGTTGTCATGCCTTTTTCAAAATGGATGGGGTAATACCACAAGACCCCAGCCCTAGAGGAAGACTTGCCTGCAGTTAATGACTTCTAAAAGAGGAAGAATCAGTCTTCTCCAGGGAAGAGCCCACGGATAGGTGTTCTAGTCCCAAGTGATCAGCCCTCAAATAGCTTACCCAATCCCAGTGGTCAGCCTTAAATACAAGCAACACTAAATGGACTCAACAGGTTGTATATATGTTCAACTTGTATTTGTTATATATATGCATTTATATGTATGCATATATTATAGCAATAGTAAATACAGAAGAAGTCATGAAGTTGAAAAGGAGAGAGTGACATAGCAATGACATAAACACAGAACTCATGCATGGGAGCTCCAGTGGCACAATGGGTTAATGTGTACTACTTATATAGAGCTCATGTATGAAAGTCTCAAAATTAACAGTAAAATAAGTGTAAAAAAAAAAAGGCATGAACAGTTTTGTGTGGTTTGAAAGGCTAGGGCCTGAAGCAACAAGAAGCAGATAAAGATGTGATCTTCTGAAACATAAATCTTAATAGAGAGGGACTCAAAACTGGCAAGAATCTCCTTGTGAGATTTGGCCTCAAAGATGAGCTCCAGGAATCTTATTTCCTCTTGGAATCTCAGATTCTGAACTAACAGATTTCTACCTGATTGCAATCCTTCACTCTTGTCATAGACGTCTTAAATATTAGCAAGTATATTCTTGACAGTTAAGAGCTAGAGTATTCAAATCACTAGAACAACTCTCCTTAGAGGGATCTGTCTACAGGGCTCCTACTAAGCGAAATTCTAAGGGTGCCTCACAAGAGGGAGCTAGTACTGTTGCACCAGAATATGTGCATTAGACCAATTTGCTTGAAGGCTACAAATGCACCTTTTGCTCAAAGAAATAAATCCACATGGTCAAAAGTTTAAGCGTGGGTACTATGTGTGATACCCAGATTCAATCCTCAGTGAAGGAAAGAATCCCTTAAATTTACACATGCAGGGTATAATAACAAAGCTTGATATGATCTAAAGATGGGGAATGATAAACATACATGGGTAAATGATTCTCCTACTCAATCAGCATTTACTTGGCTGAGTAGGATCAGGATCTGTCCTGGCCAGTGCAGAAAGCAGACGCAAATTTAACCTAACTTCCAGTTTTAAGAGGTCACGATTTAGTATAAACATGCCCATAGACTTTTTTTCTTGGTCTGATCAATTCTAGAATAGAAATATAAACAATAGGTTGTGTGGCTACAGAAAAGATTAGGACTGAATGAGAAAAATGTTTAACAGCGTACATTCCATGTGAGCTAGAGCTCAAAGAGGAGCTGAGTGCTCTCTATGTAGAAAGGAGGAGCAGACATTCTTGAAAGCAGTAGAGCCTATTCAAAGGCACAGAGATAGGATGATCTTGGTATGCATAAGGAAGGCAATTTAGTTTTATAGCTCATAGGACATGCTTGGTATTCTTACTGTAAGAAACTTTGAATTACTAACCCCCTGAACTGGTTTCCAGTGTTAACTCAAACTTGGCTGTGCCCTTGCCATTGGAATGTTGGCAATGTGATGACCACTATCACAATTGCATCTTAAGAGTTATCAGAGATGTAATAGCCTGCAAATGAACAACAGAAAAACTTCCTTAGTGCACTGAACAGACTATAATGCACCAACACACATAAATTGGCATCTCAGTACCTTAGCCTCCTTCTGGAAATAATTCCAGAAATGGAATGTTTGGTATGGGGATCCTTGCTAGAATCTATACTCAGATCTTGTGACCATAAGATCTTAATACCCAGAAACCAAAAGGAATGCTATCCATGCTAGGCCTCATAGTCAAGACCACTACCAAATGCATCACACCCATGCTCCACTGACTGCACAGCCATGCTGAAACTCAACAAAGTCTTACTTAGAACATAATGAGAGTTGCTTTTTGGGTTGTTTAGTTGATTGGTTGGTTGGTTCTTTGAAAATTCAACTATGTAGTTCTCAAGTGTAAACATTATGGTTTATAATATCATATGACATTGTCCAAAGGTTGGGTATGTCTGGTGTCTTTTTTTTTTCCAGCAAGAGGTATTTAAAGGACTCTGATCAGATATCCCGACTTGTGGCATTATAGACTTTTCCTCCAAAAGTAAATCTCCAGAGTTAGGGTTTTAGCTCAGTGGTACAGTACAAGGTCATAGGTTCAGCCCCAGCACCAGAGGAAAATGTCATGGAGGAGCTTATAAATATATGAGTAAGATCCTTTTAAGAAGGTTCAAAGAGCTACTGTCTTATACCACTGCCTCTTCTAAAGCAATCAAAACTCTAAATTATTTCTAAAGTGGATCTTAATTGACCTCAATTATTTTCAGGACTGTAAGGGAAGAAAGCTTATCTCTAAAACTCATCCCTCACCCTTCTGAAGGATATGATGAATCTGGAAAATGGTAGAGCAACAGTACAACTCTTGGCATTTGATAAAAGCTCTCAAACACACCAGGGTTTGAAGATAGTCCTGAAATAGGCAACTAGAAGATTCTACCCATTAAGACATATCAAGCCACTAAAACATCACTTGGTATGTTATAAAATTTCAAGACTTGTCTTCAATATGTCATTCAAGTTTCTATAAAGTGTCAAGTCATATCTATCTTTGTTCATTTTGACAAGTCACCTGATTTAGGGTTTGTGAGGCAATGACTGGATTCTAGTTCTTATTGAAATCATGGAGTCATGCTAAACATAGTTTGCAATATGTATGGATCTATGTTGTACCTCCACTTTGAATGACTGTGAAATTATTGTTCCTAGGCTGCTGTGATAAAAAGAAAAAAAAATCAGAACAATGAAATCTTTATCTTCAGAAGTATCACACATTCAACCCTCAGCTACACATTCTGGGAAAACAATAGAGAACTACTGTTTCTCCACCCACAGGTAGAAGAAAACAGCTCTAATTTGCCAAAAAGGTATCTACCAATCTGGCACAAGAATGTTAGCTAAGGAGCTAAGGACAATCTTATACCCAGGACAAGCTGGAGCTCATTGTCAGATCTAGCTGAGTCCAGGATGTTTCTACCATGGGTTAAAAGAAGGGTAACTATTGCTTTTAGCAATGGTGGGCTATGCTGTTGGCAGCTTTTTGTCTACTCTTCTACCACTCAACATAACAGTCTCCAATGCCATCAGGAAAAAATGGTCTTACCTCAGAACTGCATGTAATCACGCCTATACATGTTGTCTCGACAGCATAATCATTGCTTCGTTATAATTAACATAGTATTTTACTTTCTCTGGCTTTTTTCTTGAGCTAAAGAGTAAGGTTTAAAATAGCAGCTTAGGTCAGTGGGAAAACGGGCTGGGGAACAAGGCCTATCCAAGTCTGAACTGCTCCTGCCCTTGGGTGACTGCGTAAGTCTCATAAATCTGTGAGTTTTAGTCTCCTTATCTATGTAAAGTGGACAGAAAGCACTGCACTGTGACACACAGGATGCCCTAAAAATATGGAAGGGCTGAACACATTTCTGTAAATAGAATTTACCTTGCCCTTTCCTTTGTACTGTTCCTATGTCATAAAAAAAAAAAAGCACAGGATGTTCTGAGCAGGTATTCACTAAATCTTGAGTAAAAATAGAGTAAAAAAAACATTGTTCTGGGCTTTTTGTGCCCAACTGTGGAAAGAGATCAAGCTGTACTCTGCTGTATGTTACAACATATATAGAAAATCATTCTTTTAGACCATGCCTTATCTCCAGTGACTCCATTTTACAAATCAGAAAATGCTAAGGCAAAATAACTCGGCCCTTTGTACAAGTGAGCCACTATAATTTGCCTAGCACCAACTCCAGGGTTAAGACTGATAAATAAAATGTTAGCACCTATGAACTTACCATGCTAAACCAGAAACACATGCGCACATGAGCCTATGGGCTGAAGGTATAGTTCAGTGATGCTGCTTGCCTAGTTTTGATCTCTAGAGCCAAAATAATGTCAGAGAAACCAGTGCGTGAGTTTATCAAATATGCCAGAGTCTGAATAAATGATGCAAGGCCCTTACCTGGTTCACATAAAAAAGGAGGCACTCAATACTGCTATCCAGTGGCAAACAGAACCCAGTTATCAAGCTTATCTATCGACACCATGCCGACTGAGGTATGTTTTATGGATGAACAGATAAAATCGCTTAGCCCCTTGGCTTCCTGCCGCCCTTGAAGAGCAGTTCCTCCAGACCCAACAAGACTGACTGGAAGGCCCTTTGTGTTTTGAACCTGCCCTGTACTTTGGCAGCACGGTGTTAGAAGAGTTGTTTACATTCTTTATGTTAATACGTAATCCTGCCACCTATGGAGACTCCTCTTTGCATTTCTATCCTTTCTTTGGATTTCAGCGAGGCCTAGTGGAACCTTGCAATATGTTTAACCCTTTGAAACCCAGGGTTAGCCATTCTGTTACCCAGATCTCTCAGAATGAAATAGTGGCATGTGGGCTGAGGGGTCACATCAGTAATTAAGACAGGAATCAAAGAACCTGTGCTTACCAATGGCTACCATTTGGAAGTAACAGAGAATTAAAGCCAACAAACAAAATTGCCACAGCTTTTGAAAACGTCATTAAAAATCCAAGATATAAATGTGTCTGTCTCTTTTCCCACTGGGGTTGCCCACCACACCAATCTTTAAGCAACCTCCACCTCTGCCACCCTGCCCATTTCACAGTCTTGCCTGTCGTTTCCCTGGATTCACAGAATTCTCTGAGGCAGACTGAGACCGGGCGGGAAATGAGCTCTTTAAGAACCTTCTTGTCTGACCGAGCAGAAGGGTAAGTCTCACCCACAACCTAATCCTAAGAAAGATGCCGGGTTTTATTTTTTTTCTTCTTTCTAAAAATTATGTGTATAAATGTTTTGCCTAAATGCATGTGTGCATCTTTTCTCTGGGGTCATGTCTGTTTTGGAGAAGCAAGACGGCCACCTGCCTTGAATTTGCAAAGATTGCAAATCTTTTACCAGATTGCAATGACTAGCTCTGCTGAGGGGAGGGTTGATATGGCTTATAGAGAAGGGTGCCCCCCCCCAAACGCCATGATTCTCATGTTTTACCTTTCCTCTATATATACATGGAGAGAAAAAGAAAGCCTGCCTTCCCCAGGGACCCTCATTTAAAAACATATCTCTAAGTCATGAAAATGGAAATACTACTGAAAGCCTATGATAATTCTTAAAGTCTTTTATGTGAGAAAATACATGTAAATTACTGTCTTCCAAAGGAGAAAAACTGCTAACTCTGAATCCTACTTTGTGGTAAACTACCTGTACAGCAACAAAAAGTCTAACACAGAAACTGTCAGGTCAAGTCAGGACCTAAATTCCTGTTCCATTCTTTCTTCCAAGGGAACAAGCATGACAAAGAACCTTGTTAATTATTTCTTTAACCCCACCCCCCACCCCCGGTCCCTTACATAGCTGAACCACAACAGTCATGATAGTGCAGCTACAGACCAGCACACATCCACCAACAAATACAGTCCCACATCCTCCACACTGGAGAGGTGAGATGGAATTCCAGAGAGATGGACTGTTCTAGAACAGAGGTTCTCAACCTTTCTAATGCTGCAATCCTTTAATAGAGTTCCTCAAATTGTGGCCCACAACCGTAAAATTATTTTGTTGCTACTTTATAACTGTAATTTTATTATATCTGATATATACAGGATATCTGATACCACACACACACACACACACACACACACACACACAATCACACACCGGTCCTGACCCACAGATTGAGAATGACTGTTCTAGAAGAAGAAATGACACAGTGGAGAAGGACAGGGAAGAGAGAAGAAAAAAAAAAAGAATTAATTCCCAGGGAGAAATGAATTGTTCTTTGGTCTTTCTTGTGAATTAAAGGACACAATTGACTAGCAGGCAGATCTTTAAGGACCCTGAAGCCCCTAGTTTAAATCACTTTCTGCTTTAGTTTGGAGTAAGTCTGTAGAGGTTTGGGCCTTCCTTTGCTCAGAGAATGTTTGCAGGATGAAAACCTGCCCTGTTTTAAGAAAGCAACTCTTCCATCAGGAATGAAAGGGACTTCAGAGCTCTTGCATCTTGCTTCTCCAACAGTTTAAGAGCTTTACAGGCTTGAATTTACAAAAGAACCAAAGAGATAACAAGGCGCCTAACAGTAGTTTAAAAAAAAAAAAAAGGAATGGTGTATTCATCTGCAAGTTAAACCTTTGATACCTTCTGAGATTCCAAGCCTGAGAGACTGAGATATGTACTGCTGCGACTCCTGCATAATGCTTTAAAGCCCATGTTTACTTCTAAGTGGATCCGTTGCTTTGTTTTTGTTGCACTGAGAATTAAACATACTGGGTAAGCACTCTACAACTGAGCTACATTCCTAACTTGGATTCTGTGGGGCTTTCAACTTTGATTTTTCCAGAAGGGGCCCTGCTGGCTGTGTGGCTCCTGAACTCAGGTTCAAGAGACCCTTATACTTCAGCCTCCCGTGGAGCGGAAGTTGTGCTTCTTCCAAAAGATATTTTTTCAAAGGCAAGGTTGTACAATATTATCCTTACTCAATTGAGAAAAAAAAAAAAGAAGCATTTTTGATAATGTTTCAAGTGCTGAACGCCAAATAAGAATCTTGAGAATTGGAGATGGTAGAGATCAGGTTAGTCCCCAGTATAAGCTACTTCATATATAACAGCTTTCGGGCTGTGTCTTCAAGTGAATGATTCAATTTTGCAAAGCAGCAGTTGGCTGACTCCATTCTGAATAAAAATGTGGTGGCATATCGACTGTATCTTCTTCATGCAAGAAGATACACCACCACCTGTCCAGCACAAAGGAGGAGACATAGATTCAATTGATAAATAACTTATTTCTATAAATTAAAGGAAACAGAGAACTTACTGAAGTAGGTTAATGGTAAGGATGCACTCTCGCAGACAGTAAGACACTCTGGTGAGCATAAGGCCCACAAGAAAGACTGCCTATTTACATGTTTAGCTTAGATAGCAATATTGGGCGGGTGGGTGGGGGACAAGAGCTGTTCATATAGGCAACCAATTTCCTCTGGTTAATGATCGACTTGGAACTTTTTGGAGCATCTTAGGAGGAACACCTTGTTTTATACCAAGGTGCTAAAATAAATAAACTCACAGACACCCATGCCAAAGATTTGTATCCGAGGCTCAGGGAATGTTTTACACACACACACGTAGTCCCAGGAAAGACAAGAGAAGTGACTTATTCAAACCTCAGCAGTGGGCAGTGAACACAAAAAGGTTGGGGACCCGAACCTGTACTTGGTACTCCTATGTGCTGAATAATCTTCACTAGCACCTTGATAAGATTTAGAATTACCATAGGGACATGTGTGTCTGTCTGTCTGTCTGTCTGTCTGTCTGTCTGCTTACAGAAAGGCTAATCACAGCAAGGATAACTAACCTTGAATGTGTGTAGTACAATCCCATGGGTTCGAGTACCAAACATGATAAAAACAAAAATAGAAAATGACCTTTTCAGCACAAGAACTTATCTCTCTGCATCCTGACTACAGATACAATATAACTAGCTGCCCCCTGACTTCCAGGCCATAATAAACCATAAACTAAAACAATGAAGCCAAACTAAATTATTCCTTCCTTTTGTTGCTTTTGTCTGGTATTTCGTTGTATCAACTAGAAAATTAGCTAATACGGTTCAGTTCATCAGGGGTGCCTGTTACTTTGACAAAATTATGGGACACTTCCAATGATTAGGACTTGACTTCTTAGTATGACTGATCTGGGGAATGAACTGATGAAGTATGGAGGACTTTATATGTGGGTCAGAGGGATCCATCCCAACTCAAGAGGTCTTCTAGTTACTGCCTTTCCTCTTAGAAATTACTGTTTCCTTAGACTCCACATTACATTAATCTTCAAGAATGAAATAAAATTGATCCTGATCATCAAAATAGGTAAACAGTTTATGATAACACCATCTGGTCGTGATATATGCTTGAGTGATAGAAAAGTTTGGCCAAAAAAAAGGGGGGGGATCTATACTTGGTCCTATTTGTAGTACTCTTAAGAAGAGAAAGCTAGGGCACATGCAAATCCATTGGCTGTCTGCCTGGAGTCTGCCTTACTAGGACTGAATTATAAAACCCTCAGAGGGATCTGTAGGCATACTCTGATAGAGGAGCGCCTCTTTGTAAGGATGAAATATTGTATTAAGAAACCTGCTAACTATGGTAAAACCAGAGGGGTTAGTCAGGAAGGAGAGACAAATCTAGCCCTATTTCTCATTGGGCTACTGAAGAAGGCCTTTGAAATAGTAAGGTTGCCTCAGCTGTCCCGGCCTATCATTTATCTTTTGAAAATAGGAAGATAAATAACTGAAGTAAGCATAACAAAGCTTTATCTCTCGACACGTTTTACTTCCATCCTGGGCCCGTCTGTTGATATAAGGCACCTATATTATGGTAACTAAGGCATATATTATTATTTAATGCAATTCTGTCCAATGCGCCCAAGAATGACTTTAATGTCTGTATGTGTCATCCTGAGTCTAAAACAGTTATGTGGCAGAACTCAATATATCCCTAGAATTCCTGACAATGACTGTAGCAAAATCTGAGGCCAGTTAATTTTTCAGTGTGTCACTCGTTGCATGTTACAATTTGTATGTGAGTATGTATGCATGAGAATGAGTATGCATGTGGCATGGTACTTGTGTGGAGGTCAGAGGATAACTTAGGGAGTCAAATCTCTCTCTCTCTCCATTGCAGTTCCAGGGGTTGAACTAAGGTCTGCAGACTTGTGGAGCAAGCACTTGTACCTGCTGAGCCATCAGTTTGGCCCTAAAATTTCTACTCCTGGCATACTTAGTTTATAAAATGTGTCTGAATGAACTTTTCGGGATGGTTTTTTAGCTTGAAATGATGGCATTAAGATATAGGGCCTATATTACTTATTGTCTGCTCTTTGTCCTCCTGCCCTGGGCTTCTTTGGCACTCAAGAAAAAAAAATTATCATTTCAAAATGAAGCTGCTGCCGCCACCAATAGAGCATCCTTAAAGGAATCTTAGCATTTCTTATGTGGAAAGGTAACCGAAAGGAAGTAGAGGCACAGAAATGAAAAGGGAGATGCCAGACTTTAATCTTGCCTTTAGTGAAAAAGGAAAACAGCAAAATGTCCAGGGACTAACATATCTTGCTTGCGTTTCAGATTCAGTTTCTTATACTTTAATTCAACTTTACTAATTTTATTAAGAAAGGAATGCTTGGCAACAGCCTGAGTTGTTTGGGGATTTCCAGAGCACCCCCCTTTGGCCAACAACTCAATTAGATGTAACCCAATTCTGGCAACAGAAGTTTTATTTGGTGACAAGTTGGGACTCTGTCTCTCCCATTATTTGGTGATTTCATCTAGATCTTCATATCTGTATATATCGTATGAAGTTTCTATGCTGTTAGGTTTCCATAGTACTCCTCAAATGCTCCTTACTTTTAGCTACGTCTCATGGTATTATTTCCCTCAAATCCCTTTTCTTTCCCCTCCCCATTTGATCCTCCTGTTCCAGCTCCTCCACCCACTCACCATTGTCTATTCTATTTCCCTTTCCTAATGAGATCTCTATGTACCCTCTAGTTTCTTACTCTATTCCTATTCTCCCTGGTTCTACAGATTCTAATGTACAGATTATAGCTGGTTATTATAAACAGAGTAGTAATGATTTAGCAAGTGTCTCTAGAGTACGATGAAGCATCTTTTGGGGATGTGCCCAATAGTGTCATAGCTGAATCTTAAGGTAGATCAATTTTATCTTTCTGAAGAACTCCGATATTGGTTTCTATAGTGGCTGTACAATTTTGCAGTTCTACCAGCAATGGACAAGAATTCCCCCTTACTTATTCCACAGGCTTGCCAGCATTTAGTTGTCACTTGTTTTTATTAATCTTAGCCACTCTGACAGGTATAAGATGACATTTCAGAGTCATTAGATTTGCATTTCCCTGATGGCTAAGGATGTTGAATGTTTAAGTGTTTCTTAGCCATTTGAATTTTCCCTACTGAGAGTTCTCTGTTTAGATCTGTACCCCATTTTTATAATTGGGATATTTGTTTTCTTGATGACAGTTTTTATGTGCATGTATGTTTTACATATTTTTCATATTAACCCTCTACTGGATGTGTAAACTGCTAAAAAAAAAAAATCTTCACATTCTGTAGGTTTCTACTTTGCCCAAATGATGGTGTCCTTTGTTCTGAAGTTTTGTTCATGATGTCCCATTATTAATTGTTAATCTTAGTGCCTGAACTACTGGTGTTCTGTTTTTAAAAGGCTGTTTCTGTACCAATGAGTTCACAGCTATTCCACACTTTCTTGTCAGTTTCAATGTTTCTGACTTTGACGCTGAGGCCTTTGATTCATTTGGAGTTGAGTATTGTGCAGGGATTTAAGTGTGAATCTATTTGCATTCTTCTACATGCAACCATTTTTATTACTATGCCTCTGTAGTACAACTTCAAATTGGAGCTGGTGATAACTCTAGCATTCCTTTTACAATTCAGGATTGTTTTAGCTTTCCGGGAGTTTTTGCAATTCATGTGAAGCTGAAAATTGTGCTTTCGAGATCTGTGAATTGTACTGGAATTTTGATGTTGATTGCATTGAATCTGTAGATTGCTTTTTGGATGGTCATTGTTCCTAGGTCATTAGCCTATTGACCCATGATGAGCATGAGATATCTTCACCTTCTCATATCTTCTTCAACTTCTTTCCTCAGGGACTTGAAGGTTTTATCATATAACTCTTTCACCTGCTTTAGTTAATTTACCCCAAGATAAGTGCTGGGATTAAAGGCGTGCGCCACCATCGCCCAGCTTAAGTTAAATTTTTAACTAGCTACTTTGCACTTAACTGTAAGATTTTTTTCCTAGTGGAATTTTTGGGGTCACTTATATATACTATCATATCATCTGCAACTAAAGATTCGTTAACTTCTTTCTCTACAATTTGTATCCCCTTGATCTCTTTTGTTTTGCCGCTTTAGCTAAACCTTCAGGTACTATATTAAATAGGTATTGTTCCTAATTTTAGAGGAATTGCTTTGAGACTGTCTCCATTAAAGTTAATTTTGTCTATGAGCTTGCTGTTCACTGCCTTCATTATGCTGAAATATGTCCCCTGTATCCCTAAGAGGGACCACAGGACAAGTCTGCAGAGCCCACAGGATCTATGGAACAATTTTTAAAAGGCCTTATGGGAGAATCCTTTCTTAAAAAAAAAAAATGGGCTCGCCGGGTGGTGGTGGCGCACGCCTTTAATCCCAGCACTTGGGAGGCAGAGGCAGGTGGATTTCTGAGTTCGAGGCCAGCCTGGTCTACAGAGTGAGTTCCAGGACAGCCGGAGCTATACAGAGAAACCCTGTCTCGAAAAACCAAAAAAAAAAAAAAATGGGCTCACAAAAATGGAAGTAGAGATGGCAGAGCAGAATCTCATGCTCCATGGAGAATGGGGAAACTACCAGTGACGAAGTGTATGGAACAGAACTATCACTGGCTGCGCACAGACTGCAATCACAAAGATGGCACCAGGTGAGCCTAGGAATGACTGGCATTGAAGGGGGGAGGTATGTGGTAGCCTGGGGGCTCTCCTGGAACCTACCCCTAAAGCCCTGCCTAGTCACAACACTTTCCTGACTGGGCAACAGCAAAATATATGAGATGAGTATTAGCAATGGTTCTGCAGAAACAAGAAACCTTGAACCAGACCACTGGCCACTGGGAGTTTGACCATGTTCCAGTGAGTATATGGGCAACACAAATTGGTACATTATCTTTTTCTTCTTTGGGGGAAGAGAAGGTCACAATGATGGGGGTGGACCTGGGAGGACTGGGAAGTGAAAGTGATTGGGGTGTATTATGTGAAATTCTAAAATAATCAATGAAACTATTATGTTGGGGGGGGGGGAAGCCAGAAGGAATGGAGTATACCAGGAAAACAAGGCCCTGTGAATCAGCTGAGCAGAGATCATATGAACTCCCAGAGACTGAAGCACCATTCACAGGACCTACATGGATCTGTACCAGGTCCTCTGAATATATATTATGGCTTCAAGTTTAGTGTTTTGTTTTGTTTTTTTTAAATTGGACTCCTGAAGGAGAAACATGTGGATCTCAGATTCTTGTGCCTTCTCTTGAGCACAAGAAAGAAAAGGAGGAGGAGAGAGAGCAGGAGAAAAAGAAGAGGAGGAGGGAAAAAGAGATGGAAGAACAAGACGAAAAAAAAGGAGAAGATGCTGGTGGCGGTACCTATATACCTATATGTAAGTAATTCGACATAATAAAGATTTTTTTTCTTTTTTTTTCCCCTAGCATACTTTATCTCCTCTGTCAGTATGCTGCAGGCATTATAAGGAAATTGCAAAAGCATGCAATGGGCCCCCAGAGAGTCCAAATTAACTTTTGACTTTGGCTTTGAGGGTTATGAACAACAGAGATAAACTAGAGACAGTCTAAAAGGCCCAGAGGAAATTAATATAAACATAAGAGCAATTCTAGTTGGTAGCTTTAGCTCTGCAAAACAATACATTCCCCTAGGCAATTCCCTCACCCCACTACTTTAAAGAAACTCCAGACAGAAGAGCACTCTAAAGGGGCAATGCTTTCAAACAACTGTGGAAAACCAGTGCACTGGAAAGGACGTGGCCCCGTATGTTCTAAAACCTTCAGAGCTTCACCCCCTCAGCAAAAAGAGAAGATTACTCTAAGAGATGATATCTCGCCTTCTGGAGGGAAGAAGGTACTTCAGCACCCATGGTGACCACCCTTAAAACACGGAAGCTGCAAGAGATTTCTTAGTAAAAAGCCACACTCAAGTAACTAAAGACAACCTTTAAACTGTCTCAAATAGCTCTTGACATAACATATAAAATTGTTCATTTTTCTTTTTAATACTAGAGTTCCATTCCCTGGCTAATCAATAACCCAAAAGCGCTTACTAAATGGATACTGTAGTAAGAAATGTAGGAAATGTTGAAAACTCAAAGCAATTGATGCTAGCCCCAGAATTATAAACTGCCTTTTACATGCCTAGTAATAAGGTATAACATGGAAAACCCTCACCTGAAAGTCAAAGGCCATTCCTACACCCATGCCTTACTTTTCCAGCTGAGCAATTAGGAGGCTTAGAAGCTACACATGTTATGCAAACACTTTCAATAAGGTGAAACTTAATTTTAAAAAAATGGCTAGTGGTTTCAAAGGAAATACAGGATTCTGATGCTCCAAATGGATCAAAGAAAAATTATGAAGGGACTTTGTAACTCATGATGCCTGGTAAAGATAACTGTTTTAGTCAGCTGTGCCTTTGGGGTAAAGGGTGTATAAAGTCTGCACTCCAAAAATTGGTAAAGGCCAGACTGTTGTTTTTATAACTATGTAAGAGAATGTACTAAGCCACTACCTTTCATTAACTTTTTCACATAAAAGATCAATGATTAGATTATAATCAAATGTTGCTCTGTCAAGGATGCAAACATTATCTTCTGATATTGATGACACCTGCTTGGGGTAGATGAAGGTTTGCATCACTTGCAGTAGAGGAAATAAAGACTTTAGTCTCTACACCGAAACTGTCACAGTCTATTTCTTCTTAGAAATATTCTTTTCTATTTGGTCACATTCTCTCTCTATAAGCATCAGTTTGTTTATGTTTGCTTGTTTTACAGTAAGCACAAGAGATCTTACTCCTAAACTCAGAATGTTAAAATTATGTGGACGGATGCAGGACAAGACCTGATGTCCTCAGATATTAAAACAGCAGTTCAAGGTGGAACATGCCTCATGATCAAAGAGAAATGCCGAGTTGAGACTAACACGATGTAGCAGTCCCAGATGAAGCTTCTTGTGCTACAAGGATTCCAGCCAATTCCTACCTTCCTCTCCAATTGATATGCAGAATACATAAGAGTTTATGGTTCCTCTCAGGTAGGGAATATATCCCATTACAGGATAGAAGTTATGCATGACGGATCATCATTCAGCTCACCCAAAAGGCTTCTGGGCTCCAGCTCTCAGTGGAGAATTGATGTTACAGAAAGGAATAGAGAAATAGAAAAGACCTTGTTCATAACTTTACAGAATTAGGACGGGGAAAAAAATAAGGTAACAATGAGAAAGGCTGCATACAAACAATCTGGCAGTAGTGGTGCAGGGGCACAGGCACTCCTGATTGTCCAACGATAACCTCTAGCTCATTAAAGTACCACAGCACACATTCCCCATGCAGATGCTAGATGCTGATACATACGGCACATAATTGTATGTAGAACTATACATAACTGAACAAGAGTAGAAAGCCAGCGCTGTTCAAATAAGCCAAAATTCCACACTATGCAAATGGGCTTAAAATATCTCACTAGGGGAAGTCCCCAACTCTTTGTAGGACACAGTGCCAACTGAGTCACTAATCTCCTTTTGCTCTTCCCTACCTGTTATGTGGAAAGTGTACCTTTTCCTAACACAGTGTCTGCTGTGTTCCACCCATGTGTCTCTGCTCAAGTCCTTGTTCAGAGACATAAGAACCTGAAAATCCCTGCCCGCAAGAGGAGTCCTGGAATGCCACATGAACTGTTACTGCTGTCATCTGAACACCTAGCGTGTATGCCAATGGAATGTCTGCTAGAGAACTTTTACATGTCCCCTGGCTTCAGCCCAAGAGTCTCCAGTGCTAACCATGGGTCGCCTGATTGCTGTTTACCCATGCTTCTCGCCTTCTGAACTTTGTCTTACATCTTGACCCAGGGTCCTAGGCCTCCGTGGTTTGCCCATACCCCACTGAAATCATCTTCTACTTGCTTCCACTAGTTCTGCAATTGAGTTTCTTAATGTTTCTTATTTAACCCCCTGAAGTGGTTCTCTCTTCATCTATATCACTGTCTCTAGAATTCACCCTTCTTAAAGAATAGTTTTTAAAGGCTGTGTCTATATGGCCCTTATTCACCTCATGTAAAATACACATTTTATCGAAAGCATCTTAGGTATTCAAGGACAAAATTAAAACTTTAGGAGTTGAAGATTGTAGGGATTCAGTATCTGTGTCCTCTTTTAATCTTTTGGTAGGTGTGTGTGTGCGCGCACACACACACACACACACACACACACACACACACGAAATGTGTAAAGTAGAATGTGTGAACTGAGTGTTTATCTTAGTAATTAAGATTAAAGTAATGCAGCTTGTAAATGTATTGTTATTCAACTAATCCTGACACTGGAAGAACGCAAACATATCCATGTATTTGTGGTACAGTGGACTTAAAACAGAGATGGCGGAATCCATAATACAATTCCTTAGGGCATCATTTATCTTCTGGTACTAAATAAGATACTCCCACTGCAGAAGCCTTGCTAAAGTGCTGAGCAGTGGTAGAAGGTGAGGCTATTTAACACATCCTGGTAATTCCAGACTACCAGGCATTGTAGCTATGTGGAACGGGAATAAAAGGAATAAGAAAATGCGTTTTTACTTGCTATTTTCATAGTGTGAAATTCCCCCTTTTCTTTCAGAGTATTCAAGTTTCTAACATCCAAGATTTAATTGCGATGGCTCAGTGGTTAAGAGCACATAACTGCTATTGCAGAAGATCCAAGTCTGGTTCTCAGCACTCAAACAGCAGATCACGACTGCCTCTAACGCCAGCTCCAGGAGCTCTTACATCTCTGACCTATGTAGGCACCTACACTCACAAGTGTGTGTGCAAACACACACATATGCATACACTTTAAAATCGCAAAAATAGAAATTTTTAAAAAAATAAACAAAGAATATAGAAAATAAAAAATCGCAAAAATGAAAAGTTTTAAAGGCATAATAAATATTTCCTGAATCAATAAACAAATAGCAGCACAGAAAGTAAGGCACTATAGTGGAATACATATACATTTTTTGGTGCAGAAAACTGTAGTTTCCGTTTCCAGCATTTCTTCATACTATGTAGTACAGGACAACCTCTATGAGTTCTCCAGGTCAATTGTGTGTGTGTGTGTGTGTGTGTGTGTGTGTGTGTCCATTATATAAGATATATATTTCCATTATAGGGTCATGGGAAGGAGCACATAAAAGGCACAAAAGATAGAGTTAGCATTCAAGAAGTAATATTTCTCTTTCTTCCCAATTATATATGTTAAAGTTGGCAAAGATTTTGCCTGGCATGCATGAAGACATTGGTTCAATTCCCAGCACTACAAAAGGAAAAAAAAAAAGCCCAGGTATCATGGATCACACCTGAAATCCTAGAGTTCTGGAGGTACAGCCAGAATTAGAAGTTCAAGATCAGCCTTAGCTATAAACGAAGTCCAGCTTCAGATACATGCAATTCAGACTCCAAAACAGTTCAAGGATATTTCAGAGATAGTAGAGAAGTGTTTTGTGTGTAACTGAGAACTATGTAATTGCCTCCTGGTGAATGGTTTACACTAGCTAACTTATCACTTATGATTTAGTAGTGCCATGCTAGGAACTTGAAACTGACCAGGAAAGGAACATAGCCACTAAAGAAATCACAAGTACAATAATGTTTAACTTCCGTTTCTGGACAGCTGATTTACCAGCACAGCATTGGCTGAAACCCCAAGACATGTGGATAACTCAGAGACAAAGAAAAGGCATTATACATGTGGCATTTTTAAATAAAGACCTTTCTGTAAGCTGTGCTTACACAACTATGAAATACAACTATCACAATTTCTTCAGAGGTTCTGTTGCATGTTGTAAGTCTTACTGTTCCACATATATAAAGATCACTATCGTAAGACGTAAGTATCACTATAGGCAAATCCACAGTATGTGTTTTATACATCTGTAAGATGTATAGATGAGCTCAGGAGAAATTATTTGCTACCTCGTCAATGAAACAGAAGCAGAATGTTGAGAAATAAAGGCTGGATTAGAAATAAAATGAACATCAGCAGAAACAGATTTTGAAGAGAAGGGAGAAGCTAAGTTCCAACACCAGTGAAGGGCTCAAAAGGTCAACATGTTCAAGACAAGGAGAAGGAAAAGTGGAACTCAGAATCTAAAGGACAGGCTCCACAGCAGGGTAGGGAGGGATACACGGAGGACACTAACAAAACCAACACGGTCTTGGAAAGGTACCAGGAATAACAAATGTGAAAGTTACGCTTTAACTGTAAGATTTAATTTATGTTGTTAGTAGTAGTCTTCCTAAGATATCTACAGTTACTATTTTCTTAAACTACCACATTTAGAACCTCTTCTGATATATAATTTATATTGATCAATCTTATTTATATAATTGAACACATTTTAAACCTATTTCTAGAATTGTACAACCAACACTAAAATTTCATTTTAGAACATGTACATCATCCTTAAGAGGAAAAATAAAAGGAAAAAAAATCATTCCCTATTCCCAATGTCTAGTCCCAGGTAACCACTAATAACTTTCTACGTCTCCAAAATAGTCTTTTGTGAACAGTTCATGTAAGTGAAACTATATAATATATGATATTGTATGCAATGGATTTTTAACCAAGCTTAGTATTTTTTAGGTTTACTCACATAGTACTATATAATATCATTTTTCTTTATTCCTGAATACTATTTCATTGTGTGGATATAACACATCTTATTTACCAATTCAACTATAGATGGTTAATAAATATTTAACATGATATGATTTCAGACTAGTGTCAATCATATGTGCATGCATTTGTGCATACTTGTGTATGGATGTGTGTGCGTGTGCATGTGAGTGTGTGTGTGTGTGTGTGTGTGTGTGTGTGTGTGTGTTGACGTGTTTTAATTTTTCTTAGGAGTAAAAATTCTGGATCATAGCCAGGCGTGGTGGCGCATGCCTGTAGTCCCAGCACTTGGGAGGCAGAGGCAGGCGGATTTCTGAGTTCGAGGCCAGCCTGGTCTACAGAGTGAGTTCCAGGACAGCCAGGACTACACAGAGAAACCCTGTCTCAAAAAAACCAAAAAAAAATTTCTGGCTCATATAGTATGAGAGTTGTCCTTTCTTCTTTGTGAAAAAATTATCAGATATAAACAACTTGAACTAAGAAGTTATTTATCTTGCGTAAAGGGTTCAAAGGTTTCAGACCACGGCCCTTGGTTCTGCTGATTTTGTGCCTATGATGAGTCAAACATTGTGACAACAGTAGGACCTGCCTCACGGTGGATAGGTGTCAGACAGAGAAAATGAGCCTTGAGACTGCATATGACCTTCAAAACTATGCCATTGGTGACCTAATTCTTCCAGTTACACCCTACCTCCTAAAGTTTCCACACAAATAGCACCACAGCTTGGAACCAACCATCTGATAATGAAAAAGATCACTGAGCCCATCTCCAAGCATCAACAATATCTGAACAGTTCCAGAACTGTTCAAAACTCCAAGTTCAAAGTCTCTTCTGAGACTCAAGGCAAACAGTAAGCGTGTGTGTGCCCCTACAAAAGCAGAAAGAAAGTTATTCATTTGCAATACAGAATCTCACAGGGTAAACCAGTCCCATTCCAAATTGGAGGACTATGTACTCAGCGGAGGAAGAACAGGGTGATTACAAGACCAAAACTCAGCAAGGCAAGCATTAAATCCTTTAGTTACAGGTCAACATCTGGAGCATGTGGTATTGTGATCTAAGTTCCAATGAGGCTGGGTGGCCTAGGCTACACTTTTCTTTGCTGCAGTACACATGGCCTCTCTTCTTGGCAGCCTCTGCTCATTGCTAGCACCCTTTCTCAGTACATATTCCCTGTCCTTGGCATCTCCAACTTCCTTGAGTGTCCACTAGAGCTTAGATGTCTTCACCCTCATAGCTTGATGCATTGCCCTTTCAGAAGTTTTCTGCAGGGATCCTGACTGTACCTCCTATTTATTGGCTAGCCTCCCAATTGGTCCTTTGAAATCTGGGTAGGAGCCCTTATACATACCTAAAAATGCATGGCATCAAGTTCTACTAACAGATGAAAAGAGGTGCGCACACTTGGATAATGGTTGTAGTGACTCCTGAGTGTTTGCACGGTTGACCATGGGTTAACAGTTTCTATAGGTGGCTCTGTGTGATCAGGGAATCCAGGAGCTCTTTTCTCAAAGAAGTCTCTCAAATTAATTAAAGCTCTTGTATTATTTAGTGTAGTATGGGGAGTAGAGTCTTGACAATTCTTGGAACATTATAGAAGCATATTTTCTATTGTCCGAATGCAAAATAAGTGTCTTCTCTTTAACTCATCTAATCTCTATTACCACAACCTTATTGGTAATTTTAAACCACTTCCTTTTCTGTCCAAACTCTGTATTTCAAAACTTTTTCTAATCGAGTCTCACACAAAGTCTCAATACAAGGACAAAATGTGGACCAATTACTTTGCCAGAGTAAAACATGAGGCTTTTATCTCAACTCCTAATTGGGTTATAGTTCCCATTTGAAACTACATGAGCACAGTCCTCACTGTCCTCCGATCATCTGAGCTCCCACTAGAGTGTACATTAAGCTCCTCACCTGGTCTGTTCCTCCAAACATTCCCAAATTTCTTTCACAGATTAGCAAGAACTCCATTCCTCATACCAAATTTCTGGGTTAAGTTTTTGTGGGTTTTTTTTTTTTTTTTTTTTTTTTGCAGTTTTGATAAAACACCTGCCATACCAAATTACAGGAGGGAAACATTCATTGTGGCTTTCAGTTTTGAAGGTTACAGGCCACAATCTTTGGTGTCACTCATTGTAGGCCAATGGGAAACAAGAACACCATAGAGACTGGAGCATGTAGCAGGAGATACATAGTGGCAAACAATAAGCAGGCCAAGAGAAAAAAAAAGTTGAGTCCTGGTACAAACCTTCGAAGGCGGGTCCCAGTGATCTACTTGCTCTATTTCCGACAGACCTCCAAAAGTTTCCTCTACCTTATTAAACAATCACCAGCTGAGAAGCAAAGATTAAAGGCTTGGAAAGAGAGATTGCAGAGTCAAACCACAGCATGGTAACTTTGTGTTTAACATTCTGAAGAGCTGCCGACTCTCTTCCAAGGAAACATACCATTCCATAACTCCACCAGCAATGTACCAATGCCTTTTAATTCCAATACTCTACCATTATCAACAATACCCAGCTTTAGTTTTTTTTTTCACTATAACAATTTTAAATATGCAAAAAATGTTGTCACAGTGGTTTGGACTCCACTTCCTTAATGACTAACGTTGCTGAGTAGCTAGCTATTCATGTGCTTATTGGATATTAGTGTATGTTCTCTGAAGAAATGCCTATTCAAATTCATAGCCTGCCTTTGAAAGCATGATTTCACTTAGGATGTGAGAGGTCTTTATATTTTTGTCTCTATCTTTCACTGGTATATTTTCTTACCATAATCACTCTGTCTGGCTAATCTGAAAGGTCCTTTAGAACAGGGACTGTGTTTTGTGCATAGTTATCTTGAGTTCCCAGTAGAAAATTCATTACCTGTTTTTTTTTCTCTGAATGAATTAAATCTTGCCACCAGAATACTTTATAAATGCCATGTCTACATTGAATCTTTTACTTGTCTCATTTGGGTGGAGTATCACAGTTTATTATATTCCCACAATTTCTGGATGCTAACATTTGTATGTGTGTACATGCGCATATGTATGTGCATGTAGTAGGAGGTGTACCAGGAATCAAATCTACAGCTTCATGCATAATAAGCAAGCATTCTACCTCTGAGTTGCACCGCCAGTTCCTGCTCCCAAGCTTTCAAATGATACCTGTCATAATTTTCTCTGTACTTTATTATAGTTACATAAATATATACATTATTACAGCCATTACTGTGATTCTCTTGGAAGAAAGATGGAAAGGAAGAGAGAATGGCACAGAGAGAAAGGAGAAGGAGGGAAGGAGGAAGGGAAGGAGAGAGGAAGGGAGGGAGAGAAGGAGAGACAGAGAGACAGATACAGGAAACAGACAGTCACAGACAAGGCGAGCATAGACTTTGCTTCATTTAAGGAGACAAAACTTGTGGTACAATGCTAAGCACACAGGAGGAGTTCAAGCAGTATTTGCCAAATTGAATTGCTAAAACATTTGGATATTAGTATGGAGATTTTACTTTAGATCCATACCTCATACCATATACTTAAATAAATTCCAGATGCGCCCAGGAATTAAACACACACACACACACAAAAAGAAAAAAAAAACACACCCTGGGGGAATAGGGAAGACAGAATCACATATTTGTCCCATCTGTGGTGGAGTGGTAAATTTTTGAACATTGAAAACTGAAAGAAGCATCACAGGCAGGATGGATGTGCTTGAATACACAAATGTGAAAGAGAACACTTTTCCATAGTGGAAGATGATAAAGCACACAGAAAAATGAAAACAATAAAATTGGAAAAATGTGCGACAAATATACATGATAAAATTGGCTGCCCAAAATATAAGGAATGGATGAAAGTATACAAGATCAATGTCCAGACTTCCTTGAAAAGTGATGAAAGAAAATGACAGAACAAAGAGACAGTAAATTGTGACATTTAAAATGAAAAGCCTTGTTAAATAAATTTAAAAGGGAACAAATGGACAGTATACTTACTAACCTATCAAACTATCAAAGACATTAAAATGATAACACTCAGTGTGCCGGGGCTCTGTGCAAACAGACCCTCGTAGACAGTATAGCATTTGGAAATACAGTCTGGCAACAGGAAAGTAGCTCTACCTTTCAGCCGAGTTAATACATTTCTTGTAAGAAATTGCAGAAAGTGATAACTTTCAACAAAAGAAATATAATTTTTATGGCAACTGTTCACAATACTATGGTTTAAGTGTATACAAAATTTTTTTAAATAACTTAAAATGCCCAGTAATAGTAAAATGCCTTGGGGAAAAAAAACCTGGCAGGCATACTAATATCATAATCTTGAATTTTAGCAAGGAAAGCTCTTTTCGCCTCTTCTACATTGTCTTTACTATTGTGGTATACTCATGCTAATTGTCCATACTTAGCTTTGTGCCTATTTCTAGAATATACTACCTACCCAAACCTGCTACCTCAAGTTCTAACTCCTTGATTTGATGCTGCTATAACTAAAAAAGTCACAAATTCCCAGGAAAATGAGGGTCAGTGGCACCTACCTATAGTCCCAGGTACCAAGGTGTCTGAAGTAGGAGGATAGCGTAAGGCCACAAGTTCAAGGCCAGCCTTGGCAACAGAGACAAGCCTGATCTCAAAAACACAAAGACTGGAAAGAAGGTTGGAGAGCGAGGAGATAGGATAGATAGGAGGGAGGGAGACAGGGAGAGAAAAATGAAATGAAAGAAGGAAGGGGGTGGGAAGGAAGGAAGGACGGACAGACAGAAGGAAGGAAAGATCTCAACAAAGTAGGTTTCTCAATAGTCAGGACACAATCCTCACTCCTCCTGTACCAGAGATGTTGTGGCAGCTATTTCCAAATGCCACAGCATTAAAAAAAAAAAAAAAACTATTACTGTGGTTCAAGTTGTATTAGAAGCTTCAAGATAAGTGAGGAATTACTGAAAATGGTTTGCTTGAATTGTAGGCTCTTAGCAAAAGTGTTTGCTTTTCATGAGCATGAAGCATTTTAATAAAATTCTTCTAGTTCATTATACAAATATCTTCACATGGAAACACCTCTAGTCAGGAAAGACAGTATTAGCCTCTATAAATCAATACTATTAAGAAAAGATATGGCCATGTTAGGAATAAAGAGGAGCCTAGTGACAGAGCACAATAAATTCCTTTATTATATTCATGCTCATTTGTCTGCTATAAACTAAAATACATTTAAATGGATGTCTGATTTATTTACTAAAACTCATTATTGCTTCAAAATAATGCACTTGACTTTCACAAATATATAAACATCACCCCATCTTACCTCTTTGGGGACCTGATCTCAAACTTGTATTTATAAAACAAACTCTTAGTTCAATTAGAGTTGCTTCAAGACTGAAATCAAAGCAGAACACAGATCCTCCCATAATCACCTTAGAGCTATTTTTGTGAAAGAGTGGGGCATCAGCAATACCAAAAACAGTCAGTATACACACTGAAGTCAGTGTACACATTGAAGTCAGTGTACACATTGAAGTCAGTGTACACATGAAAGGCAATGGGAAACAAACAGAAGACCAGTCATTCTCAGTGGGAATGTAAAAGTATGATATATTCATTTTGAATAGTACAACCAACAAAAAAAAAAATCAAACATTTGGAAGAAATTTAAGCTGTGAAAACTTGGCCTTGGTGGCAAGGAGATTAAAAAAATAATAAAAACAACCACAGATTCTCCTCCTGGGATCTGCTCCCTAGATAGGGCTGGGTGTTGAAATTGCTATTTGCTGTTAGAGACAAGAATCTTAAGAGCTTTAAAAGACAGGGCAGCGTAAGAGTGATGCTTCACTTTGGCCATTCTGCGAATGCATTTATTTTTTTTCTATAGACCAGCACTGCTCATGAATCCCAAGCTCTTTTCCTCTACCTACGAGCATGAGCTGCCTGGTGCTTTGATCAGCAACAGTTTCTGCACTATTAACGCAACTTTAACTGTACAGTGATTCCCATGTGCTGAGCATCTGAAATAAACACGCCGTGCAGGTTGATGGGCAGGAAAGGAAAGAACTCGCAGATCCTTAGCAGCCAAAGCCTTTACGGAATCCAACTCGGCCGAGGTCTGGCACCGACAGTCTGGTAAACATTTGTATGAATTAGGCTGGCAGGTTGATAGATTTCTCATTACAAAGTTAGGTTTCTTGGACTCTCCAGGAAGTGGAAGAGAATATTTGGACAGCAGGCATACCAGCAACGGGGCAGGGGAGTGAGACCTGAGGACTTCGGTTCAGCCATTTCCTGAGCAGATCAGAAGGGAATGCTTTCAATTACTGTCACACAATGGGCCAGATGAACCCTAGTCTGTTCTCCCAAAACAAATGGAAAAGGAGGGAGGAGAAGAGGGAAAGAGGAGAGTGCAGGAAAAGAAAACTAAGGGAGAGACGGAGGGGGCGGCGATAGAGATGGGAGGGGAAGAGAGAGAAGAAAAGAAAAGGAGAAAACAGAAGGAACAGTGGCCCTGGGAAACGATGAAAGAAAGAAGGAAAACTCACTTCAATTAAGTCAAAGCAAGGATTAACAATTGTAATAACTATAAAGGTTACTTTTGCATAAAATGAAAATAGAAAAGGTCAGTTCAGGAAATATTAACACACTGGCTCAGCCACTCAAGAGTTCATAGGCCTGAGTCATCTGGCTTTGCGGGCCCACAGAATGTAGCCCTGTTGCCTGGGCTTTTATGAGGCATATCTGTCCTGGTGGCAGCTAGCAGACTGGCAGGGCTACAACTGGCATGGCCTCGGGTCAGAAACTAATTATGGCACAATCATTCACTTGTTCTAGCCATTCTGCAATTACTTCCTGAGTGGGGAGGGCAGTTCTGAACACAGAACCTCCCCTCCAGAGCCGGCCTTCCTCCAGAGCCGGCCTTCCTGGGCTGTTACTTGGGACTTTTTGCAGGGCCATCGACAAACCCAACAAGCCTGGCTGCTGCTCCTCCTGCTTCAATGTCCCCTCGCCAGGCACTGTGTCTCTGTGCTCTACGGTGCCAGGATAGAAATCTCGAGAAGAACATTCTCTCAAAGGGCTTAGAGTCTAGAACAATGGGAGAAGCTAAGACTCATTCAAAATCTTTCTCCCTTAGTTGGTTATCCAGTATCAGGAGATCAGTCCTGAAATAAATCACAAACATATATGTAATATTAAATAAAATGAGGAGGTTATACTTATTCATTTAAGG
The DNA here is from genome assembly GCA_964023405.1 of Apodemus agrarius. Classification (NCBI taxonomy): domain Eukaryota; kingdom Metazoa; phylum Chordata; class Mammalia; order Rodentia; family Muridae; genus Apodemus; species Apodemus agrarius. The sequence continues at coordinate 14,251,382 of OZ030010.1, forward strand.
ATGGATTTGTTTCTCTCTCTCTCTCTCTCTCTCTCTCTCTCTCTGTGTGTGTGTGTGTGTGTGTGTCTGTGTGTGTGTGTGTCTGTGTGTGAGTGTGTGTGTGTGTGTGTGTGTGTGTAGAGTAACAATTTTAAAAAAGACCATGAGCCAGGTGGTGGTGGTGGTGGCAGCGGCGGCGGCGCACGCCTGTAATCCCAGCACTTGGGAGGCAGAGGCAGGCGGATTTCTGAGTTCGAGGCCAGCCTGGTCTACAGAATGAGTTCCAGGACAGCCAGGGCTACACAGAGAAACCCTGTCTCGGGGGGGGGGGGGGGGGGAAAGACCATGAATTTGAAAGACAGAGAAAGGGAGGGGGAGGGAGGAAGAGAGAGAGAAGGGGTGCATGAGAGAGGCTGGAGGGAGGTAAGGAAAGTGGGGGGAATGAAGTAATTATAATTTCAAAAATTAATTATCGTGCATTTTTTTGAAGTTGTTTTTCTTTTCTTTACTTAGGTTCATTTGCACACCTCAAACCCCAATATTTCCTAACTAGAAAGTCCTTTGAGAATCTGGACACTGAATTACTTTTCTGAGTGTCTCCCTCATACTTTGAGGGAGACGAAGGGGGTGACCAAGACATTTTCTTCCAGTCGCTGAAATCCCCCCTCGATTTTTTTTCCCTTCTACTAATAGAAGATGGGCTTCCTGCTCCTGGGACTCACAATTCAATTAAAGCTTTCTGGGATCCTGACTATCTAAACAGGGGCTTAATTACCGCCCTCCACCATGATCCCTCCCTGCCCCGAGGTCTGCCCCACTGCACTCCCATCAAACTTCCTGACAAAGCGCACACAAAATACATGCTTTTACACATGCATACCCATAGACCGTAGCTAAGACTTCCAGATAGCCCCAGGAAGCCAAGAATGTGTACCTAGATATATATGCACGCAAACACATGAAAAGGAATGCACATTAGTTTACTTACAAACAGAAGAGAAGCTAAGTACACTGTAGAAGTCTGGTGAAATTTCACAGGCCAGTGAGCCGGAGAATTGAGTAAAGAGGAGAAAAAAAAATAAGTCTGAAATCTCCACAGAGCAAAAGGCAGGCAGTATACATGTAGCTATTGGCCAGTGACAGGTAATCTGCTAGAACTGCAGAGAATGGATTTGGAGAGAATTCAGGAAACTGTTTAAAGATCAACAGGCTCCATCAGTATAGTGTGCCGCTGGTGATTTGACAGCAATACAGTCAGTCGAGGTCCCAGAGTAAATTACTTCCATGCTTATTATTGCTTATGGAGAACATCACCCAATTTAGACTTAGACATTTAAACACTCCTACTCCCTGACACAAGTCAGAGAAAACATCCCTGCCAGGAGTACCCTTTGTAAGGTGGAGCCTTGCCAAGCTCACAGGCATCTGCACCCCTCTGTGGTCACATATTCTGCCTATGTGCCTCATATAGGCCCCACAGTCTGTTTGCATTCCCACACCTGGCCCCACCTTCCAGCAGAGGCCAAGAGCATCATTCCTGGACCAGTGCCCAGCCTTTGAAGTCAGAGAGAATGCAGCTGGTTAGATGAGGAGATCCCGATTCAAGACTTCTCAACACACACTTCCCTTCCTCAGCCATTCTTCTAGAAAGTTAGTCAAGAGGTACTCTGGCTGTTAAAAATTAAAAAAGAAAAAAAAAGAAAAGAAAAGAAAAGAAAAAAAACAGAAGCTCAAAGAGAGTGTGCGGGAGTTAAGTCTCTGTAGGCTGGCCAGAGACTTAAAGATTGTCAGGGTCCCTAGAAATGTGAGAATCTTTACTGAAGGTGTGGCCAAGAGATTCTTAAATAGGACACTAACCCACGAGCTTCCCTTAAAATGTCTTTCTCAGCTGGGAGGGGTGGGGGTGAAAGCCTGCAATCCCAGTACTTGGGATGTGGAAGCAGGAGGATTAGGATCAGGAATTCAAGATTGTCCTTAAGTCTACAGTGAGTTTAAGGCTTACCTGGGCTACCTGAGACCCTAACTCAGGATCTCACACACACACACACACACACACACACACACACACACACACGGAAATGGAATTCTGCAACACTGTTCACACTAGAGCACACAGAGATAAAGTAGCCAGTTGTACAGGTTTAATTTGCCATTTCTGGCCCTATAATCTAGCAGTGGCCACTTACAGCTTAGCACACCTTAGGCCTTTAAGGAGCTCTGGAGACTCCGTACTTCAGTTTCCCTAGAATTTGACTTTGCCTGAAAACAAGTTTGAACATTTGCATGGAAGCAGCCACATTTAAAAGCAACTGTTTCTCACTGCTCAGCCATCCATGAATTAACATTAGAAATTGCATGGCTTTATTTTGGTCCGAGTCACAAACCACTTGTAATCAAGGAAAGAAGACAGAACATCAACTATCCATGGTAACAACAGCTGAAGGAAAACCATTTTATAGTAAGACCAGTCGTGAAGTTAGAACAAAGCAACTGCTTCTCTTTAGCAAGTGTTGCTTCGTTTTTTGGCAGGTTGGTGCCAAATGCATGTTTTTAACTATGTGCATTTCATTAGAATTGGAGCAATTAAGCCTTCGACTTTTTTTTTTCAGTATATGAATATGTATATATACAAACTGTAATTTAAGCACTGTTTATAGTAACCAAACATTAGGTGTAAGTTAAATGCCAATTAGAGCATTTATAATGTGATACTGTGAACTCCTTGAAATCATTACACAGAATTAGACAGAACGTTATTCTGTAATACACTGTGAAGTGTAATATCATGAACTATAAAACAATGTATTTCATGAATATAAAACAATGTAATTCATATAACAAGGTATATCTTGTTAATATATGTATAAGCATGTAGGAGCAAAGTGTGTAATAGATACATACCACTGAATATGATTTTAAGGAATAGGAGTGTGGCTAACTTTCTTTAAAATTGCATGAATTATCTAAATTAACATCAAAACAACAAACATTACTTCTCTCAATGACATTTAAAAAAATAAAGCTATATTCATTTTGAAAAGAAGCAGAGATGTATAGACACAACAGTAAGCATAGCCAACACTTACTAAATAATTATTAATTACTATTGTTTTAAGTATGCTTATATTTTGATTGCATTGCAACATTGTTAGGGGAGTAAGATTCTCCTGGCTTGATTAAAATCTTTTCTTCCTCTACCCATCCATTCTTTCACTAAGTACCCATCATGTGTCAGGAAATGCAGAAGCACAAGAGTAAGTAAAGTCAACTCCCTGCCTCCATACACTATGGAATCTTGTCTCCAGCAGTGTAGTGGAACAGGCCTGCTGTCCTGTAACACTGACCTGAGAGCAAAGTCTGGAATAAAATGTGTACGGTGACCAAAGGTTCACTGCAAGAAACATGGTGATTGAAAATGCATGGCCAAATTCTTCCTTCCTACACTTTATAGCACACACACACACACACACACATACACATACACACACACACACACACACACACACACACACATACAGAGAGAGAGAGAGAGAGAGAGAGAGAGAGAGAGAGAGAGAGATTATTAATTACTTACCAGACATTGTACACCTTAGTGTGTGTCCTATATTAGGTATTGTTCCACATCTTAAAACACCACTGTTATTACTACTACTACTGTTAGTACTCCTAATACAAAAAAAAAAGGTAGTTAATGTTTTGTCACGCTCTTACTGGCTGTGACAGACACCAGGTAAGTGCTTTATATATAATACAAGTTGTACAACTAGAAATCTATTAAAGGTAAGGATTAATATGGATCCAAAACAGAACAAATCTAATGGACAAAGTCTTTAGAATTCTCCACAGATTCCCTATTTACCACTGAGAAGTGGATCATAAAGGTAAAAACGTTCGCTTACTTGGGTACCTGCATACATTCTTCCTTTTGGCCTTTCCTTAAGTCACTCACAAATTTAATAAATTACTGTATAGGGTTCTGTACACAGATGCAATCTTGCAATTCAACGGTAGGTCAGTGGTAATTCCAATTCATACTTGTTGCCTTACATGCTAATTTCCGTAACTAACTTAATGGGTACATCACATAATAATATTCATGTCTAATAAATGACAGACGTTGTCTTAATATACTGAGATTTAAAATACCCCTCCCTATCAGGGAGGTACCCATTTTCCAGGTAACAGGTTCAGAGAACTATGGACCCAACTGCTTCAGTGAAAGACACTTCCATTTTGGTAAGTAATTATATTTCAGCTAAAGTGATAGCCAGGTTACAATGAGTAAGAAAGGTCATGGGTGATGAATGAGCTTGGAGGCTGATCTAAGGGAAAGGAGTTAACCTAAAAGTGACATTATCAAAGCTAAGCATGAGGACATTAAGCTCCTCCAAACAAATGGGCAAGAAGGCACGGTTTCAAAGAGAATGAATGTCCTTTGGCCTGATGGAGGCCTTCAAGGTGTACAGTGTCCAAATGAAGACCAGTTGTCTCCTTGGATGCCCAGTCTCAGAACTTAAAACTACTTTCTTGGAGAGGATATGTGTGGTGCTAGAGGTCTGGGTCCCTATCGCTAACTACAAACTTTACATAGAAGCAAACATTTCGACCTCCTTACAGTCTCAGAATGTTGTCAACTAACAATGTTCTTGCTGACATGTCTGAAAGGTGATTATTTCACCTGAATCTCAGGAAAGGCCATCTTAGGACCTGAGAATAGAACTTTGGATAACAAAAAAAAGACCAGAGGCCATGTGGAGTAACCCCCATTCTCCACAACCCTGTCCTTGCCGCCTCAGTCTCTGCCAGTTCATAAGAGCTTTGCTCATGTTGACTTAGGTGGCCCTGCTCTCCTGGTGTCCTCTGTCCCCTCTGGCTCCTACACTCTTTCTGCCTCCACTTCCATGGGTTTCCCTGAGCTAATTTTTTTTTTTTGTTTTGGGGGTTTGTGTGTTTTTTGTTGTTGTTGTTGTTTTGTTTGGTTTTTTTTTTTTTTTTTTTTTTTTTTTGGTTTTTCGAGACAGGGTTTTTCTGTGTAGTCCTGGCTGTCCTGGAACTCACTCTGTAGACCAGGATGGCCTTGAACTCAGAAATCCGCCTGCCTCTGCCCCCCAAGTGCTGGGATTACAGGCATGTGCCACCACGCCCGGCTCTCTCCCTGAGCTAATGTTATAGGCATACAGTTCAGGAATAGAGTCCATGCCTAGTACACATGCCTAGGTCCTATCCCCCAGAAACAAGCAAAAGGCTGATTGTCAACAGAGAAGAAACAACAACAAAAGCAGGTATTTCAGAGAGTGGTAACTAGTAAACAGGACCAGTGCCAGAACAAGAACTCCAAAGCTCAGAGAACTATTGAGCTTTTTGTCACAAAACGTTGCCCTAGCTTACTAAAGAGGTGGGGGTAGTTTTTGAGGCTAGCAAACAAAAAGAGATGCCAAGTTCAGGAGATAAGGTGAAAGAAAGGTAGGAGGACTAGAATGTCGGGGGGGGGGGATCCTGCTTGTTTTTGCTTACTTACCAACAGGGCAGCAGCTGGCTTGGATAAGCACTGTTAGGAACCAGGTCTCGGAGTATGAGACAGGAAGAGCCTGGTGCCTTGCTCAGGTAGGGGAAGCACTGAAGGGTGTGGTAGAGGAAAGAGAGACAGAAACGCCAGTCAGAGAAGAAAGGCAAGTCACATTTTCCTCTCACTCGTGGGCCAAATTAAAACGGACTGAATTATTTCCCAGATTGTCCGTCCAATAATCCTGAAATCTTAAGTATAACAGCCATTTGATGAAAAAGGGGACAGAGACACAGGAAGGTGCTCACAGAAGCTGCTCAAGGGTGCCTGCGCAGGAAGGAGAACTTTGAGCCCTTGAGCCCAGGTGCTGTGGCTTCGAAGCTTGTCCTTTCCACCTCACACTGTTCAACAGTATGAGTGCTATAGGGAACAGACGCTGGGCACTGGGTATGGAAGGGAGAGGAGAGGGAGGTGGATTAGTGCCCGAGAAACACCGCCTTCTAATAGTAGAGCCGGTCAGAAGTGAATTCTTAGACTTTATTATGTTTCTACCTATTTTATACTAATTATATCCTTTCCATATAATATATATATTATGTATTTAAATAAAAGATAGGTTTATATGTGTGTATAAACATATAGCTAAATATATAGAATACATACTATAACACAAATCTTACATAACATTATACATTTATAAATATCACTCTACAGTATATATTTCTATAAATGTATTGAGTAGTATATTATAGTATCATTTATATTATCATAACATAAATATTATATATAATCCAGCAATATATAATTATGTATGTATAACTTAGCCTTTTATTCAAATATATAATGATATCCATAACACTGCTGTGTAGTTCTTACTGAACATAACTATATGTCAGCTACAGCACTAAGTACTTAGTGGCGGGGGATCATTTGTGCAAACCAGAATGTCTCCATATAATCCATACTATTATCTCCAATTAAACAGATAAATGTGAATCCCAAGGTCCCATGAGAAATTAATGACAGAATTTTACTTGAACTCTCTCTACCCTCTCTACTTCCAGATTCAAACAACCACAGAAAAGATTGATTAACACAAAGAGACACAATAACTTCCTTCATTATATTAGCAACATATCCATTTTCCCACACAGACTAGCCAGGGTTTTGGTTCAACCTTTTCGTTAGTTTCCCCATGGTTCTGATCTCTTTCCCCGCCCCGCAGAATCACTAAAGCTCTCACAGGCAGTACCTGGGCTTTTTCTGTTTTCTTTTGTTCTTGCATTGCGCCTCTACCCTGGCTGAGAGCCCAATGGACAGTCACATCTTTTATTGAGTAGTCAGGGTAAGATCGATGTTGACACTGCAATGCAGATGAAATGTTCCAAGAGGTGACTGACCGCCTGAACTAGGCGGCCCGCTGAGAGTTCATCTGCTAATCCAGGCAAGAGACGCTTGATGCTCGGGCACTCTCTTTAAGCCCTTAGCTGATCTGATCCTTTACTGAAGCTTTAAATCAGACGGTTGTAAATGAGGAAAAAGACTTTTTAAAGACTTGCTAAGGCTTCAGATAAATTATCCAATGCTTGGATATGATATATATTTAAAGATGTTCTCCACGTTTTTATTCTGATGTCAAAACAAAAAAATAAGGAAACATAAATGACTGATTTCATAGAACTAGTAAATTAAAGTATGATGCATCTACATGATGTGCTATTAAAAGTTTTAAAAGAATGGCAAGAGTTGCTTTTTGGGTCTTTTGGGGGACAGGTTTTTTTGGTGGTCTGTTTGTTGTTGTTGTTGTTGTTGTTGTTGTTTCTTTGTTTGTTTTTGTTTTTGTTTTTGTTTTTGTTTCTGAGACAGGGTTTCTCTGTATAGCCCTGACTATCCTGGAACTCACTTTGTAGACCAGGCTGGCCTCGAACTCAGAAATCTGCATGACTCTGCCTCCCAAGTGCTGGGATTAAAGGTGTGCAGCCCCACCTCCCTTAAGCAGGATAACTGGAGGGGAGGATAAATACGTATCTTCCTTAAGCCATACTAAAGACAATATGACTGTGCAGTAGACTCTCAAATATAAGTTAAATTTGTATCAAAATCTTTACTATGTTAATGAGAAAAAATTACAAAGGTCAAAATGAAGAGTTCTACTGTCTTATCCCATGCCTTGTTGAGTGTAGTTAGGCCCGGCCTTTCTCAGCAGTAGCCATATGTAAAGCAGGGGTGGGTGAAAGAAACCACCGATCTCCCAGATTTGCTGTGCTGATGAAACAAAATGATGCACAGGCAAAGTGCCCTCGGCCACTTGAGTGCGCGTCTGCTCAGGGCTATGGAGAGATGTGGAAGTAGTGCACGGTCGCTGGTTTGTGGTAACTGACCTGTCTTCCAGCCAGGCCTTACTGCCCATTTCCACTAGCACAGTCACACTCCAGGTCTTGACCCACTCACTGCCCAGATTCCACAACAGTGTCTTTTTGTTTTTGCTTCCCACGCTCAGCCTCCACCCTGCACCAAGAACCCCCTTTCTGATCATATTAATGTGTTACACAGACTCCCACAGAGGATTCTGAATTCCCAGCATCCCAATTTCTAACTGATTTTTCTACGATATTGTCCAGTAGTAATTCTGGACTGTGTATAATCAAATCAAGAATGTTCACTATGTCAATTTTCTTAACCAGAAAGTATTGTATGTACTATATAGGACATCCTCCACGGCATGTGGCCTTTTCATACTTGAAGCATCATCTCTGAGCCAGTCCCACTAGCTTCACCTAGAAATTTGTTAGGCTACATGGCTCCATCTAGACTTAATCAAGGTCTACATTTGAATATCCCTCCCCTAGGTGGGCTTAAGGTATGTACTATTAAGGTTCTAGAGTTGGAAAGGGTTAGAAAATGATGTTTGATCTCAGGCTGGAAGCCTCCAGATTCCTTAGTCCTAATGACTATGTTGAAATTCAATCAGAAAAAGTTTCAGAAGCGATGATGTAGAGGGCCCTACAGTTGGTTCACGAGGTAAGCAACTGGCAGACTCATTCTTTCTAGGTTGTCCTTATGGCTCGCATGTATGTTTCTCTCTTACATCATTCATCTGCTACCGTAAAGAAGGCATTCACCAAGTGTTAAACAACTAAGAATGCTTTTAAAGACCATATTTAAAAGTAGCCTTAGCTTCCTTGATCAGAAAGCCATCTTCTTAGAAACATCTGAACCCTGACACCCAAGTGGAGGAAGAAGCGAACAGGTAGGCTGAAGCTAAATAGAGGATGAAGACCAGGTCCAAGGAAACTAGGTTACTAGTTTGTACATCCATTGGAACCAAAAGGGCAGAAATGGAGATTATCTGTGACTGGGGACATCAGGAAAATTGTGAAAGTTCATGTTACTGTGTAGAAGTTGTCTTCCAATAAATATAGAACTTCTGTCACTGTCTAAGCACCAAGACAATGTCTAAGAGGTACACATTGCTTGTGCCCAAAATAATCCCAACTGGACCCTTTCCTTGTATGTGTGGCATTCTGGAATAATCATAATCTTGTTGTGGCTAAATGTAACACATAAAATACTCTCTTCTTCTGTCTCAGCTGAAGAATCAAATCATAAAAATAAGTAAGATAGCGTAAACTGAGTTAATTTCAACATAGTCATTAGGACTAAGGAATCTGGAGGCTTCCAGCCTGAGATCAAACATCATTTTCTAACACTTTCCAACTGTATGACCTTAATCAGTACATACCTTAAGTGTTTTATCCATGAAGTAGAGGTATTATTTATATCCACCTCAAAAAGCTGCTGCAAGTTAACTATATGAAGAGATAGGAAATTATTTCAAAAAATCTGGCAACCATATTTCAAAATGTAAGCCATTAATGATCATGTCAGAACTGTGTTTATGATACACTGCGTACTAAAAAGTTAACACTCAATAGTCTCACCGAATTCTCACAATCTGTCAGATTTAGAGTAGTCTTTGTTTTGTCAGGAGCGGGGTGTTTTAAGACTATCTCACATTATTTCCTGGGTTGGCTTGGAATTCACTATATATCCCAGGACAGCCTTAAACTCTTAACAATCTTGCTGTGCCAGCCTTCCAAATCCTGAGATTACAGATGTAAGCCACCACTCCCAGGATGATACCCTTATTTGTCTGGTGTGTGTTTGTTCACCAGGACATCATGTATTCTAAGCAACTGTTTTACCACATGCCTACCCGTATAGCCCACCCTTATTTTTTTTAAAGATTTATTTATTATTATATCTTTGTGCAGGGCCATGCCAATCTTCTCTGTATCATTCCAATATTAGTATTTGTGCTGCCATGTGAGTACACTGTAGTTGTCTTCACACACTCCAGAAGAGGGCGTCAGATCTCATTATGGATGGTTGTGAGCCACCATGTGGTTGCTGGGATTTGAACTCAAGACCTCTGGAAGAGCAGTCAGTGCTCTTAACTGCTGAGCCATCTCTCTAGCCCTAAGAATTAGCATCTTAATGATCCTGGTTCTCCTAGTCTAATGATATGATAGTTTTGCATTTGCTTAGATCCTATGTTGTTAATCACAGCCATGCGTTGTAGTTTTTTTCCTACTGGTCTCAGACATATTCTGTTAAATTTCTCTTAACCACTGAGACATCTCTCCAGCCCCCCACCCTTATTTTTACAGAAGGCAAAATACAGTGTACTTTAATTCAAATGTGAAGGGCTTCAAAGTACATGCCATTAACTTTTCAAAGCAATGGGTTTTTGTTAGTAATTAGAGGAAGAAATAGTTGATGGTTTATAGACAATAAAGAATCAGGTGAAAGCTAATGACTTTCAATTATTTGGAGTGCTTAGGTTTTGGAACTCAAGATTTAGCTTTAGAAGAGCTCATAAACACGCTAATAGAAACCATCAAAATAGTATCACAGATATTGTATTCAATGATCCAGACATAATGTGAGCAGTTTTGTGGAGAGCAAAGTAATAGTAATCAATTGAGCACCTGGGGTTTTCTCCCTTAAGTACTCCAGGCCAGAGAGGGTTAATGGAAACTTTGGATCCCAGCTATCTAGCTGCCCCCTGGCCAGGAAATAGGCACAGATATTTCTGTGATGGAAGCAGTGAGTCTGGAACACACAGGAAGGAGGAGAGTCTCGTACAATGTGCTCCAACCCTCACCTACGGGATGTTGCTATCTTTGGTTCTTCCTTCCTGTTTTAGCAGAGTCACCCAGGCACCATTGCCAATCACCACCAGTTAGGGCAAATCTCTGTTCTTAACAGGAGCCACAGTGTGTGGGGCTGGTAACGGTTCAGATTGGGATTCAAGTAATGAGTGCAGTATATGGCATCCTTCCTGTCTTCTCTGAATTAAAAACACGACCAGGCGATGTATCGTTACACTCCCTGAGGTCAGCGACCATGCGTCCTTTGTATTTCAATTCTATATCTGAGAAGAACTGAACAACCGTCTCCCAACTAGTCAATTTGCCAACCAACACCAAAAGGAAGCTCAGAAATATAATTCTCACGTATGACCACTGTCCAACAATATTTACCAAATGCACATGCAGCTTGGGAGAAAACAAGTTAGGAGACACTCAGGACCCTGTGTGTACTGGAACACTGGGACAATTTAATAGTAATGTCACTAGGGTGTTTCTTGTCCTCTCATACTAAATTCTCAAATGGTACACATACATAGACACAAGCCTCTCTCTTATCTCTACCCCACCTCCATCTGCCAAGCTATCTGGAGATTCCTTGGTAAATTCCTTTCTTTTCTATGGTGGCAGCTGATATTTAACTTTATTACCAAATTAAGCTGCAAAATTACTTTCATTACACATCTTCCAAGTTACAGTAAAATAATAACAAGCCTAACACAGAAGTATGATCTGCTATAAGCTACTTATTTTCATTTTGCATAGCAAAAATACATATTTTTTTTGTTCTATACATACTATGGTTTGAATGCCCACTCCCAATTCAGATGTTGGGAATTTAGCCCCCCCCATTAATATCTCGTGGCATTTGAAGATGAAGCTTCTGGGAGGTCATGACCCTAGGGGTCCCCTATGGTGAGATTAGTGGCTTTATGAAGAGGAGGCCTGAGCTTCCTTTTTCACATTATCTCTCATGGTTTGAATCTGAAATACACCCCCACCCCAGGCTCATTGTTCACGATTGACCCTAATAGGTGCTGGTGGTGGTATTTAGGGAGGTTCTAAAAAAAAAAAAAATTAGGAGATGAGGCCTAGCTCAAGAAGGTAGATAACTAGTGTCCAGGATTTCTGTCTCCCTATGTCTCCCTCCCTGCACCCTGTCCCTTCCATCCTCCTCTTTTACAGAGTAAACAGGTTTTTGTTGTTCTTGTTTTGTTTGTCATTGCTGCTGTTCTTGTTTCTTACAATAACATACTACCTAAAATCAGACTCAGAACTCTGGAAAGCAACAATCATTCTTCTTTTTCGGTCGCTCTTCTCAGATTCTTTGTAGTAGTAACAACAACAGGACAAATAAAGAACCTAGCATATATGATTCCACTGCAACAAGAAAGCCATCACCAGATGTACCCTGTGGATCCTGGACTCCCCTGATCCCTTGCATATGAAAAAGAAAGAAAGCTCTTTGCTCTATAAATTACTCATTCCTACATGAAATGCAGAAGCAACACACACTATGACAATTCAGATCTGGACCCCGCTGCAGGTCAGGGATGGGCAGGGGGAAGACTGGCACACAATCCTCTAAATATGCACGTATTTCTAGTGAGGATGCTTACTAAGAGAAGCAGAGATGAGAGTGCAGTGGATGGGGGCTAGCGGGACTCTTCTATAACCCTAGATCCTTACAGTTATGTGCTGAGGGACAAACAAGAGCCTGGCCAAATACTCTAGCTACAGTGTCAGTGGCTCTGTAGGCACAAATATGAGGTAATAACAGTCTGTGTTTGGATAGGGTCAGGATCTTCATGGGTTCCAAGCTATCAGCTCTAAACAGGAAAGAGATTTGGAAGTCATCCTAAGGTATTTCCTAGATGAAAAAAAAAAAGAAAAAAGCACCAAATGCTATGTGAACTAAAACAATTATTGCTCTAGTCAAGTCAGAAATTGTAACAACTAGGGGAAATGTATGCTATTTTCCCTCTCTCCCTTATTTCACTCTGTCCCCAAGTCTTTCATCATTGGCTCACTGTAGTTCTGATTACCATATTCCACAGATATAGCAACAAGCTGAATAAGCTCAAAGAAAATGTTTACAATGATAAATTTACAATGAATCCAATAAATATCAATTTTATTGAATTAGTAAACCTAGAAAATATATCAAATCCAAGATAGGGAAAAACTTAACTATATTAGTATATATTTCCCTTTTAAAAATATGGACAAATTGTTTGATGACAGAAACCAAAATAGGGTTGACATTTTTAAAATAGCAAGGCTCATAAAATGAAGAGTTGGGAGAATATATATATATATAGCCATATCCCGCCAAGAGCTTTTCTAGGAAAAATATCTGTACTATCTCATTTAATCACCACACAAACTATAAATCTGTACTACCACGATCCTCATATTACTGCTGAGGAACTTCGTGTCTAAGACAAGTTAAACAGTGTAAACAAGTGTCCATGAACAGATAAGTAAATTTTAAAAATCCTCTCACTTCCACACATGCTGTGGCACAGACCCTTCTCCCCAAAATAAATGAGTAAGCAGAACTGTAACAAGGGAACTGAAGGATGCTTATGCAATTAAGACCATTTGTTCTTCCAGAGGACCTGCATTCCGCTCCCAGCACTCATGTAGTGACTAACAACCATTGGTAGCTTCAGTTCTAGGGGACACAACACCCTCTTCTGCCCTCTACAGGCACCCAGCATGCAAGTATTGCACAGACAAATATGTCGGCAAAACACTCGTGTATATAAGTTTACTTTTTTAATCAAAATGTTTTTAAAAAGGAATTCTGTAACATGACAACATGGAGAAACGTTGAAGGCATGAATGAATCAGTCATAGTGATTTCACTTCCATGAGATCTTGAAATAGTCAAACATAGAGAAATGAGGAATAGGAAGGTGGCTGTCAGGGGCTAGGAGGTGGCACAGAATCTCAGTTATACAAGAACGGTATTTTCTAAAAACCAGTTCTAGACTTCATTGTACTTACAGATAACAATACCATATTGTATACTTAAATATGCTGAGTGTTCCTAGAATATGAAATGAAGTGAAAAGCTACATGCCCTCAAATCATACACCGATGACTAAATGGGGTCTAGACATAGATTAGAAAGGAAGTAAAGTTATCTTTGCTTGGACATGATATGAACAATTTATGTTAATGGAATCTATGAAAATGATACCAGGACTAATAAGTGAAATAAGTAAGATTAAGTTGGATATATTTCTACATAGTGAAAAATAAACAGTAAGTGAAAATTTAAATATGGGTCACTGATAATACCATCAAATATGAAAATATCTAGGGAGAAATTTAACAAAATGTCTGAGACCAGGAGGAAAAAAACTACAACACATGGCTGTGATTAACAACATAGGATCTAAGCAAATGTAAAACTATCATATCATTAGACTAGGAGAACCAGGATCATTAAGATGCTAATTCTCAGGGCTAGAGAGATGGCTCAGCGGTTAGGAGCACTGAGTGCTCCTCCAGAGGTCCTGAGTTCAATTCCCAGCAACTACATGGTGGCTCACAACCATCTGTAATGAGATCTGATGCCCTCTTCTGGTGTGTCTGAAGACAGTGACAGTGTACTCATATACATAAAATAAACAAATCTTTAAAAAAAGGATGCTAATTCTCTCTCGACTTAATCTACTGACAGAACACAACCCTAATCATAATACCAACAGTTTTTAAAAATAAAGATCAAAAGACTGATTCTAAAGTTTATATGGCAAAATCAAACAGAGTAAACAAAACACCTTTAAAGACAACATTGAAAGAGTACCTGATTTAACAACAGTACTGTATCAACATGAAGATAAACATGTAACTTATTAGTATGTAACATTTCCAAAATAAAACATGGTTTGGGAATCGGGCCAATGAAAATAAATGGAGACAAACTTAATCATTTTAGCAAATACAACTAAAATTACTAGATGCCGAGCACAATGACACACACCTATAATTTCAGTACTGAGGAGGCAAAGACAGAAAAATTGAGAGTTAGAGACCTGCCTGCGAAAAATAGTGAGACCCTGCCTCAGACATCTAGGAGCCAGGGATGTAGCTCAGTGGTAGGATACTCACCTAGCATGTGTGAGTCCCTGTGTTCAGTCCCCAACGTTCAGAAACAAAACTAAACAAAGCTCTCAGTCCCCTCCTCTAGAACATACAAAAATTACAGCCCCCAAACTTAAGCTAAAGAACTGAAATTATGTAACTTCAAGACTCAAACACAGGAGTACAAAAATGTTCAGCTATACTGCAGCATGCTCAGGATGCTCAGGGCTCTAGGTCTGATTGCACTGTTAGAAAGGAGAAAAATATATCAAAAATGCCAGATTGGACCCGGGAAGAAGAAAACTTTGGAATCTCATAGATATCTGAATTACAATAATAGTTTCATAGGAATTGTTAAATTTAATGAAATTATACGTGCTAGTGTACATATTTCATTGTAGATTACCTATCCCTCAATGAAGGCATAAAATACAAAATTAAGTTGCTTCCTCAGTACCGCTTCTACAGTGGTACTGAATATGCTAATAAAACTGAAAATACTTCTAATATTCACCCAATAGAGATCAATATACAGAATAATATCAAGAAGACAACAGAATAGGAAGCCCTTAACCTTCTCATCTTAATCTTCGTCCCAATTCAACAGCAAAACAGCAACAAATTCCTTCATAAGAAATCCAAGAAGGAATAACAAGATGGCTCAGTGAGCAGGGGCTCTGGCCACCAAGTCTGAGAATGTGAGCTTAATCCCAGACATCTGAACGACAAAAGGAATGAGCAACTCCATGAGTCCTCCTGACCTCTCTGCCTGCGGTAGGTGCACATGCATACGTGTGAATGCACACACACTTATACCACACACCAAACAAACAAACAAATGTAAAGAAAAAAAGCCATAAATAATTGTGCCACTCCTGGACCAAGGGGCTATGAGTTAGTGGCTAAGGTGAATATGAGAATGACAACCTCAAAGCTGGTAGAGAATTTGAAACACCCTCTCACAATCACTACCTATTGCACTATATTTGATAGAAAATTCCCCAGTTTATAATTTCTCCCCAAGAAGAGAAAGTGGGAGCGTGTATCTAGCACTCCATCATTTCCGGGAGCTGTTTGAAAGAACAGCTCTAGCTTTATATTACAGTGCCAGTGGGAACGAACGGACACTGTAGCTATTTTGTGATCAGTGAGATTAGAGACATTAGTTAAGAACAGTCATCTCGAGCATTCCCGTCAGAGAGTACAGGGGCCAAAAGATGAAAAACTCAGGCTCTCAGCTTCTCCTGAAGGAAAGAGTGGGACCGCCTGCCCAATGTCCCAACTTCTTTAGGAGACATGAAATCTACAATTGACTCCACTACTTTCCTAATGCATCTTGTAGTTCAGTGATGATATTCTTTGGCCCTAAGTCTTGTCTGAAGATCTAACAGAACCTGGAATACTTTTTAACTACCAGGTTCCCTGTGATCCTAGATGACAGTTTATGCTGGCAGTTGCCATAGTGCTCCCAACCGGCGTAACACAGAGCAAACAGGAAAAAACAAAACAAAACAAAAACTGTACTTTCTCTTTTAGCTGGAAAGGAGATGAATGCTGTCTATTGAGGCAGTTTTTTTTTCCAGAGGCTGTCCTAGAACACTGGCCTCTATCTCATTATGCCAGGCTGCTAACTGGACTTTGTGTATGCATAAATCCTTGGGGATACTAACAGCAAAGAATACAGATTAGATTAATACGAATGCTTGAAAGCCATCAGAATCTAAAGTTGGGCTAATTGAGGCATAAGGACTACATTACAAGAAGTAACTGTCTATCTGATGAGCTGAGAGTGACACAAAAATCCTAGGAACAAAATTTGAAACAAAAGAACAAAAACGAATCCCCAGATATCTGATTTATCTGACAGCATCAAATAACCAGCACAAAGATACAGGACGTGGTCAGGATACATAGACAAAATAAAGTTTTCAACAAAGAAATGGGAAAAGTAAGCAGAAATATTGGGGTTGAAGAATGGTAGTTAAACTGGGAGATTTATTAGAAAAGTTCAACAACAGACTAGATGAATCAGAAGAAATAATTATCAAACTCAAAGTTAATTATCCCATCTTAATCCATCAGTGAAGCAAAAGAATAAAAGAAAGGGCAAAGAGAGATTAAGGCACTCATGGGGCACCAATAATGAGACCAATATAAGTATTACAGGAGTTTCATAAAGAAAAGATGGAAAGGTTTCCCCAAAACATATTAAAAACTAATGATCCACAACTTCCCAAATATAGAAAAAGAAATTCATATCAATGAAGGGCAGATAGAATTAATGTGAAGAAATCCTCACCAAGACACATTTTAATTATTATCCAAAGAAAATAGATAATTTTAAATGTTATGAAAGAAAAACAACGTGTCTTATACATGGCAACTTCCATTAGATCATCAGTTGATTTCAGAAGAAAAACTTCATGGGTCAAAAAGAAATGTGCCATACAGATTCAAAGTATGACATGATTTAAAAAAAAAACCCTGCCAAATAAGAATACTGTACCTGGTAAAATAAAGGCAATACAGGAGAGGAAAAGACAGGGTTGGAGGAAGGAAGGAAGGAAGGAAGGAAGGAAGGAAGGATGAGGACTGGGGGAAGAATACAGATATGAATCAGAATGGATTTGAAAGATCTGCCTTACATCTCAAAAGAATAGGCGAAATGCAAGAACAACAAGCAGAAATACAGAAGTATATGAGAGTCACTGATGAACATATATATACAAACAGAGATAATATATAATAAGGAGAATCTGTAATATGAAATTATTAGGCAGGTCACTTTGAATTCTAGTATAAACATTAAGATAAATATTAAAAATATGTGTAAATCATGAAACCTTTTTATATATTTATGTGTGTGTGTGTGTGTGTGTGTGTGTGTATTATGGCATCAATATCATAAATTATGAGAGTAAAACTGTAGTTTTTATAAGTGATTCAACTAAGTTGTTATCATGTGTCCTGGTCTGAATATGCTTGGCCCATGAGAAGCGGCACTATTAGGAGGGGTGGCCTTGTTGGAGTAGGTGTGGTCTTGTTGGAGGAAGTGTGTCACACTGTGGGAGTGGGCTTTAAGATCTCAGTACTCAAGCTCTGCCCAGTGCAGAAGAGACCTTCCTGTTTGGCTGCCTGTGGAAGCCACTCTCTTCCTGGCTGCCTTCAGATCAAGATGTAGAACTCTCAGCTTCTTCCCCAGCACCATGTCTGCCTGCACGCTGCCATGCTTCCAGCCATGATGATAATGGACTGAACCTCTGAACCTGTAGGCCAGCCCCAATTAAATGTTTGCCTTTAGAAGAGTTGACTTGGTCATGGTGTCTCTTCACAGCAATGAAAAGATTAAAACAGAAGTTACAGATTAAAATTGCATGATAGTTTATATAAACCTATGCCAATTACAAAGAACATCCTTATAAAAATGTACAAAAAAGAAAAAAGAACAAAATCCCATTAATACCAAAAGAGTAACAAACAAAATAACAATGGTGGTCACCAAAAGGGAAAAATAGGCAAAACAAAAGAAAACAAAAAACAGGGACAAACTATCTATAAGATAGAATGAGTGTAATGAACAAGAAACAGCAATGCTACATCATTTCCTAACAATTACTCTAAATAGAATTCACCTATTCCCCAATCGAAATATGCAGAATGGTTGAAAGTATAAGAAAGCAAGTTTCACTAAAGTAATCCCATGGTGCCTACAGCCACTTTTTTCCAGGACATTCCCCTCCTCTACACATACATACATACATACATACATACATTCATACATACATACATACATACATACATACCAAAATCTGCAGATGCTTCCAAATGTTACAGAAAAACAGTATCAATGTATAACCTATGTACATCCTCACTATAAATCATCTCCAGATGATTTAAATGTGTAATATGATAAAAATATTATGCAAATAGAATTTGTTAAATGGTAATGATTAAGGACAATGAGAAAAAATGAAACCAAGACATATTTATTACAGATTAAGTTTTGTTGTGAATATTTTCAAGCCTTGCTTGGCTGAATCTTTGGGTATCATACTCATGTATGAGGATGGCTACCTACATATGTCATCTATAAATGACTTGCTGTTGATTGAAGAAAATACATAAGCTGGAAATGATGAGACAAAAAGAATGATTCAGAAATGACTATACAAACAAAACAGACTTTAGGGCCCAAACTGTCAGAAGACATAAAGGGAGTGATGGGTGTTATCAATTAATTGGGATGATTAGTGATGGTGAATATATATATGCATAAAAGACGCCCCAAATGCAGAAATAGCAATATTGCCATAGCATGAGGCTTCAATAATCCACATTCAGCAATGGATAGAATGTTGACATAGATGCTCAAGACAGAAAGAGTAGATTTGAACAATACTACAGACTAAACAGATTTAATGGAAATACAGCCATTCTGTTCACATCATCAGATCCACGCATTCTCCTCAAGTGCCCAATAGAACATTCCCCAGGACAGACAACATTCCAGGTCACAAAGTGAGTATTAGTTAAAGAAAATTAAAATCAAACTAATTATGTTTTCAAGCACAATGTGATAAAATTTGAAATAAACAGCAGAAACATAATTAGAAATTTTATAAATAATTTCTAAACAAGCACTCTTGGACCAATGGAATCACAGAATAAATTATTACTTTACTTTATGGTAGTTACTTCTACCATACTTTTAAAGAGTTCTTTGTTATGCATATAGGTATTTTGCTTGAATGTGTGTCTATTCACCATGGAGGCCAAAAGAGGGCGACAGATCTTCTGGAACTGGAATTACAGACAGTTAGCTATCAAGTAGGTGCTGAGAACTTAAGCCGGATCTTCTGGAAGAGCAACAAGCACTCTTAACCTCTAAGCAATCTCTCTAGGCCCTCAAAGAACGTTTTGGTTTTTTGTTTTTTTGAGACAGGGTTTCTCAGTGTAACTAGCCTTGACTGTCCTGGACTCACTTTGTAGACCAAGCTGGCCTTATACTCACAAGATCAGCTTGCCTTTGTCTACCAAGTGCTGGGATTAAAGGTATGCACCACCACAGCTGGGTAAAGAAGAACATTTTTTAATATTAGAAATATTAGAAATAATTACAAACCTAAAGCATGCAAAATGCCAGGGCCAAATGGATCTACTGGTTACTTCTACCATACTTTTTAAAACAGTTGATGCAGCCAGGCGGTGGTGGTGCACGCCTGTGATCCCAGCACTCTGGGAAGCAGAGGCAGAGGCAGGCGGATTTCTGAGTTCAAGGCCAGCCTGGTCTACAGAGTGAGTTCCAGGACAGCCAGAGCTATACAGAGAAACCCAAAAACAAAAACAAAAACAAAAACAAAACCAAAACAAAACAAAACAAAAACAGTTGATGCTGATCTTTCTGAAACTCTTCCCAAAAACTGAAGTAGAAGGAGCAATTACACATTCAATTCATGAGGTCAGATTCAGAATTACTGATACCAGTCAATCAATGATAATATAAAATAAATAACAATAAAACACAGGCAATATCCCCCAGTTAATATAGATGTAAAACTTCTCAGCAAGTCAATAACACATTGAAAGAATCATACACAATGATCAAGAGTGACTCAAAATATACAAAGCAATAAACATGATGTACATCAATAGAATGAAGTATAAAAATTACATTATGATGTTAATACCTGCGAAGTTACATAATATTTAATAGGCTTTCATGAGTAAATCTCTCAACAAACTAGGAATCGAAGGAAATTACCTTGACATAATAAAATCTTTGTAAGTGCACAACTAATATCATGGTAAATGTTGAAAACAGTGAATGCTTTTCATGTAAGGCAAGGCTATCTGTTTCTACCACTACTAGCCAATACAGTAGTAGATATCCTGTATTAGATTACCAGGCAAGAAAAGAAAATTTAAAAGAAACAAATAAAATCGTCTCTCTTTGCAGATAATAGGAGATCATGTGTATAGAAAATTCTAACTACTACCCACACATACAGAGAAACAATAGAAAAAAATCTGTAAAGTTACAAAAGTTATAAAATGTAACATATGCTTAGGCATGGAAGTGCATGCCTGTAACCTTAGGACTTGGGAGGCTGAGACAGAAGGATGGCCACAAGTTTGCAACGTGAGATACACAGTGAGTTTCAGGGCAGTCTGGGCTACACAGGGAGACCTTGTCTCAAAAAAGTCAAATAAATAAAATTGCTAAATGAATGCCCTTTCTACATACTAACAAGGAAATACAGAAAATGGAAATTAAGTCCATTTAATTTGTGTTGATGTTAAGAACAAAACATTTAAAGACAAAATATAAATAAGAAAATGAAATGTATGGTAGGCAGTTGTGGAACACGTCTTTAGTCCCAGCCCTCAGGAGGCAGAGGCAGTCAGATCTCTGACTTTGAGGCCAGCCTGGTCTACAGAGTGAGTTCCAGTAAAGTCAAGGTTACATAGAAAAAAATCTGTCTTTGAAAAACCAAAATAAAATAAAAGTGAGATTTATACCCTAAAGAATATAAAAATATTGATCAAAGAAGCTATACGTAAATGGTAAAAGTATTCATTCTATGGTAAAGCATTCCATGCTAATACATAGAACACTTAATGTTGTCAAAATGCCTATAGTAACTATTCTAGTGTGTTTTTGATAACTGTGATAATCATCACAATCAAAAGCAACTTAGGGTCGAATGATTTATTTTATTTCAGCTTACATTCTGTAGTCCCAATCACAATCCACGATTAAAGGAATTCAGGGCAGGAACCTGGAGGCAGGAACTGAAGCCAGCCGAGGTCATGGAGGGATGCTGCTTACTGGCTGGCTTGCTTAGCTTGCTTTATTATAGAACCCAGGACCACCAGCTTAGGAGTGACAATGACCTACAGTGAGCTGTGCTCTCTCACATCAATAATCAATCAAGAAAATGCCCTACAGTCTTGTCCACAGGCTAGTGTGAGGGAGCCACTTTCTCAGTTGAAGTTCTCTAACTTGTATCTAGTTGAAAAAGAAAACTAATCAACACTAACAAAGCAAGAGCTTTTAATCTGTTAAAATTTCAATAGCATATTTTATAGAAATAGAAAATAGATAAAATTCATAATGACTTGCCTAGGTCCCTGAATACAAAAAAAAAAAAAAAAAATCAAACTTAAAGAAGAAAAAAAAACACACACATTTAGTATAGCACTATTCATAATTGTCAAGTTATAGAATTATACTAGGTGGCCATTAGCATAGAAATGGATTAAGAAAATGTGGTACATATACATGATATACTTTTATTCAGTCATAAATAAAAATAAATTCATATAATCTGCAGGAAAATAGATGAAAATGGAGTTAGGTTAAGTAAAACATGATATACCCGAATGAAAATGTTATCATAAAACTCATCATTGTGTACAATGAGTATATGCTAATACTAGAAAAGATGAAAAAATAAAGCTGGAAACATATGTACCTTGGCTTCAAGTTAGGCTACAAACAACAGTAGTTCAAATGCAATGGTAACAGCATAAAAACAGACCCAGAACAGAGAAATCGTGGGGGGGGGATGATTGGGGAATAGTTGGGGGGGAGAGGAATTATGGGACGTATGGTGGGGGGGAACTGGGAAAGGGGAAAGCCTTTGGAATGTAAACATAGAATATAGAAAATAAAAATTTTAAAAAAAGAAAAAAAAAACAGACACTCGGAGCAAGGACCCAATATAGAAGCCCAGAAATAAACCCTCATTTCTGGTTCACAGCAAGGAACTAATTTAGAAGCCCAGAAACAAAATCTTGTTCTTTGACAATGGTTATCAAGAAGACACACTGAAGAAATGAAAAGTCTCCTCTCTAGAGTGGGACATGAAAAACTGTAACCCTTCTGCAAAACAAAAGTAACAGAGTGAAAGAATGGTGAACAGAATGCAAACACTTTCTGCTATGGGATTAATATCCAGAATATATACAGAACTTAATTAATAGCAAATACCTTGATTTGAAATGACCCAAATTTGGTTGCATAGTAAAAGTAAAATTCCAGGCCAGTGTAAACAACTACCAAGATCTTTTCTCATTAAAAAAAACATGGGCTATGGGCTGGAGAGATGGCTCAGCAGTTAAGAACACTGACTACTCTTTCCAGAGGTCCTGAGTTCAAATCCCAGCAATGACCATCTGCCCTCTTCTGGTGTGTCTGAAGACAGCTACACTGTATTCACATACATAAAATAAATAAATCTTTTTTAAAAAAATGGCTAGCTGAGCAGTGGTAACACATGCTTTTAATCCCAGCACTCATAAGACAGAGGGAGGAGGATCTCTGTGAGTTCAGGGCCAGCCTGGTCTACAGAGCAAGTTCTAAGACAGCCAGGGTACACAGAGAAACTCTGTCTCCACCCCCACCCAACCCCCCAAACAAACCACACAGGCTAAAAATATGAGTAGACATTTCTCCAAAAAAGGTGTACAAGAATATGAACACATGGAGGAACTGACTAATTATAGTTTATAAAAATAGAAAATAAGCACTGGTAAGAAAATAGAGAAGCCAGACACTCTACACTGATGGAAAGAATACAAAGTAGAATACAACATGGTGGTATATCATAGACCATGACTAAATATGATCCAGAAATCCACCTTTCAGGTATTAAACAATATAAATGTTCATCAGTGTGGATATAGATATAGATATAGATATAGATATAGATATAGATATAGATATAGATATAGATAGATATAGATATAGATAGATATAGATATAGATATAGATAAGGAGAATTCCATATACTACACAATGGAATTTTTTCCTGAAAGAAATTGTTATAGATGATTAAGGAAGACCTTAAGCAAATGAAATAATAATCTAGTCACAGAAGAGGAAATGCTATGTGGTTTCATTTACACAAGGTATCTAAAATAGCCAAGTTAGAGGAATGGTATATGATGGTTGATGCCAGGGATGGGGATGGAACTGAGGAGCTCTGGTTCCACGAGGAGAATACTGGAGCTATATACAATGAATACCTTTCAGGAGATCCACTATACATGATGCCTGGTGTTTCTATATTTTCCACTCAGATTTGTTCATAGTATACATCTTAAGTGTTCTCACTGCAATAAAAAGTTAGATGAATATAAAAATTTAACAAGACATATTAATATTGCCATGGTTTGGATCTTAAATGTCCCCCAAAGGCCTATGTGCTAAAGAATTATTCCCTGGTTTGGTGCTATTAGAAGGTGGTGAAAACTTTAAGAGGTAGGGTCTGGTGGGAGGTCCTTATACCATTGAAGGGATGCCAAAAGGGGGTTCTGGGACCGCGGTCTGTCTCTTTTACTTTCTCTCATTCTTCCCCACCATTTCCCTCTCTCCTTCTTATACATTCAGACAAAACACACACACACACACACACACACACACACACACACACACTATCCTGGACATGAATTGAATGGATTTGATCCACCAAGAGCTACTTCTGTGGTGTTATCACCAATGGGTTAAAGCAACAGGACCAACGAATCAGGGAATAAACCCCTAAAACTGTGACCAAAATGAATATTTGCTCTCTGTAATCTCATTTTCTCATATATTTCTTACAAAAGCTGATTGCCACAAATATACTTTCTGAAGTGAAAAATGTAAAAAAGTAAAGACTGAAAAACA
Source organism: Apodemus agrarius (assembly GCA_964023405.1). Taxonomy (NCBI): domain Eukaryota; kingdom Metazoa; phylum Chordata; class Mammalia; order Rodentia; family Muridae; genus Apodemus; species Apodemus agrarius. The sequence goes on from OZ030010.1 coordinate 14,275,788, forward strand.
TTAATGTCCTTATTTTGTAGTCAAAAGGATTGTAACCAGAAGGCACAATCCAGTCTTGAAGAGGCAACTACACATAACGACTCCCAGACCCCTTTAACACACAATATTGTTAGTTAAAAACATACTGAGTCATAAAGGCTGCATACTAATATATACCTCAGTAACTACTATCACCTGTTTGGAGAAATGGATTCAGGTGTCAGCTGAATGAAAATAAAGAAGGTTACCAGCGTTGGCTGTCTTGGATGGTGAAATTAAGACCGGCTACCTGATCCTAAGCCTTTCTAGAGTTAAAAAGTAATCTTTGAGTTTTTCTACTCCAGACAGTAGAGGAAAAACTAAAATGTGTGGTTCCCATATGGTTTGGTAATAATCACAACCAGTCCCTTAAAGGGCCTGATGAAATATGTAAAGGGAGAAGAAAAGGAGATCCTGTGAAAATTGCACAGCGTGTGGGGGGTGAGGTTGACAAAACCATGGATCCAGAGAGAGCAATCAGGAGGACAATTTTACTCTGCTGGACCAAACTAGACACCCTTACTTATACTGATGTAAAATACCAGCCAATACATCAACTGGAATTTTTAAGGACCCACTAGTGATTTATGGTTAATACTTAGTAAAGTGGAATGCTGCAACTGGAACTACTTAAATATTTCTTGACTTCTGAAATGCAATTAAACTGGTACATACAGGGAATTAACAGTAGCATCATGGTCCTTTTACAGAAGGATATGTTACCAATTGAATTGGCCTGTCTGTCTATCTGGGGAGTAAAGCATATTTTTGACTAACAAACTAGATAAGCATATCTCATTCAACCTAAGAGACTGGCCAACTTCAGATAGAATCCTTGTACAAAATACACATGGGAAGCCACAGTCACTGTGAAATTATGCATGTGTGGGAGAGAAACAGGGAACAAGAAAGACGGGATGAAGTGTAGGAGAGGAAAAGGAAAATGTTCTGTAGGATACAGAATTTAAAGTTTTTTTTTTCTTTTGGGTGTTAAAAAAAAGTTTACTTCTCCAAAAGATACCACCACGCCACTCTACATATCTCTATATCTGTCAGTTTGCCTATCTGTCTCTATCTCTGTCCCTCTAGTCTGTAGATTGAAGAAAGAAACATCTATGCTGTCAAAAACGCAGAATTATTATCAGTTTCTATAAAGAGTAGTAATAGATGTTAAGAGCAAGGAAGAGAAGAGATCAGAGTGCAGATAAACAATGCAATAAAAGATTTCCTTTTTCCACTGTTCCTCTTTTAGCTCTGGGTATATATGTCCTGGGTTCCACCTCTGGCACCATAAAAAAAAATCCTTTAATAAATACAAAATGTATTGAAAAAGTACACGGTGAGCATCTGAGGAAGAGTAAGGAAAGCTGGGTTAGTGGAAGGAAGAACCAAATGATGGCCTCACATTAGGTTGAATTTGTTAGGCAGGTGGGATTAGGAATGTGTTTGAGGCACTATCATGAGCAGAGCATTCAACGTGTGCAGGAAATTGTACACAGCCATGACTGTGGGAAATGCTAAGCAGGGATTGTGAAAGACAGATCAATAGGCAGCCGTTTACATTAGAAGAGGTATAAAAACTATAGCTACATGACAATCCAAATCCCTGGCTTGCTGGAGAGGGCTTCCTGTTAGTGGGAGTATGCAAGAGGAACACAGCCAAGCAAAACTGGAATGCTAGAAACGCTCAGACAGGGGTCAGTGTGGCTGGCCTTCCTTTTCTGTGGGAGTTGATTTAGGTACCAATTCTAGGAAGAATGTAATTCCAGCAAGCACTGAAGAGAAAGAAAAGGCGTGGCAGCAATGGGAGGCTGAGATACACTATTTTAACAGTTTCCGAAGGAAACATCAGAGGCATGAAGAACTTGAAATCAACCACTGAGTTCCGCTTCCCTGGACAGACGAGGGTTACTACATGTCTCAAATACAGGAAATGACCTATAGGAGTCATTTAAAAGGGGTGAGCCTGGACGCAGAGATCCTAGCCTGCAGTCCAAAAAAATCCAGACTGAAAGTAACAAGGCCTTGCGGGAGAGTGGGAGGAGCGAGAACTGCAAGGGCTATTTTGAAGGAAGAAAGACCTGACAGGATGTGATAATTAACCTGATACAGGGATGAGTAAGTGGTGACTGACTCCAAGATTTCAATCTAACCTAGTGGGAGGTGAAGAGGCCAAGGACTACAGCACTTCTGCAAGAAGACAATAACAAGTTCCGCTTACAGGGTGGGGGTGGAGGTGGGAATAATATCCAAGCGAACACTGCCCCACCAGATACTTGAAAAGGGATTTGGAAGTCATGAGATTTCCTCACTGAGTGATTCTAAAAGTACAAATAATGTATAAAAATTCTAAAAGTACTGTAATCAATGGTAACTTTAGGATGGGCGTGGCTGGGATGGGAGGGGCAGAGACATACAGACAGCATGTAGGTGCTTAAACTCTGATTCTTGATTCATATAGAGTAATGAGAAAACAGTGAGAAGGTGGAGAAACAAGACCATTCAGGGCCACAGAAACTATGCTGGCAACAGGATTAGGGGACAGTCAAGTCAATATAGTATAATGGAAATAATACAAAATGTAAAAGACATTAAGGTTGGTTAAACAATTACCGATAATAGCTAGTTTTTTTTTTAATGGAGGGTAGCTCTCTGTATACTGATAATGAAAAACCTCCAGGATGTGCAAGTGGGGGGAAAAAAGGCACAGAAGACTGTTTCAATATATTCCCTTTTGTGGACGAAGCAAAAGAGTGTGTGTGTGTGTGTGTGTGTGTGTGTGTGTGTGTGTAACATTTGGCTGGGTATATAGAGAGATACTATGAAAAGGCACAATTAAAATAAAATGCAGTTGGGGGAAATAAAACTAGAGAGATAGGAGATCCAACGGAGCAGGACATTTTTCTTTGCCTGCCTTTTCAAGGTAAGCAGTCTTCAAGTAATGTACAAGGAAATCAAGAATGGAGTCCGGGGACGTGGCAGTGAAGTTGGTCTTCACATAGACATTATTTAGTCGCACTGGAGAGGAATAAGGAAGAGCAGTGAAGCCAGGTAGTGGAGGCACACGCCTGTAATCCCAGCACTTGGGAGGCAGAGGCAGGCGGATTTCTGAGTTCGAGGCCAGCCTGGTCTACAGAGTGAGTTCCAGGACAGCCAGGGCTACACAGAGAAACCCTGTCTCGAAAAAAAACCAAAAAAAAAAAAAAAAAAGGAAGACCAGTGAACACAGACACACATATGTGCATGAGCCCACACTGGGACATAGGGAATTGATAGCAGCAGTCGCCTCTGGGGAGGAAACGTAGGTGGGGTTTAGGGACAGCGATGAAGTCAGCGGTGTCTGTTTTTACATTGTTAATTTTGCTTCCTGAACATTTATCACACCTCTAAGATAATAATTTGAACTGCCCCAGTAAGAAGACTGGGAAGGGAGAGGAAGGAAGCCTGGGAAGGAAGGAGGCTACCCGTCATTTTAAATTTGTTGGCAAGGATAGAAAAAGTAAAAAAAAATAAAAAGAAGAAGAAAAAGAAAAGACCCGGAGGGCACAAGAATGCCAAACCCAGTGTTGTTCACTAACTCCCTTTCCACTTTGGCAAACACCAGGATCACTGGGAAGAATTGGAAATCACACAAAGAGAAAAAAAATCAAAATTTGAACACTGAGCCAATTACTGGTTGGATGAATTTTGGCAAGATAATGAACCCTTTCTGCCCCCACGTCTATGAAGAGGGACATTACTAAGTATCTTCCATGCATTGTACAGCGCCCCCCCCACACACACACCCTAATCTGTGTCTTAAATGAGCTTCCCAGGAAGGCTTTGAAATGACTTGTCTGTGAAACTCAACTCTGCCCGATGTCACAGCACAAACAACACAGTCTCACCATAGTGAACAGTGGGATCAGAACGATAATATGAAGTATAAAAATGGGATCTCTGAAGCACAACTGTAAGGTATCATAAGACAAGCATGTGATTTGCAGTCAGTTGAAGGTGGGTTGAGATTCTAGCTCACTTTGATCTACCTGAAGAACAATGCTTTGCCTCTCTGGACCTCACTTTTTTCATCCGTGGAATAGGATGACCACTATGACTTAATTCATGGCAGTGATGATATTATAATGAATATGCATGCATAATCTCAAGAATACAAAAGATACTTACTTAATGGGAACTTTGATCATCCCCGCCCCAAGAGTTAAGGCTCCAAGAGTACATAAAAACTACAATGCCAATTTCCTTTTGTGTGTTTCTATTCCCTTGCCCTTTCAAACCAGCCTTCAATACATAAAAGCACATCAGCCAGCCCTTTGATTTTTCAAGCACCTATGAGGTCACCCAAAGAATTCTCTCCTGCCCTTTGAACCTTTAATTCCTTCTTAAATGATTTACTGGCTGTCTGGCCTCTAAATGACCATGCTAACAGCAATGTCCTTCCTATGGGAGGCTCTGTCCCTTTAACAAAGGTGCCCCCCAGATGGGGTTTACCATTCTCACACCCTTAGAGATATCCTTCCATGAAAATGTACAAGTAAGGAGCGTGGTAATATTATCCAAAGCTCCCCTCAATGTATGCAACTATCTCATCATTTCCTAGTTAAGAATGTCTCTAATTATTCATACTTCTTTCATACTTACAAGAGATTCTGGTAAGGATATATGCGTCTTGGGGGTCCCTTGACAGACCAGCTCTGAAAGTCCGCGCCTGTAAAACACACGCTCAGCAGCAGTAGACTGGTCAGTAGCAAACTAAGCACTCCTGATGTCACCGTGCTGTCCCTGGCTATTTGAGCACTGACTCTTAACCTGTCCCCTTAGTGCCCCAAGATAACCTGGCCGTCATACAGACGAGCACCAATGACATTAAGCCTCATTAGTCAGTTCCTTTTTTCCTTTCTTGGTGTTCTCAACTTGGAGTGAAACAGTGAGAAAAGGAATGTCATGGTCAAATAACGAAGACACTTAAGGCATTATGTATAAATACCAGACAGTGACTCACAACCCAGGCCAGTGAAATAGAACACGTTTGGGCTTGTTTAAGCAAAGGTAACAGCACACACACACACACACACACACACACACACACACACTGATTTAAAGTCTTCGAATTTCAGCTAGTGCTGAAGTGCTTGAATCAAGCACAAAAATTACTCTACCCACTACTGAACACAAAGTAGCAAGCAGAAGGGCTGCTGTGTTCCAAGTCTCACAACAGCATTTCCCAACATTTTTTTTACATTTTTTTTTTTTTTTTTTTGTTTTTCGAGACAGGGTTTCTCTGTGTAGCCCTGGCTGTCCTGGAACTCACTCTGTAGACCAGGCTGGCCTCGAACTCAGAAATCCGCTTTTTTTTTTTTTTTACATTTTTTTCCCCAACATTTTAATGAATGCTATAATCCCCTCTCCCCAATGCCAACCTGGGGAACACAGCTTACATATGCAGCAAGCCAGGCAGCCTAGAGACACCTTCATCCCCACTACTGTCACCCCTCTTCATATCTCAGGAGGGTTCCTTCTGAACTGCCCCTACCATCGTTATCATCACGGGTTCCCTCCATTTGTAGCTAACATGTGGATTTGAGGTTCGCCACAGTTTCTAGGGGAAGTTGGTCATTTCCATCTGGGATGCTGTCCTGGAGAGCTGGTACTCTGAGTGGTTGGACCCCACAGAGGAACGCAGAGAAGAGGGAGGGAGTAGAGGATTACAGTGTAAAGCAGGGCCACAGGAGGAGATGGCAGGATGCAGATGGCAAAGGGCAGAGTTTCCCAGTGAGGAGCTTGAGAACAGAGATGCTAGCATTCTCCCTGAAAACCCGGAATCTAGAAGAGATAAAAAGTAAGACTAGAGCCAGCGGGAAAATGGTCTGTAATACCCAGCAAAAGTAACCTGGGCTTTATTCTACCAGCACCAGAAAACTACTAAATAATTTCAAGGGGATGAGGATGGCCAAAGGGTGGAAAGCCATTTAAGGAGGCAAATATACTATTGCAGTTGTTCCTCCAGAAGGAGGCCCCGTTCTGCTAGTCCAGTTTGCTCAGGATCGTTCTTGCAAGGCTGCCCTTTCCCATCTGAGCTAGCCATCTCAAAGCTCATGACCATGCCTCTCTTTTGAGTTGGGAGTGATACCAATAAGACTTTTTACTCAGATTAAGACTCCTAGCTTTTGTCCTGAGGTTGGCTCTGTGAATTGGCAGGGTGGGGTGGGAGAAGCTTCTGTAAAACTCCCAGTTTCGAGGAAAGGAAGGATGATGTACTGTTTCTTCTTCTCCAGTAATAACAGTTGACTTGGTTGCTAGGATCTCAGTCTCCTCTAAGCTGAGAACAGAACAGGAAGAAAATGATGGAATGAAGAGAAAGAGAAACAGGCAAAAGAAGCCGGGTGGTGGTGGTGCACGCCTTTAATCCCAGCGCGTGGGAGGCAGAGGCAGGCGGATTTCTGAGTTCGAGGCCAGCCTGGTCTACAGAGTGAGTTCCAGGACAGCCAGGGCTACACAGAGAAACCCTGTCTCAGAAAAAAAAAGGAGGAGGAGGAGGAGGAGAAGAAGGAGAACGAGGAGAAGGAGGAGAACGAGGAGGAGGAGGAGGAGGAGGAGGAGGAGGAGGAGGAGGAGGAGAAGGAGAAGGAGAAGGAGAAGGAGAAGGAGAAGGAGAAGGAGAAGGAGAAGGAGAAGGAGAAGGAGAAGGAGAAGGAGAAGGAGAAGGAGAAGACAACGACGACACAGCATAGGGCAAAATTGATTATCGATCGGGGCCTGTTCCAGATCACTATCACTTAAAGGCTTAAAGTAGAAAAAGTAGAATTCAGCCTTCAATTAGGACTCTAACCTAGGGTATGGGAGATAGAAGAACCTTACCTGGGCCTTTGCAGTGGAAATTAACTCTCCCTGGTTCTGTTCTTCATTCCTTTGGTTTTTATTAGGGGCTAGAAAGGGAAAGTCTATAACTCAAACTCTATTGCAGCTGAACAGGGCTAAGAGCCAAAAACCTTGTCTTAAGCAGATCCAGTATGTACAGAGCCTGAGCAGGTTTCAGAACACTGCACATTTCTCAAGCCAAGGACATGGAGAAAACATGAAAATTACATATCGAGTCCTTTTGAAACATCCAGAAGAGGAAAGTTACCCTCCCACCCCAGCTCACATAGCAGAGCAGTCAGCAAGCTAGCTCTTGTAAGAGCCTAGCACTCAAGCAATCGTTGCCACAAAAAAAAAAAAAGAAAGAAAAGAAAAAAATGGCTCCTCAGCAGCTAGGTATTTGAATGGATTTCAAATATAAATTACAAGTTATTTTACCTGGTCAGAGAAAGGAGGCAAATTAAAGAACCTACGTGCCCATTAACCTTATAGCAAACTCTGTCGTTTCATCTACAAAGAGTTGGGAATGGGTTTAGACCAATTTCCACAGTACAAGCATCTTTACAAAGTTCTGAATTTAGTTTCATATGGCGAAGAAAAGCAGATGATGTTGCACAAGAGTAGTAAGGAAAGTCATTCATGAAGGGCCGGAAGCAGAAGACATAGGATGGTCCTGAAGTTGGCAGGTACATCTACACACACAAATTGAATCTTTCCAAGGCATTCAATTAAGTATAAAGATAAAGAACATCAGTGCTACAGTTAATCACTGCAAACTTGTAAAAGTTTCAATGATAAAGCGTTTCTTCCAGCCAGAGAGGTTGAGAAGTGAATCCCCATCTCCTCTTTAGGGTGGTAAAGATACCACCTCTGCAATTAAATCCTACATGAAAGTTGAGCAATATTTTCAAAGGTCATATTGAAGAACACTTACTATTCCAAAAACATAAACAATGATATTCACAGATTAATAATAGCTCACACCAGGCAGAGAGGATAATGCTTCTAACAATCAAAATGGAACAGAAACTTGAAACTCTGGTGGTTTGAGGTTTACCTCACCAAGCCACCACTTTTTGTTTTACAATTACAGAAAACAATCCTTAAACATCTTGGCAAAGTCAACTGATATTTTTTAGAAGCCTCAATCCACTTTATCATGTCCATCTGAGGTTTGGATTTTTTTGTTTGCTTTTGTTCCTACTAGCTCAGTGAATGTTCTATTTATATAAAAAAGAACTCCAGCTAGCAACACCTCTACCAACAAGGCATCCTGCAGATCAGAGACACTAACGAGACAAAGCTAGGAGGAACACTCATTAAATCACAAAGCAGGCCAGTTTCCTATGTCTTTGGGGCATTGGAATGTCTGGCAATTAAGTGATTTACAGAACAATCAATAGATTAGAAAATTGTGTGTTGACAATAGTATTCCTAACAGAATGACTTGCTATTTCAATTTACTGAACCCCTAAGGAAACAAATATAAACAAACCTCTTTCTCTTTGTCCCCATCTGCCTACCAGGCTACTTAGCTAGATTGTCTCAGAGACTGGTATGAGGAGATCCAAGACAAATACACAAACTCCTTCCCCTTTCCAATCCCCATCTTCTACATTTAAAATAGAGGCATCACCTCCAATACCTATTAACTTCTGCTTCATTCTTTCAGTGGTATACAATATCACTAACCCCTAGTCACCTAACATCTAACATTGTTTCATATGGTCTCTTCCTATCTATTGTGCACTTTAGGTCTCTCCTCAGGCAAGCAGTTGTGTGACTGGTACTAAACCTGATGCCTGGTTTAGGCAACTCATCCAACTAAAACAAATGCTCTTATACCACCCAAGATTACCTAAGTACCCCACAGGTCCAACTTCAATTTTTACTTTTCCCACAAAGCCCCCAACATCAATCCATGAACAATCTTATTAGATTTTTACTCTGTGGTCTCAGCATCCAAAGCTTTTTGTTCCCTGGACATACAGTAAATAGTTACGTCCAGGAAACAAGACATAAATAAACTTCAATAAACTCGTCATCTCTGGAAGAATCCAAAGATCAGGTCTACTCCGGTGGTCAACTCTTGAACTCTGTAGTTCAGGGGTAGGCACTCTGCAAAGTGCTCAACAAATCTGTGTTGACTGATTGATCTGTAGATTGGTTGACTGGTTGACTGGTTGATTGACTGGTTGATTGATTGATAGACTGAAGTCTTAATTGAGAGTTTTAGGACAACCAAGCAAGGTTTGACACAGCCTCTTAAAGCTCCAGCTATTTACACATGAGGCAGAAATCATGTCTTGTCTTTCTACCTCTGGCAGTTGCAGACACTACACACACTAAAACTGTCCTGGCATTTCATGCACATTTGGCAACCTCAACCTCAACCAAGAATTTCAGCTTAATAAGGATACCTAGGAAATAGTCTAGTTCCTTCTTCAATCACCTATACCTCTGGTATTTATATGAAGTAAGGATAAAGGGAATCACCCCTAATGGAACAACCATACAAGTTCATTTTATTTTACTTTTGACATTTTAATTTAATTATATTCCCCCTTTCAGCCCTTCAATAGACCACTCCCTGCTCTCAAATTCCTGGCTTCTTTTTTTTTTTTTTTTTTTTTTTTTTGACTTCTTGTTCTTGGACCATACAAATTTGGTAATTTTCATTTGAGCATCATAAAACCTAGACACAACAAGGAAAATGACTTACTTAAAAGGTTCACAGATGAGGGTCAGCCGTAGGACTAAGATTATGATCTTCTGAAGGCTACAAATGTAGCTGTAGCTCAGAAGAGAACGGTTTTTGAAAAAAAAAAAAAAACAGGCCTGGGATATGACTCAGTGTGTAGATCAATTGACTGATCCCTTAGCATACCCTAAGCCATAGGTTCTATCCCCAACACTGCCAGGACACACACACACACACACACACACACACACACATTTTCCTTTAACCCTAACCCCTGAAGTACAATTATTGACAACATTACCAGTTTCTTCACTAAATTTCATTTCTCATTCCTCTTCTTTCTCCCACCCAATTCTCCTTATTTTAAGATATGTAAGTGTGGCACTTTAAAAAAGAAAAGCAGACTTGGAATAAGCCAGCACTTTGAATGCCAGAGGTTTAGCTCAGTGGTAGAGCTTTTCCGAGCATATACAAAGGCCTGAGTTCTAGCCACAGCACTGCCAACACATCAAAATAAATGATTAAAATTAAAATAATATTATGGTGGCACTACGGACTGAAACTACACCTCTGCCTCCCAAATTAAGTTTCAATGCCAGCTCTCCCACTTAGCATAGAATTTCAAATCTGTCACTTAACTTCTCTTGGGTCTCAATCCCTTCATTTGCATAACTGAAACATCAATATCCACCTTAAAGACCTGCTATAAATATAAATATTAAAGGAGAACTTATATCTCTCTGGGCTGAATCCCAGAAAGATATAATTGCCCCCCCCAGCAGGTTCTCAAGGTTCGTGATCCCCCTCTTGTGTAGGCTCTGACCACACTGCGTATCCAACCAATTGCTGAACTCCAGCCCAAACTCCAGGCCCTCCACTCTGTAAATCCCTGGAAGTCTCCAGATCCTTGCCTGATCCATGTTTCAGCCTATGGTCTTGACCTTTCTTAATTAACAATTTAAATTAAGAAAGTCCCAGAGTCACAGTCAATTTCTCCAAAGAACATGAGTCAATGAGTCAGGTCTGACACACACTCACAGCTTTGTAGTCAAAACATCAACACTCAAACTTTCAATGAGAGAGAGAGAGAGAGAGAGAGAGAGAGAGAGAGAGAGAGACAGAGACAGAGACCATTAAAAGCTACTTGCCTGTGGATGTTTGGGGAGGGGGAGCTTTTACTTAAACACACACACAAATAGAAATGGAAACCAGTAAGACAGCCCAACAAAGACAAGGCTTTAGCTTGTCATGGTATCATAAGCGAAGATGAGGCTGTAGCCACGAGTATCTAACCCTTTTCCTGAATGACTAGTCAAACCAGCTTTGCTTCTAGCTCTACCTCCAACCCCCTCTTCTCAAAAGAAAGATCAGTTTCTGATAGACCGTGAAAGGCAATAAATGTAGGAGAACCATTCAAAACTTTCCTGCCGGGGGCTTACGGGGAAGAGAAAAGCAAAACAGCTAGAAATCTGTTGGGTGGCATTAGGATGAGGGCCAGAAGACACCTCAAAGAATCTGTTCTTCAGTGGGCTTAACCCTTGGTCCTGTCAAATGACTCCTCCTACCTCCCACATTCTTTGAGAGGTAACATTAAAAGACTTGAGTGAAAGTTAACAGACCATGCCCCGTCTCTGAGAACACACCAGGAAATAGCCACTTCTGTAAAGATAGGAAGCAGGAGTGTGGAGAAACGTGGTGTTCTGTAAGAGCTGCCTGCTATCAGTCATCCTTCACATTGCCACAGCCAGAACAGCAAAGGAAACTCAAGCAAGCCCTTCCCGAAAGTAGTGGATTACTCCTTGAAAGTTCCTACCCCCGCCCCCCCCCCAAAAAAAAGGATAGCACAAAGAGGTGAAACAAACATGCCAAGATTACTCAGGAAATTGCTAGGCATTTCCAAGTAACGGAAGGTAACAAAAGACTTGTCCCTAACTCAGACAGGACAGAAAAGATGAACTGTGAGAAATCGTCCCTCTGTTTCGACCTTAATTTACTGAACGATTTCAAACTTACTGGCCTCAATTAGCCTCTCTCATCACCTACCAGAGCACGCCTGAGCCAAGACAGACAAGGCTGCTCTAGCAAAGCAGAAGGACTCACTGTAACCGAAAGGGGAAAATGGGTTTTGGAATAGTGGGCAGGGCAGCCAATGAACAAAGAAACAAAGAGCCCTAAACAACCAGCGCTTGTAGACATGAAATAAAGATAGACAGATAGATGAATGAAAAATGGGTCTCTTCCTCTGAGGAAGTACTCATTCTGTCCCAGAGCGCAGGCACAGACTTACACTGAAAGAGGAGGGCGTGGAGGTAAAGAACCATGGGAGGGGTTAGAAATTACTTTGAGAGCTCAAGTCATCTTGATCCTTGCCACTTGGGTGCCCCAGCAGGATGGCTCTGCCCAAATAAACATGCCAGTGTGGTCTGAGGAAGAAACAGATCATCTCTTGCAAACTAATATACGCGACAATGTTTCCACTGGCCTATTTACACCGAAGGTGGCTAAGGGACGTGGGGGGACAAAGTTTACTTCACCCTGGTCCTTGGAACCTAATCGTTAGCTAGGAGAAATTGTATTCCAATTTACTCATTAACAACTTAATTAAAGAATGTTGGTAATAAATATTTTAGGGAGCACCAGGAAACAAAATATTTGGTTTTATTGATGCTATGTGAAAGTGATCTCAGTATCAACACACCCAGAATAAACAGCTGTAAGATAACTCGAAGGTAAACCAGGAAATTTAACACACATCTGGTCCCAGTATTGAGGGTAAGAGCACATTAAGCACTGAGGGTAACAGAATCCCAAAGTCACCCAGACCTGTGTACTACAACTCTCTAGAGTACTTTTCCATCACTTATAAATGAATTGTTTACCAAGAATACCTGTGTAAGTAAGCATGTTAGAGATCTGAATACCATTTCTTACAAACAAGCATCACACAGTGTGGTTATGTTGAATAATTTCATTGCTCATACACTATGGATTAAATAGGCCTCTCTAGAATTGTTCTGAGCGACCCTAACAACTATTAATTGTCAAGTGTCAGTGTGGTCATATTCTCTAGACTTCAATTTCCCTTCCCTTAGAACCCTCAGGCTCCATAAAGAAAATTAAGCCCTGCTCCAATCTTCTCCCTGGTTTAGACTTTAGGAGTAAAAGAAAAGCATTTCCCAGATCCAGTGATAAGTGGGGAAATATGGGGAGACAGATTTTTAAAGGCCTGTGAATAGAAGACCTCCAGCAGGAGTGACTTTTGTGGCTATCCCAACTCTAAACAGAAGACCCCAGAACCCAGACCCTAGAAACCCAGAGTTGCAGGAACCACTGTAATCAGTGCCACACATACATATACATATACACATGGACACACCCCCATACATAAATGTGTGTGTGTGTGTGTGTGTGTGTGTGTGTGAAAGACTACTTACATATCACATATGCATACGGTTGGTATTTTCAATTTTGGAGTTGATTACTTTTCTTAGAAGAAAAGTTCAGAGATGTAAAAAAAAAAAAATGGAATTTTGATTCTGACAACATTTATTAAATACTACTTCCTACTCTGTTAACAATGTCTTTGTTTAGATATACACACTCCATGAAGGCAAGTCCTAAGCCCCTTCTCTCTCTCATCTTCCCTGGAGTTGTCTTTCTCACAGCTGCTCTGAGCTAGGGACAGGGGGAATTCCACATAAATAGTAGGAGATGAAAAGTGTCACTCAAAAATGTATTATATGTGGCTAGGGAGATGGCTCAGTAGACAAAGTGTTGGAGCCAAGTTTAGACCCCCAGCACCCACAAAGAAGCCAGGTGGTGCATACCCATAACCTAATCACTGGGGTGGGGTCAGGGAGAGGCAGATCCCAGACACTCAAAGGCCAAGCAGTCCGGGCAATGAAAGAGTTCTAGGTTCAGAGATCCTGTCTCAAAAAAATATAGTAGAAAGTAACAGAGGAAGACATACAACATCTGCCTCTGCCTCTGCCTCTGCCTCTGACTAAGGCACATATAAAAGTGTGGACACACGGACACACACATACACAAGGACACACGCACTTCATCATATGGCTTTCCTCTGTGCTTAAAGACCTTGGGCAAGTATGGATTACCAGCAGCACAGTACTTCCTACTTCCTTCAACTAATAGACATGGACACTGAGCTGTCTTATGGCATTGCTACCAGAAAAACATAGCCATCTTTGGCTATATCTTCTTTTGAAAATATTTTATTTTATGAGTGTGTGCGAGCATGCACATGAACACATGTGCATACGGGAGTCTGAAGAGGTCAAAAGAAGGGTAGCAAATCTGGTTAGATGTTTTGACTGCTAGACATGTTATATGTTTTTGCTGCTGTGGAAATCAAACCAAGGCCATCTGCAAGAGCTGTAAGTCCCTTTAACTGCTGAGCCAGCCCCCTTCAGATATGGTCTTTAAAAGAATGGTCTGTAGCTAGATACAATTCTCAGCACAAAAAAAAAAGTCTTACTTAATTTTCATAACTTTCTCCAGGAGATGGCTATATTGTGTGTGGACTCCATAACTTAAGAAAGCCCTTAAGAGAGCCAGGCGTGGTGGCGCACGCCTGTAATCCCAGCACTCTGGGAGGCAGAGGCAGAGGCAGGCAGATTTCTGAGTTCGAGGCCAGCCTGGTCTACAGAGTGAGTTCCAGGACAGCCAGGGCTACACAGAGAAACCCTGTCTCGAAAAACCAAAAAAAAAAAAAAAAAAAAAAAAAAAAAGAAAGCCCTTAAGAGGGCTTAAGAGGGATAGGGATGTAGCTCAGTAGTAGAACACTTGTCTACTAGGCACAATGTCCTAGGCTTGATCTTGAGCACCAGAAATTTGAAGAGGGGAGGGGAGACAGCAATGGACAAGATATAGTGAATCCAGAGTGAAAAGAAGTAAAGTCAGATCTCATAAGAGTTGAGCAAGCACATGAATTTTATTTTTGGAAGCAGAGGGAGGGCTGGAGAGATGGCTCAGAGGTTAAGCGCACTGACCCCTCTTCCAGAGGTCCTGAGTTCAAATCCCAGCAACCACATGGTGGCTCACAACCATCTGTAATGGGGTCTGATGCCCTCTTCTGGTGTATCTGAAGACAGCTACAGTGTACTTCCATATAATAAATAAATAAATCTTTAAGAAAAAAAAAAAAAGAGCCGGGCGGTGGTGGCGCATGCCTTTAATCCCAGCACTTGGGAGGCAGAGGCAGGCGGATGTCTGAGTTCGAGACCAGCCTGGTCTACAGAGTGAGTTCCAGGACAGCCAGGGCTACACAGAGAAACCCTGTCACAGAAAAAGAAAAAAAAAGAAAAAACAAAAAAGAAAAGAAAGAAAGCAGAGGGAGAGGCTGAATCGTAGACCCCAGAAGGAAAAGTTGAAGAAACACATCGTCTTTTTTTTCAATCTCTCAAGGGTTTTTTTTTAAAACAGAGGAAGCACCATTGTTCTGTGTGGTCCAAGAATGCAGGGCTTAGCTCCATGGATAAGAGGCAAAGAGAAATGTTTGCAACTCAACATAGATAAAAACTGTCCCCAGATTAAACCTGACAACAGTGATACAGGCAGGCTTAAATATACACATGATCTCCCGTGACCAGTGAAGAACGTAATCAGAGAGCCTCCACAGCAGGTTCCTTAAATGATCTTAAACTAGGTGACTTCCAAAGACTCTGAGACAGCCCTTAGTTAAGCCTGCCCTTTGGCACAGGGGGCAGTGGGCACTGAGAGCACACCTTCCTGTAATCTCTGCTGTTCTCCATTAACTTCTCCCAGATGGGTCAGCACATTTTCCTCTGGTTTGGAAGAAGCCTAACCATAAACATAATCGTGTTCTCTCATGATAATTACCCCATAACTAGTAGTCTCTGTCCGAAACTGTCTTTTTCTCTTTAAAGAAATTCCTGGGGAGTGTTCTGGGAGAAGCAAGAGAGAAATGTTTTAACTGTTTGAAGAACAATGCTCAAGTATCTTCCAGCTGGAGACGAAAGTATTGTCTTTGAGGTTCAGGAGAGGGAAAACCCTACAACAGGCATGAACCTTTGTCCTTCAGGGAACAAGTATGGTTATCAGCAGGGTACTAGTTATAGAAGACAGACCTAAAATCCTATGTATGCAAATTACTTATGACAAGGCTTTGTGAGACACACTATACAGTCTTTTTGCTCTATCCTGTCTTACAGCCTTAGATAGATTCCTATTCCATACTGTGTCCTTTCTGGAAAAAGGCAGAAGCCATGAAACTGAAGAAGGTGTCATTGTGGATTCTAGTGGAAAAGATCAGGGAGGGATTCATATAAGTAATCTGGCTGCATTTGTCTCCTATCAACATACCCTGTAAAAATACCTTTGGGACTGCAGACTCTTGACTCGGGTAGGGTCTGGGGCTCAGGCTGAGATTGAAGCCTGGAGCTAGGTCTGACCTAGAACACAGCTGGAAAGATTTGAAAGGTCTATCACTGCTCACATAACCTCTGCATCCAACAAGAACTCCAAAGTCACAGTCACATTTACTTCCAGTCACAAGAAAACATCAATCTGATCATTCCGCCCAGTTTCAACTGCTTCTTTTTGTACATCTAGAACTAAGCATCAGAGTGAGAGGGCACTGGAGCTGACAACGAACTTAAAGGGCAGGCCCTGCCTTTCTATAAGGTCAAAAGGTCAAGGAGAGCAAAGGGTTTACCAAATCCATTCTCACATCCCCTGTGATAATGAAGATGGGACAGGTATGCCTACCTGTAAATAGGGACTTATATCTAACAGGGATAAAAATGATAGAGGGATATTTGTGTACATTCCATAGGCTTTTTCCTTTAGACTGTGCTCTGACTCCGCCCTACTTTGTTAGAGAACAGTGACTCGCTCCCACTTGCCTCACTGTGCCAAACTGAGACACAAAAAACAGGCCAGAAAAAAAAAAAGTATGTAGGTGAGCAGAGTCTTCTGGCCTGTCCTTTGTCCCCTAGTCCCCTAGTTATCCCCTTCCTTTTCCTGCATCCTGACCACTGGTCCCCATCCTCCTCTCTTTTCCATCTGTTTATTTAACTTCGGGATATATATATAGGTTTTTCAAGACAGGATTTCCCTGTATAGCCCTGGCTGTCCTGGAACTCACTCTGTAGACCAGGCTGGCCTCGAACTCAGAAATCCGCCTGCCTCTGCCTCCCAAGTGCTGGGATTAAAGGTGTGCGCCACCACCGCCAGGCTCGGGGCATATTTTTTAAGAACCAGACATTAACACTGGAACCTTAGGCTGCAGTTCCCGTTTTTTCCATCCTTTTGTGTCTTCAATGCCCCCAATCCACACACACACTTCTGAGTCTCTGAGGCTTCCAAGAGGTCCTATATGATACAGACTCATTGGTACCAGAATTTTGCAAAAGTTCACTTATATTCACCCCCCTCCAAGAATCATTGTATGCGGTGAGTCAACTCCATGTTGAATGTGCTGTAGACAAGGACACTGCGCTAAAACAGTCATATGTGATTTGAAGAAAACCCCCAGTTCATTCAGACAATACCTGCCCTGGTCTAGTATGAGAAGCTAGCTAAAGAAATGAATAATTCTGAAGATCATGGGACCACTCCCTCACGGCCATCTTCTCTCATATCGCATGACTTCAGTAGTATTACCATAACATATGGAAAAATCCGAAGCTACTCCCTAAAAAGTACGATAATCAACAGGGTGGACTTGAATATATTGTCCCTTTTTTTGCCACTTGATCATCAACACATAGATACGTGTTGATGATCATAGACATAGACATAGACATAGACAGACATAGACAACTCTGGATAAATCCGGCAACTGAATTCTACACATCCGGGAAACCATATTAGCTAGTTCCACTGATGATTTTCCCACCCTGACCACTTCCTGGTCTTAAAGGTCTGTCCATGACAAATGACAAGCTCCACGCCGTCTTCTCCCACTGCTTCCCCCTTTCTCAAATGTCTCCATCTCCCTGTCTATACCTTTCCCAAGCAGGTTTACAGCATAGCAACTTGAACTCAAACTACCTTCGTATTTCCCCGGAAGCAAAGGAGGTTTGCTGCCATTTCGCATCATGACTCTTAGCTAGTCCGTCTTTCACAAGCCCAAGTTATTCAGTTACCAAAACAGTCTCCCCCCTCCCCTTGAGCCCAGACTTCAGTAGTGTACACCTAAAACACAGTCGCCATGGATGACTTCTCGGCATGGAAAGCATTACTGGAGCTAGAGGCTGAACAGACGAGATACAGCACTAAAAGTTATTAGTCAACGCTCCCTCGAAACTTATACCAGTCAAGATATTCTCTAGGCCACAGAAAATAAAGAGGCTGAGAGTCTGCCCCCTTGATTCCCTTCACAACAGACTGAAGCAAGCCACTAAAAGCACCAGAGTCAGTTTCTCCATCGGCTTCTCTGTAACCTTCCCTGACTGTGTCACAAGTGTGGCTGGGACAGGGTGACACAGTAAGTGGTGAGAAGCGCGCCGTGCACAGTAGCATAGGATGCAAATCAAACGGCCATCTTCCTTACTCACGATATAGCAGTGCTGGCGAAAAGAATGGCAGGGTTACGCCAAGGGATTCACTCCCAAACCATCAGAGCACCATTGAAAGATTGCCCACTTCCGATTCATTTCAGACCTAGGGATGCTGAGGCTCAGGAAAGGCAAGGGATATTCCCGGGATTCCAGGGGGAAAAAAAAGAATGACAAGGCAAGGGTTAGAATCCAGAGATGCAGAGGGTTGTTTGTTTTGCATTGACTGATTCAATTCAATTTCTAGTCCATCCCTACCAGTAGATACGGACTTAAAAACCTACACACGGGGAGGAAGCAATACTGTTCTAAAGCCTGAAAAGGAACACACTAGGGTAGAAAAATGAAATATCCCAACTAGTATTTTGCGAAGGAGGAGGAGGTGGAGGCTGCAAGCATTACACTAAAACAAATAAAATAAAATACCTTTATGCGATGCCCTGGCCAACCCAGTTACACCTGGCTTTTACTCCTGCATATCCCTGCATGTGATAATGAACCGTCATATAATAGGGGCCAAGTGTACATTCAGCAGAAAGGGAATCATTAAAAAGCACCCTGCCTCTCCCTACGAGGTACTTCCTTAGCAGTGTGGCCAAGAAAACCCTCATATAGCCTCAAATAATTCCCCAGCCAGACCACAAGCTGCTGGCTGCCCCATACTTAGTAACACCCCCTGCCATGCTCCTGTGGGCTCACAAAATCATTCAGGACCACAGCTACAAGCACTCTGAGAGGTGCCTGGCAGGTTGGGTCAGCCTGGACGAAGCTGAAGAAATGACCTCTCCAGGGTCTAGGCAGACTGGAAAGTCTGTGGGCGGGCAGGCTGGCGGCCTGAGGAGGGAAAGAAGAGGGAACAGCAGAGCGGCCAGACCACTGAGGGCTGCATATCCTATTGTGACCTTGGCGGAAAGAGGGGAAGAGTTTGATTAGAAGGAATTCTTCAAGGCTAAGAGTCCCCTCTCCAAAGGGGCTGCTGTTGTTATTGTTGTTTGCTTTTTGTTTCTTTCTTTAAAAAGTGGTTTGCTTCAGAGAACTCACAGGAAGGGTGTTAAAGGGCAGGATGTGAGGGGCAGATCACAAAAGCATCCATCTCAATCTGGTTCTACTGGTTGAAGATCGCCTGCTTTGGGGGAAGCTAAAGATCCTCTCGAGGTCCCTGCCAAATGTCCCTCAAAATGTTGCCTCAATACACCTCAGAACAGTCAGAGCGTCATGACTGGTTCATGCATGAGCACCACGTTGCCCCAACACCTTAAAGACACTCGCACAAGTTAGCTAGCAAGCCATTCCAACGCAGGGAGCAAGTTAACCCGGATTGTTATGCGGTGGGGGGGGGGGGAGGGGGGAGGGGGAGTAACTTTCAGAGCCCAGCTGCTATGTTAACATGGGAGACAAAAAAGAACCCCTATGGCTACATTTGTTACTTTTAAAAAGCTAGATCTTTCCATCTTGGCCAGAATCTCCATCTACGAATCTCAACAGCCTTCCCCGTGCATTGGAATGGCTCGCTAGCTGAGTTTGTAAGAGAAACAAGAAAAGTGGGTTAAAGTTCACGAAGTCCCTCCACCTGGCAATCTTGTGCTCCAAGGTGAGCAGTCTTACAAGTCACTCTTCCCAGTAACAGCTCCAACTGTCCCCCATCCTCCACCCTCACTCTCACTGGAGCTGCCTGGGTTTGGAGGTTCCAGAACTCTTGGGAGTGCTTCTCTCCCCTGGCCTCTGGCTGGAACTCGGTTCCAGCTGATCACAGGCTCTTAAATCAAAGCAACCCTAGTGGCCGCTTCAGCACAGCTGTGCTCCATGGCACAAAAGTTCCCTCCACACTTCGCAGCGTGCAAGAAACCTCGCTGGCGCGGGGCAGGACTCCTCGGGAGGGAGGGAAAGGCCGAGGGGGGAACCGGCAGCAGCAACGCCCCAGCTCGGAACCGGGAGTGTGTGCGTCCGGGCTGTTGGGAAGAGAGGCTGCTAAAAGCCAGCGATGCCTCACCAGCAGCTCCTCGGCGCCAGACCCCAGCCCAGCAACCTGCCTCGGGCGGGACAGCCTGAGGGAGAGCCAGTCCCGATCCCCCCCACCCCCCGCCCGTACCCCCAGCCCCTCACTGTCCTGCCCGACTCAGGGGCCTCCAAGGCAAGGAGAACCCCCAGCATCCGCCATTTCCTGCAGCCCACACTGAGGTGAGTGGCCTCCCTGCCGTGGGGGGTTGGGGGGGGAGCGAGGCTGCCCGGTGCCCCGTGAGTGTGACTGCTCGCAAAGCTCCCGGCGGGGGCCGGGCGCCTCGGGTCCCATCCTCCAGCCACACACTTTGCCGCTCCGTCTGCTCCGGCGGCAGGATCCCCCTCCGTGTGGCTGCAGCCCCTCGGGCTCCAGCCGGCCAAAGTCGCAAAGTGGGGGGCCGAGGCCCGCACCCCGCGCACTCAGCGCACCCGCTAACCCATTCAAAGTTGGACGCCGCCGGGAGGAGCGAGCCACCGCTCCTTACCTTCGACACCGTGAGCGGCTCGCAGTGCTCCAAGCCCCCCTTCAGGGTGAAGCCCCAGGGCGCCCCCCCTTGCAGCTGCACCGGGACGTACTGGAAGGACCCCGGCCGGCTCTCCATCCTCGGCTCGCCTGGGCAGGCGCCGCCGGGCTCCTTTTCCGCGGGGGCTATGGAGCCTCCGCCCCCAGCAGCTCAGCCACCATCGTCCTCCAGCGCCGCGCCGCCCCGCTCCGCCTACTCTCCCGGCTGGAGACGCTCAGGCAGCTAGTGAGCTCTAGGAGGAAATGACACGGAGCTGGAGAGAGGGGGAGAGGGAGGGGGAAGGAGAAGGGGGAAAAAAGAAAAGAAGGAAAGAGAGGCGGAGGGATGGTGCTTAATGGACAAGAAAACGGAGCAATGGGGAGGGGGCAGGCACTGGGACCTCGCCTATAGGATCGCTGGGGAGTGGGAGCAAGGCGAGGCCTCACATCAATTGTTACATTGTTTCATTCAAGTAGGCCCCCCTCTTTGGTCCTCCTCTTTACTCTGGAGCTACCCGCCCCTCCTTCAGCCCTAGCGAACCGAGGTGAAAGTCAGTGTGCATGGGCCCTCGTGGCTGAGTGCACTTTTCTGATTAGAGCCTTCATGTCTCTCTCTCTGACTGCCTTTTTCTTCTGAGGGTGCTGAGACCCGGGTCCTGGGGTGTGGGGGGAGGGGTGGTTACAAGACTGCTAACCTGTAGACCAGGGGTGAAAAGCGATATACACCCAGGACCAGCGAACACAGTGGGGTTGTGCATGTAGACTGCTTCATGTACACACTGGTTGTGTGGAGTCATTATGAACATTGCCGAGGAGCGTAGTTTAAATAAAGGAGAACTGAGGATGTCCCCTGCTCACACTCAGCCACAAGCTAACCCCCTCCCGGTGTCTATGGGAGTGCTGTGAGTGTGTGTGTTCCAGTCAGCTGGGAGTCCTGCCATTGCCTTGCACTTACTGCATGGAGATAGCCACCCCAGGGATCAACAAAGTTAGGACTAGCCGAAAACAAAGATCCTCGAAAGAACATCCATTGATAAGCTGGCCGATTAATAATGTGCCTTTTGGATGAATCCGCTTATACACGGGGTCTGAAACCTAACCAGTCCCGTCTTCTTGGTTGAGCCTATCTCTTTGGCTTTTAGAATAGGCTTAACAGCTACAGAAACAGTCCTTAAGAGATAAATGTGTTGCTTCATCATATGCTGAGTTCTCAGCCTTGACCTAAGCAGTTTATCTCCCCCTCTCAGGAGGTGTCTTCTCTGCAGCCACAAGTGGGAAGTGACTTTTTAAAGGACTTCACACTAGCAGGGAAAGTGTTGACAAGCCGAGGCTGAATCAACAGGGCATTCTTCCTCTGGCTTGCTTTTGAGTGTCCCTTCCCGTGCCTATGGACTTTCTTCCTCATGACAGCAAACACTCTCTGGTCCCTTCCTTCCGTGGGAAGCTTTCCACAATTCAGATGTTCACTCTCTTCTTCCCACCTCCTCATGGTGTCTTAAGCATCCTGCTGCCTGTCCTATGTCCTGGCATGCCAAAGAAATTTCTCATAATGGTCATTTGGATGTTTATAATCTGCCATGTGTCCTTAGAGATGATCCTACCTAAGAAGCCATAATCAAACATTTACACACACCTAAGAAAAACCATGATCATGTTACTAGAAATCAGAAAATGCCATCTCAGTTTGCTGATTCCTTTTTTGAATTTATTTTTGGCACTAAGGCTAGAACCTAGGGCCTTGTTCATGGCAAGCGAATGTTCTATCTTGAGATAGATCCCCTCACCCCCTTTCGGGATTAATGGTTTTTTATACTAGAGGCTAAAATAACTTCACACACACACACACACACACACACACACACACGTACAGTGCTAAGTAGTGAAACCAGTGCCTTTTAATGCTAGACAACCGCTCTTACCACTGAATTACATCCCCAGCCCCAGCTCGTTGGTTAAGTTGTGTATCGACTGAAGCTGTAATGCATTTGCTCTATCTCACTTTGAAACTGAGCCACAGTTCTGATGGTAACTTAATACAACTTAATGCAGTTAGCATGTTGAAATATGTAAAGTTCACTTTGCAGGATGTATGATCACTATCCAAGGACTATCAGAATTTTGGTGTCTAAGGCCTGAAGGTATTTTGTAAGCAGGAGACATATTTCTGAGGCCTGGCCTTGTCACTAATTAGAGAGGTGGCCTTGAACAAATCACTGAGCTGAGCCTTTGCAGGCTTATTTCCTTCATCTGTGAACTTTTGCTAACAAGCTCTGACTTCCCAGCCTCTGAGACCTATTGAGAGAGTAAGATGAAATAATACATATGAAAACACTTTGGAAAAGAAATAAGTAAAGCCCCTCTTGACCTTAATATGGAACAAGGCACTGAGCTAGCCTTGAACCAAACTATTTGCCTTCCAAGCCTACTCCACAGGGCTATTGGGTTCTTCATCTTTTCCTTTTCAACATTAAAGGGGGAAATGATTTACTTCATTCTTTGCACAAATAACACAGAAATAGTAGACATCTTGTACATACAATGGAGATCATCTTTCAGCTTTGCTGAAGAAGAAAAAAAAACATTGCTCCTTCCTTTTTTACCCTTTTAAAAAAATAGACTTTCACTGTATAAGAGAGGGCTGGACTTGAGCTCATAGTTCTTTAGTACCGGAAAAACAAGTATGTGCCACCATGTCTGACAGGAGAAAACTGAACTCATAAGATGATTATGCTATTAGGTAGCAATGTGGTATTAACCAAGTCAGCTTTTTTTTTTTTTGTCTGTAAAATTGTAAGGGTTGAGCTACTTGATTTCTCGGATTGCTTTGTAATTTACAAACATGCATATATACACATACAAGTGCTTACGTGAGCAAGGCCTTGCTGATGGAAATGAACCAAATGAGAATACAGCAATAGAGAACAGTCATCGTGTATTCTTGCACACACACACACACACACACACACACACACACTAAAAGCATAACACAGATGATGAATTCACTCAATGTTAAATTGCCTGTGGCCAAAGAAGTGGAAACTCTGATATGTGGGCAGACACTGTAAACTATGTATCAACAGAGGAGTGATGACTGGCAGTAACACATTTGACTTGTAATTAAAGAGACTTGGAATAGATAATCTCACCCAAAGAAAAGGAGGATTTATATGGAATCCTACATTATGCTAATAATTAAAAATATCATGCTAGGGGTCGAAGACATGGCTCAGTGCTGGCCACTCTTGCAGAGGATCCGAGTTTGGTTCCCAGCACCCATCTCTGGCAGCTCATAACTATTTGTAACTCCACCTCCAGGGAGATCCCAAATCTCCAACCATCATGGCCACCTGCAGTCCC
Organism: Apodemus agrarius; assembly: GCA_964023405.1. Classification (NCBI taxonomy): domain Eukaryota; kingdom Metazoa; phylum Chordata; class Mammalia; order Rodentia; family Muridae; genus Apodemus; species Apodemus agrarius. The sequence continues at coordinate 14,299,762 of OZ030010.1, forward strand.
GGGCACATACTCAATCTAATCTCAAAAAGAATAAAATATTTACAGTATCATGATAATATTTAAAAGTCGAGGAGGATAACAAATGGAACGGTTAGAGGAGACCAGGCTAGGTGTTTCTATCTCCTTTTACCTGGACAAACCGGTTCAGGATCAAGCCTGACAGCATTCCAGCACGGAGGGTGGGAGGAGATCAAGCCTCTTCCCCCTAACTGAGGAACTACTAATTGGTAAAGGCTACCAGGGGAAGGAGAGTCGGTTTTCTCTAAGGGAATGGCCCCCTGGCAAGCTGACTATGCTCTGGTGGATGGCCTCACACCCAAGAGTAAGTGAACAGCACAAATTGAACATAATGGGTTATTAAAGAAGATAATAACACAAAACCGAGTTGGGAATGTATCCCCTAGGGGTTAGGGGGAGGTGGGAATGAAATGCTCAAAATGCATCATAGGATTTAATAATTGAAATCTAGAATAAAATAATTGTTTTATTATTATTAAAATAATGTAAATATATATGTTTAAGTACTCTTTTCTTCATTAAAACTTTATTCAGTTTACCTTTGGAGAAGGAAGAAGACTAAAATAGTGTTCCTGTGAACCATTTTAAAACATCTGAGCGTCGGTGGTCTCTAGTTTCCTTCCGAACCAAGGATCTCCAAGAGCCTCAAGTGACCTATGCACTTTCTACCTCACAGCTACATAGAGAGCTGGAGGTGTGCTTCAGTCGGGAGAGCACTAGGCATCATGTGAGGGCCTGGGTTCCACTGGATAGAGTCAAAGGTGGGGGGAGATGGAAGACAGGCATCGGGGCTAGAGAAGCTCACGGGGATAATGGTCTTAATCATCTGTATATTGTCATTTCCTCTTTTGCAGGGGAAGGGGTAATCAGTGTCCTCCATTTCGCTCTCATGGTGTTTCCATTGGGCAGGACTTTTGATGAGCATAATTTGTATTTTCTCTCTCCTTCCATGCAATAAGGGCATTTATACATACACATAGCCACATAGAACCATTAAGAAACTAATATTGACAACCATTGGAAACCTTTCTCTTTCCTATTTTCCCAAACACATTTTAACAGTTATAAATTGATATTTTGATCTTTTCCCTCTATCAGTTTTTAACTTGGGAGTAGAAGGAAAAGAATTTTATATTCACTACTCGCCCTCCCTGAATATATCTGCCCCACCCTTATCCATACATTCTGGTTGTCTGTCTTCTGCATGGCAATTCTGTATTGTCTTCTGAGCTTCTGTATGCATCTGTTTCTGAGTGCGCTTCCAGTTGCTTATGTTCATATGTCTACGTAACAGGGATTCCAGCATCCATGTGGTTTAAAGGGATTGAGCTAGGCATGTGTGTTGAAATGTCCCTTGAAGTTAGATGCAAAGATAATTTTAAATTTTATTACATCCTTAAGAAAAAATATGCCAGAATAATTACTATTTGATAGATGAAATCAAAGATAGAGTGGGTTCGCTGCCCTTTTAATTATCTCCCAAACACTATGGCAAAATTTTTAGTGTTTGTGGCCACACTTGTTTCTTGGGCAAGAGGGGACACAGACGACTTTTTTTTTTTTTAAGCAAAGCAAATCTCATCAAAAATAAAATCAAAAGGTGTTTTGTAAATTGTTTTTTAACTCTGGAACTAGAACCCAGGGCCCCATGCATACTAAGGAAGTATTCCACCACTGCACTAACCGCCCCCCCCAACCCAAAAGACATTCATCTTTAGTTTCACTAGTAAGATCTATTGTACTTGTATTGTACTTGGATTTTAGGGCGTTTTCGATCTTTCTTCCTTTACCTTAGCCTGACTCTCCTAGCTCTTTCTCATGGAGAGAGATCTAGGACGATGATAATTATCAGTGGAAGGGAAAGAAAATAGTTTGACATTGCAGACGTTATTCATCTGCAGGTTATGAAAACAGCAAGCTCCTCCTTTTCAATTATTTATCAGCTAAGAATGTAAGGCAGCTGGGGATGGGGAAGCGTAGCAAAGGACAACTCTTAAGTGCGCGCTCCTACTAAAGAGTGTTTATCTAATTCCTAGGGAATTTTGCCTAGGGCTAGAGAAAGATTTACGGCTGAGATTTGTTACCTCTTAATTAAACTAATTCTGTATACTAATTTAACATTAGTATACAAAATGCTATAGCCTAGACACCATTTTAGTTAAATAAGTAAGTCCTTGTTAGAATATAACTGCTAAAGAAATATGCCTCTATGTTTCTTTGGATAATGTTGTAAGGAGGACTTCCATTGCTTAAGTGTGCCTGTTAGATCCTGCCATTCTTGTATACATTGAGAAAAACAATGCTAACTGTCTGAAGAGCCATTGCTTGGTATTGAGTTTAAAAGTATAGATTCTGAGTCTCTTCCTCTTAAGCTGTGCAATCTGTTCTCTGTGTCTCTGTGTGTGTATGTGTGTGTGTGTGTGTGTGTGTCTGTCTGTCTGTCTGCCTGTCTCTCTCATTGATTTGCATGTGTTCTAAGAGTACTAGTACCGTCTCAATTTGAATTTGGGGAATTCAGGCACTTAGACCTGGTTCAGCTGAGCTCTGAAGAAGGTTTACCTTTGCTCTAGAACAGCTTCAGCCAGTGCCTGACTCCTTCCTCATACCAAGGATGTCAAAGTTACGTGAACTGTTCAGATCTGATACGTAGGCTGTAAGGCGAGCTCTTCTTGGTACTCAGCTCATAGGCCACATTTTGCTTGATGCTATGTGCTCACCAATCTGTTCTGTTCCTCAAATGCCATTTGCAGGGAGTCGTTTTTTCAGTCATTTATAAAATAAAGTCTGAATGTATGCTAAGCTTTTTCTGTTGATTCTTCCAGACATGAAAAAGAAAAAAAAATAATCACACATGTGTCAAAAAGTCAGCACTTTACTTTTCAAAAAATGTCCATCATTTTGCCTTCCTATAGTGGTACAGAAGGTAGAACAACTCATCCAGCATGAAAACAAAATTAAGCCCCTAGTGTGTTTTTGGTGAAGCTCTGGAAAAGTACATAGCTGACAGCCAAAAGAAATAGATATGAGGCCTGGCAGATTGCTTGGTGAGTAGGAGCATTTGCTGCTACAGTGCTCCTACACACACACACATACCCCATTCACACACACACACACACACACACACACACACACACATGCATGTACTTCCATCAACAATTACTAACAGAAACCTGGTTCAGTGAAAAATGAGTCCAGTCTTGGCTAGCTTGGAAGGTAGAGGATTATGTGAGGCCATGAGTTTGAAGCCATCTTGGGTGACATTGTGTGATTCTGCCTCAAAATAAGTAAATATATGCATTAAAATCATAATAAAGAAGTGAAAAGTTTGACATAGGTAAGGTAAGTTATAGACAGATATGTGGGTAAATGATGGGAAACATACATATTTGTTTCATGTGTCAGTATCTCCCAAGTAGACATAGAAATACTCTCTTCTTTGTGGTTACTTATTTTGCTCTAAGTAGAAATGAATCTACCTATAAAATATGTACTTGAAAAAAATCATTCTAATTTATTTTTTAGCTTTTTGAGACAGGGTTTTTCGGTGTAGCTCAGGCTGTCCTGGAACTCACTCTTTAGACCACGCTGAGCTTGAACTCAGAGATCTACCTACTTCTGCCTTCCAAGTGCTGGGATTAAAGATGTTTGCCACCACTGCCCAGCAAAATAATTATTCTCTTATCACAAATTCATAATGACCCAGTCCAACAAGGGAAGAAAAAAGCAGTTGCCTTGTCTAGGAATGATTAGGTAGGTTTCTGGAAAAGATTTTGGGTTTTTGTTTTTTGTTTTTGTTTTCAAATATTTCTTTTGGGGGATGTGATCACATGCATACGTCTGTTCGCGTACAGTATTCAGATAGATGCGGGAACAAACCCACACATGAGATTTGAACTCCAAGGACACCTAGGCATTTTGCTGAGGACCTGACAGCTCAAGTTACTAAAGATAAAGGTCCTTGAACCCTCAAATGCTTGTCAGGAATCTCGGGACAGTTTCCTGATGCTCAAGAATGTGGGGGCACTTCTGGTGTGTTTCTTTTCATTGCTTTAGATTAAACTTCAGAAACTGAAACAGCATCCATACAATCCTCAGACACAATCACTTCTAGTCCTACACTGATGTTCACATACATCCTCATCTCTCCAGGCCCACTATCACTTCAGCATCGTCTGCAGTGCTTCCCAGCTGCTTCGGAATCCACTCTCTACTCTGTAGCAGAGTTGTTCCTTCTAAAGGACAACCAAAGACAAACTTTATTAAGTCACTTCCGGTGAGATTTCTCCAATGGTTCCCTGCTGCTTACTGAGTAAATAGTAACCCCGCTTTGTCTCTTCTTTATATGTACCCTTCCTGTGTAGTATTTATCCTCCATGACATCCCCAATTCTTCACCAATCTCCTACTCCCAAGCTTGGTTCTGCAGAAAGAGCAAATTATGAGCAGTTGCGTGGTCCTCCTAAAACCAACCTGTTTATATGTGCCTCTATGCCTTCGAGTCAGAACAAAGTTCATAGAGAAGAAACCATTACCAATATCCAGAAGCAACCATCAACTCTTGATGTTTCTGATGTCCCATTTTGAATTCACTGTGGCCCTGTTCCTATTTTGTTGCACGTGTTCCCTCCCCTGGGATACCTGTTCCCTGTGGGTGAAAGGTAAGCTACCCAGTATCTAACAGAGGATCTACTCACAGCTGTTGCTCAATCATCACTGAACACATGGCCACTGGTCCTGGAATACCAAACACAATTTTACTTATATGAGAAGAAAAATTGGGGGTAGCATGTTGACATACTTTTTAAAATCATGGAATAAGTGAAGATTGCCTCACCCAGAGTAGGCAGGAAAGAGGACACCTCAAAGAAGCACCTCTAGTGACCCAGAACCCTAAAGCGATCCTGAAATAGTGAAACAAACCAAATTTCTGCCTCTAGGACTGTCTCAATTGACTCTATTTATTGATCTATGATACTACAGAAGTAATATCTAGAGGAGGATGGAAACGTTTGGCTGGGTTGTACATCGGGCTTGTAAGAAATAGTTGCTGTAATCTTTAAAAATGTGTTCTGCGGTTCAATTCCTTGGAGTTTAACCCTTTGGCGCATGTGTGGTGCTGCACATTGAACCTGAGACGTCTCATGTACAGTGCATGTATTCCACCCCTAAGTCACATCCCAGCCCACTGTCATATTAGTAACATGGCAGTCCAGATGTTCTGACAGCCTCCACCAAATGTCACTTTGCCATCTGGCGACACAAAATTTGTATAGTACCCCTTATATTGGACATTAAAATTTTTATCATACAATATAACTTCATTGTATTTCCCCTCCCCCCTCTGCCCACAACTCCACCAGATCCTCCTCACCTGCTCTCTCCGGCTCCTCCCCCTCCTTGAAGTACCCTTTCCTTTGTTTAACTTTTACCACCTCTTTGTTGTTATTGTTTTCAAAACAAAGAGTTTCTCTGTGTAGCCTTGGCCCTATATAGGCCAGGTTGACCTTGAACTCAGAGATCAATGTGCCTCTGCCTCTCAAGTGCTGGGATTAAATGTGTTGCATCATCATGCCTGGCCCAAAATGTTAACACTTACTTCAGACCTCATTATCCTGAGGATTTCTTCTTCAATTAACAATCACACACACACACACACACACACACACACACACACACATCTTGAGAGTAGTTTATATGAATTAGAGTTATGTTGCTTGCAAGGGACAGAAATATAACACAAACACATTTAGGTGAAAAGAAAGGATTTTTTTTTTATACTAATAGTAAGGTACAGGGCTACCTTCATCATAGCTAAATCCAGGTGCCCCAGTGATGTCATAGAAATCAGTTTCTCATCTCTTGGCTCTGATATTCTGTGTTGATTCAGTTCTCAGGCAGGTTCTCTCTTAACTCGATTGCCAAGATACTGAGAACCAAGAACTTTAGATTTATATCTTACCATTTAGCAACCTCAGTGGAAACATAGACCTATTTTCTCCAATAGTCCCAGTGAAATGTCCAAAAAACGAGTTATCACTGAAACCAAATACAATGGCCAGAGAAACAGAATCCTTTGACCACAGCTAGGTAATATACTCATCTAGATGGAACAAGACTGTTTTACCAGAAAAAGGCATGCTGGGAAGCAAAAGTGCTATCTATATAGTTGCACTTTTATCATCTCTCATGTTCCAACTCCTGTCAATCCCCCTGTGCAGACTACATCATCTGGGGTGTATGTGTGTGTGTGTGTGTGTGTGTGTGTGTGTATGTGTGTGTGTGTGTGTAATGCTTTCTCCATAACACTGTTAGACCTTAGGCCTATTTATCTCTGTATTGCTAGAGATAGTAGAGTGATTTGGCCTCTAGAAAATGTTCTCAATCAATAAAGGATGAATGAATGGCTCTGTTGTGCACTTTAGCAGATGATTAAATTATATGGAGCCACACTGAAGGCCAAGTCCAGGAAAATGGTTTAATTTGATATTTAGACAAATTAATAACAAGACATCAATTTACTTGGTTAAATGTATAATTGTTAACTGGGTAGCATGGTAAATAGACATAGTGAACAGTTCATCCAATATTCCAACAATTATGTAATAAATGCTTTCTATGTGTCAGGGCTTTGCTGGATACCAGCATTAGCCTCCGGCTATTAATTACACCATTGCTATTAACGGAGAGAGTGTAGCATTATTGTATGTGTAGGCTTTAGGAGCCTGGAATAAAATCCCAGCATCTTGCAGTCACTAGATTGATGCCTATCAGCTGATTACTTAAGCACTGTACCTACATTTCTCTTCTAACAAATGGGAATAGTACCTAGCTTAGAGGAGGTTATACGAATTAAGTACAGCCGGGTGGTGGTGGCGCAGGCCTTTAATCCCAGCACTTGGGAGGCAGAGGCAGGCGGATTTCTGAGTTCGAGGCCAGCCTGGTCTACAGAGTGAGTTCCAGGACAGCCGGAGATACACAGAGAAACCCTGTCTCAAAAAACAAAAAACAAAAAACAAAAAAAAAAAAAAAAGAATTAAGTACAAGGATGGATATGAAACACTGAGAATAATGCCTGGAATACTAAGTGATTCATAAATGTTAACTCTTGTGATTATTAAATATTAGCATCTTTCTGCCTAAATGTTCCAGTTATACTTGACCTAAAACAAGAAACTTACTTTTTCTGGCCTTTGAGAAAACGAAAAGAGGCAAAAAGGAGAGGTGAAGATAGCTGCTTACCCCAGCTCTGGAAGGCCATAATTAGACAGAGAATGTAGAATATTGGCTTGCTCACTGGCAAATGACCATGCCCTCCAGCCAGGGGTATAGCTCCGTGATGTAACTTTGTAAAGGCCCCCATCTCATCAGGAGCACTGCCAGTGGACTGGTGATCAAGAATGATGAATACAGAAGTACAAGAAGTGCTCTTCCCACAGCCAAGAGCTGGTTAAGGGATAATTTTCTTAAATCATGCCATTGCCAGTTCTCGGCATGAGAAACAGAACAAGCAAACACTTTGTGTGGCTCTACAGGGTGTGGTAACAGCATATGCTAGTTCGAAGAGGGCCATTTGAGGTAATGGAGAGAGGTGATATTCAGAGGCCAGCAGACTGGTACTGGGATCCAAGCTTTCCTTTTCTGTACTTACTGTGGAGCAGTGACTGCCCAAAGCACGCTGAGTATATTGCTTCCTTGAACCCTTGAGGCAGCCTTAAAGGTAAGGCTTTCCTATAATTTTCTTCTGCAGGTGGGACAGATTGCAGGGTAGAGAAGTGAAAATCTTTGCCAAAGGTCACAGCGCTATTAACTGGGGAAAAGCAGGTTTCCCTCCCAGGCTCTAGAACACGTGCTAATAATGATGGCTTCTTCCACCGCTCCAAATCCAACCGCTCAATCTCAGCTCCAGTCTGTGACAGAGCACTTGTTGCGCCCTCCTTCCCCCTTCCCCTCATCGCCCGGGGGTGGGGGGTGGGGGGTGGGGAAACCACACAAATCTTCCCCTCCAAACTTCCTCCTGTCTCATTTCTTTAGCCCAGCCCCCAGTAATCACGTAGGTACTCCCTGGGAACCCATGGGCCATTCCTGCCAGGGAAGCAGGTGGGAGAACTGCAGATCTTCACCTCTCCCCTAGTTCTTGCAACTGCAATCGCTCAATCTTCCCTCCATCTCAAGAGAACACCTGGTGCAGCTTGCCTGCCCTCTCTGCTCCTATCTCTAGTGATCTTCTTCTCCAATCTCCCCTCCCCACTCATCCTGTTAGTCCAGTCCCCAACTGCAGCAGCTCTTCTCTGGAAACCCTTCAGCCAAGCCTGCCAGAGAAACAGGTAGGAAAGCTTCAGATCCTCCTTCTCCCTCTTCTCCATAGCCAATCTCCTAGTACCATCCCCCCTCCTTGCTTTCCTCCCTCGTGTCCTCCTAGCTATTTCCCATTCCTAAATGTTAGCTCCTAATGCCTAAGAACAAAGTTTACAAGGAACGTGCAGTAGCCACACACTAGTAAGAACCCGAGAGGACACCAGAAACCAAGGAACAAAACACCGACCTGACAAAGACAGTCCAGATATCAACAGCTAGAATTACAACCTCCCCAATCCTAAACACCAGTATAAAAATACAATAAGCCAGGCAGGGGTGGTACACGCCTTTGATTCCAGCACTTGGGAGGCAGAGGCAGGCAGATTTCTGAGTTCGAGGCCACCCTGGTCTACAGAATGAGTTCCAGGACAGCCAGGGCTACACAGAGAAACCCTGTCTCAAAAAAAAAAAAAAACCAAAAAACAAAAAACAAAAAACAAAACAACAACAAAAAAGTAAAATAAAGTTTGTTTAAAAAAATATAATAGCCAAGACAACCATCTCCACTAGAGCCCAGCAACCCCACCACAGTAGGCCCTGAGTATTTCAACAGCTAAAGCACAAGACAAATTTTTTTAAAGAATTTATTTATTTATTTTATATATATGAGCTGTAGCTGTACAGATGGTTGTGAGCCACCATGTGGGTGCTGGGATTTGAACTCAGGACCTTTGGAAGAGCAGTCAGCACTCTTATCCACTGAGCCATTTCTCCAGCCTCCAACAAAGATTTTAAAATACTATTTATGAATATGATTGAGGTCCTTAACAAAGAAATTATTAAGCCCACAAAACAAATCCATGAAAACACAAAGAGTAGAAGAAAAAGTAATAAAACAGTTCAAGTCTGGAAAGTAAAAATAGAATCAATAAAGAAAACCCAAACTGAGAAAAATCTAGAAATAAAAAAATTAAGGATTCCAACAGGAACTTCTAAAGCAAGCCTCACCAACAGAATACAAAAGAGAGAAGAGAGAATTTCAGGCATTAAAGACATGATAGAAGAAATGGGATCTGACACCCTCTTCCCGTGTGTCTGAAAACACACACACACACACACACACACTGTAGCTGTCTTCAGACATACCAGAAGAGGGCGTCAGATCTCATTACGGATGGTTGTGAGCCACCATGTGGTTGCTGGGAATCAAACTCAGAACCTCAGGAAGAGTAGTCAGTGCTCTTAACCACTGAGCCATCTCCCCAGCTACCACAGGAAGTATTTTTAACAAAATCATAGAAGAAAACTTACCTAACCTAAAGGAGGTTTGCCTATCAAGGTTTAAAAAGCATATAGAATACCAAATAAATTGAACCAGAAAATAAAGTCTTTTCCGCACATAATCACTAAAACACTAAACATACAGAAGAAAGAATATTAAAAGTCGCAAGGAAAAAAATCTAGTGATTGAGTAACATATAAAGGATATAGATATATCTATAAATCTATATAAGGATATATTAGAATTACAATTGACTTTTTTGGTTGAAAGAAAAGCACTTTATTTTTAATCTTGATTTTTTTTATTAATCATTCCATTTGTTTACATCTCAAGTTACATCCACTTCCCTGTTACCCCTCCACAACCCCCAACCCACATCTGCCCTATTCCCCCTCCCCTTTGCCTCTATGAGAGTGCCCCACCCACCCTCTCCCACCCCACTGCTCCAGCATCCTCCTACACTGGGACATCAAACCTCCATAGGACCAAGGCCACCCTCTGCTACATAGGTATCTGGAGTCATGGGTCCCTCCCTGCACGCTTCTTGGTTGGTGGTCTAGTCCCTGGGAGCACTGGGTGATCTGGCCAGTCGACATTGTACTTCCCGTGGGGTTGCAATCCCCCTCCACTCCTCCAGTCCTTCTGCTAGCTCGCACACCAGGATCCCTGAGCTCGGTCTGATGGTTGGCTGCGAGCATCCACACCTGCATTGGTCAGTTGCTGGCCAAACCTCCCACGGAACCACCATACCAGGTTCCTGTCAACAATCGCCTCTTGGCAACAGCAACAATGTTGGGTTTGGTGTCTGCAAACAGGATGGATCCCCAGGTGGAGCGGTCCTCGAATGGCCCTTCCCTTCAGTCTCTGCTCCATTTTTTGTCCCTGTTCTTCCTTTATACAGGAACATTTCAGGGTTAAAAAACTGAGATGGGTGGGTGGCCCCTGGGTGGCCCCATCCCTCAACCAGGGGCCGTGGAGGTGGTCTCTACAGGTCCTATCTCCCCTTCTCTGCACATTTCGGCTGCCATTCCCATTGGGTCCCGGGAGCCTCTTATTTCCCTAGCATCTGGGACTCTCCGGTTGCTATCCCCCATTCCTTATCCCCACTGCTACATATTTTTATTCGATTTCCTGACCCTCTTTACCTCTCTCCAGTCCCCTCCAGTACCTGATACTGCCCCCCCTTATTTCCTCCCTCTCCTCTTTCCCTCCCGGGTCTGTCCCCCCTCCACCTCCCAGGATCATCCTGTTCCCCCCTCTATGCAGGACTGAAGCATCCACACCCTGGTCTTCCTTCCTCCTAAGCTCCATATGGTCTGTGGGTTGTATCATAGGCATTGTGAGTTTTGGGCTAATATCCACTTATCAGTGAGTACATGCCACATGTGTTCTTTTGTGATTGAAAAAAAATCTGACCATCATGGATTAAAACTTATTATTTTTCTCTAAGTATCTCAAGAGGTCTGCAGCCCCATAGGAGGAACAATAACATGTACCGACCAGTCCCCCCACAGCTCCCAGGGACTAAACCACCAACCAAAGAGTACACATGGAGGGACCTTTGGCTCCAGACACAAATGTAGCAGAGGATGGCCTTAGTCGGACATCAATGAGACGAGGGGCCATTGGTCCTGTGAAGGCTTGATGGCCCAGTGTAGGGGAATGCCAGGTCAGGAAAGTTGGGGAGGGGAGGTAACCACGGGGAGGGGGAGGGGATAGGGATTTTTTGGAGGGGTAATGAGGAAAGGGGATAACATTTGAAATGTAAATAAAGCAAATATCTAATAAAAATTTTAAAAAATGGTTAACAACAACAGGAAACTTACAAACTCGTTGAAACTAAACAGTTGTCTACTGAATGGAAACTGGGTCAAGAAATAAATAGAAGATTTTTTCTTAAGATTTATTTATTTGTTATATGTAAGTACACTGTAGCTGTCTTCAGACACACCAGAAGGGGGCGTCAGATCTTATTACAGATGGTTGTGATCCACCATATGGTTACTGGATTTGAACTCAGGACCTCTGGAAGAGCAGTCAATGCTCTTAACCACTGAGCCATCTCTCCAACCTAGAATACTCCTTAAAATTAAAATGAATACACAACATATCCAAACTTATGGGATAAAATGAAGGTAGTTCTAAGAGGAAAATTCAAAGGCCTAAGTGCCTACATGAAAAAAATTAGATCTCATACTAGCAACTTAACAGCACTCCTAAAGGTTCTCGAACAAAAAGAAAAAAAATAAAAAAAATCACATAAGGAGTCCAGGACAAAAAAAAAAAAAAAAATCAAACTTGGGGCTGAAATCAATAAAATGGAAACAAACAAAACACAATACAAATAATAATTGAAACAAAGTTTGTTCTATGAGAAAATCAGTAAGTTTGACAAACACTTAATACAATTTAACTAAAAGGTGGAGATAGAACATCCCAATTAATATTAGAAATGTAAAGGGGGCCGGGCGGTGGTGGCACACGCCTGTAATCCCAGCACTCGGGGGGCAGAGGCAGGCGGGATTTCTGAGTTCGAGGCCAGCCTGGTCTACAGAGTGAGTTCCAGGACAGCCAGGGCTACACAGAGAAACCGTCTCGGAAAAAAAAAATCCAAAAAACCAAAATAAAATAAAAAATAAAAAATAAAAAGAAATGAAAAGGGGGACATGACAACAGACACTGAGGAAATCCAGAGAATCATAAGGACATACTTTAAAAAAATGTACTCCACCAAATTGGAAACTCTAAAAGATGAACAATTTTCTCCACACATACCACTTACCAAATTTAAGGGTAAAGCAAGACCAGATGAGCACTTTAAACAGATCTGTAGCCCCTAGTAGCCGCTGGTCAATAGAAAGAGTAATTAAAAGACTCCCAACGAAAAAGGCCACGCCAGATGGCCTTGGCCCAGAATGAAGAGCCAATATTCTCCAAATTATATGACAAAATAGAAAAAAGAAGGAATATTGTTTAACTCAATTTATGAAGTCACATTTACCCTAATATGTAAACCACCTAAGGACCCAACAAAGCAAATTACAGACCAATTTACCTTATGAACATAGGTGCAAACATTTTCAATAAAACACTTGCATGTTGAATCCAAGAACACATGCTAAAAATCATCCACCATGATAAAGTAGGACTCATCCCAGAGACACAGAGAAGAATCAACATATGCAAATCAATAAATGTAATCCACCTTATAAAGAGACAAAAATTGTATGATTTGTTCATTAGATGAAGAAAAGGCCTTTGACAAAAAATCCAACATGCCTTCATGATAAAACTCCTGGAGAGATTAGGGATACAAGGGATCTATCTGAACATAATAAAGGCAATTTATAGCAAGCCACTAGCCAACATCAACTTAAGTGGAGAGAAACTTAGAGCAGTTCCACTAAAATCAGGAACAAGACAAGGTTGTCTATTTTTTCCATACCTATTAAATATAGTACTTCCTGTCTTAGCTAGAGAAGTAAGACAACTGAAGGAAATCAAGGAGATACAAATTAGAAGGGGAGAAATCAAAGTACCTTTATTTGCAGATGATGTGATAGTATAGACAATTTATCCAAAAAAATTCTACCAGCAAACTGGTATATTGATAAATACTTTCAGTAAAGTAGCTGGATCACTATCACAAAACTCAAATTGTACTACAGAGCTACAGAAATAAAACAGCATGGCTGGGCGGTAGTGGCGCACACGTGTAATCCCAGCACTCTGGGAGGCAGAGGCAGGCAGATTTCTGAGTCAAGGCCAGCCTGGTCTACAGAGTGAGTTCCAGGACAGCCAGGGCTACACAGAGAAACCCTGTCTCGAAAAAAACCAAACCAAACAAAATAAAACAAAAAAGCCAGCATGGTACTAGTACAATAAACAGACCCCCTCTATAAGGATAATCAAATGGAACACATAGACATTAATCTGTACATCAATAGATATCTGATTTTATTTATAAAAAAGCCAGAAGATTCCCCAGCATGCAATAAGGATACATGCTCCACTATGTTCATAGCAGCCTTATTTATAATAGCCAGAAGCTGGAAAGAACCCAGAAGTCCCTCAACGGAGGAATGGATACAAAAAATGTGGTAAATATACACAATGGAGTACTATTCAGCCATTAGAAACAATGAAATCATGAAATTCTTAGAGAAATAGATGGAGCCAGAGAATGTCATACTAAGTGAGGTAACCCAGTCTCAAAAGAATACCCATGGTATGCAGTCATTGATAAGTGGATATTAGCCTAGAATCTTGGAACACCAAAGACACAATTCACGTACCAAATGATGTCTGACAAGAAGAAAGGAGTGGACACTGGTGCTTGAAAGGATCAAAGCACCAGTGTAGGGGAATACAAGAACAGGGAAGTGGGAAGGGGTGGATGAGGGAGCAGGGGGAGGGAAAAGGGCATGTGGAACCTTAGGGGGGTGGGGAACCAGAAAAAGGGGAATGAAATGTAAATATAGAATATATCCAATAAAAAAAAAGAAGCCAGAAATCCACACTAAAAAAGAAAAAAGACAGTATCTTCAAAATATGGTGCTGGTTTAACTGGATGGCTACCTGTAGAAGAATCCATACTCATCAGCCTGCACAAAACTCAACTTCAAAAGGATCAAAGACCACAAAATGAGTTGAGATACTTTGAACATGATAAAAGAGAAGGTGGGGAATATTTTAAACTCATTGACATGAAAAGACTTTCTGAATAGAAAACTTTGCACAGGCACTAAGATTAACAATAAAGAAATGGGGCCTTAGCCGGGCAGTGGTGGTGCACGCCTTTAATCCCAGCATTTGGGAGGCAGAGGCAGGTGGATTTCTGAGTTCAAGGCCAGCCTGGTCTACAGAGTGAGTTCCAGGACAGCCAGGGCTATACAGAGAAACCCTGTCTCGGAAAAAAATAAAATAAAAAAGAAATGGGGCCTTATGAAACTGAGAAGCTTCTGCACAGCAATGGACATCATCATTCAGACAAAGTGGCAGTCTTCCAATGGGAAGATAGTTTTACTAACTACACATTGTATAGAGTGGTAGAACCATAAATACATAAAGAACACAAAACTAGATATTAAGAAAACAAATAACCCAATTTTAAAATGGAGTACAGACCTAAACAGAGAATTTTCAATGGAGGAATCTCAAATGGCTGAGAAAGACTTAAAAGAAAACGATCAACATCTTTAGACATTAGGAAAATGGAAAACAAAAGTATTTTGAGATTTTATTTTATACCCATCAGAATTGCCAAGACCAAAAAATAAGTGACAGCTCAGGCTGGCAAGGATGTGGCATAAAGAGAACATTTATCTATTGCTAGTGGGACTTCAAACTTGTACAGTCACTATGTAAATCGGTATGGCAGTTCCTCAGGAAGATGGGAATCAATCTACCTCAAGATCCAGCTATACCACTCTTGGGCATATACCCAAAGATTGCTTCATCTTACCATAAGGACACTTGCTCAACCATGTTCATTGCTGTTTTATTCATAATAGCCAGAAATTGGAAACAGTCTAGATGTCCTTCAACAGAACAACAGATTAAAGAAAATATGATACATTTACACAATGGAGTATTGCTCAGGCATTTAAAAAATTAAATCATACAAGTCACAGGTAAATGGATGGAACCAGAAAAAAAAAAAAACCTGAGTAAGGAAACTCAGACCTAGAAATACAACTACATGTATTTACTTGTATCTGGATCTTACCTTTTTAATTTTGTTTGTTTATTTATTTATTTATTTATTTATTTATTTATTTATTTTGGTTTTTCGAAGACAGGGTTTCTCTGTGTAGTCCTGGCTGTCCTGGAACTCACTCTGTAGACCAAGCTGGCCTTGAACTCAGAAATCTGCCTGCCTCTGCCTCCTAAGTGCTGGGATTACAGGTATCCGCCACCACGCCCGGCTGGATCTTACCTTTTAAGTCAGAGATAACCAAGCTACAATTCGTAGAACCACAAAGGTTACATATGGAGTAAGGGACTAGGTGGGGACAGATAGAGCTCCCTTAGAAAGGGAAATAAAATATATAGTTAATGAATGAATTGAGGCAGGGAAAGGCTGGAATAGGTGGATCAAGTGAGAGAGTGAGGGAAGAGTGGGATTAGGGAGAGAATGCTGGGAGAGACAGCTAAAATGAAGGGTAGTATATAAAACTAATATATTAGGCCAGATATATATTATGATAGATGCTAATATAATGTATTAGCTTTACTAATATATTAGTATATGATGTTGATCTAAATGAAATTGTCTAATAATAGAGGAGGCATGACCCCAAATGGTCATCTCTTGTCACCAAGTGAAGCTTCTAGTTCTGGGATTAGGTTATATCTAATTGAGTTGTTGGCCAAAGGGGTTCCATGGAAACACCCAAACCATCCATGCTATTGCCAAGTCTACAGATTGCTTGCTCTCTGCAAACTGACAGCAATGCCTCATTGCTGAAGCCTCATTGGTGGCCCCATTGCTGTTGACCTACACAAATTACTGAATGTGTAAAAAAACCAATCTAGCTATTGCCCACAGAGAACTGTCATCCCTACCTTCTAGTATCTTTGGTACAGGAAGGTTCTTTGCAGGCTACTGAAAAAATGTAAACACTAAGCTAGCCATAAACCTAATGGTGTCTTGCCTGGAAGATACGTTAGTACAATGGTGGCACAAGGCTTGGTGTAACCAACCAATATCTGGTTTGACTTAAGGCCCACTCTAGGAGATGGAGACCATACCAAACACTTTCATTGATCAAGAACCAGAGACTAGATAACCTAGTGTAAAACCAAGTACTACTGTATAGAAAGATAAAATGACTCCTAATGGCTTTCTGCTCTACGTATAGCTCAGTGCCTTGCTAGGCCATCAACAGAGAAGCTTCAGCTCCTGTAGCAGATGTGAGCCAACACAGAGACTCACAACCAGACATTATGCAGAGTGAGTGAGACCTTGGAACACATGCCTTTTTTTTTGTTTGTTTGTTTTTGTTTTTTTGAGACAGGGTTTCTCTGTATAGCCCTGGCTGTCCTGGAATTCACTCTGTAGACCAGGCTGGCCTCAAACTCAGAAATCCACCTGCCTCTGCCTCCCAGAGTGCTGGGATTACAGGCATGTGCCACCACCTCCTGGCTGGAACACATGCCTTTTTGGGGGCTCTTTTCCTTCTGTTTTTGTTTAATCCAATTCCAGGGTGTTAGTTTTTCTTTTATCTTATTATACTTCATTTTATTATTGTCCCTTAGAAGCCTGTTTTTTTTTTCTTTTTCATTCTAATGAGTGACAGAAAGGGGATAGATTTGGATAAAAGAGGAGGGAACTAGGAGGAGCAGAGGGAGGGGAACTAATCAGAATATATTATGCAAGAAAAACATCTATTGTCAATAAACGCAAAAAAATACAGTAGGAGATGGGGGAGGAGGGCTCTTGTCATATTTTAATAGGGAGCAGGGTGCATTTCAATCATGGATCTTGATTAGTTAAATGAAAATTGTTGCTCATTTTCTGAATCACTCATTTGCTGGGTTGGAGTCTGAATTTGATGTTAATTGTTCTAGGAACCTAAATTTATATACCAGAGTCCTTGCATTCAGTGACATCTCCTCTAGCATGGCTACATTTGAGAAGAGAAACATGGGAGTTGGGTCAGAGCTAGAATGGATAAATGACTTTTCAAAGATGGGAGAGGTTCTTACTCCCACTGCCTAGCATTCATGGTGCTGGAAGGTGCTATGAATGCTACCGAAGGAGAAATGGAATCATCTATGTTACCCAGCTATGAAACCTTCAACCTACAAAAGCAACTAGACTCTAAGACCATGGTTCTCAACCTTCCTAATGCCCTTTTAGTACAGTTACTCATGTTGTGGTGACACCCCAACCATATAGTTACTCCATAACTATAATTTTGCTGTTATGAATAATAATGTAAATATCTGATATGCAGGATAGCTGATAAGTAGGATGATTCATATAGACTGTAGAAATTCAGAGACACTCTCAAAGGCATATACTGAGAGGTTAGAGGTCAATCAGTCTTTTCCTCTTTATTTCCTGTCATCCAAATCCTTACCTTTCCTCACAAAGACCTATTATCACAGTGTCCTGTCTGGAATTGTTCCCCCTAGTTTTTACTTCCTTGTCATCTATTTATTTATTTATTTGGTTTTTTGGATTTGGTTTTTTTGAGACAGGGTTTCTCTGTATAGCGCTGGCTGTCCTGGAACTCACTCTGTAGACCAGAGTTCGCTGGCCTCGAACTCAGAAATTCGCCTGCCTCTGCCTCCCAAGTGCTGGGATTACAGGTGTGCGCCACCACCGCCCAGCTTCCTTGTCATCTAAAACGGTAAGCCAGCATGATCCTTTTTGTACTCCCCCACCCCCCTTTTTTTTGCATAAAGAAACCTCTGCATCTGATTGGCATTCGCTATCTGCCTACTCTGTCTGATTTGTTGCCATAGCACTGACTGATGCCAATCATATTACTCAGTTGATTATTTAGCTTGTCACACTCCTCCATTACAGTGTTGACTCCTTATGACTAGGCACGTTTGTATGTGATTACTGTTTTATGACATCAGAACCTTGCACATAGAGGTTATAATGGTAAAGAATAATATTAGTAGCCCTGAGGATAGAACCCAAGGCCTTGGGCATGCTAAACAAGCACTTTCCAACTGATCTATAACTAAGCCAGTAAAAAGTTTTTTTAAATCAATGTTGTAGATACGTGCATTTCATGTATAATCTCATCCAGTCCTTCTAACAATCTTGCAAGGTAAATATTAGAAGCATTAATTTCTATTTCAAAAATGAGGGATATGAGGTCTTCATTACTTCCAAAGAAAATAATTGGTTTATATTTTATTAGCCGTTTTGCTTGTTGATGTGACCACATCCACATAGGCGATCTCTTAACTCTAAGTCCCTATAAAATTAAAAATAAGTTAGATACTTCTAGCATACAATAGCACAGAGTGTATATTCCTATTACTTTTGCAAATACTGTGGCCAAATACTTGACAGAACAAGGGAGGAGGAAATTATTTTGGGCCATGGTTTGAGGGGGTATAGTCCATATGGAAGAAAAGGCATAGCAGTGGGCGATCCATTGTAGTGGGAGCACACATCAACTGCTTGTTACATAGTAGTGACATGAAATTAGAGAACACAGGCCAGAGCAAGGCTTGGCTCAGTGTCTGCCATGGTGAACAAATTAAAACAACCATGTGGTCCCTTCCCAGATTGCTCACATCCCACTGAGACAATTAGTTTTGCAGTAGGAATAGTGAATTTTACATCTGTTGTCTTGAAAGAAATCTAGAGAGCTGTGAGGAATTCTATAGCAGTTATGAGGCAAGACCATTGGAGAAATGGTTTACTTTTTGCAGATGAGCTTCTAAGTATATGCAGAGAAAAATTAGTCTGTGCTACCAACAGGTCAGGTGCCTACTGTGTGGCTCCTTTTTGTTGCTTCCACGCCTACCTTCTTCCATAAAGATAGATGATAACCAAGTGCTTTGAAAAATGACTTTCAAAGTTGCCTAAAGACATACTCTAACACCTAATTATTGTGTCTAGTTTGGTTAAATCTCAAGAACTGTTAACTTATACCTCAGTGATTGGCCTCCATAGCTTCTCATTTCAGCGCTGATGACTTCCAGATCACGGCCTTGTCTTGTATCCTATTTTAGAGTCTTTGATCTAATTATAGTTAGTTTAGATGAGTTCGGATGGAAGGAAAATATAATGTTAGGATAGAAAGAACTGACTATGGATTTGGGCCCCTTTTATGGCTCTAGAGGGGGAAATTTCTTTGAACGTGTCTCAAGAATGCCCACCAGCATCAATTCTTCCGGAAGGAATCGGCATCTGTATCATATGTTGGACTTTGTCAAATGTTTCCTTTTACTTCTATAGAGCACTTTGAGCACCATCCTTATTTTATAATGGAGGAAATAAAGCTAGGGGTACATGGCTGAAGGCCTCAGGGTAGGAAATAGTAAAATTTGCTTTGTGAGTCTAGATAAGACCAAATCTCAGATGTGTACATCCTGCCTGTTATTAGACATCTCTGTTGGGATATTCCATAGCCTCTTAAAGATTACTATAGCTACAACTCAACTCTGTCTCTATACCCCACTCCAAAATCCATTCCTATCATAGAAGATAAAGCCTACATCCATGCTGATGTATAAGTCAGACACCTGGAATTTAGCCCTGACTTTTGCTTCCATTACGTGTTTTGAATGTTCTCTCCTTAGTCACCACCTTGCCCTACTACCCCATGTCAGACTATCGTCATTCTGAACCCATCAGATAAACAACCTCTTCACTATCTTCCTGGCTGCAGTTCTTATCCTGCGTCATCTCCAGACCCGAAGGGCCTTTAAAAAGCACAAATAAAGAGCAAGTCATGAAAACTGTGCAATGCCATTGGGATAAAGTATGAATTTGCTTAGTATCACAGTTTTCCTTCTCTCTGTATGCTCAGTCATGTACCGGACAACCCTCATTGAAGCTTTTAGTCTCCTGAAAAGGATGTGAATTAAGATAATGCTTATTGGGCCCCTTTTCTATGCTAAATTGTAGCCTAAATATATTCATTGTTTGTAAATGAATGATGAGTAATTGTCCTATATGGGAGTTGTCATCAGCCCCTTGTGACCAGGAAGAAACCTAGACAGAGTTAATAAGTGGGCAATTTGGGGCTCAAGTCTTATTTGGAAGGTATTCTAATTTAAAAATATTTTTTATTATTTTATGAGATCATAATATAATTGCAACATTATCCTCTCTCTCTCCTTCTTCCAAACTCTCCCATATATCCCTCCTTGCTTGCTGTCAAATTCATGGCCTTTTCTTTTCATTAATTGTTATTTTAAATGTGTGCGCGCACAGACACACATACACACAGACACATACACAGACACACACACAGACAGATACACACACACACACACACACACACACACACACACACACACACCCCAAGTTGTGAGAATGAATTCTTAACACATACTCTACCTTTTAATTCCTTTCTGTCAAGAATGTTACCCCTTCCCACTGCTTGCCAGACTAAACTCTACAAGGTATAAGTTAAAAGTCTTTACTGGCCAATGTTGTCTGACCTCTCCACATTCCTTTGCTTCTTCTGATCCTCACCCACAGCTGAATAAGGTAACTGTTCTCCGACTTCTTTTGGAATCTGTGCACATTCCCAATTATAGCATTTGTTCTCAGCTCCCAATCCTCTGAGGTCATGAGGCTTTGTCCTGTCGCCTTGGATCTGAGCACACATATATCCCAGTGCTTGGTATGCAGGAAGTTCTCACTGATGAACTCTGGAAGAACGCTTATGAATATTTACCAATACATACAAATACACAAGTTACATCCTTTGCTATTCAGAAACCCTGGCAGCCACCACAAAATTGAGCAGGGGGTGGGCTTGTCAGCAGGAGGGAATGTAAAATGAGCTCTGGTTTTAATCTTTTATATCGATACAATTTCAGATGTACAGAAATGTAATAAAAATATGAATTATATAAAGATCACATACATGTAGTTTACTAATATTTAACTATTGATAATGCTTTTCCCACTTGTTTTATTGTTTGCTCACTATATCTGTCAATTTATTAATTTATTATCTAGATATACATATATAATCATTGAGTTTTAATGAGCAACTTGAGAGTATGGTATATGTGTCCCTGACCCTTTTACCTTTGAATACATCACATTTTTCTTATACAACCTCAGTTATAGTTATCAGTGCTAGGAAACACTGATATATAGTTTATAATTGACCTTAGATCTAGAACATTTCATATTCCACTCAGAGCTATCCACTGCTATTTGTAGCATTTTCTCTTTATTTCTGGCAGCAAAGAAACCCGTTTAGAATCCGGTATTGAATTTTGATGTCATGTACCTTTCCTTTCCTTTGATTTAGAACATCTATGGTGCTTCTGTCTTTTGTGATATTAGCATTCTTTGAAGAATATGATCTACTCATCCCCTGACTTTAAAAAACTATTCTGTTCTTCACTGTGCATATTTGTAGTATCCTTGAGGTTAGATATAGGTTATGTGTTCAATAATGAAGTGCCACACACGTGATGTTAAGTCTGTCATAGGGAACCATACAGAGAGTCATGTGGTATCCATCAACCTTGGGATACCTAACTTATATTTGAGCCTCAGTTTCTTGTAGTACATATATAAAATTGAATTTTATTCGGCTGAAAAGAGAAGTTTTGAAAATTGTAGTAAAAGTACTCAAGCTAGGAATTATTATACTGATCAAGTTGATACAGACTCAGAAAGACAGCTTTCAAGGTCTGTTTGGATATGTGTATGGAACCACAAGAGAAGGAAGAGTTATTGAGAACAGGAGGCCAATGGGACACACTGGACACATGAAAGTTAAAAGAAAGCTACTGGGAAAGGTCATGGGGGAGAGGTCAGTGGGGAAGGGGAAGACAGGAAGGAAGAGGATTAACAGTACCAAATTTTGTTTGAAAGTACCATAATGAAACCTACTGTATTTTCTTTTTTTTTTTGAAGATGTATTTCTTTATTATATGTAAATACACTGTAGCTGTCTTCAGACACTCCAGAAGAGGAAGTCAGACCTTGTTACAGATGGTTGTGAGCCACCATGTGGTTGCTGGGATTTGAACTCAGGACCTTCGGAAGAGCAGTCAGTGCTCTTAACCGTTGAGCCACCTCATCAGCCCCCCTACTGTATTTTCTAATTAATAATTACTAATGCATACAATAACCATCAGTGAAAACATGGTTCATGAATTTGAAAGAAAGCAGAGAGGGGTACATGGGAGGGTTTAGAGGGAGGAAATGGAAGGCATAAATGTTGTAATTATAACCTCAAAATTAAAATAAAAACCTATGATAAAATATTTAAATGTGAGTGGTAACACATACATTAAGGTGGACGTTGGAGGATTAGGTGCTATATTGCCCACATTACAAAGCCAGAACTGTAAGTTTATTCACAGTTAGACAACCACAAACACAATCAATTTGGAAAATTTTTCATGATTCTGAAAATAAATCTTAAAACATCCTTATAATCCATTCATCCCCATGCCTGATCCCTAGGCAACCAATTATCAGTGTCAAGTCTATATTGATTTTTCTAAGTAGCAAACATCATATAAATGGAATTTAATAACATGGATTTGTTCCATACTCTGTGAAGCTGAGAGTCTTTAACTCTCTGAAATTCATTTTCTCTATGATAAACAGAAGCAATGTTTCTGCCTCATGGGGTTATAATGACACTCAAATAAATTAATGCCTCTAAAATATTTAGCAGGAAGTTACATTTTATTGCTGCTTTTAAACATTGATTTTCCTCATTATTGCTGTCAAATTTATCTGGTGTGTTCTCATTGGGGTGAAATACAGCAGGACACAGGATGATAATTTAAATGTTATCCAACACGTATAGTATGCCATTTAAGAAATAGACATTAAAGCTGAGACCCTGAAGCAGTTCCTATAGGCTCTGAATTGGGCCTGGGACTAATTCACTATTTTCTGAAGTGGAGAGATCTAGAGTCCAAGGAATCATTACAGTAATAGAGGAAACATTCAGAGGACACTGATGCTGGGATGCTACTGTTTATCAGTCAGTATAAACCATATTTCAAAATGTAACACCCAGTATAGCCCACATGGACATGAGGCATGCTGATCATCTTTCTTGCTTGTTCTGGCCATCCTGTGGTAATACACACTACATTCTCATTGATTTTTTTTGTTTGTTTTTTTGTTTTTTTGTTTTTCGAGACAGGGTTTCTTTGTGTAGTCCTGGCTGTCCTGGAACTCACTCTGTAGACCAGGCTGGCCTCGAACTCAGAAATCCGCCTGCCTCTGCCTCCCGAGTGCTGGGATTACAGGCGTGTGCCACCACGCCCGGCCTCATTGATTTTTGGTAGCCACACCATGATACAATGGGTCCTAATATTAAAGCCCTCAATTTTTTGAAAAAAAAAAAAAACCCTCAAGCTGCTGCTGTGCTCTATTAGGCTGTGATTTGGACCTAGATTCAGAATCTTAGATTTACATATGTAATTTGTACTTATTGAATTAGGCTCTGTGCTTAATAATAGACAGACAGTCTAAAGATCCTTTAAGGCTTCCAGGAAGGCAGATGGGTAGGTCTGAGAATGACAATGATCCCACTTACCCACCACATAGTTTTATGCTTCTCTTAAGTGAAAAGGATTCCCCAAACTTCCAGCCTAAGCAAATGCAGGCTAAAGCCAAACAGCTTGTAACCCTGGTGACTGGAATCAACATTAGGTGGAAACAGATCAGAGATCAGCAGACAGGAAGGAGACTCAACAGTACAGGCAGACTGAGCCTGAGGCAAAGCAGAGAGATTTCAGAAGTCTAACTGAAAAGAACAGAAAGGTGACTCTGTAAATAACCCTAAAACCAGGATGGCACAAGGGCTCAATTTTTCCTTCTGGGACCCAGATCAGCAAGGATTTTTTTTTCTCTGTGTAGCCTTGGCTGTTCTGGAACTCACTCTGTAGACCAGGGTGGCCTCAATCCCACAGAGATCCTCCTGCCTCTGCCTCCTGAGTGTTGAGACTAAAGGTGTGCATTATGCCTGGCGGAGATTTAACGGAGATTCTTATGTGGAGGTCTGCTCTGTGTTTGCTTGCTTGTTTTTCCTTTGTTTGGGGGCTTGGGTTTGTTGTTTTTGTTTTGTTTTGTTTTTGCTGTTTGGCTGGACAGCCTCTCAACAGTGCTGACAATAGGGAAGGGGGGGATGGCTATTGGGCTGTATTTATCTCAATCTAGGGCAGATAGGTAGGTGGGGTGGCTGTGTCCTAGTGTCAGCACCTTGTTAAGTGAGGAAAAACAGGAATTCCTTGAACTAAGCAGTTGGTATACCAAGGGGGGGGGAGAACTGTTGGCATCTGGGGACCTGATATTCAGAAATTTTCTCTTCAGAAGTTTTATAAATATATATATATATATATATATATATATGTATTTACATATATTAACATGTATTTACACACACACACACACACACACACACACACACACGCATATCCCTTAGATCTAATGCTCACTGATATTTATCCTAATCACAAAATCTCTACTAAATGCTCTACCATGACCATGCCAAACCTTAGGGTGTTTAACAAAGTGAAACCGTGGTTCCTGAGTCACACATCCAAAGATCATTTCTCCAGACTGCACCCTATCACTCAAGCTCAGTTTCTCGTTGATTTAATCTGGGTTCAGATTAATGACTAGAAGCAGATTATCTGTCTATGCTCACATTCTTTCTCGGTGCCTCAGTTTTCTCAGCTTCACGTATGTTGTCAGGGGAGTGTCTGACTCACAACAGTCCTGTAAAGGAGCGGCACACACAGCAAGTGCTTTAAACACGTCTTGGCATGTGCAAAGAACAAGCACATTATCGTTCGGGATATCTGATTCCAGTTGTGTCTTAGCCCACTTTGCTTCACAATTTTTCTGTCTTCGAGTCAGCTACTCAGGAAAAATGCTGCGAGCACAAAAAGGGATCTCTGTCCCTTTCTCCCAGCCTCTTATTCTGAATCTGGCACCTTCGACTGCTGTCTCACCTTTCAGCCCTGCTTCACTCTCCTGGGACCACTTCTTATGTTCCCATTAACTAGCCACTCTTCTTTCCCCAGGACGCTGCTTTGCCTGTCTTCCTTGCTATCTCTGTCTTCTTTTCCTTCTCCTTTCACTGACCACCCCTCCACTTAGACTTGCAAGCCACGTATCTAACATGCAATCCTAGATCAGAGGTCAGCAAAGTTCTCTGCACAAAAACAGTAAATACCTTTGTCTTTCTGAACCACATAATGTGTCAATTTCAACACCCCCCCCACACACACATGTCATAGAAACCCATAAACAACTGGAGTGGCTATGTTCCATTAAAACCAACATAGACATTGGGGCAATTTAATCTGAAGGCTGTAGTTTCAGAAGAATTACTACTGAATATAATTTCTACTTAAGGCCACTCTGTTCATTAAAGGATGTCTAATTTGTCCAATTCTTGCCAGCTTTCTTACATCTTCTGTAGACCAAGCCATTATCATCTGGGTCATAAATTACAAGAGCCTCCAGATTGGTGCCTCTGATTTTTTTCTTGTCCTCTAGTGCATTCATCATATCATAACCTACTATATCCCTTTACAGTTCACATCTTCTTACATTATCCTTCAGTTTAAAACCTTTCAGTGACTGGCTTTGTACTTATCTTAATTCAAAGACTGAAATCATAATATGGTATGTAAATGCTGCATGATCTGATTCTGCCTCTTTTCAGACATTTATATTGCTGCTCTACCAATGACCATGACTTAGCCACATTTTGAATATGCTTACTTAAAAAAAAAACCTGTTCTTTGAACTGAATCTGCTTCCTTCCTATCTGTCCATATTTATTAATATATAATTCAAGACAATTTATTCATCACTCAAAGATCATTTGCCTAGGAAAGGGTTAATTATTTCCATATTAGAAACACTTGATATTTTATATTAATATTTCCAAGATCTTAAATGTTTTCTTGCTAGAAGCATATCTCATGTTATAATTATACTATGTTTTGATTTAAAGTCTCTCACATACTAGTTTATAAGCTCAATGACAGATCCGAGATTAGTTTTTGAGAAATGGCCTTACTATATAACCTACATAGTCCAGTTTGGCCTCAAACTCATAAACTGTCTGCTCCCATCATTGCGTGGTAAGAGTGTAGGTGGGTCTCTACACCTGACTCAGTGGAGACTAGATCTATCATCTATCTTGTTGACAACACTGTGAACTAAACTAGTTTTTAATTAGTTTTTATTTAAAAAGACTTTGTTGATATATAAATAGCATAAAATAAGCTATACCTATTCAAATGTACATTTAATAATTTACATTTATATGGATATATTACTATAATCATTACATTGCTTACACCCACTCCCCAAATTTTCTCATGATCCTTTTTTTAGTCTTTTAAAAAAATTAAAAAAAATTTTTTTTATTATTTTCTATATTCTTTGTTTACATTCCAAATGATTTTTCCCTTTCCTGGTTCCCCCCTCCCCCTAAGTCCCATAAGCCCTCTTCCCTCCCCCAGTTCCCCAATCAACCCTCTCCTCCTTCTCTGTCTTGGCAATCCCCTACAATGCTGCATCAAGCCTTTCCAGGACCCGGGCCCTCTCCTTCCTTCTTCTTGGGAATGATTTGATATGTGAGTTGTGTCTTCAGTATTCAGAGCTTCTGGGCTAATATCCACTTATCACTGACTGCATTCCATGTGTTGATTTTGTGAATGAGTTACCTCACTTAGGATGATATTTTCCAGTTCCAACCATTTGCCTAAAAATTTCATGAATTCATTGTTTTTAATTGCTGAGTAGTATTCCAATGTGTAAATATAATCACATTTTCTGTATCCATTCCTCCATTGAGGGACATCTGGGTTCTTTCCAGCTTCTGGCTATTATGAATGAGGCTGCTATGAACATAGTGGAGCATGTGTCCTTATTGCATGCCATGGAATCCTCTGGGTACATGCCCAGGAGTGGTATAGCAGGGTCCTCCGGAAGTGTCATGTCCAGTTTTCTGAGGAACCACCAGATTGATTTCCAGGGTGGTTGTACCAGCTTGCAGTCCCACCAGCAGTGGAGGAGTGTTCCTCTTTCTCCACATCCTCTCCAGTACCTTCTGTCTCCTGAGTGTTTAATCTTAGCCATTCTGACTGGTGTGAGGTAAAATCTCAGGGTTGTTTTGATTTGCATTTCCCTAATGACTAAAGATGATTCATTGAATCTCTCTAATGAAACAATATTAAGTCTTTGTATCCATGAGCATAAGATGTCTATTTACATTTAAAGGTAATTTCATTTCCTTTCAGTAATATTTAGTAGTTTCAGTGGGCATTCTTGCTTGCCTGTTTTCATTTCTTAAGGTGCTTCTCAGCCATTCAAAATTCTTCAGGTGAAAATTCTTTGTTTAGCTCTGTACCCCCATTTTTAATAGGGTTGTTTGGCTCTCTGGAGTCTAACTTCTTGAGTCCTCCAAGTGCCAATCAGTTTGCAGGGCAAACGACCCCCGACACTGCTGGCACACAGATGGCCCGCAGAGCTGCCCAGGCCCTGGGTGCAGGCAGACGCCTGACAGGCTGAGACCCAAGTGATGTTAGACTTGGGCTATGTCTGCATACCTGGTGCTGCCTGTCAGATCTATCTGGCACCCGGGAGCCAAGATCTTCATGGCCCTTTATAATCTCTTTCTCCTAATGCTACCATTGACCTGCTATATATTAGACAAGTTTGCATTTGCAGTTTCAACTTTGGGTGTCTTCCTTTTGTAACTGGGAATTACTTTTATTTTCATATTTTCTTATCCAATTAAATCACCACTTTCCTTCTTGTTTTTACTGAGATACATACATACGTATATACTATACAAATATAAAGTATGTATATATATATATATATATATATATATATATGCCATTTTAAGTGTACAATTCAATGGCATTGTTATAGTCACAACATTGTGCAGTGGTTGCCATTGTGAATCTCCAAAACATTCTCATCAACCAAAGAGAAACTGTGTAAGCAGGAAGCAATAATTCTGCATAATCCTCTTTCCTCAGACACTGATAACTACTAATGTAAGTCCTGACCTTGGGAGTTTGCCTCCTTCAACTATTGCATAGAAATAAAATGAAAATATTTTCATTTGTGTCTAGTTCATTTTACGTTTTCCACATGCATATACATTAGAGCATGTAGCAGAATGTATTCTTTTATCTTGGCTAGATGCTATTCTACTGGGCATATGGTACACATTTTGTTCATCCATCTGTTGATGGACAATAAGATGTTTTCTACCATTTGACCACGATAAATAATGCTACAGTGAACACTAGTATAGAATATGTGCTTGAAATGTGTTTTCATTTCTGTTGGATATGTGCTTAAGAATAGAATTACTAGGCCATATGGTAATTCTAAATTTAAAGTTTTGAGAATAGCAGTATACTTTCCACAAATATTGAGTAACTTTGCATTTCTACCAGCAATGAATGAAGGTTTTTAATTTCTTCCCACCACCTCAATATGCTTTATGCTTTGTTTTTCTATCTTAAAAACATTGACATAGCTGGGCGGTGGTGGTGCACGCCTGTAATCCTAGCACTTGGGAGGCAGAGGAAGGCGGATTTCTGAGTTCGAGGACAGCCTGGTCTATGAGTGAGTTCCAGGACAGCCAGGGCTACATAGAGAAACCCTGTCTCAGAAAAAAGTCATTGACATAGGTATCAAAAGGTAACTCACTGTGATTTTTTCATTGAATCTCTCTAATGAAACAATATTAAGTCTTTGTATCCATGAGCATAAGATGTCTATTTACATTTAAAGGTAATTTCATTTCCTTTCAGTAATATTTAGTAGTTTTCAGTGGGCATTCTTGCTTTGTTCCTGATGTTAGTGGAAATTATTCTAATCTTTTTACCATTCATTATTAATTAGCTGAAGTTTTCCCTAAATACCCTGAACATATCATGTTGAAGAAGCCTCTTCTGCCTGCATTGAAAAAGGAACTGAAGTTTGCCCAATGCCTTCTCCAAGTGTATGGTGATGACCATGTGGGCTTTCCTCTATCATCTATTAATATGATATATTTCATTGATTGCTTTTCTTATGTTGAACACTCTTCTATTCCTGCGTTAAACCTTACCTCATTGTGGCATATAATTTGTTATTGTTTAAATTGTACTTGAATATTCATTAGGGATATTACTTTGACCTTTTCTTTTCTTTTCTTTTCTTTTCTTTTCTTTTCTTTTCTTTTCTTTTCTTTTCTTTTCTTTTCCTTTCCTTTCCTTTCCTTTCCTTTCCTTTCTTTTCTTTTCTTTTCTTTTCTTTCTTTCTTTTTTTTTTTAATTTGTTTTTTTTGAGACAGGGTTTCTCTGTGTAGTCCTGGCTGTCCTGGAACTCACTCTGTAGACCAGGCTGGCCTTGAACTCAGAAATCCGCCTGCCTCTGCCTCCCAGAGTACTGGGATTACAGGCGTGCA
Organism: Apodemus agrarius; assembly: GCA_964023405.1. NCBI lineage: Eukaryota > Metazoa > Chordata > Mammalia > Rodentia > Muridae > Apodemus > Apodemus agrarius. The sequence continues at coordinate 14,329,488 of OZ030010.1, forward strand.
CCACCACTGCCCCGCTGACATTTTCATCTATTATCTTGTCTAGATGTGTTATCTGGATAGTGCTGGCTTCACAGATTAAGTTTGTAAAGTGATCTCTCATCTTTTATGTATTGGAAGGGTTTGAGATGGATTGATATTCAATTGTCTATGACTGTTTGATAATATTCATTTTTGAAGCCATGGGTCCTGAATTGTTATTTGCTGGGAGTTATTTTAATGTTTTCTGGTTTTGTATATGTATTGAGATTTTTCCACTCATTTCTTAATTGGTTTAAGTTGTTTTGAGTAATTTATATTTTTCTAAGCTAGCTAACATTTTGGTGATAAACTCATAGTGCCTCTTTCTTTCTTTCCTTCCTTCCTTCCTTCCTTTCTTTCTTTCTTTCTTTCTTTCTTTCTTTTCTTCTTTCTTTCTTTTTTTTTTTTGAGACAGGGTTTCTCTGTGTCCTGGAACTCACTCTGTAGACCAGGCTGGGCTTGAACTCAGAAATCTGCCTGCCTCTGCCTCCCAAGTGCTGGGATTACAGGCGTGCGCCACCACGCCCAGCTCATAGTGCCTTTTTATTTCATTATTATTTTGAATTCTCTCTCTCTCTCTCTCTCTCTCTCTCTCTCTCTCTCTCTCTCTCTCTCTGTATTTGTTGAGACCAGATCTTGCTGTAGTTCATGCTGTCCAATAACTTACTATCTTCCTGCCTTGGCTATCAGAATGCTAGGATTATAGGCATGTACTATCATACCCAACTCATATTATTCTTTTATAATCCTTCTTTTCAGAACTGGCAGTAATTTCCTGGCTTTACTTTTTATTTTATTTATTTGTGTCCTCTCTTTTCATGCTCTTGACAGAATAGCTTAAAAGTTATTACTTTCAATGATTTTTTTCCCCAAGAACTAACTTTTAGGTTCACTGATTCCCTCCTTTTGTATAATTTATCCTCTGTGTTTTCTATTTTTTCTCCCTTCTGTTAGCATTTGTCTTACTTTGTTCTTCATGTTATATTTCCTCTAATGATTGGGCTATTTATTTGAAATTCGTAGCTATGAATTTCCCTCTGAGAACTACTTTTGGTGCATCCATTGATGGACAATTTGGCACGCTGCATATATTCACCAAGGAGTCTACTTCTTTTTTTTAAAATGTATTTATTTTATGTAAGTACATTGTAGCAGACACACCAGAAGAGGACATCAGATCTCTTTACAGATGGTTGTGAGCCACCATGTGGGTGCTGGGATTTGAACTCATGACCTTTGGAAGAGCAGTCGGTGCTCTTACCCACTGAGCCATCTCTCCAGCCCCAGGAGTCTACTTCTTTGCTTGCATTAAGTTAGACGTTTGACAGAGATTTCTTTTAAACAGCCATTTTAAACAAATGAAGTTATTTCAGATAGGCCTAAGGATGAGTTCAAGGTAAAAGCATAGGACTATTTCATCTTTTTAAAACCATGTGCTTTGCCTCCAGTGTGGTTGTTATCTTCTAAATCCCCCTTTGTTCATGATTCTTTTGAGTGTCCTAATGTCCTAAAGAATCTCCTTCCTGTTCTTGTTCCCAGTCTTATACAATCTGCTGTAAATTTGAAAATAGTCTTGTGGGTATTCATGTTGGCTGACATGTATTTTCAAATAACTACATATGTGTTTCTAGCTGGAGTTCTAAGTGGGAGGAAAAGAGATATATTCCTTGGTCTATCCTTTAAGGTAGCCCCCAACCAGGTTAAAACAGATCCATATCTGTTTGTCTGTCTGTCTCTCTCTCTCTCTTTCTGTTTTGTTTTGTTTTGTTTTGTTTTGATTTTTCAAGACAGGGTTTCTCTGTATAGCCCTGGATGTCCTGGAACTCACTCTGTAGACCAGGCTGGCCTCGAACTAAGAGATCCGCCTGCCTCTGCCTCCGAGTCCTGGGATTAAAGGTGTGCACCATCACTGCCCAGCATGTCTGTCTGTCTGTCTGTCTGTCTGTCTGTCTGTCTGTCTGTCTTTAGCAACAATAGTTTACAAAGAAAGACTCCTCTTCTCCCTCTGCAATTAAGAACCATGATCCCATGCTAGGGATATAGACAAAAACAGGTGCTTAAAAAGGAAAATGCCACAAAGCTTTCCTACCACTATACAGTTGTGTTTTTATTTTAAAGTAAGCATTACTTAGATGATAAAACTCCTATTTTCTCAAGTTTTTACAAGATTGTTTCTAACAGTTTTTACTTACTTTTCAATATTTCTGTGGAAAGACACATCTCCCCAAAACACACACTGGGTGATTCGTATGCAAGCTGTAATTGAAAACTGCATCTATTGTGGGGTTTACAAGATGCGAATCATTTTTCTACTATATAGCTGCAGCCTTTAGGACATTATCTGACATCTTCAGGTCTCGATCATTTGAGCAAACCAGAATAGGATCTTAGGTGACCTCCTTTTGTGTCTCTATTGTGCCTGGATGGAAAAGATAGTCATGGTCACTCAACATTGGCTCCAGAGTACTTTCAGTGTATTTTTATGTAAGTTAATCATAGTCTGAGTAAACCAGATCAGTTATGGTTAGAGACAAATCTTGTCTTAATCCTATTACATGGTGGCAGATTACTTGTCTTAATAACCATGCAAAAGACCATAAGCCAAAGGCTCAAAGACTGATGAAATTCCAGTACTGAAAAAAAAAATAATGTTCAGGGTTAATAAAAGCTCCTGAATTTTAAAGTAGGTGAAGCTTTTACAGAATTGTTCTGTCTGTAGCCAGGCATAGTGTGTGCCTCAAACTAGATATTTCCTACTACATTCTAATTGCATGGCAAATACAATATTTTTAATCTAGTTGCTATGTTTCTATGGTAGATTTGCTACCTACTTCTAGCCTAGTGCTAACAAGGGATCTCTTCACCAAAATGACTAATCATCACCATAAATGGACTTGAGACGTTCAGAGACAGGCTCTGTGAGTCAGCAGCTATCTCCGACTTCATTTCAGACACAAGGTTCACCTACGCAAATGTTCAAAAACAAAACGTCTAAACTAGAGTCACCAGACTTCAAGGCCTGTGCACTCACCCTGTACTCACGCGGTTCTTTGAGAGTCCACATACCATACCCCCCACAAATGCTGTGAGCTCAAACATAACATGATTCTACCCTAAAACAACAACGGCAAGCGCATTTAGTTCAAAAAAGCGACAAGGTCATAAGAAAACATCTATAATAATTAACTAAGTCCATGGAAAACTCATTTTAAAACTACCCCCCATGGAGTTTTGGAACAAAACAACTTAATGACTGCCCAGTTATAGTGTAGAGCTACTTCTTTTGCCCTTGATTTACTACTGGGATTTTTCAGCCCTTTCCAATTCTTGCTCAGCACGAATGGTTCAAAGATTAAAGTCCAGTGTGTGAATGGAATTGCCCCATTCTCAATACTTTGGTGTTGATATTTTCTAGTTTTTACCCTAGGAAAGAAAGGTAAGTAGGAATGACAGAAGTTTGGGAGAACAGTTGAGAGCTGTAAGACTAAATGGAAGACCATAAGGCCAGAATAGAAACCTTCTTACTACCTTTAGGGTAGCAGAAAGACAGGGAGGAAGAAGAGCTACTATAGTTCAGGTGCCAAGGTCATTGTAGAGGCTGCCAGGCAGAAGCCACAAGAATGAAAGGAAGTCTCGTTAGCAAAACCTAGAACTTAGAATAGCCTCCCATAGCCAGAAATTCCATTTAAATGAGAACACATTCTTCTAAATGTAGTTTGCTTTTGTTCAACTAATATACATTCCTAAATATTCTGATTCTTATAGTGATTTTCCTTTCCAGGGAAGTATCCATCTCTCACATGATACAGTCTTGGTGGTATTTCAATGAAGGTGTTTTGTTTAACTCTAGGCAGGGTCTAGTTGTGCATGTAATACGGGCTGTGCCAAACATGTCCTCTCTTGGGAATTTGAACCTTGGGCATTAAAACAGAGAACATTTGGAACTGCTTCAGTCACAGGATGGTACTTTAAAAAACACTTTAAGCCATTCCTTTCTATCCAGTCCTTAGAGATTCTCTAGTTTATGTTTTATTCCATGCAGATCCACTGTTAATACTTTTATTAAGTTCCATTGTTTGCTCAACACTACAAATTCTTAGAACTTGGAACTACAATGTGCCTACCATCCATCCCCCTTAACTGTATACTCAATCTGTTGTTTCTAATACCATAATGTCCACCATGTTCCTTGGCTTTAGGAATATCTGTTTCAATACTTAATCCAAATGTTACTTCTATGAAAATGTTAATGATCCCCACACTTTAAAAACAATGTTTCATTTTCTTAATGTCCCCTGGCTTTCCATAATACTCTACATATATCTGTTTGAGCACATATCATATCTGGTTTTGTTGTGTTTACTGATCAGAACTGCAAATTTCTTGAAGTGATGCCTTTTATTTATGTCAGGATCCTCAGTATAATGAATGCTTGATAAAAATACTTTTTCTGTATAAATATATGAGTAACTGTGTACTGCCAGCATGCTCTCACCTCCATTATAGTGAGAATGATATTTCTACTCTTCACATTTAAAAGGGGTTGGGACTCATTGTCTTAAAGGTCCAAAGGCCCTATGAATGTGGGAGGGGCTAGGTCCAGCCCCTGCATGCTCTTTGGTTGGCAGTATAGTCTCTGTGATCCCTCATGGGCCTAGGTTAGTTGACTCACTCTGTAGGTCTTTTTGTGCTATCCTTGACACCTCTGGATTGCTCAATTCTATCCCCAGCTCTTACACAAGGCTTCTTGAGCTCCACCTAATGTTTGGCAGTGGGTCTCTGCATCTGTTTCTATCTGCTACTGCATGAAGCCTCTCAGAGACAGCTATGCTAGGTTCATGTCTGCAAGCATAACAGAGTATCATTAATAGTGTCAGGGGTTGGCTCTCTCCCATGGGATGGGTCTTAAATCGGGCCAGTCATTTGTTGGCCGTTCCCTCAATCTCTGCTCCATCGTTATCTCTGTTCATCTTGTAGGCAGGACAAATTTGGGGCTGAAGGTTTTGTGGGTGGGTCACCCTCCTTGCCCTGGAAACCCTGCCTGGCTAAAAGAGGTGGCCACTTCAGTCTCTATATTCTTCACTTGTAGAAATCTCAGTCAGAGTCACCTCCATAGACTCTCCATAGCTTCCCCCTTTCCAGGTCTAAAGCTAGTCCCAAAGATGCCACCCATCTATTTCCACTATCACTCCTGGCCCTCTCCTGTCTCCTTCCCTCTGTACCTGATTGCCCTCCCTATCCCGCCTCCTTACCCATGTCTCCCTCAGTTCCCTCTCTATCTGCCTCTGATGACTATTTTGTTTCCCCTTCTGAGTGAGATTCACACTTTCTCCCTTGGGCCCTCCTCATTACCCAGTTTCTTTGGGTCTGTGGATTGTAGCATGCTCTTAAAAGCGATAGAAGACAGAGGTGACTATGTGAGGTAGAGGTGAAGGATAATAGCTGATTACAAAGCTGTCCAAATGAATACCAGTCAGAGGCATGGAAATATGAAGAGAATTCATGGTGTTCCACTTGAGATGAAATCCACAGAGAATGAAAGGAGGTAAAGTATACTGGTAAATATTTAACATCCAGCTTTCTGGGGCAGGGAAGCCTTTCGTTGTAGAATTTGCCACTTGTAAATGTTCTCACTGTGGGTGATTTTAAGTTGCCAACATGTGGTATCACTGAATGCAGAGTTGAGAAGAAATGCGGTGTGGTATATTGTTATGTAGGCTTTATAGAAACCTCAGAATCACAGGCAAAATAGTAAGATAAGATAAAGAAATACAAGAAGGGAAGTCAGATGGCAAAAAGCTATCTTGCATATATATTCCTGAAATGAAGTGATCCTAAAAACTCCATTAGACTCTCCGCCAGATCGCCGCCATCATGGACACGAGTCGCATGCAGCCCATCAAGCTGGCTAAGGTCACCAAAGTGCTGGGCAGGACCGGTTCCCAGGGACAGTACACGAAGGTGCGAGTGGAATTTATGGATGACACCAGCCGCTCTATCATCCGAAACGTCAAAGGCCCTGTTCGAGAGGGTGATGTGCTCACCCTGTTGGAGTCAGAAAGAGAAGCTCGGAGGTTGCGCTGACCTGGGCTGCTGGGTCCTGGACATCCACCACTTAGCCCACAGAATGACCTGCAACTGTTGAATAAAGCATTTGTATTTAAAAAAAAAAACTCCATTAGAAAATTCTTGCCAGGCGGTGGTGGTGCACGCCTTTAATCCCAGCACGTGGGAGGCAGAGGCAGGTGGATTTCTGAATTCGAGGCCAGCCTGGTCTATAGAGTGAGTTCTAGGACAGCCAGGGCTACACAGAGAAACCCTGTCTCAAAAAAGCCAAATCCAAAAAAAAAAAGAAAGAAAGAAAGAAAGAAAGAAAGAAAGAAAAAGAAAAAAGAAAATTCTCAGACCAGAAAAGCACTTTGTACATGGTAGCAGGATACAACATTAACATAAGACATTAAAAAATATAAGTAGCATTGGAGTAAATATTTTGAGTCAGAGTCATGCTATATGGCCCACTCTTCAGATGCTTGGTTCAAGTGATGATCTGGCCTCAGTATCCCACTACTAGCTGGGATCCAGATATTAACACTATACAAGAGTAGAACAACTTTTGAATTTCTGGCTCTCCATCCATTTCCTGAATGTTAGGATTAGAGGCATAGGCCAACACATCAGTTTTTTATATGCTGCTAAAGACCAAAGCAAAGCCTTTATGCATACTAGGCAAGTACTCTAACAACTGAGCTACTGCTTTGTGCCAGAGTAACTTTTTAAAAGGATCATGTTATTATTTTTAGTTATCTTTATGTTTATAAGTTATTTGCTCATGTATATGTCTGTATATATACACACACAGACAGACACACACACACACACATGGCTTTAGATCCCATGAAACTGGAGTTGAAAACAAACAGTTATATATTTGTGAGCCACCACCTCATGAGTACTGTTAACCAAGCCTAGGTATTCTGCAAGACCTGTAAGAGCTCTTAACCTCTAAGCCATATTTCCAGCCTTAAAACAGAGCAACTTTTTTTTTTGGTGTTTTGAGACAGGGTTTCTCTGTGTAGCTCCGGCTGTCCTGGAACTCACTCTGTAGACCAGGCTGGCCTTGAACTCAGAAATCCGCCTGCCTCTGCCTCCCAGGTGCTGGGATTACAGGCGTGCGCCACCACCGCCCAGCACAGAGCAACTTTTAAAGCAAGTAAATTAGATACCTGGCTCTCTTTCTCTTACCATTTATGTTTTTTTCTTTGTTGTACTTTTAAAAGGAAACTCATTCTCAACAGGTCAGCCCACACTTCAGTTGAGCATCCATTGAATTATTCATCTGAGGATACAACTAACTTCCTAGTTTGTCTTTCATTTTCTGTGCTTAAGTAGAAGGAAATGAGTAAGGAAGAGATGATCTTTCCCTCAACACTTCCCTCTTCCTTGCCATGAGAGAAAGACACACTGCCTCACTTATCAGATTTATTCTAGTCCCACTAAGATTTATAGTCACTTTGCCAGAACGGTTTTTCTTGCTTGAGATTTCGTGCAGTTTTTCTTGTTTCTTTCCCCTCCCTAGTGGGTTCACTCTGCATTCCATTCTTACCAGAAAATCTAAAGCTTGGGGCTGCTTATATATTGCTGAGGTTCCTGTTTAATTTCTTAGCTTTTTTCCTCTAGAATTTCCTTAAATATTCACAACACACACACACACACACACACACACACACACACACACACACAGAGAGAGAGAGAGAGAGACAGAGAGAGACAGAGAGAGACAGAGAGAGACAGAGAGTTGGTAGTAGTTGTCTACTTTGGTTACAGGATGGCCTCAAACTAGCTATAGAAATAAGGAAGAGAAAAAAAGGGATGCAAATGGAGAATTGAAGAAGTCAAACTGTCCATATTCTCAGATGGCATGATATTATATATTAGAGATCACAAAACTTCTGCCTGAAAACTTCTAAAACAATAAACAAATTAAGCAGTATGTCAGGATACAGACTAACTTGCGCAATCAATAACTTTTCTGCACACCTACAATAAACACACAGAGAAGGAGATCATCGATGCACTCCCATTCATAATGGCCTCAAAGCAAAGAAAATATCTAGGAGTATACCTAACCAAGGAAGTGGAAGACCTCTACAATGAAAACATTAAACCTCTGGAGAAAGAGCTGAAGACATTAGAAAACTGAAAGATCTCACACTCATGTACTGATAAAGTTAACATTGTAAATATTACCCTTCTACCAAAAGCTATTTATAGAGTCAGTGCCATCTTGATCAAAATCCCCATCTCATTTTTTACAGAAATAGAGAAAAACAACTATCCTAAAATGTGTATGGATACATAAAACAGACCATAGTATCCAAAATAATTATGAGAAGAAGAGTGCCACTAGGGACTGCAATCACTGATCTCAGGATATAGTACAGTGTCATACTAATACAAATAGCTTTCCACTGGCAAAAACAGACTCGAAGATCAAGGGAACACTGTCAAAGACTCAAACATGAATACACTTAACCTCACTTATTTCATATTTGACAAAGATACCAAAACCATACTTTGGAGAAAAGAAAGTGTCTTTTAAAATTTTTGCAGGGGCCAGGAGATGGTGGTGCATGCCTTTAATTCCAGCACTTGGGAGGCAGAGGCAGGCAGATTTCTGAGTTCAAGGTCAGCCTGGTCTACAGAGGGAGTTCCAGGACAGCCAGGGCTACAGAGAGAAACCCTGTCTCGAAAAAACAACAACAAAAAAATTGTGCTGGGAAAACTGGATGACCACATGAAGGAGAATGAAATTAGATCATATCTATCACAATGCACAAAAACTAACTCCAAATGGCTCAAAAACCTGAACTTGAATCCGGAAACACTGAAACACCTAGAAAGAAAACTTAGTGAGTGCCTCACATGATAGAGGTGTTGGAAATGACTTCCTGAATATTACTCCATTTGTCCTAGAATTAAGGTTAACAATTGACATGTACAACTTTATTACACCAAAAAGCTTTCACACAACAGAAGAAACAGTCAACAGGGGGAGGAGGAAGCCCACAAAATGGGAAATAATATTTGCCAGCTATTCATCTGATAGCAGATTACTATCAAGAGTCTTTTTGTAAAAATAAAAACTAAAAAAAAAAAACCCACAAAGCATCAAAAAACCAAATGTACCATTCAAAAAATGGGCCTGGGACCTGAACAGAGAATTCTCAAAAGAAGAAAAGCATGACTAGGAAATATCTCAAAAAATGTTCATTGACCTTAGCAATTGGGGAAGTAAAAAAAAAAATCAAATTATGGACAAGTTCTGGATGGGACGCAGGGAAAGGGGAACCTTCATTTGCTGTTGGTGGAATTGAAAACTGGTACAGCCACTATGGTATGGAAATTAGTGTGCAGATGTCTCAAAAAGCTAATATTAAATCTACTATATGACTCAGCTATACCATTCCTGGTTGTACTCCTAAAGGACAGAATGTGATACACCACTCCACAGATAATTGCTCAGCCATATTCACAATACCTAGGAAATGGAATCTAAATGTCCTTCATCTGATGAATGGCTAATGAAAACATGGTACATATACACTATGGAATACTATTTAGTCATAAAGAAACATGAGCTAGAAAAGATCTTATTGAATGCAATACCCTAGACTCAGAAAGACAAACACCACATGTTCTCTCTCTTTGGAGACACCTGGATCTAAATCTTCTGACATACGTATGTATCCTAGAGTAACTGCAGAGACCATGAAAGTCAAGGATCATTCCCAGGATAGGTGGGATGGGGAGCAAGAAAAGAATAGGAGAGTACTAATGATCTGACCAGGAAAATGGGAACAGAGGGGCTCTTGATGGAGGAGAGGTGAAAATACAGAAAAAGGTGGGAGGTCAGTAAATGGGATGGATAGCATAGTACAAATGATCTAATGGGGAAATGGAAAAGAGGAGTTCTTTCGGGAGGAGAGGGAGTAAATACAGAAGAAGGGGGAGGAGGGTAAAATAATGGTAAAGATGACTGAAAAAGCCATAAGGAACCATGCCATTAACTATTTACTCTAAAACCGTATAAAGCATGTAATTCTACATACAAATATGCATATCTAATTTTAATGAACTTTCCTCATCTGAACTGATGGTTTATCTCCAAGAGCCAAAGACCCACTTAAAAAAAAAAACACAATACCAGACATGAGAAAACCTCTTTTGATTTTTTTTTGTCCAGGGCTGTCCAAGAGACTCCCAGTACATGCATACAACCTAGTGATATTGCCCTTAGTTACCGTCCCAGACATGGAAGTTAAGACTCTTTTGCTGGAAACACCATATACTTCAGACACAGGGCCCAGAGGCCCCTGAGCTGGAATTTAACTGAAAGCTTCCTCGCTGAAGACTTGTTTTCATGGTTCCAGGTGGCACCTTGCAAGGAGGGAGGCAACCAACAGTCCTACATAGCCATGATGCCCACGAACCCCATCAATTACCAAATGGCATGATAATCCTAAGAGTGCAGTAGTAATTAACTGCTCTTTAATTGGGCTTAAGACTCAATAAGACAGAAAGCATGCCTGGTACTGGAAACCTAGCTAAATACTCAGGGCTAGTGAAATCATGGGTATTGGTGTAGAACCTAGAATCACTACTTCCTTAAACCAGCATAATCCCTAACAATAATCTAAACAGTTCTTTTGGTTTTTTTTTTTTTTGGATTTGTTTTTTTTTTTTTCGAGACAGGGTTTCTCTGTGTATCCCTGGCTGTCCTGGAACTCACTCAGTAGACCAGGCTGGCCTTGAATTCAGAAATCTGCCTGCCGCTGCCTCCCAAGTGCTGGGATTACAGGCGTGCGCCACCACCGCCTGGCTGATATAAACAGTTCTTATACCCACAGATAAATGTTGTCTTCACCCTCATCAAGGAAACTTTCAGTCATAACAAATGGAGACCACTACAGAAAACTGCAGCCAATCAAAATGCAGAGTTGTGGAACCCAGATACAGTGGATACATCTACTCCCACATATAAAGTTTAGGGATCATTGCAGAAAAGAGAGCAGACAGATTGCAAGATCCAGAGGATTAGGGAATTTGCTGTGAGATTGTGTTTCCTAGTAACATGAGGAGCTATACCTGTAAAGTCTTACCAAGATGGCTTCTCAAACATGAGCAGAAAAAAAGGGATGATACCAGTGAACATGTCAAAGTAGATGGGGAAAAGTTCATGAGACTTCAACTCCACACGAAGAACTACAGACAAATAAAGAATGCTGAGCGGAAGAACTAGGCTTTCTCAGGGAAGAGCACACCAGTTGGTTATCCAATACCAAGGGGTCAGCCCTGACAACATATGAACAAGTAATATTACACAGACTATGCAGTTTTTATTTAGAATATAGACACATATGCATATAATACCAACTAGTGAATAAAAGAGGTCATGAATTTTGAAGAGGGTTTGGGTGGAGGGTAGGAAAAGGATAAATGATATGATTATGTTATGACCTCAAAAATCTAAGTGATTAAAAACTTCTGTAGAGCAGAGCTTGCATATCTTCTCTGGGCCCTACTCTACAATTTTCTCTATTGAATGTTTTCGCTTCATCTTACTTTATTTTTGTCGTTTTTTTGGTTGTTATCTCTTAGCAGCCTGTTCTTTTCTAGTGAGAGACAGAAAGGGAGTGGATCCAGAGGGGCGGGGACCTGGGGGAGGAACTGGGAGGAGGAGGGGGAGGGGGAGGGGGAGGGGAGATTATAATCAGGATATATTTTGTGAGAAAATAATCTATTTTCAAGAAAAGAAAAGAAAATTATTCTCACCTATCAATTTCTTGGGGAACAGGCCTATTAATTCTGCAATAAGGCATAGCTGATATAATAACTTAAAACCTTAATGTGCTGCCAATCAGAATTTTATTTTATTATATATTTTCTTAAAACATATTCTAAGAGAAACTGATGGATATATGCGTATATTTGGACTGGGACAGGTTCCTACCTCCTAGTTTATATCATATGGTTTATTATTTTCAATGCTTTTGAGATATAGATCTATTATAAGCCTTACCTAAAAACAAGAAAGCTGACTTTCAAAGTTAATGTTATTATAATGATAATAGATTCTTTGCACATCTAAAGACATCCTGGAGTTATAAGTAAGGTTTGATGTCCTTCTTTTCTTTTTATCATTTTTTCTTTTTATTATTTATTTGTTTATTTATTTGTACGGGACATGGCACATATACCACAGCACCCTAACAGATCGAAGAACAGCCTACAGGAGTCAACCCCTCCTTCTGCCATGCGGAGTCTAAGGTCCTCAGAGGCTTTAGCAATTGCCTCTACTTGCTGAGCCATCTTGCTATTCTTAAACTGTTTTTTTAAATTTAAATATAATTATATTATTGCCCCTCTCCTTTCTCCAATTTGTTCAAAGTCCTCCCAATTTCCTCTTTTTTTCTTTCATTACCATTGTTACACAACATATATAAAATGAATAAATATATAAATATAACCTGGTGAGCCTCTTTATTTATAGTCTCTTTATTTTAGTGTTTCTTTTATTTATATGTTTTAGAGCCAGTCTCTTGATATTAGATAACCAATTAGGGCAATCATCCCTGAGGAAGATTAATTTCCCCTTTCTCAGCAACTGTTAGAGTTACCTACAGTTTCATCATCTAGGGACTAGGCCCCAAGCAATTTCCTCCATCCACATTGGCATGCCAGTGGGGTCTGTCATCGTTCAGGTCTTATTTAGACAGTCATATTGTTAAGATTTTGTAAATGTAGCTTCCTCTTACCATTATTTTAATAAAAGGACAGAAAACTCAACATGCAAGCTTAAGTCGTTGGAAATGGCCATAATTACTTGATGGCTTTGGCAGATTGTTTTAGGTATTTGTAGCAAAATAGACCTTGGAAGTTTGTAGCAAATGAATTTAATCTTGACTTCACCTGGTTTCAGTTTTGAAAGGTTTCTTTTCCCATGTAATCACAGTATATGGATGTGGTTTTAATTGGACATGTTTTCTACAGTTAGGAAAGAAATTGAAAGACTCAAACTCTTGGCAGTTGAAGCATTTGTGGCACATTTTTAGCCACTCAAAGAAATCCTGTTACAAAAATGCTGATAGTTAAGCCTTCAAATGATAAACGTGGGCTGTGCCAAATACAGTATATATTGCTGACATATATTATTAGAAACTATACATATGATATGCTCTGGTGTTTTATTTCTATCATGAGTAAATACTTTATACTTGACTGTTCAAGAAAACAGTTCAAAAGAAAATCTTTTCCCTTGGTGATCATAATAAAGCAGGGCTCAAAGATGGCCTTGCTTTTTTGTTGTCTCTTTCTTAATTTACTGTCATGAAAAGAAGAACAGTTGCTAGAAGATACATTATCATAATCACAATCTTGCCTTTTTTCTTCACCATTGAATTAAAGTCATGAGGGATATCACTGTCCACTAATGTTTCTTTGAATAGAGCTAAGTATGAACATTCTACTACATCTTTTATTCATGTAGTAACTTTCCTTGTTACATTGTCATTGTTATTGACAATGAGCACTGTGAATGTTCATCTTAGCTTGAATTTCTCCCATGCCTATCAAACATTGTAAAATTATCTTTAACTAAATATTATCTTCTCTCTTGAAGACTATTTTTCTGTGACAAATGCTTGGCTTATTTTATTTCTCATAATTCCCTTTAGATACATCATATGGCAAATGACAGGATGGCTTCTATTTTAAAAGCTAAATAGTATACCATCAACTATCATATATATATAATTTTATTTATTAATATATTGGTAGGTACCTAAGCACATTCTATATATTGGCCATTGTGACGTGTACTGTGATGAATGCAGGAATGCAAGCATCCCTTCAACATACTGCCTTTTAATTCCTTTGGATATATATTCACTGTGTACCTTAAATAGCTGCATTTATTAAATATGTTGAGAATAATATTCATGATGACATAAGGATAAGCATGTCACTCTATCTGGCAAGCTGTGGAACAGAATGTAAAAACATTCTGTTACGTGAAGTGAAACTATTTTATACATTGGGAATTGGGGTCTTAGAGAGGCAAAGAGATTCACCAAAAATCTCACAGGTCTGAATGAAAGTCAGCTTTCCCAAGGTGGTGATACACACACACACACACACACACACACACACACACACATATATATATATATATATATATATATATATATATATATCCATCCATATATCCATGCTTGGGTATTAGGATGAAGGCAACTCCTTTGGCACCAAGAAGCCAAGAAGGAGTGGTTGAAGGAGATGAAATTATAAAAAGATAGCTAACTGGGGATTAAGGAAAATGTTGGTAGCTGTGTTCACATATGTGAAGGAAATATCCCGTGTGCTCTCCTCCCTGTCTAGTGATCCTGAACGCAGGCGATAGATGAGAAGCAAGAAGTCACAAGGAAGCAAGCTTGGCTCACCAGCTGGAAGGACAGTCACTCAAGTGGAACTGTGTGCCTGCAGAAGCAGAGAATGTCCAAGTATGACCTACTTTGCTTAAAAGCTGGGTGGGAAAATCTAAGCAGGAAGGCTTGGGAGGTGAGAGCAGTCAGAGGAGGTAGGAATGGGTGAGCCAGGAGCTTTCCTGACTTGGCTCTGAGGAGGTCTGGTAGAGGGCAGACAGCATCTAGGTGTCTTCTGCACTCAGCACTCTGGCATCTTGAATTAGCCCTGCCTGTTTACTGAATGCTGGGCTTTGTCACCTTACCCCTCTATTTTCAAGTTGGCCAAGGAGAGCCTGTGAGGCTCACTATGGGAGAGTGGAACGTCTATATCCATTAGACACAAATGGGTTCTTTTTCATTCACAGAATTAAAGATCCACATGGTATCCTCTCTATGTACCACCCCGAGAACAGAACGGACTCAGGTTGGGGTGGTCTTTGGTACTCATTATTGCTGCCTCTCATTAGACCTGGCAACCCTGTTCCTTGCATGAGACTAGTCATTGAGTCCCATCAGGGGTGTGGAATGTAGGAAAGTGAGTTCAGGAAAGGAAGAGGTAATTAAGAGGGTAAGGCATCTAGATAAGAAGCAATAGAAGTGGTATGAGACAGTGAAGCAGCTACCCATGTAGCTCTATCAGTATATTCTGTAGAAATTGCCTTAAAATTACATATGACATGTAGCACTGTTGTATATCCAGTCTGGGATCTCCCAGACACTTTCAACTTGCGCTAAGGCCTCACTCAGCAGCCTCAGTGGGCTCTTGCTGTGGCCCCGTGCTCCTACGCTTGCTATAGCGAGCACTGCAAAACAAGAAGAAAATACTAGAATTGCTCTGTCAGCTTCACATCAGCTCAGTGTTTGCACCGTGCCCGGGCCGCTGTGCCATTGTACACGCTTAACGTTCATCACATCCTCCCTGAGCTCAGTCTCTCAGTCCAGATCTATAGACACCTCTCTGTCCCTTCCTTCCCTGACACTTTTATACACCCCACCACCCTTAAATCTTCATCAGCAGCTGCTAGCAGTAAGGGGTCCTGAAAATCCAAGTGGCGATTTTTTCAGATGCTTCACGCTTTCCTCGCTCTTCAGCAGTGTGCTTTGCTCTCTCGAAGTGATTGAACTTCCGCTGCCCTCAGTGAGACTGAGACGTGAGGTACTTGTCCCAAGCAAGTACAGCAAAGACAGTGTACAGCCAGCCTGTCTACATGTAGCCACGCTTGTTTGTGGAACTCCTGGTAGTGTAAAGTATAATCATCTTAGGCATTTCCTATGCATTATCTTAGGAAGTTTAGAGCAATGAGTGGTCGTTTCCTTCCTAACCACATTCTTCTTGGGAACTAGAGTTGCTATGGCTGTGGCTCTTTATCCCTAACCCTACTTCCCTTTCAGGGTTTCCGAGCCCCTCCTCGGCATCATCCCCTGGCCACTCTGCTCTCTTAGTGACTCCCTAAAAAATACAGGGCAGAAACTTTCTTTTCAGGCTTCACCTCCCCTTTCTCTTGATCATGCTGCTTGATGGCGTTCCATTTCTTTAGGTTCCCCCGGGACTCCTTTGGACAAGTCCTGACTGTTGCCCGGCCTCTTACAGGGCGAGATAACAATTAACGAGCAGCCTCTGGAACCCAGTCTCACACTTGTGGTGCAGGAGTCATGGGCCTCTTAACCCTGGCAGAAGTACTCTCAACTAGCTTCTCCAGACCTCTTGGGCACGTCTGCTCACTTACAAATGAACAGCTAAAATATGTGGAACTTGAACTTCACAAGAAAGTCTGAAAACAAATAAAAGAACTTTCAGTGTCGCCTAAAGCTTTAGCATCCATGCTTGGCTTGCCAGGACAAGGGGGGGAGGGGTCTTGTCACATTTGTCACCTCACTGGATCTTCATGATGACCCGATGAGGTAAATAGTTTCTTATCCCAATTATTATTTTATTTTTAATTAAAGCATGGTCTCATTATGTATCTCAGGCTGGTCATGAACTTGGGGTTTTCTTGCTTGGGGTCCCAAGGGCTTAGATAATAGGCACATGCCACTATCTGGCTAATCTACACCTTCTATTTGAAAACAGAGCCACATGTATATAACACAGACTGACTAAAATTCACTGGGTACGTGCAATGTTTCAAGCAGGGTTTTAAAACTATGCATAGTAACTCACAGTTCCTTCCCTGACTGATTCTGAAAGTTGTAAGCTGGCTGCGGAGTCCACCTGTGTGAATACTGTGATATTTAGATGTAAACCGCTGAACTGTTAACTACTTGCACAACATCACAAAAATCTGTAGCTCATAACTAAAATGTATATTTATATTTATATTTCTCACCCTAAATCCTGTGGTGTTTTTGCTACGTGTTCATTTATTTATCCATCCAGTAAATAGTAATTAGACAAGACAGTTACTAAGTACTGGGCTGTATATTCACTGGGTATGAACTGTGACTTCTGGAGCTTAAAGTATAGAAGAAAACAAAGCCTACCATGAGATTAGGAGTACACACAACAGCACGAGGCCTTGAAGTTTGATATTCTCATCAATAAGCCAGATGTGGTAATGTCATTTCATTCTTAAGATTATTTTTGATTATTTTCTTTTTTTAATTAAATTCCAGTGATGGGGATAGAATGGATTAATACATGTGTACCTATGAGCTTAGAATGATATTCAGAATATGTGTTAGATGCTATCATATTATGATTTTTTCTGTTCTATAAGCATGTCTTTGAACTAACAAGGCCTCAAACCAGTGTTTGAGGAAACCAGAGAATACTTTCAAGGCAGAGCAAGCTGGATGATCAGCTTGTATGCATGGCCTGGCTTCCAGAATGAAGCAAATGTTTTCTTTCTAACTCAGATCCATGGGACAGTATGGATATGGATGGCTACTACTGATCTCTTTTCAAATCAACTTAATTCTTTGACAGTCTTCTGCTCCACTTGACAACAATTGCAGTTCATCCTGTAACGTCCATGGCCTTGAATGTTGAGTTGAGGGAAGTGGTGGGGCTACTGACGGAACACTTTCGCGTCTGGCTTCTGAAAGTCAAGGATTTAGGAGAAAGTGGGGAGAGGGAAAGGGTGAGCCAATTACATTGGCCTTCTGGATAGCTGGAGATCAAAAAGAAGCAGAAGCCTTGGGGATTTCCAAGGTATTTTTCAGATAGCTTACAGTCTTTTCGTATGCCTCCAGGGACTACACTTCATAAAACAGTATTTACCAACAGGACATCAAACAAGCCACGGTTCATTTTTACAAGCACAAAAGGTTTTCACTGGTTGTTCTTACTTTTCTTTTTCTCAAAGCCACTTGGTTTAGCCCTGAGCCCAGGATGGAAAGTAACAATTATTTCTCACATTCATTATATTCTAAAGGACTCTTGAGAGGGAGCCATGGCAAGCAACTATAGTCCCCACTTCCTGTTTTACAGATTAATGGGTGAAAACAGAGAGAGTGGCAGGCACATTGCCAGAGTCATATCAGTAGGTAGTGGTGTAGCGAGGACTGTGGGAGTTTTCAAAGCCAAGATGACAAATGACCACAAATGTAGCCACGTAAAATGGCAGATAATTTTTGTGTGACCAAGTTTTGTAAAACTCTAGGTCTAGAGCCGAATGTGGTGTGTCTTACACTTCTCATCACAGCATTTGGGAGGCCAAGGCATGAGGACAGTTAGTTCAAGGTCAGTCTGAAATACATAGTGAGACCATGTCTCAAAACTAAAATAAAAACAAAACAATATAAGCAAATAAACAAATATGGATGTGGCTTGATGACTCCTCTACTTCTAGGTGCTATAAAGTTACAATCAAGATGTTGCCTGCAAAAAAGGAGGCAGAAAGACTGTAATAAGGGTGTAAGGGTGGAAGATACCAATATTCTAGACATAACAGGATAGATGATGTATAAACTCACAAGAGACTGGGGTAGTATGTGCAGGGTCTGTACAGGTCTAAGCCAGATGGGGTCCCAGGGCTGAGATGGGAAGTGGATATGAACTCCCATCCTTAACCCAGAAACTATCTCCACCTAATAACACCTCCCAAGAGAAAAAAAATGTTTTCTCCAATGGAATCTCACTGGGCATACAAACCACACTTAAGGGCAGACCCCATGCCCAGCAGTAGATAACTAACACATAACCAATACAAAATGAACTCAATGGTATTTTTGGAGGATCTTTTTCTCTCAGAGTGCTTTATCTGGGAATTTTTTTCCTGACATCTCTTTTTCTTATATATTGTGGTTTCTAATTTTTTATGGGTCTTCTGTTTGTGTGAATGTGTGTCTCAGCATCTGGGTTTCTTGTGCTTTTTCTTTGGTTCTTTTTTGTTTGTCTGTTTGGCTTTGTTTTTGGTTGTTTTGTTTTGTTGGCTGATTCTGGTTTGGTTGTTTGTTTCTATTATTTTTAGATGCCTGTTTGTGTTCTGATGAGAGAGAGAGAAACAAAGTGTGTAGATTGGAGTGGGTGGAGAAGTGGAGAGGATCAGGGGGAGGTTGGAGGAGGAGACACCATAATCATTATAAGGAAAACAATCTATTTTAAAAACATGCTGGTGTAGGACCATGAATTGCCAGTGTCTTCCTTTATGTAGGCATTGCTAAGTTCCTTGTAGCAGTTTGCTTTTTTGAAACTAGTAAGAATGACCTTTCTGGCAAGATTGTTATACAATGTAAGAGTATCAAAAAGTTACAACACCTTTGCCATACTCAATTGCTTAGAACTAAATCATAGGCTTCAGCCACACTCAAGGGGATGGTATTACACAAAGGAACTAAAACCACAAGATGGCCATTTTACCCCCTTTAAAGTTTGTTTGCCATAGATACCTACCAAGCTTTATCTGGCTCCAAATCCTGTGGTTTCACCACTAGTGATGTGTGGCAACTATTCCTTCCCAGTGCACACATAGCATTCCAGGGTACATATTCCTAGAAGAGAGTAGAATAAAGCTGAGAAGTCATCTCTGTTTTTGAACTCATATCATGGGTTTCAAGGCCTTGAATACTAACAAAGGAATGTATGGATGCTATCACTCCTGAAGATGGAATGTTGTTTTGGGGCAATTTTTGTTTAAAAAAAAAAAGCATGCCTTTCTAGTTCAGGAGACTTTAGCTCTTATCCCAACAACTTTTAAGTTGCTTACAAAGGCAACAGGAATCAAGCTGCTTCTTTTGATTTTGTGGCCAAGTCTCATTATTTCAGTCCTATTTTTTACTGTCAGAGAAGATGTGACCCCTAAAGGAAATGGGTTAAAGAGAACTCTTTAAATCTCCCAGCCTGGGCCAAAGAACTCTCTGTGATAGTTTCTGAAGTTTTGGGAAACCATACAGCTTTCTTTTTAGGGGCCTCTTCTTTGCTGACAACAGGAGCCTCTTAAGCTATTCATTTATTCTCTTCATTTTTTCAGTTAATTTATTAATGAGTATTTATTGACAAGTCTTCATGTAAGACACTTTTCTAAGAATTAGCCATACTGACATCACCATCCTATATGAAAGGGACCTACAGGAAAAATGCATACAACAAATCAAGCTCAAGGCTATACTATTGTTTTTGCTGCTTCAGAAAACAAAACAAAGCAAAAAACTAAATTAAAACTTCTCTGATTGGGCTACTGTGGAAATTGAAAGTAGATTAGTGTCTACCAGAGAACTGGGAAGTATGAGGAGGAGGAGGGGCGGAGAGAAATTGGTCCATGCAGACTTATGTGAATGGTGGTATACTCCAAGCTTGTGGGGGCTCTTTCTGATTGGATCAAGAAATTGATGTGCTTGCTCAAGATTGCAAATACAAATTGTCTAGGACCAGTCAAATGAATCAAACAGGTGAATCCAAGGGAGCAGCAGAATTTGTACCAAACAGGATGGAATAAGCAAATAAGAACAGTTAAACAACATGTGGTTCTAATAAAACCTGCAAGCTGCCAATTTGTGACCCCAGCTTAGACAAAGTTGCTAGTGTTTATGCCTCAATGGAAATCACAAAGCATAATGATTACTGTTTAGCATATAGTCATAAAAAATACCTAAAGGTCTGAACTCATTTAATTTATATGTCACTCTTATTAAGGAGGTAAATTTATTGGGCCTATTATATAGACAAAAATAACAAACAAAAACAGAGGCCCAAAGAAGTTAGATAATTTGTCTGAGGTCACACAGCCAATAACTGTAACTGAAATTTAAATTCAGGCTGTCTGGGTTCAGAGTGGTCATTCTAAATGTAAATGTCCCTAGTCTAGCTGGATGTCTGCATATAGAAGAATGCAAATAGATCCATATTTATCACTTTGTACAAAACCTAAGTCCAAATGGATGAAAGAGCCCAACATAAAACTGGATATCTAAATCTAATAGAAGAGAAAGTGGAAAATAACCTTGAACATATCAGTGTAGGAGACAACTTCCTGAACAGAACACCAATACCTCTGTCACTAAGATCAACAGTTAATAAATGGAACCTCATAAAACTGAAAATACCCAAATTCACTCATTATTTTCAAGTTCTATTCTATACAAAACACTAGAACACAATTTAGCCAAATCTTATGCCCTGTATAGTTATTTATTTTCATCCAGTTTCCAATATCTTATTGTATCAGCACCTTGACCATATGCCAGAATCACGATTCTGGTATATGTATCTTTCATGACACTTCTTTCCATCTTGTATAAAGAGGGCATTGTAATTGTTCCAGGAGAAATGACAAGAGCCATGTTTTTAGTGGTAGCAATAGAAGT
The DNA here is from genome assembly GCA_964023405.1 of Apodemus agrarius. Classification (NCBI taxonomy): domain Eukaryota; kingdom Metazoa; phylum Chordata; class Mammalia; order Rodentia; family Muridae; genus Apodemus; species Apodemus agrarius. The sequence continues at coordinate 14,350,772 of OZ030010.1, forward strand.
AGCAACGGGTCAACAGATTTACGATACTATGCAAAAGTAAAGTTCACAGGATCTAGGTACTACAAAGTGTAAATGAGAAATGGGAGACAAGTGTAACTGAACTGCAGGTTGAGAAAGGGATAGTCAACAATGGGAGGGTAACTAGCTCCACGAAGAAGACAGTTGTGGTTAGGACAGGCAACAGTCAGAAAACAGGAAGGAATGCCCCCCTGGTGGTAAGAAACAATAATTGGTCATTGATATTGGAATAATGTTTAAAAGGTACTTAGAATGATGGTCCATGTTGTGAGAATGAGGTGGCAAAGAAGGAATATATAAGGAGAGAAACAAGGATTGGACCAAGAAACACAAGGAAGACCTGCTCTGCATAAGCTAAGAGGGAATGTGGTCTTGACAGGAAAAGAAGGGCATGAGAATGTAAGAAGGGTGATGAGAGCCTGATGTGTGTTGGTTCATAGTAGCCTGCAGGTAAAAGTGTTTCAAGGGGGAAAACATAAGGAATATTATAATATCAAGAAGGAAGCAGACATGTTTTGGCCATGTGAAGGTCATTGAATCCCCTGAAATAACAGAATAGGTTGAAATGATGGCAGGAGAAGGAGTCAGTTAAAATCTAAATAGCAGACTAGACATTTGTTGGTTTTTTTGAAAAAAAAAAAAAAGGAGATAGAAACATTTCCCAGCGCTAGAAATAATCATTATAAAGCATATTAGGATGACTATTTGTAGAGTATCTTACATAGCTGGTTAAATAATGTAAATATCCTTTGGAATCATGGTAAATATGATTTTTTCCAATCCTCTAAGCTCTGCTCATGTTATACCATCTAAATTCATGTTCTCAGTTTCTATCTTAGGTGACTCAAAACAATTGGATCCTCAACCAAATTCTATTCTTGACAAAGGTAGAATTCTAGTCTCCAATTTTACAAATATAAGTACAAATTACCCCTTTTGAAACATAACACTACCTTCATTGTGATGTGTTTTTTGACAGTGTCTCATTGTATAGCTCAAACTGGCCTAACTTTGATTTATCAACCCACCTACCTCTTCTCCAACAGCTGGGATTGGGATTGTGGGATTACAGATGTGTACCACCATACTTGTCCTTTGAATGCTTTCCTTGAGTTCATCTTTGATCTCTCTCTCTCTCTCTCTCTCTCTCTCTCTCTCTCTCTCTCTCTCTCTTTCTCTCTCCCTTCCTCCCATCATTTTTATCAGCATATCTTCAGAACATCATTAGTTTCTATAACACCTCGATTCAGTGGTAGAAATCAAAGTAGGATGGCAAGGAAAGTGATTAAATAAGGGAAAAGTTAAGCATCACATAAAAAAAAAAACAAGTACAAAGTTGAGCAAAGTAGAATAAGAAAACAAGACTATATGTTTTCAGAAATCATTTTATCCCCCAATAACATATTACCTATTATAGGTCCTGTTTCCTTGCTGACTGACATATTACCTACAAACTCAACTTATCCATAGAGGAGGTCCTCAGTGGTTCCCAGATAAAAATATCTTTTTATCTAGTAATCCTGCAAATTACATATTTCATCTATAAGATATTCTTACCACTTTTTTCCTAAACTCAAACACTAGTATTCCACCATCTTTGGCCATCCAAATATGATTTACCTAGGACCCCATAAGTTCCTACAAATAAAGAAATGAATTTGTTTTGATTGACTGCTTTTTCAGAGGACTTTAATCTGTATATGCGTGAAATTGGCTCCCATTAGTCAATATACATAAGAAACTGAAGACCCAATGAGGGACATTTCAAAGAGCATATACCTAGTATCTCAGCAAAAGTTGAGTATGAATAAAGCGGGCCCAACATCCATTTCCCTTAACTTTATTTATTTATTTATTTATTTATTTATTTATTTATTTTGGCTTTTTGGAGACAAGATTTTTCTGTGTATCCCTGGCTGTCCTGGAACTCACTCTGTAGACCAGGCTGGCCTCGAACTCAGAAATCCGCCTGCCTCTGCCTCCCAAGTGCTGGGATTAAAGGCGTGCACCACCACCCGGCTCCCTTAACTTTTTTTAAACAAAATTTATGGATCATAGTTTAAACAAGCCCATAGTACTTGTTTGTACCTTATTTTCCTGAGCATTTTTCCCAACCAATTATTTAATTTTTTTTGTTTCCTAAAATAAAACCAAACCACCACCCCATCACCACCATGACCACCACCACCACCACCTCCAACAGTAAAACCTGATGGAATTGGCCAGTCATGCTGGGAATGTAGCCCAGTGGTACTGTACTGCAACCATAAGAACATAGGTTCTGCCGGGTGTGGTGGCGTATGCCTGTAATCCCAGCACTTGGGAGGCAGAGGCAGGTGGATTTCTGAGTTTGAAGCCAGCCTGGTCTACAGAGTGAGTTCCAGGACAGCCAGGACTACACAGAGAAACCCTGTCTCGAAAAAACCAAAAAAAAAAAAAAAAACAAACCAACAACAACAACAACAACAACAAAAAACAAAAACAAAAACAAAAACAAACATAGGTTCCATAAACAGCCAGCCCATAACATCAAAACCCAAATGATTAGAAAATATGTGTAGTGGTTGGGAGGGCATAGAGTATCAGGGGGAAAACATGAGATGTGAAGTTTGTACTTTCTATCTTCTGGGCCCTTGTAGAAGAGGAAAAAGTCTTTTGACCTGAGATATGCAATCTTAAAGAAAAACAAAACAAAACACTAACCATACCCAGACCAGAACATACCCACAGGACTATGTGGTTTTGATCTCCTTCTGGCTAGGTCTAAAAGGGGCTGCCAGAAGGGGCTGTCAGATGTGGAATTTTCTTGGCTTGCTTACCAGGTTTACTAAACCTGTGAGCCAGACCTCCCCCATCTTTCCATCAGTATTATGAAAAGCCTGGGACTTTTCTGGGACCAATTGTTTCATGGATTTGGCTCTCTTAATCCATCTGCCTCTCTCTATCACCATGAAAGGGAGGTATTCTATCCTCAGAAATAGTGTGAATGCTTCCTCTACTGTCTTTCACTTATTTTTCTACCTTGAGGGTTTATGATAAGGAATATAAGAGATTTTAATGGCTTTGTAGACACAATAGGATGATTCAAATTTCTAAACATTTATTTTAGGCTGCGATTCAGCCTTCTTCCTGTATCAGGACAGCATTAGATTGGCTTGGTTTTGCTCCAGTGGTATCATGACATCAGTTCTGAACAAAAAAGATACTGTTAGTTGTTTTCTACCAGCTGCCTCCCAGTTCTAGTTTCTGTGTCTTGAACACTCTGTCTTTATCAGGAGCATCGCTTGCTCAAGAAAATAAAACTCAAAAGAAGTAAAGTCTCAGTACAGACTAGCAGGAGTGATGGCAGAATGCAAGGAGGATCACAAAGACTCAGTGAAAACTCCAGTTCTTCACTGAGGATAACTAACCACTTTACGATTGGGTTTGAGACTTGTCACGTGAAAGAGATCACACATCTGATATTGTATACCTGCTCAAAAGCCATGTGGGGAAGGCCTAGGTCCAAGTGAGAAAAACACTACTGTTGTTTCCTAAAATAAGCATATTGTCAAGCTGCTTTCTAAATATTTATGTTTACATCAATAGGTTGTTGTAGCTCTCAACCTAGGCCAGTGAAGCTCCTTTTCTCCCCAAAAGATTATATAGTTAATGTAGAGACTAATATCTGGTCAAAGTGCTGAGGATAAGTAATTAATGAGCAGTCAGCCTAAAATGGGACATGTTTATGACTCCTGTCTTCAACAATCTGAAACATTATATAAGAGAGAAGAGAAAGAATTTAAGAGCGAAAAGATTGATAGAAGTATCATAAAAGTCTGCCATCTAGATACAATATTGCCACTGCAACCATGAGCACACAGCACTTATGGATACCTGTACTACATTTTGCCCTCCAACTGTTCATCATGGATAGACAAGGTATTTATGAAGTCTCGTGCATTCCAGAGGAGTTAATGGTTCTTAAAAGTTGCTAGAGGACAGGGTATCACTTTCTCTAAAGGCATAGCCACTGGGTACCTTGGTGGAATAAAGAAGGGGTTTGGAGGAAGAGGAGAAGACATAGCAGAGAGTAATAATGACCGAAGACAATCAATATATTGTGAAGTGGAAATTTATGATTTCTTTGGAGACTCAGTTGTATCATGTGATGTTTTTCTGGAAACTGTCTTATGAGAGGATGTTTTGCTGAAGCAGACACGTCAGAGGATGTTTTGCTAAAGCAGACATGTGAGAGGATCTTTTGCTGAGAACAGATACATCCTGTTTTTCTGGAACCTGCCTGGAAAAAGAGCATGTGATATTTTCCTGGAACAGACACTTGAGAGGACATGTGATGTTTGGAAAGGGTATAAGTATACCTTAACAGACAGTGAACACCGCTCTTGCATTGGTTCGCCTTGCTACTCTTTGCTGGTCTTCCTTGGGCTTTGCTGATGCTGGATTTCACTGATGACATTGCGGCACTGACTCACTTTTCTTTCTTAGCTGATCATTTCTTGTCATGACTCTGTAGAGAGAATCACACCAAAGAACTTCCCATACTTTTGCTGCTTCTGCACACTTGGGCAGATTGACAGAGCCTTGCTGTTTTTACTAAATCATGCCATTGATGATTTGTGAGAACTGAACTGCTGGTATCCTGGCAACAAAGATTGGAATCACCCCAAAGAACTATTTCTAAACAGATCCACATCCCCCTTTGCCCTATTAACCTTTCCTTTCTACTATCTCTGGTGGGTGGTGGACTATAAGAACAGTTAAAGAGTTTAAGAATCCTTATTAAAGTAAGCTTTGAAAAATACAAGCCTATGATACTGTACACCTACAAGGAACTAAAAAAATAGAGATAAAAACCAAAATATTCTTCTTCAGGTTTTCAAATAAACATTACTACTCTGTACAACCACAAAACACTTCTCAAAATGTGCTGAGTAACAGAGGTAATCTCATTCACCCATTTATTTGGCAAATTTTGTTTATCACATCAACTGAAGACATTTAAAAAAATGAATGGGATGAGAAATAGTGGAGGGGGGTAGAATTAAAGGGGATCTTGGTTGGTTCAAAGACTATTAACGCTTTGGCTTAAATATTTCCAGAGTACAATTGTAGACATAATGAGGTCAGAGAAATAGTTGTATGTAATATCAGAAAGGGACTTGTTTGTTATTTCAAGGAGTTTGCAACGGTATCATGAAGCTAGATGGTGATAATTGAAATATGTTAAAAAGGACTGTTCTGTGATTAGATACTTGTTTTAGAAAGGTTATTTCAGTAGTCACAGGGATGATGTTGCATAAAACTTAAGGCACAGTTTATATATCATCAAAGTGAAGACTATTAAAATTACAGGAAAACAAAAACTTATCAGGTAAGGGTAGCCACCACATTAACAAATACATCCTTAAATTAGGTTTTCAATGTCCTTAATACTAAATACAATTATTACTAGTTCTCATTTGCTTCTGTACACAGTTGGACAGTTACCCATTGGGTTTCTATAGCTTCTGGGCTCAACACTCTCCTGGCTCTTCTGCATCTTTGGTCCTCTTACCTGTATCTAATATTAGAATGGTATAATTAGGGGCTGAGGCAACTCCTGAGTCAGTAAAATACCCACCAAACAGTCAGACACACACACACACACACACACACACACACACACATTCACACACACACACACACACACACACAAAGAAGAGTGCAGTGGTTTATGTCTATAACTGGGAAGATAATGACATATGCTGTCAATCAGATCGTCACCATGTTCAGTAGTAGACCATATCTCAAAAATTAGAAGGTTGAGAAAAATGAGGAGATAGTCACCATTCACCTCTGGCCTCTTTATGCATGCAAACATGCACCTGCATGCACATGTGCACATACTCATATGATCATATACATGTGCCATTTCCACACAACAAAAACAAAAAGAGTAGAATAAAGCCAAGTATGGTGACACATGTTATCCCAGCTACATTAGAGATTCACAAAAGAGTATCACAATTGAATCTAACTTGATAGCTAGAGAAACCAAATGGCAATAAAAGTTAGACTTGTCTAGAATTTCACCCAGAACTTTCTCATTTTCCCACTCTATACTTCCTTGAAGTAAAACCAACAGTTTCCATGTCTTCAACACACATGTATATACCAATAACTTGCAGTTTTATATTTCTAGATTTCGCTAAGCTTCAAAATGATATCTACGGTTTCCCTTCTCTCATGCACTTGAATTTATCATGTCCTCAATTAAGCTAATTTTCTCATTTTCTGCCCACATATGTCCTCTAAAACGATCTGAAACACGGTAATAAGGACTACTTATCTTTCATTGCAGCATACTGGGACTTGATTATTCTGGAGACTTTCTTTTACATATTTTGATCCCTAGTGCACTCTCCATCCTTGACATATGTGTTTTAGGCTCGTGACAAACTTGTCTTTTTTACCCTTGGGATTTCCAGATCTTTTTTTTTTTTTTTTACTTCAGACTCTTTATGTTGTTTTTTGTTGTTTTTGGTTTTTGTTTTTTCGAGACAGGGTTTCTCTGTATAGCCCTGGCTGTCCTGGAACTCACTCTGTAGACCAGGCTGGCCTTGAACTCAGAAATCCACCTGCCTCTGCCTCCCAGAGTGCTGGGATTAAAGGCGTGCACCACCACTGCCTGGCCTCTTTATGTTGTTATATCATGTCTGTAGCATTATTTCCAAAATCTTCATCTGCTGAACTTCTACATTACTTTCATATCTTAGCTTACATAGCAGTTTTCACTGTAACTTTCTGGACTCATCTGACTAAATTGTATCTTAAATACTACCTCTCTCCTCTGATGCCTGATATTCCTATAATAGCCCATGACTTTCCTGTATACCACTCTTAACATAATTTTAAAGATTTAATTACTTTTTAATTGTGTGTATATGCATATGTTTGTGTTTGTGTGTGTGTGTGTGTGTGTGTGTGTGTGTGTGTGTGTGTAGGTATGTGTTTGTTTGTGCATGTTCCTGGAATGGAACTTGGGTCTTCTGGAAGAGAAGCACATACTCTTAACCATTGAGCCATCTCTATAGCACTTGACATAATTTTAAATACTTATTTGTGAGATCAATTTTTTCTAAAGCATGTACTTGTCTGTTAAAGGGGGATGCTGTTCTGAGTTTGGGAGTCAACGTTAGTGTCTGCTGAGTAAATACTCTGAAAGACTGATGACTAAGAAGATCGCAACTATGTTCTTATTTTCATCTTTCCTGATGCAAATGAGTAGTGTACTTCCTTGTTCTCCTTTGTCCTCTGGTTTCTCCTTAATTCCCCACAGGAGAGAAACACACCACATGGTACTAAAGACACTCAGAGGCATGCCCACTGCTGTGTGGCACTGAGGGTACCGTTATGATGAGCAAGTGTGTGGTGGAGAGTTGGGGGTGAAAGAGAGGCAGAATGGTTTGTGTACTATGAAGAGGGGAGGAACTGGAAAAACAAGGGCAGTGAGGAATAGCCTGCTGTGAGTAGCCTGGGCTGCCACCTAAGGCCATGGTAAGGTTCCAGACCATGCTGCCACCAAGGGCCATGTTTGGGTCCATGGCCCTGAAGCACCAGGAGTCTGAATCAATGTCCTGGGCCCATGTTACCACCAAAGCTCATGTGGATGTCCCTCGTCTGCCCTGCCTTCTAGGGACATCTTGAAATCTAAGGGTTGAACAAAGCTGGCCCTGCCCCCTCACCAGCTGTTGGGAGAGCTGGCTCTGCCCCTTTCCTGGGCAGTGTGAGAGAGCTTGCAGTAGGGCATCAGAGCAGGAGAACCAGCTACAGCATTCGGGAGAGTGACCCCCACACTTTGCCAGGGCAGTATAGTAGATCTGACCCTGGGTAGGCCTGCCGTGAGGGCATGTGTGTGTGTGTGGGGGGAGAGCTGGCCCTGCTCCTCACCAGCCATGCCCACCTAGACAGTGCTGGAGATCTGGCGCTGGTAGCAGGAGCAAAGGAGAGCCAGTCCAGGCCCTTGTGGGCTATAACAAACAAGAGAACTGGTCCAGTCCCCTCACCCCTCACCTGAGTGATGTGGGAGCACTGGGCAGTGGACTAACTCATCAGCTACTACCCAGGCCCAGATCCATGGCTTTGAGTTGGTCCACCCCAATATCTAACCCATCTGTGAGATGCCAGAACATATGAAGGAGCTAGTCCTGTAGAACAAAAGCTGCAGGATCTCCATGACACAGGACAACAGAATATCCTAGAGGAGTCCAGGTGAGGATCCAGGATTGATACTGTTGCAGAAGCCAGAGGCCTTGAACCAGACTCATTGCAATGGACATTTGCAAGTAAAGTTGTTTGGGTAAAAAGGTATATGGTGTGACACATTCTAACATATCACAGCTTACACAGCAGATGTTTTTGTTGTTTGTTATTTGTTGTTGTTTCTATTTTTACTTTTTGTTTTCCTTTGGGGGTAGATGTTGCAAAGTCAGAGGGTAGGTACAAAGGGACTGGGAGGTGAGTGGGATTTGGATGCATGATGTGAAATTTATAAAGAATCAAAAAGTTTTAAAAATATTTCCACGGGGGTGGGGTTGGGGGGACCACGAAGAGACAAAAAGAAAGGCACAATAAAATATTATCTTTCTGAAAATCCAAACACTTTGAGATCTACTTAGATATTTGAAGTTTTGGCTCATGTCCAAGTTTACAAAAGTAATTTATCTAGAGCTAATTCAGTTAAGTTTCGTTTGTTTATTTCAGCTAAACTGATAAGTTTGTTTATTTCAACTTTCAGTTATTGTGAGAGAGAAAGAGATACACAGAGACAGAGAGACAGAAAAAGAATTGAGCTTTCGTTCCAGCTAAACCTCAGAGCCCAAGATTGAAAAGCTGAGATAAGGGCTGCATGACTCCAAACCTCATGACACTCCGTGGTCATGTCCCAGATATTCTGTCTCCTAGGTCTACGCAAGTCATACAGGAAGTTTTTACCACAGAAGTAGGTGAAGGGAACACTTAGGGCCAGTGAAAGAGAGAAATAACAGATTCTCAATTTTGTTCCCATCATAAGAAGTAAAGAGCCAGGTGGAGGCATTTTTGGCTTTATCTAACTCAGTAGGACAGAGTCCAACATTTGTCTACAGTAAGAAAGTGACCATTCTAAATCTCTCATACTTCTGCTATGGGTCCCAAGTGCTTCATTTATATGTTTTATTACGCTCAAGTTCTTTTCCTTTTTAACATCAAACTTGAGAGAAGTTTGACTGGACTTTGAGAGAAAGACGAGATTTTATTGTAGACTTGAGACTGGCTATGGAGTCCTCAAAGATTCTACATTTATTTTTCTTAAGAAGCTGAACAAGAGCCAGGCGGTGGTGGCGCACGCCTGTAATCCCAGCACTCTGGGAGGCAGAGGCAGGCGGATTTCTGAGTTCGAGGCCAGCCTGGTCTACAGAGTGAGTTCCAGGACAGTCAGGGCTACACAGAGAAACCTGTCTCAAAAAACCCAAATCCAAACAAACAAACAAACAAACAAAAAAAGAAGCTGAACAAGGATGACACCAACAGGTATATCAAAGTGGATGGGGATACACTCATGAGGTCTCAACAGTTTACTAAGATTGTGGTCTTTGGGCTAAGAAGGCCAGGGCAATGTCTATTCCCCACTCATAGGATCAGTGACCCTTTTTCCCATACATGAATGGAAAGGGAGGACTTATTTTCTTGGGGCCTCTAGAACTTTTAGAGATGGTTAGGCTCACAAAGACTTCTTCCTACCAGAAATAATGCCTTTCTCCACAAGCATTGAAAACAATGGTGGAGCCGGGCAGTGGTGGCTCACGCCTGTAGTCCAGGCACTTGGGAGGCAGAGGCAGGCGGATTTCTGAGTTCGAGGCCAGCCTGGTCTACAGAGTGAGTTCCAGGACAGCCAGGCCTACACAGAAAAACCCTGTCTCAAATTAAATAAATAAATAAATAAATAAATAAATAAATAAATGAAAACAATGGTGGAATGAGATTGTTTCTGTTCTCTCTACCTCCAAACTCAAGAGCTTTCTCTGAGCGTAATTTTCACAACAATTTTCCCATAGGCCTATTTTACAAGAAATTTATTAAGCATTACAAAGGTGAATATGATAAGTATAATATTGGACTTCACAGATTTCCATCTTAGTGCTATGTTTAGGAAGCTCTATGGCACTGACTTATAAGGGAGTCTCCATGTGACAGTAAATGCACATTAGCAGATTCTAAAGTAACCATAAGGTTGAAGGAACAGGGGTACTTGAAATTAGTCTCCCAAGAGTCCAAATTTTAGCAGATTTCCACTACTCAAACAGCGTGTAACTTTGGGGAAGTTCCTCTTTCTGATTCTCAAGATTTACATCTGTAAATGGAAACGGTGCCTTGTTGACGTAGTTAACGTGATTATGTAAAAATATGTAGCCCAGTTCCAATCAATAAATACTTTTGTAAAATATACAATATTCTTCTGTTTGGACTGGAGTTTTAAATTGTAAGTATATCTAGGGAATCATTTTCTAGAAAATCAAAGCAGTAATCAGAGGAAAAGTCAAATTGATTTCTGTATTATGGCCCTAACCAGGTGCTAGCTTCTTGATAGAGAAACTCTTCTATATTGGCATCTCCCAGCTGACCCCTGTATTTTGAAAATTGCCTGAGAGTGCTTCAGATAGAGCAGTTCTCTGATGGCGTTCTGTATTCTCAGAGTTGGGAATAGTATCTAGAGCACAGAATGCTTATTACCATTAATGCATCCTTACAACTACCCTCTAAAACAGTGTTCCTATTATTATTATTTTTTTGTTACATGAGGAAGGAACAGAGAATAAATCAATTGTCTTCAAATATTTAGCAAGTTAAGTTGTAAAGCTGGAATTTGAATCCAAGGTATCTTCCCATATTTTGAATAAATATAAAGTACTTGTTTGATAGTTGTAAAATGAATACAGCTATGAAAGCATAGAGTATAGTTGTGTGAAGAAAGTGTCATTATATACACATGGGCACTGATTATAATAGCCTTGCTTCCAGAAACTGGGTACCAATCTACTCTTTATAAGTCCCAGACTTTTTACTAGTGTGCCTAATACTGTGCAGTTTGGAAAAAAAATGAATCCACAGCACACATTAAAAGTTCCTACTGCTTAGACTATCTCACAGTGACCAATCTCCTAAATTGTCCTAATTATCCAGTTAGTCTTTTCTCACATGGAGGACTGGTGAATATCCTTTACTGCAGTGCTTTTCAACCTTCCTAATGTTGGGACCCCTTAATACTGTCCCCCAACCATAAAATTGTTATTGCTACTTCATAACTGTAATTTTGCTACTTCCATGAATCATTATGGGGATGTGTTTCCCAATGGTCTTAGGTGACCCTTGGGGGTCAAGCAGCTCACAGGTTGAGAACCCCTGCTTTGATAGATTCTTTTTCCATTCGTCTACAACACCTACCCCTAACCTCACAGCACTGTGGGGCTAGAAAGATAGTTGGTGCCCTCTTCTGGGGGCTTGGGGTAGTAGCATGCGTTGGGCTAGCCAGGGTGCAATTCTAGGAAACACTCACATCAAATTCCTTCCTTTTTCATTCAAATGATTAGAAGAGTTTGTTTGAGGGTCTTTTTCTAGAAACAAGATGAACTTTTCCCCCTTGAGACAGTGTCTCAGTTCTGTGGGAACTTGTACTCTGACTTCTGGGCTTACAAGTGTGGGGGCCACCATACTCAGCCCCTTTTCAATGTTTGAATGGCTCTGAGAATGTATTTTCTTCAGTCAGGTACATTTTTTATATCCTTTAAGGCTAATAATGATAGACAGACTTTACTGAAGATTATCTAGTTGCCATATACCTTATATAACTTCTCATTTATATAAATATCTGATTTAAATAATAAAAGTAAAGGGTTAGTAATGGTACTGATGTACAAATAATAAAGCATGCAGAAAGGCTAAGTAACAGCCTCACAGAGGAAGGACCATGAGTTTAAGCCTCAGTGATACTCTTTCCAGAGTGATATGTTCTCTTGTTCTATATATATTTTTTACTTCCATGTCAGACTCTCACTACAAAAAAAAAAGTCATGGAGATGTTCTTGGCTGATATAATTCCTATATAAGACTGACACATCAAAGAAAATCGTGATCAAAGCCTTACATGGACCCCTTGCTAGTTAGCCTATTTGTTCATATTATTATGTAGAATCCACTATAAGATATGTAGTTTAATTAAAGGCAAGGGCCAAATAGCAAAGACAACATTAGGAAGACTGAGGAGTGGTTGAGACAGGGAAGAGGTCGGGACTCAGTACTGATCTGTAATCATAGCTATGCAGTAGGACCGTAAGTTCAAGGCCTGCCTGGGTCACAGAAGGAGTTCAAGGTAAGCATGGGCAACTTAGTAAGACCTTGTCTCAAAATTAAAAGACGCCCTGGGTTGTAAGTTAGTGGTACAGTGCCTGCCTAGCATTTGCCAAGCCCAAGTTGAATTCTCATACTACAGAAAGAAAATGAGAGGGATGGGTAGGAGGATATTGAAGGCTGAGGGGGCTTATTGGTTGCCACTCTACAACCAACCAAGCTGGAATAAATCCATCCAGATAAGCCCCAGCTTTATGAGGCATACAGCGTGGGTCACAGATAATGAAAACTGACCTACATTCAGTACTTACTTTGTTCTAGACACTCTTGTAAGCGTTTTGTATGAATTAATTCCATTAATCTCCCACAGACTTTCGTTTTACCTCTAAGAAGATTGAGAGACTGTTTGCCATGAGGAGATTGGAAGCAAAGAGAAACTGAGTACATTGCCCCAACATCAAGCTAACAAGTGATGGACCTAGAATTTGCCTTTGGAAATATAAAAGAAAGCCGATAATGGAGACTAAATGGACCAGGTGCCTCACAAGAAATACTATAGCAAAAGGAGAAAAGTCTACAGCATTTTCCCATTATGATACAGGCATTCTTGTAAATGAGCATGTTAAGGGCAATATTATGGTCAAGAAAAAATTAAATTGCATGCTGGACATATCAAGCACCATAGAAGCCAAGGTAGCTTCTTGAAATTTATGAAGAAAAATAAATGGCCAGGAAAGAGAAGCCATAGATGTCCATCAACAGTTGAATGGATAAAGAAAATGTGATATACCTATGAACATACACACACACACACACACACACACATTTTATCTGATCATAAAGAAGATCAATGGTGGGGCTGGAAAGATAGCTTAGTGCTTAAGAGCATGCACTGCTCTTCCAGAGGAATCCAATCAGTTCTTAGCACATGCGTTAGAAGGTTCACAACCTTCTGTGACTTTCTCTTCTGCTTTCTCTGAGTCCTTGTACTCGCCTGTACATACACATAATTCAGAATAAATCTTTTAAAAAAAAACAACAAAGTAAAAGAGCAAAATGGCCTTAGGGGGAAAATAGATGAACTAGAGACCATCATATTAAGAGAAATAAGCCAGACTCCAATATCATTTTTGTCATTTTTTTTTTTTGTTCTCATATGTAGAATATAGAAAGAGATGAAGAGCTGGGGAAACAAGACAGGGTAATGAGGGAAAACAGAAAGACAAATATCACATTTCCCTCATGGTTTGAGAGCCTAAGGCAGACCAGAGTAGGTCTCAAAAAAAAAAAAAAAAAAAAAAAAAAAAAAAAGAAGATGAAACCTTTGACCTCTGGTTCGTAAAAGTCAAAGAGAAACAAACAAACAACCCCCCCCCCAAAAAAAGAACTCCAAAGCCAATGCGTCTTGCTCCTAGGCCTCACATTGTGAGGTGTCTCCCACAAGTCAGGCTTCACTCTCCACACTCAGGCCTTGACCTCATGCCTCATGTTCTCACCAACAGAGGGGGGACACGAGTAAGTCCATAACCTAACATCTCTTTCAACAAAACTGTTGCCCAGGGCAACTTAAACCAACTGGCCTAGCCTTGCTGCCTCCCATTTGGCATTGAGCTCAGACACGCTCCCACAAATTCATCTCCCATCGCCTTGGGTTTCTCAGAGGAAACCTACTCAGCATTTCCCATGGTCAGCCAGAAAATTCGAAGTTGGAGTTCTCAAATTGAAGTACATATTACAGGCACCTGTGAACTTACAAAAAAAAATCCTCATGGCCTGGTAACATCTCAGACCCATTACAGCAGAACCCCCAGGAATGATATTCAGGTAAGCGGAATGGTTGAAGCTGCCCAGCTGATTTCAATGTATAGCCAGTATTGAGAACTACTGGCGGGAACTGTCCTTGAAGCTCAAGTAGCCACACCCACACCATATGATTTTCACATTCTAGTGTTCCAATAAACCTTTTGGAGTACCTGCTGAGACCTTGTCCCCAGATAGTGTGTGACAGAGGCTGGAAACCGGAGTTTACATTCTTTTTTTTTTTTTAATGGCTTTTATTATTATTATAATCAGCATCAGTAATTATCTTATTCATTTACATCTTAAATGTTGTCTCCTTCCACTGCCAGTCCCCATTTGTAGAGTTCAGTTTATATTAATAACCACCCCTCCTTGTTTCACCACAAGCCAGGAGCACACCACAGTTCTGTGAAATGCTTCGCTAGGAGGCATACAAGTTGGATGGGAATAGGAGACGTCTGTCCCTTTAAGGCCTGATTGAGGGATTGCCTTTAAATCTGTGGCAGCCCGGGGTAAAGCTGCTTCCTTTTAACCTATTAGATTGGGTGCAGTCCAGGTTCCTGGAATGGGCCTCTCCTCTTGGGTTACTTTAGCCTGTCTGAGAAATAGTGTGTACTTCCCACCAGTGGGGAGTGGGCAGGGCATGCTGCCTTGTCCCCCTTGCTGTTTCTGTTTGTTTTCATGCCAAGAAGCCTAGTCAGGAGACTTGCTTTGGCCCAGAAGATTCTCCCACAGGAAGTAAGATAGGGTCTGCCAGCCGGCGTTTCTTTTTATTTCTTTGGTACTTGTTAAACCAGAATGTGGAAGAGGTCAGACTGATGTTCTTTGGACTTGGTTAGGAATCTGTTGACAAGCACCAAGCTTCGCAGGATGGCCCTTCTCACAATTCTTAGAATTCTTTTGTGGGGAATGGGGCTTTTTATGGAACATAGGGTCCAAATGGCAAAGGCAGGGTGGCCCGCCACCGCCCTTCTTGCTGACAACCCTACATTGCCCTCGATTTTGGAGCTGGCCAAAGAAGCCCCTGGCAAGGAGATGAAGCAGTGGCCCCAAGGCTACCCCCTGAGGTACATGCTGAAGTTATACCAGCGTTCGGCTGACCCGCACGGCCATCCGAGGGAGAACCGCACGGTTGGAGCTAAAATGGTGAGGCTGGTAAAGCCTTCGGCCAACACAGCAAGGCCTCTCAGAGGTGAGTCTTTACGCCTCATACAACACTATAGAGGAGAGAAGAGGGGAGATATGTAGACAGAAAGGAGTTTTGTGTGTTGTTTTTGATTAGTGAGCAGATTGTTTGGTCAAGCATGGTTTTCAAAGGATCGTAAGATTTTAAAGCTGGTTCCAAGCCGATTTCTCTTTAAGCCACAGCATAAGAAAAAAAAATTGCCTTAGGTCCTACTGAGCGATCTTCCCCCGGCCACAGGGCAGCTAAGTAGTATATGAGTCCCTGTATTTTACAAATTGTTATACCTCTTAAACTAATTACAAAATGCCCAGCTGCATTCTTGTGGAGGCCCATTTGTGTGGTTGGTTGCTTTTTGAAGGCAAAGACTGCATGATACTGAACTAGGAAACCTTGCATGGCCTCAGATAGGACAGAAACAAGCTATCCTCTAAAGGTTCATACATGACCCCCCCCCCCATATTACTGTATTTCATCCTAAGGACAGGCACTACCATTTGCTATCTTGGGGTAATCAGCTTAGTTTTAAAGATAAGAGAAAAAAAAAGCACAGGGAAATTAAGAGTAACTTGCAGATATTCTGCAGACACTGGCTGGCTGAGATGAGATTTAAACTCGAGACTGTCATTCTGAATGCGCTAAGCCACCCACCCTTGTATCAACCATTTTTTAAATTTGATTTTTAAATTTGATCCACCGCACATCTTTGGGATTTTGCCTCCCCTCTTCCCCCGTCCCCCTCCCCCACGTCCCACGTGTATTTAGTTATCCACGTCATGCTCTATTCTGTTTGAGTATCTGAATTAGATACTTTCCCCAGACTCCTGTAGTACAGGGCTTTCTAGCGAATGCAGATAACCATTGGCTTCAGTGAGTTCCTGCCAACTCGATGAGATCAGTGTGGGGCTGTCACTGCTCTGTAAGATACTAACAAACAGGATTCGCTTTCCTTCCTTCGAGTAAAATAACCAATATTTTCCTAACTATGCCTTACTACTAACTTTCTGTGCATCAGACATTGAAAAAAATGACTTTGCAAATATCAGTTTTAATACTGATATGGGAGGAGGTTGGTAGGTAGTATAATCACTGATAGGCAAAGAAACTGAAACTTTAGTGGCCCACAGTAGTAATTGGCAGATGTAGCTAGCAAACAGACTCTGAAATGCCAATCTCTGTAGTCTTAATTACCACACCATGATAAATCCTCAGTAATAGATTTTAATTGAGCACAAGTTGCTGCCTTTGGGTTTGGTATATAGAAGCAAATAACTGCTTCTCTGGCCTAGGGGTTCCTAGTATTGAATAATGGATAAACAATCACATAATGCTGTTAAAATATGATGAGTGCTTTGAAGAATAACTCACTACCCAGAATGAGGGGGACAGGGATTTGAGGAGGCCTCAATGAGGAGGCAATATTGGAGATGGTACTTGAGAACGCAGTAAGCAGGGCATGCCTACAGGCAAATGAGGTGCACTGTTTAGGAGAGAACATGGCTTGGGGGTGGAGATTCACTCAGCAAATTGTAGTCAACTACTGAATGCTGTGCACAGCACCTGCTCTCATGGAACATGTGCTCTTACAGGGGAGATAAATAAGCAAAGCCCTAAATAATTGCAAACTGTGGCAAGAGAAATGCCTCATAATAGTGGATGCTAAAATTGTCTCCTTCTGGAGGGGTGCCAGGAAAATAAAAAACAGAAAAAAAAAAACCAACCCAGCTTTGAAGAAGTGTTATAGCCAAGGAAACTAGAGAGAACCTGATTGAGGCAGAAGGAACAGGCAAAGCCCTGGAGGGTGAGAAAAAGTATATCCCACTTGAAGAAGGGCACGATTAGTGGGGCTGGGGCCTTGTGGGAAATGGCCAGAACTGAGAGGCAGGGACTCACAGCCTTGAGAAACGACCTTGGTTCATTGCGAATTGCGACGGAAAACTACACAAATCAAGCTCTGCTGATGTGAGGTTTAAAAAGAGGATGGGTAGGACTGCGGCGCTGACTGTGGGACAAGTGGCACCTAGGGTCTATAGATGGATCCAGAAGTAGATGTCGAGTTCAGTCCCATTGGATGTATGAGTCATCTCCTCCCTTGAAAAGTTCTCTACAGACCCTTCCTGGTTCAGGTTCTCAGCAGCCCCACCCTGCCTCAGGAAACGTGTGATGTCAGGGTCTGAAAAGAAAGGGCAGTTCCTTGGCAAGACAGCCTGCTAGAGGTTTGGGTGGGGTTCCTTTGCAGGGTGGGGCAGGTGTATGGGTGGGCCTCTTGGAAAACTGTTCCCCGGGGAATGTGGAATTACTTGAGGGAACCACTATGAGGAGTAGCTTGGGTCTCCATCCTGAGAATGGAGGCCCAGTGCTACAGACTTGAGGGTGTGTTAGGCAGGAGTTGGAATGGGAACTTCTAAAAATATTTTTGAACACCAAGACATTAAAGAGCTTCTTTGTTGAAAATGACTGTCCTCGTGAAGAATTTCAGGCTTACAAATTCAGTGGAAAAGGAAAGTTAGGTGAATAATTCATGGATACACTAAGATGTTCCAAAACAAGAGAAGGCTTTCCCTGTGCTGTCTGATTTTTCTAGTCTACTCTTAACCTGTTCCAGAAAAAGAAGTTCAGAACTCTGTAGACAGAGCCTTAGACAAGTATTTATCTGTTTACATATTTATTTTTGTAACTAGATTTTTTTTCATAGAAAATATTCTGATCATGGTTTGGCCACAGAGTGTCAGCACTACAATTTGGATTAGAGCTTTTAAACCTAGGTTGCATGAAGTTTGTGGCAGGTTTCTTTTTTCTTTTTCCAAGACAGGGTTTCTCTGTGTAGCCCTGGCTGTCTTGGATCTCACTCTGTAGACCAGGCTGGCCTTGAACTCAGAAATCCGCCTGCCTCTGCCTCCCAAGTGCTGGGATTAAAGGCGTGCGCCACCACTGCCTGGCTGTGGCAGGGTTCTTAATAAATGGAAATATTCATGTAATCAAGGTTCTTATTGAAGTAATATCCAGAGGTGTGGTAGTAAAAGGAATGGGGCGAACCTGAAGGAACAGGAGAGGTTGAGCTGAAGGTCACATGGCCAAAGAAGGAAAAGATTCAGAAGCAGTTCTTGAAGTTAGTGGAAGGCAGAGATGGTAAAATTGTTTAGTGGTAGGTTTCCCCTGGCTTTGATATAATAGCAGCCATAGCACCCAATGTTACATCCCACTCACTTCCAGCCTAAAGCTACTGTGTAGTGATATGACATGAGAAATCTTTCTTAATATTTGTTCTTTTTTAAAAAAGATTTATTTATTTATTATATGTAAATAAGTACACTGTATGTAGCTGTCTTCCGACAGCCAGAAGAGGACATCAGATCTCTTTACGGATGGTTGTGAGCCACCATGTGGGTGCTGGGATTTGAACTCATGACCTCCAGAAGAGCAGTCGGTGCTCTTACCCGCTGAGCCATCTCTCCAGCTTAATATTTGTTCTGATAGTTCTCTTAATTGGTCACTTTTTAGAGTCGATGGATAATATAATTGGTCTCCCATGTATACAGTACACAAACAAAATAATTCTATTTTTGAGTTTTCACTGTTAATAGTCCAAAAGTAAGAGGGATTTATAATACCAACAGACTTGGGTTCGAATCTTAAACTTGCCAGGTACTGGCTGCATGCTTTGTTTGTTAGTGCAGGGGCTAGAATCCAGGACTTTGGTCATGCTAAGCTTCAGCCCCATCTTTCTCCCAAATGTCCTTTGATGATTTCTGTAAGCCTCAATGCCATTATCTACAAAATAGTGATAATAACTATCTCATAAGACCATTGAATATTAAAGAATCTATGTATTACTAGAGGGTATACTAGTAAGTGCTCACTAAATGATAAAATGTATTATACCATGAGCTAGTTTCAGGGCTAATTGCAACTCTCAGTTTCCATTCAGAGGCTTTCTAAGGGATGTCCAGGTAAGACACTAATGGTTGGCCCTGTTCTTTCATATTTGTGCAGGTTCTTGGCATGTACAGACCTTGGACTTTCCTCTAGCATCAAACCAGGTGGCATATGAACTAATCAGAGCCACTGTGGTTTACCGCCACCAACTTCACCTAGTTAATTACCATCTCTCCTGCCATGTGGAAACTTGGGTCCCTAAATGCCGGACCAAGCACTTACCACCTTCTAAATCAGGTTCCTCAAAGCCTTCTGCCGTGTCTAAAGCCTGGACAGAGATGGATATTACACACTGTATTCAGCAGAAGCTCTGGAACCGCAAGGGAAAGAGAGTCCTTCGCCTCCGCTTCATGTGTCAGCAGCAAAAAGGCAGTGAGACCCTTGAGCTCCAGTGGCATGGTATGACATCCTTGGATGTTGCCTTCTTGCTACTCTATTTCAATGACTCTGATGAGAGTGTCCAGGCTAAACTTCTTGCAAGAGGCCAAGAGGAGTTAACTGATAGGGAATCTTCTTTTCTTATGCGGACTGCCCGGCAAGCATGCAGCATTGCATCTGATGTCTCTTGTCCTTCTCAGGAACGTCACGGGTCTGTAAATAACCAGTGTTCTCTCCATCCTTACAAGGTCAGCTTCCACCAACTAGGCTGGGATCACTGGATCATTGCTCCCCGTCTCTATACCCCAAATTACTGTAAAGGAATCTGTACTCGGGTATTACCCTATGGTCTCAATTCACCCAACCACGCCATCATTCAGGGCCTTGTCAATGAACTAGTGAATCACAGTGTACCTCAGCCTTCCTGTGTCCCTTATAATTTTCTTCCTATGAGTATCCTTCTGATTGAGGCAAATGGGAGTATCTTGTACAAGGAGTATGAGGGTATGATTGCCCAGTCCTGCACATGTAGATAATAGTGAACTTGTAGCTATCTCAGGTTTCCCAAGACGTTATAGAAATGTTAAAAGAAAAATTGTTAAAGCTGGCAGTGATCTACCCAACTTACAGATACTGTTCCTTATCTTTAAAAAATATATTGTGCTTATGCTTAAAATATAAGAACCTTTTGGACTCTATAAACAAAATGCTAGGACCCCATCTTAATATTTTTAAAAAGTAATTTAAAATTCCATGAAATGGTTATCTTAAGCATTGTTTACATCTCTCCCAGCCATGTTTTGAGCTGCTCAGCTTATAAACATGTTTCTGGTATCCTAGCATGGACCAGTATGACTCAACTAGCCCTCAATACTTAGATGCTTTCTGGAGATATGTCATTTTTATTGTGACTTCAGAAAAACAAAACAACTGGTCCATGGCAGAGAACATGTGGAGTCCTGGAGGTGACTTTATTCTGGGCTCACTTATTTTATGTGTCGAGTTGGGCTGTTCTGGGGTTAGGTCTCTGGGAAACAACCTTGCTGTTTGGGAGGAAGTATAGAGAGCTCTTTCTTGAACTAAATGATGTTTGTAGGCTGACTTCTTGGGGTTTTTTCCTATTTGTTTTTTGTTTGGGTTTAATTAATTTATTTATTTTTATGCTGAGGGTAAGCAAGTGTTCTACCACTGTGCTGTATCCCCGGCCCAGTATGTCTCCTCTATAATTCTATACTATGTTTAAGTGTTGGGGCAATATTGCAAATAAATGATTTTTTTCTTTCTTTCTTCTTTTTTTTTTTTTGGTTAAAGATCTTGAATACTTTGGAGATTAGGAGAGAGTGAGAAGAATTATCTTTTGTTCTCTATGGCTATAATCTAGAGCTCTACTTTAATCCCTGAGGGATGGGGCCAGAAGCCCCTCTGAATTCTGTCTCAGACAGCACTACTAATAAGCAGTTCTTACTAATGTAGCAGTTAAAGAAGCCCAGCATGTACCCTCCTAGCTATTGGCTAGTTTTATCACCGTTCTCCATGGGATGGAACCTGATTTAGGACAGGGACATGTGCCCTGTTAATTCCTACCTGTTCTTTACATTTACCATAAATTAACTTGGCTATTCCTTCCTCAACAGTTGATGCTCACTGGACTGAATATATGAGGATCTATTCCTTAGCATCATTTTGCTCACATATCTACTTAGAAATCAATTCAGGCTTTACTGTTCGCCTCTTCAGTATTCTCGTGACAACCCAGTTTCAGGTGGCTGTCTCTCCTCCCATCTCATGGCACAGCATGCTTTCCCTTCAAATGCTGTAGTGTCTCTGTCTTCAGTGAGAAAAGATGGAGCTCCCTTTGAAGGCTTTACTTGTCTCATGATTGTGTTCTGAATAACCAGAACTGAAAACCTAGGGAGTCCTTTGACTACAAAATGTTGACTTTTGTGTGTGTGTGTGTGAAACATGGAATACCCCTCCCCTATTTATATATTTGTATGTTTATATATTTATTTTCTTAAAGAATAAATGTAACGTGTGTGCTTTGCATATATAAAGTATAGTGATTTCAAAACTGTACAAATTGTAAAAGATGATGAGAGCTATGTTATGTAAAGGCAGTTTGGTGAATCGTGATATGTTGTTGCTAAAATGGGAGAACTGAGGTTCCTACGCAGCATTGTCTTCAGTATCCCTTGGATGGGCATAAATACATTACAGACCTGAAGATGGACCTTGTCTACAGGACTACATCCCGAGTTTAAACTCCTTGTTCTTTGAGGTATTCAGAAAAAACATTATCTTCTACCCTTATGACCCCTGGATACCTGTGAAACTTAATGGAGAATTCATGGTTAGTTGTCCCTATTTCATAAGCTCTGAGTTGTCACAATAGCTGGCAGGGTAATGGTGGGTGTCAATGGTATGAATTTCCTTTTAAAAAAATATTTCAGTTTAGCACCTTCAAGTCTAAAGTAAAAGACAAATGTCTTAAACCCTCCTCTGAGAAAAACAGGATCATGAGAAAGGTGTATGGATACAGGATCTTCCAGGTAAGTGACAAACATTACTTGGTTTGGGGAAGAAAAGGAGAGAGAAAAGTCTACCTTCCTCCCCAGAATCACAAAATAGGCTGTATCATCATCTAAAGTATGGTTGGAAGAGGAATGAGCATTTGAACTTGCATCTGACTCTGGGGTTTTGTTGTATTTATCTCCTTTCTTTCTTTCTTTCTTTCTTTCTTTCTTTCTTTCTTTCTTTCATTCTTTTCCTTTCTTTCTTTCCTTTCTTTCCTTTCTTTTCCTTTCTTTCCTTTCTTTCCTTTCTTTTCCTTTCTTTCTTTCCTTCCTTCCTTCCTTCCTTCCTTTCTTCTTTTTTTTTTTAAAGAAAAGATTCTTGTCAGGAGTCAGGCAGGTCTGAGGCAAGACTGGTTTGTTGAGCTAGTTCCAGGACGGCCAAAGCAAGAACAAAGAAAACTTGTCTCAAACCAAACCAAATATAACACAATAAAAGATATAAAAGATAAGTATCACATGGAAGTTGGACAAGACAAATGAATAGAAGGGAAAAACCCAAGAGGGCACAAGAATCAGAGACTCACTCTGATCATGCTCCATGATCAGGAGTTCCATACGTTAAACTGGAAGCCATGATCAATATGGACCTACTGTAGACCCATGCAGACCCTATACTTGCTGCTTCAGTCTGAGTTCATATGAGAGTCCTATAAAGGCTTTGTTTCCTTGGTGTCCTCCAACCCCTTTGGCTTTTTTTTTTTTTTGGATATTTTATTTACATTTCAAATGTTATCTCCTTTCCTGACTTTCCCCTAGAAAACCCCCATCCCATCCCCCCTCCTCCTGCTTCTATGAGGGTGTGCCCCCACCCACCTACCCCCTCCCTCCTCTCTGTCCTGGCATTCCCCTACACTGGGGCATTGAGCCTTCACAGGACCAAGGGCCTCTTCGCCCATTGATGCCTGACAAGGCCATCCTCTGCTACATATGCGGCTGGAGCCATGGGCCCCTCCGTGTGCACTCCTTAGTTGGTGGTTTAGACCATGGGAGCTCTGGTTGGTGGTGGTTGGTTTTTTTTTTAAAGATTTATTTAAGTATACTGTAGCTGTCTTCAGACACCCAAGAAGAGGGCATCAGAGCTCATTACAGATGGTTGTGAGCCACCATGTGGTTGCTGGGATTCGAACTCAGGACCTTCGGAAGAGCAGTCGGTGCTCTTAACCACTGAGCCATCTCTCCAGCTCGGTTGATGTTTTTGTTCCTCCTATGGGGTTGCAAACCCCTTTAGCTCCTTCATTCCTTTCTCTAACTCCTCCATTGGGAAACCCCACACTTAGTCCAATGGTTGGCTGAGAGCACCCACCTCTGTGTATGTCAGGTTCTGGCAGAACCTCTCAGGAGACAGCTATATCAGGCTCTTCTCAGCATGCACTTCTTGGCATCCACAATACTGTCCGCATTTGGTGACTGTATATGGAATGGATCCCCAGGTGGGGCAGTCTCTGCTTCACACTTTGTCTCCCCTTTGACTCTTTAATACCGTTTCTGCCTCCTCTTCTATGTGGCTCCCTAAGCTCTGAAGGGAGAGACTTAATAGAAATATGCCACTTAGGCTGGGTATTATGAGTTCTCTTTTACTCTTTGTAATGTCTAGCTCTGGGTCTGTATATTTGTTCTTATCTGCTGTGATGTTATTAGAATAAGACACAGATCTATGAGTAAAGCAGGATATGTTTAGCAGTCATTATGTCACTATGTGGTGGTGGTGGGTGGGTTGTTAGTTTTACCCTAGGTTACTGGGCTATCTAGGCTCAGGTGTATGGTAACACAAGCAGTGTTGGTATGGATTCTCATGGAGTGGGCCTTAAGTCAATTCAGATGTTGGTTGCTTACTCCCACAAGCTTTATTCCATCACTGCCCTAGCATATCTTGCAGGCACAACATGATTACAGATCAAAGACTACAGGAATAAATAGCTAAAATTAAGGAGCACTTGAGTGGAAGTATGGAAACCTAAGAAAATAGAAGTTTCCTAAAATGTATAAATATATGAAGGCAATCTAAATGAAATTACCAAATAATGAGGGAGACAGATCAAAGGGTTCATGGCTGGCTTGATATTTACTTTTTGGTAGCCTGCAGAGTATTGTCCTGTACACCAGAAAGTAGGGGTGAAGGCTTTATGTAGGCACCAGCTTGACTTTTTCATGTTCAATGGTTTGTATTGGTGCTGCCTTCAGCAATAGGGCCTTGTTATCAGATCATAGAGAAGAAGCTATTGTCTTGGCAACAGCATGTGTAGTTTGGAGGTCCCCATGGGAGTCCTTTGGCCAACAATCAATTGGATGTAACCCAATCTCCATACTGGAAGCCTCATTTGGTGACAAGAGATGTCCACCTGAGACTCTGTCTCCCCTATTATTTGACAATTTCTTTTAGATTGTTTTCACATATTTACATATTTTAGGAAGCGTCTACTTTCTTAGGTTTCCATACTCCCACCCAAATGTTCCTTAATTTTAGCTATTTGTTCCTGTATTCTATCCCTCAATCCTCTCTTCTATTCCCCTCCCCATTTGATCTTTCATTCTAGTACCCCTTCATCCATCCATCCATCCATCCATCCATCCATCCATCCATCCATTGTTATCTGTTTCTTGTTCTTTGCAAGACCTATTCTCTATTTCCTATTGACTTCTGTTCCCTCTAGTCTCTGACTCTAGGGCTCTACAGATTGTAGCTTGATTATCATTAACAGCTAAGAGCCACATATAAGTGATTACATGCTATATTTCTGAGTATAGGTTACCTCACTCAGGATGATCTTTTCTAGTTCTGTTTCCCTGAAAATTTCGTGATTTAATTTTTAACAGCTGAGTAATCCTCCATTGTGTAAATGTACCACATTTTCCTTATCTATTCTTCAGTTGAAGGACATCTAGGTTGTTTCCTATTGCTGGCTATTATGACTAAAGCAGCAATGAATGTGGTTTAACAAGTATCTCTGGGGTGGGATGAAGCAATTTTGGGGTATATGCCCAAGAGTGATATAAACAGATCTTGAGGTAGATAAATCTCCATCTTCCTGAGGAACTGCCACACTGATTTCCAAGTTTGCACTCCCAGAGGCAATTTATGAGTGTCCCCCTTTGCTCCACATCCTCAGCAGCATGAGCTGTCACTTGTTTTTATAGATCTTAGCCATTCTGATGAAATCTCAAAGTGGTTTCGATTCGCATTTCCCTGATGCCTAAGTATGTTGAACCTTTCTCTGTTTCTTGGCACTTTTGAGTTTCTTCTTTGTAAAACTGCTTAAGTCTAGAATCCATTTTTAAATTGGATTACTTGTTTTCATGATATCTCGTTTTTATGTTCTCTACATATTTTGGATACTAGCCCTCTACGGTGTGTATAGTTGATAAAAATCTTTCCCCATTCTGTAGACTGCTGCTTTATCTGAATGACTGTGTGCTTTTCCATGTAGAAGCTTTGCAGTTTTGTGAGGTCCCATTTATTGTTGATCTTAGTGCCTTTGCTAATGGTGTTCTATTCAGAAAGTTGTCTCCTATAACAATGTGTTCAAGGCTATTCCTCACTTTTTTCTATGAGATTTATTATGCCTGTTCTTTAAAAAAAAAAAAAGATTTAAAAAATTCATTTGTTTAATGTAAATGAGTGTTCTATCTGCATGTACACCTGCATGCCAGAAGAGGGCACCAGATCCCATTACAGATGGTTGTAAGCCACCAGGTGGTTGCTGGGAATTGAACTTAGGACCTCTGATAGAGCAACCCTCTTAACCACTGAGCCATCTCTCCAGCCCTGAGTCTATCTGCTTTTTGTTATTGTTGTTGTTGTTGTTGTTGTTAAGATCTTTGTCCCACTTGGAGTTGAGTTTTATGCAGGGTGATAAGTATGGGTTTATTTCAGTTCTTCTACATGAAGCTATCCTGTTTGACCAGCACCATTTGTTGAAGATGCTGTCGTTTTTCCCCCATTGTGTAGTTTTGGCTTCTTTGTCAAAAATCAAGTATCCATATGTGTATGGATTTATGTCTGGGTCATCAATTTGATTCTATTGATCAAATATGATTGTTTTTATATCAATACCATGTTTTTGCCACATAAGTCTTTCATTTACTTGGTTGGTGTTACCCCATGATATTTTGTATTATTTGGGGCTACTGTGAAAGGTGTTTTCCTAATCTCTTTCTCAGTCCATTTGTCATTTATATATACCTTGAGGTGATATCTATTCTTGATGTTAAGGCATGTTTCTTGGATACAGCAGAATGATGTATCCCATTTTTCCATCCATTCCAGTAGTCTGTGTCTTTTTTACTAGAGAATTGAGATCACTGATGTTGAGAGGGAACAAAAGCTGTTGATTCCAGTTATTTTAGTGCTGTCATTGTTGGTGGTGGTGGCGGTGGCGGTGGCAGTGGCGGTGGTGATTGTAGGTGTGTGTGAAGGCAAAATTCTAGAGAGAAAAAAATAACTGCAAAAGATTAGAGCAATATGGGGGACATTAATAATTATTGCATGAGTGGAGTTTTAGGGCAATGAAACTTCTGTATGATGCTATAATAGTAGGCACAAGTAATTATGCAATATATCTGTCACACTCCATAGAAGGAGACTAGTGTTTTTGTCTGTCCGTCCCAGAAAGACCAATGGAAAAAAAATCTTGAACGAAGAAGAAAGGAGATTATAAGTAGAAAGGCCATGGGAAGAAAGTTCCATAAACCAGAAATTAGCAAGTATGTGAACTGTGCCTATTATGTTAGGAGGAGCAATTTCAAGAGAAGATGTGAAGGGATGGGCTTTAAAAAATGAGAGGTTAAGAAACCTCATTGACTTTCATTGAGATTGAAGATGCTCACATGCTATTAGGATTCTTTTGTAGCACTGCCTACATCCTGTTTCTTACTAGAATCATGCCATGATTTACTGTAGCTCCTGTTGCCTGGGCTGGTAAGTGTGAAGAGAACTAATGATGTGAACGGTTGGGGTGGGTAAGGTAGGTGATATGGGCAGTGGGTATTCAACTGTGTCTGCTTCCTCCTTTCTTTCAACTATTATTCTATTTATTGACACTATGCTAGAGACTGTGGCAAAATCATTAGATGACCAGAGACTGTGTCAATCAAACTCTATGTAGTTTTGATTTTCCAGAAGCTGTTGAATTTGTACCCCAAGAGTATAAACAAATACTATGTGTATGCCTCAGCTTTTGTCCTGGGATCCCCATGATTCAGATACCCCCTGCCTAATCTTTATAGAAACAAACACTGTTAACAGCAATACTGAAGGTGAGGGAAATGGAGCCAAAGTACAGGATGCACTTGAATGCAAATGTCAGTATGAGACCTATTACTTTGTCCAGTGAATAGAAGCTAATAAAAAGCAAAGTAAAACGTTTAAAAATTTTAAATCATAAAAAAATCCAAAGACTATGTAGACTTAGAGCTATGAAGAGAACTGCACTTTACACTTGTCCCCTTTTGTTCCTATATCAATAGGACTAGACAATTTTATTGTAATTTATTTTTGGCAACAGCATATTTTGTTGCATCTTGATAGCAGATACTTGCCTTTTAAATGGCTATGTTTGGGTTGGGGAAGTTGAGATAGGAAGAGTGATGGAATGAATGACTCCTATTTGTCTCTGTCCATTGTGTCTTGATCCTGTCCTACTCATCTCTCCGTATTAGTAGAAACCTGTAGAAATGGGATGACAGTAAATGGGGAATTAACTTACTATTCCTTTGATGATAGTCCAGCATGTGCTTTAGCTGTCAGAAGGTGAACAATGATGAGAAGGAATGTGATTTCCACGGAAAGTCCCACACCTGTACACTTTAGCTCAAAATGTAGGGCATCTGTGCCATATGTCTCATCTGCCTTTTTTCATCCACCTCTATTAGATAGAGTCTTAGAGCTTCCAACAAGATGAGTGTATTTTCCCTTTTGGAATATATTCACACAGTCTTCATATCCTCCATATCTACTCATCATTAGAAGTGAGTAAATTATTTTATTATCTTGTGTGTGAGTTGCTATTCTTGCCATACCCTTAAATCAAAAGGTCTAGAACTTGCTATAAAATCCATTTCAGGATGTAGATGAAATGGAGAAGACATTTTATGAGATCTTCTAGTCTCTTTTCTTCTAGTCTCTTCCTTTGGCATGGAGCTAAAAGGAACCCACTGGTTTAGGACAGCAAATAGTGGTAAGTATTATGTTAAGGGGTTCCAGACGCATGGTATCCTGAATACCATTTGTCTTAAATTTAGGTACAAAGAAGGAAACACTGGAAAATTGAAAACGAATGTGTAGGCCTTAGTTTTATTTTAGCAGCAAGCCTCGACACCTTCAAATTAAAATACTTTTCTCTTCCTATTATAAGAAGAATGTAAGTTGAATTGTGGTGGTTCATGCCTTTAATCCCAGCACTTGGGAGGAAGAGGCAGGAGGATCTCTGTGAGTTCAAGGCCAGCCAGGTCTACAGAGAGAATTCCAAGATAGCCAAGGTTACACAGAGCAACCATGTCTCAAATGAAAGACCCAGAAATGAATGCACACTTGATTTTAACAGAGAAGCCACACCCATACAATGGAATAAAGAAAACATCTTCAACAAATGGTGCTAGTTTAATTAACTGGATGTCTACATATAGAAGAGCACAAACAGATTCATATCAATCATTCTTGCACAAAATTCAAGTACAAATAGATCAAAGACCTCAACATAAAACCTGATACACTAAATCTAATAGAAGAGAAAGTGGGGAATAGACACATTGGTATGGGAGACAAATTCCTAAACACCAATAGAACACCAATAGCTTAGGCACTAAGATAAATAATTGATAAGTGAGACCTCATGAAACTAAAAGGCTTCTGTAAGGCAAAGGATACTATCAACAGGACAAAATGTCAGCCTACAGAATAGGAAAAGATTTTTACCATCCTTTATTCCAACAGAGAGCTAATATCCAAAATATATAAATAACTCAAAAAGTTAAGACACCAACAAACCAAATAACCCAATTTAAAAAAAAACAGGGTACAGGGCTGGAGAGATGGCTCAGTGGTTAAGAGCACCGACTGCTCTTCCAGAGGTCCTGAGTTCAATTCCCAGCAACCACATGGTGGCTCACAACCATCTGTAATGGGGTCCGATGTCCTCTTCTGGTATGTCTGAGAACAACTACAGTGCACTCATAAATTAAAAAAAAAAAAAACAGGGTACAGAGATAAACAGAGAATTCTTAACAGAAGAATCACTAATGGCCGAGAAGCACTTTAATAAAAGGTTCAACATCCTTAGTCATCAGGAAAATGCAAATCAAAACAACTCTGAGATTCCATCTTACACCCAGCAGAATGACTAAAATTAAAAACTTAAGTGCCAGCACATGCTGACATGGGGAACATTCCTTCATTGCTGGTGGGAGTGCAAACAGGTTCAGCCACTTTGGAAATCAATTTGGCAGTTTCTCAGAAAATCAGGAATAGTTCTACCTTAAGACCCAGCTATACCACTCCTGGCATATACTCAAAAGAAGCTCCACCATACCACAACGACACTTGTTTAACTATGTTCATAGCAGCTTTATTTGTAAGAGCCAAAAACTGAAAACAACTCAGATGCTCTTCAACCAAAGAAAGGAAATAGAAAATGTGGTACATTTATACAATGGAGTACTTCTCAGCTATTAAAAACAAGGACATTATGAAATTTGCAGGCAAGTGGATGGAAGTAGAAAATATCCTGAGTGGTGTAACCCAGACCCAGAAAGACATGCATGGTAGGTAGTCACTTATAAATGGGTATTATCCATAAAATATGGGATAACTATTTTACAATCCTTAGAAGCTAAGTAGCGAGGGCCCAAAGGAGGATGCTTGAATCTCACTAAGAGGAAAAATAAAATAGACATTGGAAGAAGATGGAGAGAGGGAACTGGGTTGGAAAGGGGATGTAGAGGGGAATGGGAATCAGGGATGGGTAGAATTGGGGTGGAAGTGACAGGGCTGGGGGTGAGAAGGAAAATTGGTGGAGGGGCATTTCTGAGAGAAGGTAGAGAGATGGGACAAGGGAGGATATGGGTGTGGCCCTAGCTGAGACTCCTAGCAACAGGGGATATGGAGCCTGAAGTGGCCACCTCCTGTAGCCAGGCAGAACTTCCAGTGGAGGGATTGGGACACCGAACCATCCAAAAACAAAACAAAACAAAACAAAACAAAACAAAAACAAAAAAAAACCAAAAAAAAAAAACCAAAAACAAAAACAAAACCCCCCAAAAAACAACCTTCGACCCAAAATTTGCCTACAAGATATTCAGGGATAAAGATGGAGCAGAGACTGAGGGGAATGGTCAATCAATGACTGGCCCAACTTGAGACCCACCCCATGGGAGACAGACAACCGCTGACACTACTACTGATATTCTGCTCTCAGGAACCTAGCATAACTATCTCCGGAGATGCTTTATCCAGCAGCTGATGGAAACAGATGCAGAGACCCAGAGCCAAAATTAGGCAGAGCTCAAGGAGTCTTGTGGATGAGTTTGGGAAAGGATTGAGGAAGCTGGAGGGGACAAGGACACCACGAGAAGACCTACAGAGCCGACTAGCCTTGCCCCATCTGGGCTCAAAGAGATTGAACCACCAAGCAAAGAGCATGCAAGGTCTGGATCTAGTTCCCCTACACATATGTAGCAATATGGAGTTTGGTCTGCATGTGGATCCCCTGACAATTGGAGTGGAGGTGTGGGGAGGCATCTCTGACGTAGACTCTGTTGTCTGCCTTTGGATGCCTCTCCCATAGTTGGGCTCCCTTGTCTGGCCTCAGTGGGAAAGGATGTGTTTAGTCCTGATGTGACTTGATCTGCCAGGGCAGGCTAGTATCTCTGAGGAGAAGAGGGGGAAATGGGGAAAGAGGGTGGGAGGGTGGGACTGAGAGGAGAGGAGGTAGTGGGTGTGATCAGAAGGTAAAGTGAATAATAAATTAATAAAAGAAGACTATATAAACATAATTTAAATTACACAAAATGGTTTAAAGTGGATAGTCCTTTGCCTTGCTCTTCATCTTCAAAGAGGACCATTTATTAAGTTTTAAATTAGCATTTGTTGGGATTTATTATAGCATTTTCACACATACTTTATTTTTGTTCATTTTCCTCCCCAAATTCTACTACCCTGCATCCCTGCCCCCTTCCTGTTGGCCCCATTTCTTCACCTCGTAAGCCCTCTCTGATTTCATGCAGAATTGACCTGTATTTTTTTTTTTTAGAAATGTATTGACATATGTTTTCCCAGAAATTTGACATTCCTGCAAAGGGTTTAAATATGTCCTTCTGTTGTCTTACAAATAGTCTTATTTTCTACGAACACCTTCCTGCATATTGTTTTCTTCAAACTATTTAATATCAGACTGTACAGATAAGGTTTATTCATGTTTGCCTTAAATAAAGAAATCTAGTTTAGAAATTATGCAAGTAATGACAATGCCTGGTTAAATGTACCGTTAAGAGTGAAGAATATAAAATAGATAGGCTCTATTATGAATGTATTATGTGTCTTTCCAGATAATGTGTAAATTTTTGAATAGGTAGCAGAACATTTTCAATCTCCTATGAATATCTAAATGATGTTTTTAAAACTTATATTCACCATTATGTGTGTGTGCATGTGCATGCGTACACATGTATGTGTTCATGTATGTGCACTGTTACACATGTGCCGTGGCATATAGAGAGGCCAGAAGGCAACCTTGGAGATGGAGTCAGTTCTCTCTTTCTACAATGGGCTCATGTCATCAGGCTTGCACTGTAAGACTTTTACCCCCGAACCATCTCTCCAGCTCTGAGTGGTATCTTTTCAAAAATACTTATTAATCTCTTATAATTGCATAAATTGTCCTCACTATATTCCCACGCGTTTATTAGATTTTGTATCAATATACAGTTTTCTTACTCTTGCCCTGCTCCTCTGTATAGCACCCCTCCTTGTCCTTAAGATGCCTCTTAAAGAGAGTGAATATGAGCAAAATATATGGTACAGATGTCTTAAAGAACTAAAAGACTATTTTTTTTTTTTTGGTTTTTTGAGACAGGGTTTCTCTGTGTAGCCCTGGCTGTCCTGGAACTCACTCTGTAGACCAGGCTGGCCTTGAACTCAGAAATCCACCTGCCTCTGCCTCCCAAGTGCTGGGATTAAAGGCGTGCGCCACCACCACCCACCCGGCCTAAAAGACTATTTTTAAACCCCTCTTAATTTCTTCCATTTCTTAAACTTCCCCACCTCTAGTAACTACTGTTCTTTTCTCTTTAGCTGCAAGCTTGATTGATTCCCTTAAATTACTGAATACACTTTGCCTTTCAGCATCTCAGTCGGTCACTCAACGTAACATTTTCTGGTTATGTCTATGTTGCTGTGTCAGGATTTCATTCATCTTTATGGCTAAGTAGTTCCCATTGTGAATATAACACATTTCCTTCATACATTCATCTGATATGGGCCATCTAATAAAATAGAGAGGAGCAGTTGTCTTTTCCATAGAGAGATTTCATCTGCCTTGGGAATGTTCACAGGATTGGGGGAGAGGGGCTATGGATGGAGCTCAATGATAAAGCACTTGCTTAGCTTTACCATTGAGTGATGTTTTGGGTCTAAACCTCAGATCTCCAAAAAAGGAGGCATGCTCAGTCGGAAAAGTGCTTGCTACATTCATATCTACCTTCTCCTTCCTGTGGTAATATCTATTAATTTGTTTTGTTGCCCACTGAGATTAACCAGGGATTTCTGTGTGCCCGTGGGTCTACCCTCTTGAGCCCAGTGAGCTCAGAAATGGGCCAGCAGTTAGACAGTGGTGCCTCCTCTCTCCAAATCTGCCAGTAGCCAATAGTTTAAAGGTGAAAAGGAGGGCATTGCGAGCCCCATCTCCTCCCTTGATTTACTGTTAATAGACTGGACTTGTGTGAGCCCACTGCAGGTAATTCCAGTGGTTGTAGATTAATGGTTACAATAGCACAGAGAATAGCATTTTGTAGCCCATCACCCTATCTTCCTGCTCTTAACATTCAGCCTCCTCTTCTGCAATGTTCCCGAGTCTTGGAGACAGTGGCACACATGTCTTGTTTAGGACCAGAGCCATAATCATTGCTTTTTCTCTGCATTCCGAGTTTGATTCTCTACGCTCACCATTATTCATTGTAAAGACAGGTTTTTCTGATTAAGGCCAATAGCAGCTTTGCCTATGGGCACAAGCAAAGATATTTAGAAGGTGGTTAGATGGTGTATCAATTTAAACAGCAGTAATATACTCTCTGCCTGGAACCACAACCTCCCTAGACATGGGCTGTTAGTCAGGCTTACTATAGCAGGCATGAGTCGCCCCTCTCCTCATGGAATAGGTCTCATATCTGATCAAAATTCAGTTGATTACTCCCATCATATGTGAGCATTTGGGTGAGCCAAGATTATCAGCAGGTTACATTCCTCTGTTTGTCAAATGGAAAGCCCAAGCTTTAGATAAACCAGGCAGAAAGGGGTTGGATAGGAAACTTTGATCTGAAGCAGCTCCTGCTTTCCTTCTGTTCCAGGAATAATCTCTAAGGACTGTAATGTTAGCACTGTATGAGCTGAATTTACTGCAAGTGGTTTGCAATAAAAAAGTGGATTAATTTCTAATTTTGCATCTAATTTTTTTTTTTAGTATTACACATAGGTGTATCTTAGTTCAGGCTTCTAATAGAAACTGAAATACATTGTGTGACTTTGACAAACTTTTTTTTCACAACTTGAAAAGGTAGGAGGCCTCAGATTCAGATGCTGTAGATGTCTTGGGAGGGTTTGTTCTTGCCTACTGACAGCCACCTTTAGGGTGTTTCCTCACCATCTTATGGGAAAGTACTCTGGTCTCTGCCTACACTTGATAAGCTGTGTTTTCCTGTGTTTTCCTGGGCAGAGATTACATTCTGGGGGGAGAGGCATTACCTTTAAAAGCTTCTGCTGTGCCTGATTATCTACCACAGGCTCTGCTTCTAAATGCTATGCTCTTGGGGGATGAGAATTGGTAGACACAATCAGTCTTTGATAAGATGTATAATAAAATTATTTTAATTTCAAAAATTCCTAGGGGATCATCTCAGTCACGGAAGGGAAGAAGTCAGGTTAGTGAGAAGTCTGTTTATTTTCTGCTTCTGATGAACATATTAAAGTCTAAACCCTTTAAGCATTAGAAGCAGAATAAGTCTCAGTAGCTGATGATACTAGCTATGACTCTTGTCTATTGGAGCCCTCTGATAAAAGGGGAAAAGCACCAGATGAAATGCAATCTCCAGAATGACATTTACTTTGGGAGTTATAAAAAGCAATTTTTAATTTGCTAATGCACTCTCAGGTCTAGCCCTTAGAGACTAATGATTTTCCAGCTCGAAACAAGTATTTTTGAATAGGTCAAATGAATTCTAGAAGTGACAAGAGGCTTTTAGAAATCCCTACTTGACACTTGGGTATGTGCTATGTCTGTCTGGTTCGACAACACTTTTGGCTTTGCTACTGAGGAAGAGCTACTTGTTTATTTAGGAATTCTTAATTCACAAACACCAATTAGCTGGACCTTACTTTAAGTTGATATTGCCCACTACAGGTTTATTTCAGCTTGTAGAAGAACTATGCAAAACTGAAAGAAGACATAGGCTCAAACAGCAAAATTCTTACTCTGACTTCATTACATATTTAGAGCATCCCTTTGTGAAGTTCTGGGCTGTAAAAACAAAACCGTTCTTAGTACTGGCCAGACCCTTTACATTACTTACAGATGTCCAAAAGAAAAAGCTTATATTGATGTCACATACACATTCTTTTTCTATGAGGTGTTGCTTAGGCTGACTTCAAACTCCTGGGCTTAAGTGATCCTCCTGTGTCAGCTTTCTGTATTGCTGAGATTACAGGCACTTGCTGCTACACTAGCTCCTAATTGAAGCCAAAGTTCCTGATCCAGAAGTGAACTGTAGTTTTTTTTTCTGTTTTGACTTATGTAATATTTGTACATATTAGTGAAGCACACTGTGATGTTTGACTCATGTGTACATTGGGCAGAGATTAACTCAAGAACATCTCTGAGCCATTACCTTAAACGTTTATCGCTCCTTACTCAAATTCTTCCCTTCTATTTTGTTAATGGCAATCATCAGCCATGTAATAGATCACCAAAACTGACTTCTTCAGTCCATCAGTAACATTGTATCCACAAACGGTGCTTGGATCATGTGATAATCACACACAGAAGGATCAGATTGGAGGCTATCTCTCATCAGTGACACATCAGTCCAAAATAAATTAAAGTTGTAAATTTAAGATCCACAGCAAATTTTATTTTCAATGCATGATTCCTACTTAAGCCTACAGAAAGTGCGAGCCAGTCCCTCACTCCTGACAGAGGATTGAACCTTTGACAAGGTGCCTCCTATTGTTGTTTATTATGCTCACATTCTTGATTAATTTCACCGTTCAACCTGGCTTCATTTCTCTCACCTTTCTCCTGGTATGCAACCTTTAAAGCCAGTTTAGTTAATGCAGGTTTCTAAGATCCTAACTTGGATAAATGGCCAGGGGGGAAAAAGAGCTGGGAGAGTATGCCAACCAATTTAGTTTTCTTTTATGGAAAATGTTTTTTCTCATATAGTATATCTTAATTATGAATTCCTCTCTCTATTACTCAGGGCTCTCTAGAAGTTATGGAATGAATTCTCTTCCTCCTCCTCCTTCCCCATATCTCTCTCTCTCTCTCTCTCTCTCTCTCTGTGTGTGTGTGTGTGTGTGTGTGTGTAATTTATTGCAATGACTTAATGACTTACAGCATACAGTCCAGCTAATCCAACAATGGCTGTCTGTGAATGGGACATCAAGAATCTAGTAGTTCCTCAGTCCACCCTTGAGGCTGATATCTCAGGCGATCTTCTGTATATGCGGGAGTCCTGAAGCAGTGAGGATGCCAATGCCAGTGAAGGAATGGCTGTGTTAGCAAGGTGAGGACAAGCAGGCAAAGAGCAAAACTTCCTTTTTATATGTCCTTATATAAACTTTCAGCAGAAGGCATGGCCCATATTAAAGCTATGCCTTCCCTGCCTCAAGATCTGGATTAAAGTGTGTCTTAAAATTCAGATCAAAGGTGGGTTGCTCTACCTCAATGACCGGGACTAGAAGTGGATCCACACACTTCAAACCAAATGGAAAATCTCTGAGTTGTGTCCTCCATTTTTGGATTGTAGTTCATTCCAGATATAGTCACATTGACAAGCAAGAATAGCCATCACCACACCCTCCGTCAATACCTCCCAGTTCCTTCCCAAGCCCTCTTCCATCTGGATCCATTCTCTTTCATTCTCTTATCACAAAAGAACCAGGCTTCTAAGGGATAAAAATGTACTATAATGTGACATGATAAGATAAGACAAAAACAAACAGAAGGAAAAGAGCCCAAGAAAAGTAACAAGAAAGACATAGGCTCAGAGACACACTCATTCTCACACTCAGAAATCCCTAAAAATACAACACACGAAGCCATAATATACATAGGATCTGTAGGGTTAAAATTAATTAATTAAGATCATTAAAAACACAACACAACATTGTAAGATAAGAAACCTCCAAAAATGCATTCACTTTGCGTTGGTTATCTACTGCTGGTCATGTGGTCTATCCTTAAGAATTTGATTTCCCAGTGAGACTTCACTGTAGAAAACTAATTTTCATCTGCGGTGTTTATCAGTTGGAGATTGTGTCTGGGTTAATTCTGGGGACATGCATACACTTTTCCTTTCATCTCTAGAACCCAATTTTGTTCAGACCCATGTCAGCTCTTTCCATGCTGCCTCAGTCTCTCTGAGTTAGTATGCACTTTTGATCATGTTGATTTGGAGTTCCTTGTTCTCCTGGTGTCCTCCATACTGTACAGCTCTTACAGGCTTTCTATACTTAAGGTTCCCTGCGCTCTGAGAGAAGGGATTTGATGGAGACATCCTATTTAGAGCTGAGTGTTTCCGAGGTCTCTCATATTCTGCATAATGTCTGGTTCTGGGTCTGTATATTTGTTTGAATCTGCTACTGGAGGAAGCTTCTCTGTTGTTTTTTTTTGTTTGTTTGTTTTTTGTTGTTGTTTTTTTTTTTTTTCCGAGACAGGGTTTCTCTGTGTAGCTCCGGCTGTCCTGGAACTCACTCGGTAGACCAGGTTGGCCTCGAACTCAGAAATCCGCCTGCCTCTGCCTCCCAAGTGCTGGGATTAAAGGTGTGCACCACCACCGCCCGGCTGGAGGAAGCTTCTCTGATGATGGATGAAAAGGCACTGATCTATGAGTATACCAGAATGTCATTAAGAGTCAGTATATCACTATGGGATGTTTTTTGTTTTATTTTTTACACCAGTAGTATTTGGGTTTATCCTAGGTTCTTTAGTTTTGTTCATTCAGATATTATCTCTCTACCTTTTAACTAATTTACCTAAGAGCTTATCAATGTAATTGATTTTCTGGAAAAAAAAAACCAAACAAAACATTTTTTTGTTTCATTTGATTCTTTGTAAATTTTTTGTTGCCATTTTGTTGATTTCAGCCCTGAGTTTGATTATTTCTTGTCATATACTCCTTTGGGGTATTGCTTCTTCCTTTTTGTTCTAGAGCTTTCAGGTGTGCTCTTAAGTTGCTACTATGAGCAGAGCACTGTGAGTTCTATGAATTTGCCTTTTAGAACTACCCCATCGTTGTGTCCCATAAGGTTGGGTGTGTTGTGCATTGATTTTCATTCAATTCTAGAACCTTAATTTCTTTCTTGATTTCTGTCTTGACACATTTTCCATTCAGTAGAGACTGTTCACTTTCCATGAGTTTGTAAACTTTCTGTTGTTGGTATCCAGCTTTAATTCTTGATGGTCTGCTAGGATCCATGGAGTTATTTCAGTCTTCTAGTATCTGATGAGACTTAATTTGTGTGTGAGTATGTGGTCAGTTTTGGCAAAGGTCCTTGAAGTGCTGAGAAGAAGCTATGTTCTTTTGTGTTTGTTTGAAACATTCTGTAAATATATGTTAGGTCCATGTGGTTTATAACATGTTAACTCCAATATAGCTATTTAGTTTTTGTCTGAGTGACCTGTTTATTGGTGAGAGTATGGTATTGTGGTCTCCCACTATCAGTGTGTGAGGGCCAATATGTGATTTAATCTGTAGTAGTGTTTCTTTTACAAACGTGAATGCCCTTGTGTTTGGGGCATAGATTTTAATAATCGCAACAATGTATTAGATTATTTAGTAATGCTATAAAAAAAATCTCCCTGATGGAATTTTTTCTTGATGGGCATGTAGTGTCCTTCCCTATCTCTTCTGGTTAATTTTGGTTTTAAGTCAATTTTGTCAAATATTAAAACAGCTATGCCAGTTTGCCTCTTAGTTCAATTTGCTTAGAATAACTTTTTTTCTAATAAAATTCTATCTGTTTACCCTGAGGTGATCTCTATCTCTATCCTTTATGGTGAGGTTTGTTTCTTGGACACAGCAGAAGGATGGATCCCATTTTTTGCATTCTTTCTGTTAGTCTGTGTCTTTTTATTGAAGCATTGAGATCATTGTTATTGAGAGACATTAATGAGCAAAGGTTGTCGGTTCGTATTATTTTGTTGTTGCTGTTACTATTGGTGATGGTGGTAGTGTCTCTCTCTCTCTCTCTCTCTCTCTCTCTCTCTCTCTCTCTCTCTCTCTTAGCTGGTCAGGGATATATATATATATATATATATATATATATATATATATATATATATATATATATTTCTTGGGTGTTTTTAAGCTCTGTAGGTTGAAGTTTGCCCTAGCTTCTGTAAAACTGGATTTGAAGATATATATGATTTAAATTTAGTTTCACAATAGCTTTCTATTATTTCTATTATTTTCTCTGTCAATGGTCATTGAAAAATTTTCTGGGTATAGTAGTCTGGGCTGACATCTGTAGTCTCTTAGAATTTGCAAAATATCTGCCCAGACCTTTCTGGTTTTTAGAGTCTCCATTAGCAAATTGGGTGTAATTCTTTTTTATTTTTTTTAGGCTTTTAAATGTGTTGGTTTAATTCAAAGTGGTCCAGAGCTCAGAGTACAATGAAGATGGAATAGTAGGCTCTGGGGGAATTCCAGACTCGGTTCACTTTAAATTCACAGCTGAGGTAGGAATTGCTGAACTCTAGAGACAATGAGCTACTGCATTATTCACTTTATTCATTGCTTTGTTTTGTTTTTTTATACAAAATTTTATTACAATGTACAACAACAGGCTACAGGATAGCACTTCATTCTAGCTATTAGGTGGCAACGATATTATGACAGGGAATCCAGATGTTGGACAGATTACAGGGTAACATTTCATTCTAGCTGTAGTGGCAAAGATATTTATGGCAGGGGTTCCAGATGTTTAAGTAGGAATGAAGAGGAGG
This sequence comes from Apodemus agrarius, assembly GCA_964023405.1. NCBI lineage: Eukaryota > Metazoa > Chordata > Mammalia > Rodentia > Muridae > Apodemus > Apodemus agrarius. The sequence goes on from OZ030010.1 coordinate 14,390,452, forward strand.
GTCACCATCACCTCAGATGTGAGGAACAGCTTACTTTTTGCCAGATTTCTTAATTCCACCTGTGGCCAGGGGGCCCTTCCCTGCGGCCTTGGCTTTCAGCTCCTCGAGTGTCTTCTGTTCCTCCTGTTTCTGCTTGAAAGCCTTGTCTTCCTCGTCTATCTCCTGGGCCTGCTTCTCGGGCTGTTTCAGGGGCTTCTTCTTGCCATCTTCCCGGCCCGACATAGCTCCTCCAGCCCCTTCATCAGCCCCTGATCTGGTGTAATTCTTAATAGGTTTACTTTTATTTATTTATTTTTTGGTCTTTTTCCCTTGCAATTTTTTTTTTGGTCAAACATTGTAAAACTTTTGTTTATGACAAGGAATTCAAATCTTATACCCCCAGTCTTCCCAGCTTATGAAACCTTTGTGCAAATGTCTTAATCACCCCAACTCTGTAAAACGTTTCGTTCCAAAAAGGCCTCGCTGCATTATTCGAACCTCAGTGACTCAGGTGGCCAGCCCCAACCTCTCTGCTTTTCTCCGGTTCCTCAGTGTATAGTCCCTCAGCCTATCCAACCACAGAAGACTAAGGTTACACCACAGCCAGAGGGGTTAGAATAAAAGCCATGTGCACTTCCGGCTCACTGTCCTTGCACTTCCGGCCCACTGTGCTTGCTTTCTCTTCTGTCAGAAGCAAAGTTCTGGCCCACGGAACCACTCCAGTGGAGAGAGGTTCTCTTTCTTTGTGACCCGACACTTTTCTTTTTCTTTTATCTTTTTTTCTCTTTTTTCTTTTTCTTTTTTTTTCTTTCTTTTTCCTTTTTTTGGTGGATATTCCAGATAGGGTTTCTCTGTGTAGCCCTGGCTGTCCTGTAACTCTGCCACTGCCCAGCTGACCCGACACATTTCTAACAGCAGGCAAGCACCCTGCCACTCAGCTACACCTCACCACCCCCTAAAATTTTTTTTGAGGGACTAGAGAGATGTCTTTGTGGTCAAGAGTACCGGCTGCTGTTCTGGAGGATCCAGGTTCAATCTCCAGCACCCATGTGGCAGCTCACAACTGTCTGTAATTCCAGTTCCAGGGGATCTCTTAGAGACATTCATACAGTTTCAGAGGCCACTCCATTGTCATGACAGCAAGGTTTCAGGCATGGTGCTGGAGAAGTAGTAGAGAGCTACATCCTGTTTCTGTTCTGGCTAGGATCTGAAAAAGGAAACCTTCCCTTGCAATTTTTAATATTCGTTCTGTGTTCTATATGTTTAGTGTTTTGAATATTATGTTCTAAAAGGAATTTCTTTTCTGGTCCAATTTATTTGGTGTTCTATATGCTTCTTGTACCTTTATTAGCACCGCCTTTCTAGGAGAAAAAATTCTTCTATGATTTTGTTGAAAATACAGTTGGGGGGAAGGGTGGCAGTTTGTGAGAGGGGGTGACCAGGAGTGGGGGCAGCAATTGGGATGTAAAGTGAATAAAAAAGACAAGGAAATGCAAAAAAGAAAGAAAAAAGGGAAAATGAACAAAATAAAACATATTCTGGGTTTTTGGGCTTGGTTTCTTCTTCTTCCTCTATTCCTATTTTTGAATTTGGTCTTTTCATGGACTCTCAGGTTTCCTAGATGTTTTGTGCCAGGAGTCTTTAGTTAAGGTATCATCCATTGAATCTATTATGTCTTCAATATCTGAGATTTTCTCTTCCATCTTATGGTTTCTGTTTGAGTTCATAACATTTTCACTTCCATGTTTCCCTCCCTCAGTTTGGGTTTTCTTTATTGATTCTATTTCTACTTTCAGGTCTTTAGCTGTTTAATTCATTTCCTCCCACCATTTGATGCTGTTTTCATAGGTTTCTTAGAAAGATTTATTAATTTCCTCTTTAAGAACCTCAACCATATACATATGTCTATTAAAATGTCCTTACATTGTTTTTTAGCTCTGGTCCATTTCTCATGGCCCACCATAGTATGGTTGTTCCTCTCTCAGGAGATATTATCCTGGCTGTTATTGACTATGCTTTTACATTGGTGTCTAGGCATCTGGGTTTTGGGTGGTTATAATTCTCAGTGTTAATATCTAGTCTTGTCTTTTCGGGCTGAGTGTTTTGTTCCTTGGTTTCTGTTGCCCCCTCTAGTTCTTAGGAGAGTATGGTGGCCTATAGCAAAGTCTCCTGGGATCCTGGCAGATGTGACCACTGGCATTTGGGGGGGGAATATATTTCTTGGTATTGGGAGCTGACAGGAATGAGGATAAGCTAAAAGGGGTACTGAGGTTGTCCACAGGAGGGAAGAAAGCAGGGTTTTCCACCAGGATCCACTTAGTCCCCTTGGAATGGGGGCAGAGTGCGAGGAGAGGTGCCCACAGGTTGGCTGCTACAGATCTGGAGATGAGATGGAGGGATTGGATTTGGAAGAGAGGAATGAGGTGAAAGATCTGAAGCTCACCTACCTGCCTCACTGGCTTATTTGCTTTTCTGACAATTTGGTTTGAGGCTTCCCAGGAAATGGCTGCTGGAGTTGGAGGCTGGAGTAACGGAAGGAGCGGTGAGGAAGGTTGAGGGAGAGGATAGGAGTGATGTGCTGAAGACGGGGGCAGAGGGGATGGGAAGGCAACCGCAGAAGACCGCTCTGCTAGAGCTGGAGATGAGAGTGGGGCGTTGGATAGGAAGGAAGAGAGGGAGACTTGATGATCTTGCACATAGGTCCTGCCAGTTGGACGTTGGGGGCTGGGATAGAGTGGGGAGTAACAGGAGAGAGGCTTGGAGAGGAAGGTCTGTGGGACCCACTATAGATGAGGGAAGGGATGCTTTGATAGGAGGCTTGCTACAGAGCTAGGGGTGAAACTGTGAGACTACATTTGGCGGAGGAGGGAGAGATAAAGCTCTACAGTTACCCTACTTGCTTCCCTGGCTGGAGTCACAAAACCTTTTAATAAACATTTGAAACCTGAGATTTTTTTTTCTTTTCGTGAGTAATTCCTAAATGTTTATTTGTGACTATATTGAACATTATTTTTTTTTCCTGTGAAAATGATTTCTCCTACATACAACTCATCTAGGCATAAAATACCCTGCTGAGAATAAAATGACGGCTTGGAGCAGGGCAAGTGTAAGATTATAAGTATTGAATGGAGCACACTGCTTTTTCGAAAATGAAGAAAATTCCAGACGCAGGTGCACAACAGTGGGGAAGGGAGAACTATTAGTGATCTTTGTTTTTCAAAAACTGTTTCTGGAAGCTTTGTTCTGTTTTTGAAAGCAAAATCACTGTGGGGCCTTTCTAAATGCCAGCCACTGCTTTGAACTCAAACTTCACAGCCTACTGACCACACCTGATGGTGTGCTGACATTGAAAACAGCATGAGCAGTCCCACCCTGTCCGTTTCCCATGTTAAATACTTCCAGATGCTGTCTGTGCTTGTGGAGATGTTGTATGGATGGCAAGTGCAGGCAAGTCTCTTTCCAACAGTCTGCTCTATCCAGCTTCTGAAACCAAGATTCATTTCTATATTTTTGGACTTGATTAGGGACCTTGGTGCTGGAGTCCGACGATGCAGGCCATGTTGGAGACTGTCTAGCCAGTGGCCTACTTCAATGGCCTAATAATTCTTAAAATTTTGTGTGTAAAGGCAGCATCCCATGCATATTTTAGAACTGCATGTCATTATTACACTGCTCCAGTCCCAAAAGGATTCTGGGCATCATAAATTTACTGATGACAATGTACTGTGTCTGAAATGGTTAATCTGAAGTCAATACAGAATTATAAGTAGATAGTCACATGGCTTTCCAAGACAGGACTTTGTATTAATGGAGTTTTAAAAAGTACCTGAATCTAGGAACACTAGGTCTAATAACCAAGATCGATGCTATAGGTTGTTATTAACCTGCTGCATCCATAGAAACTCTTCCTTCTATAAAGTGCCTTGGTCTTGGTATTTTATCACAACATAAAATTAATTGATAAAATTAATAATAAAATTAATATAAAAAGGTGTGAAGATCTTACGAAAGCCTCCTATACCCATTTCCTTTCATAATAACATCTGGCATTTACAAAAGTATGCTTAAAGCTAACCATTATTGACACATTACCATTTATTAAAGTGTGTACTTTATACATATTTTCTGAGATTAGTTATGTATCCTTTGGCTTCTTTTAGCTGTGAAGGCTTTTAGATTTCCTTGCTTGTTGCTGATGATTTTGAAAGTTATGAAGCACATTGGGCAAGCATGTGTCCTAGTAATATGACATCACTTTGAAGCACCTGACTCCTTACTCATTTGTCCAAAGTTTAAGTTTTTCCACTGTAACAATGCACTTTTTCCACCACTACTCTTTTCTATTCTGCACTCTTTAGGAGGAATTCTGTTATTTCCTGAGTGAATAGTATCTACAGAAACTATTTAAGTTCTTGTCCACGTGAAACTTACCTATTATCTCCTGTGTATGTGCATATTGAATCATTTATTTCTATCAGTATGGTCTCATAAACACTTTATTTTATATATTATTGTCAGTATTCTCTATGGCTAAAACACATAACAATATACTTCCCAGAAATTTTCCCAATTACAAAGTGGTAGATAATCACATGGCAGTTTTATTTCTAATGAGAAATAACTTTGCTAAGAAAACCGCAGTGCTTTTATACTGTTTTTATTGTATTTAACTTTGGAATCCGAACTCCTGTGCCATTATGTAGATCTTGAGGACTTCACTTCACACCTGGAGTTGTTAGACTCTTATTTGTATTTTTCCTTTCTCAGAGTTCAGAAGTTTCCAGCCACTATTCTTTAGATTTTTTTTTTCAGTTTTCTCTTTTCTTTTCCTTTTTGTGACTTCCACAACATGTGTTTGGTGTTTTTGAGATCATTCTACAAATCCACTAGGTTCCTTTCATTATTTTTATTTATTTTTTTACTAAATAAATAATAATGCAATATCTTGGCCCCCACCCTGGCCCCAGCGCCCACCCGGTCGGCCCGGCCCAGCCATGATTAAGGCCATCCTCATCTTCAACAACCACGGGAAGCCACAGCTCTCCAAGTTCTACCAGCCCTATAGTGAAGATACGCAACAGCAAATCATCAGGGAGACTTTCCATTTGGTATCTAAGCGAGATGAGAATGTAATTTCCTAGAAGGAGGATTATTAATTGGAGAATCTGACAACAAACTCATTTACAGATATTATGCAATACTATATTTTGTCTTCCGTGTGGATTCCTCAGAAAGTGAACTTGGCATTTTAGATCTAATTCAAGTATTTGTGGAAACATTAGACAAATGTTTTGAAAATGTCTGTGAATTGGATTTAATATTCCATGTTGACAAGGTTCATAATATTCTTGCAGAAAATGTGATGGGGGGAATGGTATTGGAGACCAACATGAATGATATCGTCACACAAATTGATGCACAAAATAAACTGGAGAAATCTGAGGCTGGCTTAGCGGGAGCTCCAGCCCGTGCTGTATCAGCTGTAAATAATATGAACCTTCCTGAGATCCCAAGAAATATCAACATTGGTGACATCAGTATAAAAGTGCCAAACCTGCCCTCTTTTAAATAAATATTAAAAAGGCCACTCCCAGGTAAAACCCAGAGGGGAAGTCATCTAAGTTTACCATGCAATTGTTTACCAAAAACAGAGGATCGTCTTAACTTTGCTCTTGGATTTAAGTCAAGGTACTGTATAGAAGCTGTATAAAGTCAGTATGGAGTTCAGTGTTGCTTTTCATGCTCAATGATTTTAAAGAAATCGACTAGTTCCCATGTGATTTTTTTTCTTTTCTAAATTGCATTCCTATGCCCACATAAAGGCATGCCCCTATATATTGGCTATTACAGTCTTTGGAAAATCGAGATGTTTCTTTAATTATGTACAACCCAAGATGTTGATGTTTTGTATGGATCGCAAGTGCAGCATTCTCTAATTCTTTCTGCTCTTTGTCACAGTTGTTATTTAAAGAACCAAGTATGTATTGCATGAAAACATGACTTTTTCTTTAGTTTAAATAAACTCCAAGGTAACTGGAAAAAATAATGTAATATCTAATATAGTAAAATAAAATATTTAATTTTTATTATTTATTTTACTTTCTGACTCTTAGATTTAAAAAATATTAAGCTGTCCCATGTTCAAATCCATTTAATTCTTTGGCTTGCTCAAATCAAAAGATCACTCATTAACTTTTTTTTTTCCCGAGACAGGGTTTGTCTGTGTAGCCCTGACTGTTCTGGAACTCACTCTGTAGACCAGGCTGGCCTCGAACTCAGAAATCTGCCTGCCTCTGTCTCCCAAGTGCTGAGATTACAGGCGTGTGCCACCACACCCAGCTACTTATTAACTTTTTATAGCATTCCTATATTTTTTAGGCACACAAATTGCTTTTTTTCTCTTTTACACTTTCTTTCTTTGTTAATATCTCCCATTTTCAGGAAAAATTATTTTCATTCACATCATCAGGTCTTCTATTATTTGGTCATTTAAAAAACAGCTTATTTGGGTATATGCCCAGGAGTGGCATAACAGGGTCCTCCGGAAGTGTCGTGCCCAGTTTTCTGAGGAACCGCCAGACTGATTTCCAGAGTGGTTGCACCATCTTGCAGTCCCACCAACAGTGGAGGAGTGTTCCTATTTCTCCACATCCTCTCCAGCACATGTTGTCTCCTGAGTTTTTAATCTTAGCCATTCTGACTGGTGTGAGGTGGAATCTCAGGGTTGTTTTGATTTGTATTTCTCTAATGACTAATGATGTTGAACATTTCTTAAAGTGCTTCTCAGTCATCTGAAGTTCTTCAGGTGAAAATTCTTTGTTTAGCTCTGTACTCCATTTTTAATAGGGTTGTTTGGCTCTCTGGAGTCTAATGTCTTGAGTTCTTTGTATATATTGGATATCAGCCCTCTGTTGGATGTAGGGTCGGTGAAGGACACCTGCTCCACTCTGTTCATGGCAGCCTTATTTATAATAGCCAGAAGCTGGAAAGAACCCAGATGTCCCTCAATGGAGAAATGGATACAGAAAATGTGGTATATTTACAAAATAGAATACTACTCAGCAATTAAAAATAATGAATTTATGAAATTCTTAGGAAATGGTTGGAACTGGAAAATATCCTAAGTGAGGATATTTTCACTCATTCACAAAAGAACACACATGGAATGCAGTCACTGATAAGTGGATATTAGCCCAGAAGCTCTGAATACCCAAGACACAACTCACATATCAAATCATTCCCAAGAAGAAGGAAGGAGAGGGCCCTGATCCTGGAAAGGCTTGATGCAGCATTGTAGGGGAGTACCAGGACAGAGAAGTGGGAGGGGGGTGATTGGGGAACGGTCGGAGGAAAGAGGGCTTATGGGACTTATGGGGAGGGGGGAACCAGGAAAGGGAAAATCATTTGGAATGTAAATAAAGAATATAGAAAAAAACCAGCTTATTTGAAGTTGCTGTGTCAGATAGATGTATGGGCATTTGTAATGTTTATTCATTTTACAGTGATAGCTCGTGGTTTTCACTAGAAAATGACCACTTTAATATTGCTAAATGGCTAATCTGTAAGTCAAATCCTCCAATATCACTGAATACGTCTATAATGTTTATTAGTTAGTAGAGTTTCATACAATGTGTTTTGATAATACTCACCCCCTCTGCCTCTCCCCAGAGCTATCTTTTCTTTCCCATACAATTCACTTTGTGCACTCTTTTCTTCACTCATCAAGTCCATTTGTGCTGCAAATATATTTTTGGATGTATGGCCATTCACGGGAGCATCGTTCAGGATTATCCTCTATACTGTGTGTGACCACTGGAGGTTACTGTTTCATTCCTCCAGCTCAGTAATCAGTTATAGAAATGGCAAAGATTTCAATAAACGCCAAAATATAGTGGTGGTGTGCTGGTTTGGATGAGGGTGTTTCTCATAGGCACAAGTGCTTGACCACTTGATCCTCAGCTACTTTTGAGAGTTTAAAAATGAGCACCGTTTCCCATTTGCTCTCTCCACCTTAGGCTTGTGGTTCCAAGTGTGATCTCTCAGCTTGCTACTCCAGTTGACATGGCATCTGCCTGCCGCCTACTACCTGCTGCCAGGTGCCCACTGCTCACTGCCTGCCGCCTCCAGCCTGGATGTAGGGTTTGCATTCTGGGTGTATCAGCAGGGGTTGGACACCCCACAGCCACGAATTCTTCACATTTTGAACAGTTGTGGATCTCTATACTAGTTGCAAAATCTCTCTGCTGCAAAATGAAGCTTCTTTGAGCATAAGCATTTAGAAAATAGAGACTATCTTGGTTTTAGGAGGCTAGCAATAGCAGGTTCTCTTCTCTGGTCTGCAAGCCAACTGGGGGTGGTTGGCTAGATTTCAAGCACCAGGGATGAGCGCCCTTCTGTTCAGTGGATCCTAAGTCCTTAGAGAGTTTATCCCACAGATAAAAGATACACTGTTGCTTCATTGTGACTCTCTTGCCAGTGCAATCCTTGTGGGTCACAGGGTTTATAGCTAGGTTGCATTACTCATTGCTCCTCTCCTCAGCAGGATATGTAGTGCCTTCTAATATTATAAGAGCTAATCCTCATGGAGGACTTGCGGATCAATTCCAACCTGATTCTCCAGAGTCCTGTGTTCAAAGTGTGTGGCATCTTTATCATTTGGCTCTTATCTTCAAGTTCTGGGATGCAAACAGCAATACCGTATATTGTTTTTGGAGTCTCTTGGACCCCTTGACCCAATAACTTGAAAGGAGGCTTCCCACATATGTCTCTGGGGTTTTTGTAGTTTATGGCTCTTTGGGGAGCACTATCACTTCAAGTGGCATTTATAACTTCATTTAAAATACATGTCTAATCAATGAGAAGGGAGGCCCTTGGTCCTGTGAAGGATCGATGCCCCAGTGTAGGGGAATGCCAGGTCAGGAAAGTGGGAGGGGGGTTGGTGAGCAGTGGTGGGGGCATGGGATAGGGGTTTTCAGAGGGGTAATGAGGAAAGGGGATAACATTTGAAATGTAAATAAAGCAAATATCGAATCAAAAATACATGTCTATGCATACACATATACCTATGTGTGTAGTTTTATGTAAATATAAAAGCAATGTAATTCCACATTTACATTTAAAAACTTATTCTAATTATTTGTTATCAATAACTTATTCCTTTGGAACTAGAATTATAGACAGCTACGAGCTGCCATGTGAATGCTAGAAACTGAACCAGGTCCTCCGTGAGCGCAGCAAGTGACCTTAACCACTGAGCTGCCTCTTCAGTCTATATTGTATATCTGTACACTATTCAAATTGCTATTTAGAATCTATCATCCAAGATTGTTTTGCTCTATTAAAATAATTTGAAGTATTTTAAAGTATTACCTGAACATAAATTAGAAAGAAAATTCTTCCACAGATTTTTTTGTGGATTTCCTCATAAAAGATAAAACACTCTTTATTCTTCCTTGTCTCAGAAGATGTTCATTTGAAGACATAAAATTGAAGGTAGCAATGACCCCATTGCTAAAAATGTGTGTCTTAGTTTCCATGCATATGGAGGCCAGAAGTTTATGCCAGGAGTCTTCATTGATTGCATCAAATTGTTGTTTGCAGACAGGGTTTGTTTAAATATCCCTAGCTGGCCTGAAACTTACTATGTAGATCAAGCTGGCTTGGAACTGACAGAAATCTGCTTGCCTCTGTCTCCTGATTCCTGGGACTGTATCACCAGGGCTGGCTTACTTTATTTTTTTAAGACTGGGCTTTCTTTTATTCTTATTTTTTATTTATTTTACTAGATATATTATTTACATTTCAAATGCTGTCCCCTTTCCTGCTTGCCCCCTCCCCAAAAGTCCCATAAGCCCTCTTCCCTCCCCCCCCCCCCCGTTCCCCAATCAACCCCCTCCTCCTTCCCTGTCCTGGTATTCCCCTACACTGCTGTGTCGAGCCTTTCCAGGACCAGGGACCTCTCCTTCCTTCTTCTTGGGCATCATTTGATATGTGAGTTGTGTCTTGGGTATTCCAAGCTTCTGGGCTAATATCCACTTATCAGTGAGTGCATTCCCTGTTAGTTCTTTTGTGATTAGGTTACCTCACTTAGGATGATGTGGTACATTTACACAGTGTAATACTACTCAGCTATTAAAAGCAATGAATTCATGAAATTCTTAGGCAAATGGGTGGAACTGGAAGACAGGGCCTTGAAATGAACTCAGAGTTTAGTGATCCAGCAAGCTCTTGGTATCCTCCTATCTTTCCCTCTCAGTGATATTTTGTCTTACTATAAATTACTATGTCTTCATTACTTTCATTTATTCATTGATAATTTTATACACCTAAGAAGTGTAATTTTGTCTTCAAAATATTTGATAGCCTAAGTAGAATCAGATCCAGGCAAGTATAGCTTAAGTTTGAGTATTAGAGTTCTTCTGAAAAAACCCTGTAGGGAATTTCTCCTATGTTTCCTCTCCACATCCTTCTAGGAGCTTTTGCTCCCCTGGATCTTACACTTTTGTCTCTCCAGGGAGAAAGTCAGTATTCTTTCTCACAGTGTTTCATTTCCTGACACAAGAGTGCAAAGCAGAAAAATGGGTTGATACAGATTGACTTCACCCTCTGGGAACTATAGCTCCACCAACTGAGTAAGATTTCTTCCTTCCCCTTTGAATTTTGGTTCTTAACAGTTTTGCCTTTCTTCCACCGCATTTCCTGGGTCTGGAGCATATGAGAAGAGAGCGTGGAGGGGAAGAAACATTTTTAAAAAATTTTTATTTATTTACATTTCAAATGTTATCCTCCTTCTTGGTTTCCCCTCCATAAACCCCCTATCCCATCCTCCCTTCCCCTGTTTCTATGAGGGTGCTCACCCACCCGCCCACCCACTCACCCACTCCCTCCTCACCACCCTAGCATTCCCCTACGCTGGGGCATCAAGTCTTCACAGGACCAAGGGCCTCCCCTCCCATTGATGCCAGATAAGGTTGTCCTCTGCTACACATGCAGCTGGAGCCATGGGTCCCTCCGTGTGTACTCTTTGGTTGGTGGTTTAGTCCCTGGGAGCTCCAGGAGGGGGTCTGGTTGGTTGATATTGTTGTTCTTCCTATGTGGTTGCAAATCCCTTTAGCTCCTTCAGTCCTTCCCCCAACTCCTCCATTGGGGTCCCAGTGCTCAGTCCGATGGTTGGCTGCGAGCATCTGCATCTGTATTGTCAGGCTCCGGCAAAGCTTCTTACAAGGCAGCTATACCAGGCTCCTGTCAGCAAGCACTTCTTGGCATCAGCAATAGTGTCTGAGTTTGGTAACTATATATATGGGATGGATCCCCAGGTGGGGCATTCTCTGGATGGCCTTTCCTCCAGTCTCTGCTCCACTCTTTGTC